>CM038225.1:64505213-65705213 GCA_021442155.1 Cymbidium sinense
TCCTTTATATATATTATTGTGTGCTGAAAATCAACAGATAGAATAAAAGTTGCTTCTTTAGCTTCATGTAGGAATCCAAAGACACACGATGTTTGAAGAATGAATAAGAAAACTAAAAATTTTACGTAAAAACTCCTATATGGAGGAGAAAATCACAGCCCAAGAAAATCTTCCACTATGTATCTATTTTGAGTACAAAGTTTTCTCGATAACGATTACGTAATTATGTAAAGATGACAATGAATAAATCAACAAACAAATATGCCATGATTAGTTGTAATAATTATTATGCTACGATGGTGACAATGGGGTCAGATCAACAACGGGTTGGTGATGAACTGGAGATGGTCAATGGTCGACGTGATGATCGGTGATGGTGGTCTATGGCGACCGACGATGGTGGTCGTGGTGATGACGGGGACGGTGGTCATGACGACGAATGATCGATGGTGGTGCGACGGCGTGGTCGGGCGGTGAATGCGACCGATGGTGGTGACGGACATTGACGACGCGGACCGTGATCAATGGTACCGCCACGGATCGGCGTGTCCATGACGGTGGTTGATATGATCTGGCGGCGACCGCGGTCGGCAGGCCGGCCGACGACGTGGTCGGCAACCGCCGAGTGGTGTACGATTATGCTTAGAGATTTTCAAGCTTTAGAGCTCTCTCTCTTTAGCTTTGGGCTCCCTATGTGAAGAATGAGAGGCTATTTATGATTAGAGGAGCGTTTCAGAATACATGCAAAATCCAAACCACTCCATCGATGGCTCAAAATGATTCCCTTGATCATCTGATATATTTTAAATATTTGAATGCTCAAATAAAGTCGTAATCAAGAGATCTTGGTTAGATCCGCTCATCAATGATCATAAACACTCCATATTTAGAAACTATTTAGGATTTAATTGATATCCCAAAGTTTCTAATGATATTTTAAGTGCTTGATCTACTAGTTAACTTAGGATCATTTTTTAACATCAAGATTCTCACTAGTGAGATTTTAGCATCATATCGCTTCCCCTATTTTTGGATGATATTATCTCTATCATCCAAAAATATATGCCAAATAATTTAAAATAATAAATTCTTCAATGAAATTTGGTTTATTAACCATATAGTTTGAGAGAATAGATCTTCAGACAAGATTATGATCACTGGCAGTGCAGATGCAGTGGGGTGCAGGCTCGAGGTTATGCCCGAGGCTCACGGTGTCCATCGGTGCTCGCCACATGCATGCATCGGCACGGGCATAGGCACGCGGCTGCGGGCGCGCCCTGCAGCCCGCAAACACGCATGAGCATTTTTTTTTCAATTTTTTCCTTTTCTTTTTTTTTTATTTTTTTTACCCTATAGTGGGCCTATAAAACCCCTAGGGTCAAGTGAGAGACACCATATGCTCTAGTGTTCCTCTACATTGGATGAGAAATCATATAGTATAAGTTCAAGGGCTATGGTAAAAAAATTTTTATTATTTTCTTTTTGTCAGCGAAGTTCTAACCTTTTTCTTAAGAGAATGTCATTCGCTTTACTAATCAAGACCCGAAGCTTATACGACGAGGCTATAGTTTTTCCTCGAGAGGCTCATCCCTCATCAAACCGACCGGTTTGAGTGTAAGGCGATATACTTCATATGGCAAGGCTCCAGTTTTCCCTTGAAAGAGGCATCAACTGTCCTCATCGGACTGATCGGGTTTGGAGGTGATCAAGGCCCATAGTTCATACGGCGAGGCTCTGGTTTTTCCTCAAAAGAGTCCGCTCATCGACCGACGGGTTTGAGGCGATCAAGCTCATAGTTCATGGTGAGGCTCTTTTCCTCGAAAGAGGCGTCAACTCCTCAGACCGACCGGTTTGGAGGCAATCAAGGCCCGTAGCATACGGCGAGGTCTTTTTCCTCGAAGAGGTCAACTGCCTCGTTGACCGACCGAGAGTGGTCAACCGAGCATGCTGAGGCTGAGTCGACATCGTTTGGAGATCAAGGCCCAGTCATACATGAGGCTCCGCTTTTCCTCAAAAGAGGCATCAACTGTCGGATCGTTTGGAGGCCATCAAGGCCCATATTTTCTACTTCTTCTTGTAGGAAATTGAATTTCTTGATACTCTAATGGATGGTTCAATAGTTGATAATTGCTAAGATGGGAAGCAATAGAACCATCCTTCAACTCAAAGTCGCGTAATTTCGAGTATCATTAGAGAATAACTTTTTTTTTTGATCTCATATGTATGCATATTTTCATCGATCGTAGGCAAAAAAATTTTATCCAAAGTTGTCCATGAACAAAGTCGAAAGGATATGCCCAAGTATTGGAGTGAGTTGCTTCACATTCTCGATTTTATCTTTTTTTCTCTCTCTCTTTATTTATTATGTATTTTCACGATGATGGCCAAAGAAAACCAATAGTACAACTATGAGATATATCATCCACTATCAGTTTAATGGTGCTCAGAAATTTATTTTCCTAATGAGTTGGTTATTATTGCCAAAAGTCCGATCGAGCGCTCACCTCAAGATACTTTACTTTCGAGATGATTCTTGGACCGCGATTCCCTTTGGCTCCTAAATTGATTGAGATCTTTAAAATATGTGGTGTTTTGTCATAATTTTCATTTCGTTTTAGTGATCATCGTTGGTTTGACTTTTCTTTAGAGCTGGTGTTACTTTGAACATCAAATACTTGTCAAATGTGATTCACATGTGATGCTCGACTGTTTTTATCTGAGCTATAAAGAATTGGATAGAATTTTAGCACGGATCCATCTAGAAATTGGTCTAATGGATTTTTTTTAAAAATGAGGGCCTCGAGAGAGAGATGGGGAAGATTGAATGACCTTAGATCCATTGATTGAAGAGAATGAAATCTTAATCTTAATATTCTGATGAAAGCTTGAAGCATGAGTTACGGCACATAACATATAATTGAAGATAGAATGTTCAAGGTTGGCCTTTCCATTCAGGGGAGATCTCATGCTCTTCCAATCAAGTAAAGGTGATGAAAGGTCTCCTCATATTCACGTGATTCTTTCAAGAAGCCCATTATGAAATCATGGATAAACAATGTTTCTTCTTTAAAGAAAAGAAGACATGTGTCAAGTGACTACAAATATTTGGAGAAGATGTTCTCGTGCCTCGAGAGTTTAGCTATCTCAACTCATAATGGGGAATTCATTTCTCAAGCCACATTCTTGAAGAGGTGTTAAATCGTATGCACTAGACGTCAATAAGTAGACAAATTAGTATGTTATCTTCTCCTTTCTTTCTTTTCTCTTTTTCTTCATGTAATATTTATGTGATTTTATTGTGTTCAAACATTGTAGATGGCTCATTTGGGTGTCTCTAGATGAGGAAATACTAAATTTGTGAAGGTAAAATATCTACAAGGTGAGTATGAGCAAAGATGAGTGCTGGCCAAAGAAGTGGACAGAGGATCAACCGGGTGTAGAACCGAGCTAGTGAACATGTCAACTTCTCTTTCTCTCCAAAGAGGTGGAGCACTCATGATGATGATTGAGGTGAGGCAGACTCCGAAAGAGAAAAGACTCACTGGAGAGAAGAAAGCTTGAACTGGAGAAGAAAGTATTACATCCTTTCCGAGAAGGAGCTTATAATGTCAAGTTGGAATAAAATGAAATCTCCTTGAAGTGGAAGACTTTAAGAACTCCTATCATCGAGGACCATGTGTGAAGCTCAATCATATTCTTGATGTTGAAGTGAAGGACTTGGAGCACCAATGTTTGAGAAGGCTTCATCAATTCCTAAAAGGAATCTAGTACATCAAAAAAGCTAGATTGAGAATCTCTCTCCAAGAAAGAAGACCTTCAGATTCAGATGAAAGGGTTGAGAGTGAGTTTAAGGAGCATCTTCTGGTGAGGAGGCTGATATCATGTAGTATCACTTGAGGATGCATTTTTTCCTTTATCTATGTTATTTATTATTATTATTATTTGTATCGAATTTTGATTCTTTCTTATATCATCATTAAAAAAAAAAAAATTTTGGGTGATTTGTTTTGTTTTATTTTTGACCTATCCAGGTGATTGGTCAAAATATTATTCGATGACAGGTATGGAAGAGGTGAGAAGTCCACCAAGGACTTTTGGCCTATCCTGTATTAGTCAAAATATTATTTGACATCTTACCATATGGAAGAGGTCGAATGTCCACCAAGACTTTTGACCTATCCTAGTATTAGCCAAAGTGTTACTTAACTTACTCTATGGAAGAGGTCGGAATGTCCACCAAGACTTTTGACCTATCCTAGCATTAGTCAAAGTGTTACTTGACTTCTTACCTATATGGAAGAGGTCCGATCAAGTCCCTTGGGATTGATCATGCCGAGACACAAATATGAGTTGTGCATTTCAAGTGGGAGGATTAAATGAAGGAGATTATTTATATGCAACAAGCTTGAAAGAAAAGGCCATAAACTCATTACTGATAAGGTTGATACAATCATAAGATAATTTTAATAAAGATATGAGTTTAAGAAAAAATAAATGAGATAAAATAAAAGTTAATAATTATGCAAGAGAATTACCGATAATATTTTGAGATTCTGGTGTTCCAAGTTCGAGGTAAAGTTTTTCCCTTCGGATCTTTGAGCTTAAATGTTCTTGGCTTGACCATAGCTATAACCACATAAAGGTCATCCCAAAGAGATCAGAGTTTATTGCGTTGAGGGCCTTGCACAGCTTAAAGACTTCACAGACCAAGTCACGACAGAGATGGGATCTTTCTATGTTGAAGTGATGAGCTACCCTTTGGTGGTAGAAGCAACCAGGGCCATGTCATGAGTTTCGGGAGTAGGTCCAGTTCTATGAGTTTTTCTTCATTATCACATGATTGAATGATTGAACTCTTGACTTGGAATCTGATATTTACTAGTATAATTTTATGTGAAACACAAGTTATATGGTGTCTCACCTCGATGTTATAATGGTAAGCCCAAAGAACATTAGAGAGCTCCTCAACCCATTGCCCAGCCTTCTCAAGATGTTTTAACCCTTTGAGTATAGTCCTTGTTGGTAGCTTCATGTCCATTAGTTTGAGGATGACGTATAAATATGAATGTGAAGATCTTTAAAAAGATGTAAAGACTTTTCCAAATTGGGTTCCATTATCGGTGATGATCTTTGCAGGAAGACTGAATCGACATACTATATTTTTTCAAATAAATTATTTAGCATTTGCCTCTGATTTTAGTGAGTGGTTCAGCTTCCACCCATTTAAAAGTAGTCGAAAGCTAAAATGATAAACTTTCCCCGATGCTAGAAAAGGTCCCATGATATCAATTCCCCATTGAGCAAAAGGCCAATGGGCTTTGAAGGGATGAGAGCTCATGTATGTGAGAGAGGTTAGAGTGCAACCGACACTTGCACATTTTTTTGTGAACTCAAGGCATCTTGCTTCATCAGGCCAATAGAACCCTTGCCTTATAATTTTAAGGGCTAGCCCTTCCTCCTGTGTTCTCCACATATCCTCGAAAGTGAACCTCTTAATGCATAATCGCCCTAATGGTGAGAGGCATTTAAGGTATATGGGAAAGCCCATTTGTATAGTTCACTGATAATAATAAAGTTTGACTTGTCGGAGACGATAGTTGGGTCTTCGTGAAGGGTCCCTTCTTGTAGAAAGATAGATGGGGTCCATCCATGAAGGTTCTTTATCTCATTAATTGCTTGTATTACCCATGACCCTTGGATATAAAAATATATTTCTTCAACATGCCTTCTTAAATAGATCTCCAAGTAGAGGCAAAGAGCTTAGAGAGCTCGAAAGTGTCTTCTCAATATATGAATGATTTGATGTGTCTTGAAATGGGCAAGAAGTGACTTCACCAAGTTGAGGTATATGCTATGGATTATGAGTATTAAAGTTTCCTCAACTGGGAGGCATAAGTCGAGAGTGGATCATTAAGTCTTGAGCTTCACAATCGATGAAGTCTCAACCCTATGATGAGAGCCTCATATTCACCATATTATTGGTTAAGGAAATTTTAGTAAGTCCATACTCTAAGGTATCTGGGGAAATAAGTAAGATTCTACGCACCAAGATTTCCCCAAGCTCCATCAACATAGAGGGTCCATTGAGGAGATGAAGGTGTAATAGATAGCTCATTTGGAGTAGGGGCGTGATTCCACTATAAAGTCTCAGTACTTGAGACTTTATATGTCAGGGAAAATGGATATCAAACTCTCCCAATTCTCTACCATGATTAACCTCCTGATGCCTCGGTTTCTGTAGAATGAGCCTCAATGATAAATGAGTGTAAACGCTGATGGTGTGAGCTTGAAAGTATGGATGCAATTTTTACGCTAAGAAAACTAATGCCAAAGCCATCCTATCTTCCAATGGATAACGACTTTCTATATCGAGAGAATTTTGTACATAGTAAATTGGTCATTGTATCCATTTTCTCGCACTAAAACTGAGCTTATCTGGGAAGAGACTACGAGATATAAGTATAATATCTCTCCTTGATATAGGCTTGATAGTAAGGGTGGAGATGCTAAATATTCTCTTAGTTGCTCAAAAGCAGACTGACATTCATTAGTCCACTAAAAATTATTATTTTTAGCTCTTTAATATTTTAAAGAATGACAAGTATTTATCCCTAATGGGCTAAGAAGGGATAAGGCAACAATTCCATTCAAGCATTGAACTTCTTTGATATTCTTCAGGAGTCATATCTCGAGAGCTTTGATTTTCTTGGATTACCTCAACGGTGGGTACCATGAACCCAAGAAATTTTCCGACGTAACCCCAAAAGCACACTTGGTCGGGTTAAGTCATGTTATAACGTCAAGAAGGTTAAAGCATATTTAAGTCAAAATATGTTGTGATTCTTCCAAGCTTTTTACTAACATGTCATCCACATATACCTCCATCATGTACCTAAGAGGTCTTTAAAATCTTATTCATAAGGCTGATAGTAGCACCAGATTTTAACCCAAACGGCATAACTTGGTAATAAATATAAACCTTTATATGTTTGAAATGATGGCTTCTTCATCCGTTTGGTCCATTTTATTTGGTTGTAACTGAGTAAGCATCCAAAAATAAAGCATTTGATGTCGACGTAGCATCACCAATTGATCAAGGGAGAGAAAACTATCTGAGCAAGCTTTATTGAGATCAATGTAATCAATACACATTCTCCAAGTTTCATTTGTTAACCATGACAAATATTAGCCATATGTATAATGTACTTCTATGAATCTCTTTCTAAGAGCTTGTTAACTTCTTGTTCAATATGAGATCGTGCAAAACTTTTTTTTTGGATGATTGGTTTGAATGTTGGATCAATCTTGAGGGAGTGTGTGATCACATTGGGGTCGACCCCCGGCATATATGTCGGACTCCAAGCGAAGATGTCTTGATTTTTGCACAAGAAGTCTATGTATTTTTCCCTCTATTCATCTAAGAGCAGAGATCCAACTTGCACTATTCATAAAGGTTGGTCATCTGACAATGAAACAGGGAGCAAGTCTTACAAGTCTTACAGAGAAGCTCTGGGGTACTTCTTCATCTCAAAAATTTTTGATTGAAGGTCACCAAGGGTGTGGTTGAGCTTGTCTAGGTAACATGATTGTTATTTATGATTTTCATACCACTAACCCAACAGGGTTGGAAATTTCATCTTAAGATGAGATAAAGTAACGCATCAAAAAAATTGATTGGAGGGCCTTCCAAGATAGCATTAATCAACTTGACCACCATGAATTGAATTGAATGAGTCACTTGTCGAAAAAATTCTCAAGGACAACAAGGGTGATTGTCCCCTCTACTCGCACAAGGTGATTATCAAACCCATATAATGGTCCTGCAGTGGGTTGGAGCTTTTCCCTAACCAAGCCCATGCTAAGAAATGTGAGTAAAATAAGACATCAACAGAACTCCCATTATCAATCAAAATTCTCTTAACATTATAGCATGGGTCACCGATCCCTACGATGACAAAGTGGATCTTGATGGGAACTTGGACTCCTTCTAAGTCCGAAGTCATTAAAAGTGATGGAATGATCAATACGAGATTTCTTTAACTAGTTCTTTGAGGTGGCAATGAGGACTTGATTAGATAGTAGTGGTCCTCCCCGGATTTCAATTTCTCCAACTATCTGATGACTATTTTGTTATTTCTATGATATCGGTTGCCCCTTGGAGTTATGTTTGTTGAGTCGATTGATTCTTCACAAATCGACGTAAAGATATCCTTGTTGAATGAGCCTTTTGACTTTTCTTTGTGTTGTTTACATGCCTCAGTAGTATGTCCACGACTTCGATGGAAGTGACAATATTGCTCCTGATTTCCTAAATTTGGTTTCAACAAATGTGGCCACTTGATGGACTCTTCATCTCGAATGGCCATCAGGATGTTAACATGAAATGTGTTCAGTGGTGTGTATTCCTTTTCTAGTCGTGGTTCACATCGTTGATGTGAGGGTCATGGAGGGAGATCATGAATGCCTTATTGCTTCTTTTGATGGGATTGTCATCGATTCTGGGTGTTCTTACATTTTTCTTATTGCTCAAATTATTGATGGGCATTAATAGCCTCATCGTGAAATTTGTGCTTCCACACGATGAACCAAGTCGCATATAAGGACCTATCTCGCATTAGTGATGAGTAGAAGGCTCAGAGCCCTCCAAGGAAAACTCCTCTTAATAGTTCGGTCTACTCCGTATTTGGAGCCTCTAAGGAGAACCTCTGAAGTATTCCTTAAGTGATTCTCCTCATTTTGATGAATGTTAAGAGATGAGAGGAATCTTTAATGATCCTCTTTGTAATGAACTATTCTACAAAAATCTTGGCGAGTTTGTCAAAGGTATGGATGGATCCCTTGGAAGGGAGTAGAACCAAGTGCAAGCTGCCCCTTGAGGGTAATCGGAAAGACGACAAAGCAAGGTGTCGAGCTCGCTTGGATATGCATGATGGTCCCATGTCGATGTGTTCATATGGGTCGTTGCCCCATCATAAGAGTCGATGCTCGAAGCTTGAACCCGCAGAATAGGATGTTGAAGAATAGCTCAGGTGAAGACTCGATAGCCACGATGAGAGGAAGATGATTTCCATCTTTAAAATGGAATTCTTCACACTCATAATTCCGCACATATAATGTGGAAGTCAATAGATGAGAACGCGCTACCAATAATTGGTGGATTAGTAGTTGGTTGAGTTGAAAGGATGGAGTAGAACCAAAGAATGTCAAGAGGTCGATCACGGTGAAGCGAGGAACTTCAATGGCAAGGCCCAGATTAGCATTTTGACCTCCTGCTAACGATCGATCTTGGGGAGATGTGTTTGCCGCACAAGTGTATCGTTTCTCGTAAAAGTCGATTATCTCATTTTGAGACTCTTCCATTCGAGCACACATGATCTTCTAGAGATTGTGCACCTTCACCGTAGGTCGCTTATCATGGGGAAGTGAGAGCTTGGCATCCTTGGTTCAAGGATTGGTTTGAGTGACGGAGTTGGAGCGAGGCTCTGTTGCAAGTATGTGCTTATTAATAATGTGTTCACAAATTGTGATTAAGGGTTTGCTTCCCACATCGGCGCCAAACTGCTATGCGTTAGAAAACAGCGGTAAATAAAAGTTTATGCATAGTTTCATTGTGAAATCCAACACACACTATGTTTGAAGAATGAACAAAAACTGAATTTTACGCGGAAAAACAAAAGGGGAAAAATCATGGCCTAGCCCAAGAAAAAAAATCTTCCACTATGTATCTATTTGAGTACAAAGTTTTCCGATAACGGATTAATTATGTAATGATGGACAACAATGGGAATCCCAGACCGCAAACAATGCGTGGTTATGCAAAGATTGTGACTTGATGATAGGAATAGCTAGTCATCAACACCGGTGATGGTCACGGAACGGCGGTGAGGTCGATCATGTCGGCGATGACAACGATGAGGCCGGGCCGACTACGAAAGTCGCGATGGGCGACGATGGCGCGGGTTGACGACGACCGCAGCAATGGTCGATGACGGGTCAAGACGGGTGGTCGACGGTGATGTCCGGCAAACGGTTTATGATGACAAGGATCACGGTCGCTTTCGATCAGTGGTACCATTATGCTTTGGAGAATTTTCAAGCTTTAGAGTCTCTTTCTTCTTGCCCCTCAGGAATATGAGCTATTTATGATGAGGAGACATTTGTATCATGCACCAACCACTCCATTGATGACTCAAAATGATTCATTTGATCAAGATATTTTTAATATTTGAATGCTCAAATAAAAGTCAATCAGAATCTTTTTTAGATCCGCTCGCCAAGATGCTTATATTTATCATAATATATATATATATATATATATATATATATATATATATATATATATATATATATATATTTCTAATGATATTATGCTTTTACTTTGACCAATTCTTTAGACATCTTGATGAATAATAAATTATCAAAAAAATTATATATGCATAATTCTCATATTATATAATACAATCAACATTGAGACCTTGTTTTAAATGTCAAATAACATGTAGAAACAAACATAAGATGAAAATTAATCACTCTTCACACAAGATAAATAGTATTCATCATATATATATATATATATATCATAAATATTTGATTAAATTGATTGATTAATTTTTTTCGACATAAAACTTCTAAATATAACCTAAAGTAATGTTGACCTCCACATATGTGTCATAACTCAAGTCGACTACAAATCAATTCGGATCGGTGTAAATGCACAAATTAGCTCAAAATAATGTCATTTTAAACGACCTCCAATCGACAAACGACTTCGTTGAACATCTAAATTGAGAATATAATATTGCATAATCTAAATATCAACCGCAAACGAACCACGATATCAGTCAAAAGCCGCGACAATGCTCGAACGACTTCGCTCATAAATACACGCTTAGCTTTGAAGCATCCAAAACTATCAAATGAGAATGTCCACGCTCAATTCGGATGAGTTTGTGGAAATGTCGAATAATCAGAAGTAGCAGTGAGCAAATCGAGCCTGAAATAGACAAGACGTCACCAAAATTAAATCAAATGACCTCCGATCGACGAACGGACTTTGTCATCGCGTCCAGAACATTGAAACTGGTCAGAATATAAATATTGTATGATTTGATGATCAACCAATCAAACTCGAGCCGTTCCACCGCATCATAATATCAAAATCGTGAAGCTGCGATGAGTAACGATCGCTCATAAAATTGACATTAGGCCAAATGTTGAAATCTATCAAGCAAGACCATTAGCACTCAATTCGGACGAGCCTGCACGAATGTTGAGCGGTCGAAAATGACGACGCGCAATTTTGAACTAAAATTGACATTGACGACTCAAAAAATACATTACAAAATGTATCATTCTATGCAATATCAATAACCAATATTAACATATATATTAACCATATAATTTCATCGCCGTAAAATTCATATTGAGGTTAATTAAATACTAGAAATAAATTTATTAATTAGCTTATATCTTACCTAAGGTTAGCTGATCCTAAATTCCTCCCAATCTCTTTCTCATTCGGTTCCTTTAACCGTAAGCATGATTCCTCCTTCAGCTCTTTCGTTCGAATGGCTCAATCGTAAGCAGCCGTTCCCTCCCTCTAGTTCGCTTCCTCAAAATCGCACGGAACCGCTATTCTTTTTTTTTTTTCTGATTCGCAAGCAAAGCCACAAGGCAAGTTCCGTTCCTCTCCACTTCTTCCTCCAAACTCAGCCTTCATCTTCATTCGTCTTGACGCTAGCAGCTCCAATAATAGCATCTGCAAGCACTTTGCTGAAACCCAAGCCCTTGAAATGGAACCCTCCAAGTCGAAGAGGAAGAGGGGCCGCAAATCGACGAAGCCTGTCAAGACCATGGATCTACAACTCGTCCCTAGCAGCCGACGGGGCCCAGGTCTCCCCGCCGAGTCACTGCCACTGGGGAAACAATCAATGAGTAGTAGCACTTTTGCTCTTCTGAGCGAAAGTAATGCTGGCAAGTACATGCCAAACCTTGCTATCTGAAGGAGCAACAAGATTGATGAACAGAAACGGGATGGCTCCAAAAAATTCTTCTCTTACTCCTCCTTCGGATGGTAGTACCTCGACCGGCGTTCATGAAACGAAGGTTATCGAACAGCTCTGATCTGGATTCTAAGATGGTTAGAGCTAGAGAAAGGAAGTTTGGCCACCTTGCTAGCTTCATTAGAGTTAGATTCTCAAGTTGTTCTGGCCAGTGATGGATTGAAGCAAGTTCAACCTTCTTCTGCTTCCAACGAACAACAAACATTTAAGATGGATGAAAGTGTTTCAGGGAACAAGATAAATGCGGAAGAGCTGAGTCTTTATCAGCAAGGTGCTCAAACCATGGAAATGTCTGCCTCTGGGATACCCTTCGTTGGGGCCTTGGAGAAGGGGAAAGAACAGAGCCATATCCAACATTGTTTTCAACCAGAAACACGGTGCACACTATCACACTCTTCTTGTGTAACTTACAGGATCAGAGGCAATGTTTGCAGATCTAGGCCACTTCTCATATGCTGCTATTCAGATTGCTTTCACAATAGTGATTTATCCAACGCTCATATTGGCATATATGGGTCAAGTTGCGTATCTATCGAGGCATCAAAAAATATACACAAGTTACCAGATTGGCTTTTATGCATCAGTTCCAAAAAGTGTGAGGTGGGCTGTTCTTGTGGTAGCTATATTAGCATCAGTGGTCGGAAGCTAAGCAATCATCAATGGCACATTCTCCATCATAAACCAAAGTCACTTGGTTGCTTCCCAAGGGTAAAGGTTGTTCACACGTCTGACAAAATATATGGCCAGATCTATATCCCAGAAATCAACTGGATGCTGATGATCCTTTGTGTGACAGTAGCCGTTGGATTCTGAGATACAAAGCACTTGGGCAATGCATCAGGACTAGCAGTGATTACAGTGATGCTGGTCACCACATCCCTCAGCTCTCAGGTTATGATCATGCTGGCAAGCCACCGCTGCTCACCCTTTCTTCCTTTTTCTTCCTAAAATGACATAAACTGAGAAACAATACCACATGAGGAGTTCTTCTCTCGGCATTTTCCCTACCCCAACTAACCTCTTTCTTCCCTTGCAAATGATGAAATCGAGAAGCACCGCATGAGCGGTTCTTCTCAGGTTTCCAACATTTTCACTACATAAACAACCTCTCTTTCTTCCCTTTCCGACTCTTCTCTTCGCCATAATCAGAGAGGAACACCGTCATGAGGCGGATTCTTCTCTTGGTTTTTGGCATGCCTAATCCCGTTTCTTTGCCCATCTTTGCAGTGCAAAAAAAATTCAACATGTGAGATCGAATGTGGATATATATACATGTTGTGTTTTCAGTTTAAGTCGCGGTGCTCAGAGCTAGATGAAAAATTAGAATGAAGACCGCCGCTACACTCATGAGGCGCATCAGTAAGCCAACGCCCAGAGATGTCGCCCCTAGACAAATGTCAGCAAATTGTTAATTTCTAGACTTAGGAAAAAAGGGGAATGAATATATATTGTCATGTATATCTTCTTTTTTGAAGGCCTCATGCTCATGAAAGTGACGAGATGAATGAGGTGTCACTGACACCATCACCATTTCATGAGGTACCGAGAAACCAAAACACTGATGTAGCCCCTACATGAATGAGGTCAAAATTTAGACTAAATTTAAGACTTAAACAAATTCAAATGAAAAATTACCTAAACTTAAGTCAAACAAAAGGATATATGATAAATATGGAGATAAATATTAAATCAAAGAGAAATAGGGGAGCATTTAAAGAGAATTTTGGAAAGAATAGAACTCATTTAAAATACAAGTAAAATTTATGGAGGCTAATAATATTAAACTAACAAACTCTAATTACAATTCTACATGGCTTAAATTGAAGTGGAGAAAAAGTTGTCTTATTCAAATTCCTCAAAATTAAATAAGCCTTAATGAAACGAGACAAATGTCAAACTCATAAGAGATAAATTTAAGTTTAGTTTTCAAATAAATATGTGATTTGATATGGAGTTAAGGATGAATCTAAGTTGGGTTTAATAACTTTATATAAATATAGATGATAATAAGCGAAAGTTAAGC
This sequence comes from Cymbidium sinense, assembly GCA_021442155.1. Lineage (NCBI taxonomy): Eukaryota > Viridiplantae > Streptophyta > Magnoliopsida > Asparagales > Orchidaceae > Cymbidium > Cymbidium sinense. The sequence continues at coordinate 64,519,299 of CM038225.1, forward strand.
AATAAACAATAAAATTGGCATAACTTATCAAAAGTGATTTAAATTGAACATAATCAAGTTGGGAGAATTGCAAAAACTCAACAAATAAATTAAGTGTAATATAAACAAATCTAAATCAAAATGCATTCATCACCACCGGATCTGCAACTCTTTGTACAAGCATTAAATCAAAATCTATAAAAATCATAGGGCTTCCTTCAATAAAAAATTAAGGAATTTCATTCTAATTATGATTTTCAAAATCAATGATTTTATTAATTAGATGAAATTAGCTGTATAAACACATGCACGTATCTTATACATGAGATTTAAAATGTAAATTTTAATGTCTAAAATAGCTGTGCAGGCTAAATGAGAATCAATTAAATATTAATCTGAAAAATCTAATAAGATGCTAGATCAATTTACAACGCCTTCTTCGCCACCGGATATGTAATTCTTTGTACAAGCAGACAGAAGGTGACGCTAAACTAAATATTGCACGAATGAATGAGCTTTCCTTCAATACAAAATTTAAGGAACTTCATTTTAAACTATGATTTTAAGAATCAACGAAATCACTAATTAGGTGAAATCATTTAAGCCATAAACACCTGCATGTGCTCGGACATAGAGATTTAAAGTACAAATTTTAATGTCTGAAAAGGCTACGCACGCTAAATGAGAATTAATTAAATATTAATTTGAAAAATCTAATAAGATATTAGATTAATTTACAACGCCTTCTTCGCCACTGGATCTGTACAAGCACACAGAAGGCGACACTAAACTAAATGTTGTACGAATGAATGAGCTTTCCTTCAATAAAAAAATTTAAGGAACTTCATTCTAAACTATGATTTTAAGAATCAATGAAATTACTAATTATGTGAAATTATCTAAGCTATAAATACCTGCATATGCTCGGACATAGAAATTTCAAGTGTAAATTTTAATGTCTGAAAAGGCTGCGCAGGCTAAATTGGAATAAAATAAAAATATAAAACTAATCTCATAATTCAAAAATAAAATAACCTAATTTACTAATCACCACGCATGAGCTCATATTTGAATGCTTAAATTCAAGTGTCGAGGATCTTGAGTTGCTTTGAGTCTTGGTGTTTAACAAACCTAAAAAAAACCTATAATAAGAGTTTCAAATTGAAATATTTGAGAAATTGATTATGTTATGTGACGAGATTTAATCCTATTAGCCTAAATAGAGTTATGATCTAAAGCTCTTAAACATATTTAAATTAATCAATTTTTAAATCAAATTAAACTTCTTAAATGAAATTTTATCATTAAAATCTTAAATCAAACTCAATTCATTCATCTTCCTCGTTTGGGGTGACAAATTAGAAAAAGCGAGTGTCAAATCAAGTATTAAGTATGTTCACTCTCAATCAATCTCATGCTAAGCGTATGTCTCCGACTAAATAGTTTGGCCAAGAGCCATGTGATGAAGCACAGACTACGGTGGTTTTGGCTGGCCATTATATTATATTACAATTCAACCCGTATACTCCACAATGACTCGCCTTTGAGTTGTGAATCATGTACTTGATAGACAAAACGCCTCACATAAGGTAAACTTAAGTCTGTCTCCTTAGACAAACATCACTCCAAGTCTACAAGGATTTCTTGACGACGAACCCATGTGTCGCTAATGATCCTTCGGTCATACTATCCTCGATAAGTGACCGCCACTACTCGAGATGGAAACCATGGGATCTAGATGCAGCACGCCATCATTCCCCAACCATGTTTAAGCTTAAATGATGAATTTCATAATCTAAATTAAACTTCATACGCTACTTATACGCTACATTAAGCTAACGACTAAATTAATCAAAGTTCTCTCTTCAGAGATGAGTAATTATAGGGCTTTGCTTATGGGAAACCTAAAACCAGATCTAAAGTCCTCACAAAATGAGAACGAAATCTTTGGATAGTGTCTTATCTACTGTTTCATCTATCTTCTAAAAATTACACCGATACCTCAAATCATACTCTATTCAATTCAATAGATCTAATTTTCTGCACAAATAAATAATAAACTATCCAAATTAATATTGTCGAGAGATCTATGTAAATCTTACTTATTATTACTTCAATTCTTCTACGAGTTTTATAATTAAAAAGAAATAAAAAATGCCCTTATTTTGGTCTAAAAGCTAGCCCCACGAATCACTTTTCTCTACGTCATACTATGTTTGCGTGGTATCCCGTGGTCAACTCCATCGCAATGGGATAACGTTCAAGGGCCTACTTTCATGAAGACTGCGACTTCTACAGCTTAATATATGCTTTGGCCGTTGAATATTTGGCATATAATATATAGTTTAGACTTCTACCCCACAAAAGATGGGCCACGTTACTTTATTGATGACGAAAGAACTGAACAACTCCCTTTAACTTTCTATTCTCTCTCCTTCACCTGCTGTTATGTGTCCATATTCATGTTTCCACTTCTTCCATTCTACTTCAGTTTCCTGTTCCATCTCAAGCAAGCGTCTTCCTCTCTCTCTCTCTCTCTCTCTCTCTCCCCTTCATATTCCTTTTCTAAAGCTCGAAAACCGAAACAGAAATCAAGATATATGGGGAGAGTTCCTTGCTGCGACAAGGATGGCTTAAAGAAGGGTCCGTGGACGCCAGAGGAGGACCAGAAGCTCATCGATTACATACAGAAGCATGGCCATGGCACCTGGAGAACCCTTCCCAAAAATGCAGGTATGCTTTACCGTTAAAAATTGCTCAAATTTTATGTTTTACATCTTAGTTTGAGGGTTAAATCATCAATTTTCATCGTTACGTTTTACTTTCATTAAATTTAATTTCTCCATAAATAAAGATTTTTTCTGCCAATTAATTGTATAGCTATGTAAATTTAAGTGTAACAGTATATGCGGCTATAGAGCCAGGCCACACATCTGCTTCTTCTACATCATTCCAGTTGAATTAATCATGTAAATATTTTTGAAATAAAATTTATATTCGATAACCATTAAAACATATTTCCACCTCTTCAGGAAAAATAAAATTATGCCATTTTTCTTAATAAGAAATCTCTCCACAACACTTCCTCTCATGCAAAATTTGCTAAGAAAAGTTAATTTCTTGAAACCAGACCCTCCTCTAAGAATTAATATAAGTAAGTTGATCCTTGAGAAGCAGCGATCTAGATCCTAATTTGTTTCTAGGATGGCTGACCTAATTAGATTCAGCTTTGTTGTTGCATAATACGTAACTAATCTTAGTTTTACTAACAAGAAGATGACCACTCTGTATGAAGGTTTGGCGCGATGTGGGAAGAGCTGCAGGCTCCGATGGGCGAACTATCTTCGACCGGACATAAAGAGAGGAAGGTTCTCCTTTGAAGAGGAGGAGACTATCATTCAATTGCATAATATCTTGGGCAACAAGTAAGAACAAAATACAGTTTTCAATACATAAATGTTACACTAAAATGCATTTTTGTTCCTTCTAGCTTGCTAATTGATGCTTGAATGACTGATCAGATGGTCTGCTATCGCTGCACGGTTGCCTGGAAGAACTGATAATGAGATCAAGAACTACTGGAACACTCATATCAGAAAAAGGCTTCTTCGGAATCGACCCGGTGACACACCAGCCCCGGCTCGATCTCCTTAACCTATCTTCCCTTCTCAACACCGTGCTCTTCAACCAATCGGCTCGGCTCGATGCCTCGAAATTGGTTGACATCAAGCCTCACCTGAACGCGAAGTTCCTGAGAATTGCCGTCTCCTCCAGTCACAATATCAGAAGCAAAATCTCTTAAAACACAACCTGTTTCAACAATCCCACCCAAATTGTCACCAAACAATAACGCAACCGCTTCCGTCATCTTTTCTGTATAATCCAGTTCAGTTCAATAATGCAGGTCAATGGCAATACAATGAAGAAAGCTCTTACAATTTAAGTAATCTTAACTATGAGAATATGGCGCAATCAATGACTGGATTATTACACGGGGCGTTTAATGCTGAAATACCTAGCTGCCAGAACTTATATAGCAGTCTTGATTCAGTACTATCAACATCTGTGTCCAGCGTGACGTTGAATAACTCTTCTAATATCATCAGCAGCAATATAGAAGATGAAAAAGATACCTACTGCAGCAACTTCTTTGATTTCAAGATTCCTGAGCTGTTAGATATGAGTGAGTTCACATGAAAGTTAAAAAGTAAGAAGACAAGTGAAACTAAAGAGGACGAAAAACTGTAGTCCTCTTTAATTTTGTTCATAATGTAAATAATATGGATTTGTCTCTCCTTTTCTCCTCAGTAATTGTTTTCTTGTTTTTTTTTTTCCTGAAATTTGAATCTTTCTTATAATTGCACAATAAAAAGCAACTTCGTTTTTATAAATAATTATCAAATTAGCAGCTTCCGGTTAAGAATCATACGGGAAATAATATGACCAAGCTTCAAAAAAATTTAATAGGAGGGAAGAAGGATTTCCACATAATAAAAGAATTTGCATGATACATCAGAAGTATGCCTTTTGTAAATCTATTACCAGTTTTCGCTGCTTAATAACATTGTTATATTGGTTGAGGACATAAAAGAAGTACGTTAGAGAAATATAAAGTTTTCTTAATTTTCATTAAATTGTAGGTTCAAATTTTTGTTACAAATTTGTTATTGCGGAGTAAATTCGAAGGTAAATTTGAACCTACTTTTTGAATGAATTTTCGCATCTTTAATGTTATAAACACAAGATCAAAAGAGGTATTCTTTCATGATCCTACCGTGAGCTGCTTGAGGGATTGTTGGATTGTTTGAGCGAATTTTTGCTGCTAGAAAAAATTTATTAAAGACCAAACAAATAATAAGGAAAAGAGAAATGTCTAAGGGGAAAGAGAAGAGAAGATCGTTTTTTTTTTGCATGATGAGTTGTTTCAATGCAGTTTGTGATGACCGCACAAGCATGTAGCGGTGCTGTAAATAAGCTGGTAGTGTCGAATGCAAGTTCAACGGTAATTTTGGTTTTGAATACGGAAAATTTCTTCAGTATTTCCCTGTCAAATCTCATACTTCACTATTTTGTTCTTCTCTAATATTCTCCAAACATTGCAGAAAAGCAAGTTACTGTTGTCAACGTTGCAGTAGGAATTAATTTCAAACGTATTTTTCATCGAAATATTTCATTACATTCTAACGTAACCTAATGGCTTCCTCTTCCTCAAGTTTTTTTTTTCTCTAGCCACTCCTCTCTCTCTCTCTCTCTCATGATTTTTAGTCGACAACCTCCTCATCACCTTGATCTGACTTGGCAACACCCCTCCCCTAGATTGAATGCCCAAACCACTAATGCCCCAAGTAGGAGTGTAAAGAGCTGGGGAGCAAAGAAGAGAAGATGCTTGAAATTTATTTTGTTTGTGTTCAAATGAAATTTCAGTGTGTTCAATGCTTGAAAATCGCTTTGTGTTGGTGTCAAATCTTTGAAATGTTAATCCCAATGCAATGATTCAACTAATTTTTTTTCATAATAAAGTTATAACTACCAAGTCTTTGTATTTGTGATATGTAAATGTGTTGTATGTATATATATAATAATAATAAATAATAATAATAATAATAATAATAATAATAATAGTAATAAATAATAGATAATAAAATAATAATAATAATAATAATAAATATAATTTTTTATTTCGTAACCAACATGATCGAACAAATGATCTCGTTCATTTTTATATCGAGCAACTCCTTTTCTCTCGCTTTAGTTAACGAACGCAACACCCCTCATCGAGTTAATGACTCGTTAACAACGAACTTTTTTGGCAGCCCTAACCCCAAGTGCCTCTCACTCACCCGACCTAAATTAGTCTTCCCATCCTTCTCTCTTCTCATCTAAGGGTACGAGCTTTCTTTATAAATGTTTAAATGATTAAATTTTATGTGAGATCTATGTGTTTGCATAATTTATATCGCATTTTCTCAATATTTTTATTTATTTTAAAAATATTATTGTACAAACTTATAATTTGATTTTAAAACTTTTAGTTTTATGTGTGCATGTTATATAATAAAATTAAATTCATGGGTTCTTATTAAAAGGTTAAAATAAAATTTTTAATTTCAGATAGGATATCATATCAAATTTTCTCAATGATTTCTTTATTATAAAATAAAATTAATTTTTTTTCATGTTTTCCTGGTACAAATATAAAACTCCAAAATTATATGATATATAATAATTAAAAAAACTAAGACAAGTATTAATTAAGTATTAATTATGTTCATCAATGAACTCTTTTGATGTTCAATAAGTAACTTGTTTAATGCTTGAAATTAAGCTCATGATAGCACTTATAGTAGTTAAATAAAATGTGATTACATAAAACATACTTAATTATATATTTAATAGTAGTATATTATGACTTAACAGTATTATTATTTTTAATATTTAGTCATTAATCAATTTGTTAATTAACTCATCATATATTTTTCTTTTTAATTCTTATATTTTATTTAAATTTTTTTAAATTCCACCGCACTATATCAATGTATTGATTTACTATGAATGAATATTTTCAATATTAATTGTAGTATATTTTGAAAAATAGTTATATTTTTTTTCATTAATGAATTTGAAGCATTTTAATCCCTATTGACTTTCTTAATTGTGCTAAATCATCTTGACTTTAAATGGATAAAAATGAACTAATTATTTTGAGGAGTTGATATAAGCTTATTTTACATAAAATGCTTCTTATTATGGTATGTATTCATATATATTTTTTTAGCTTTTTTTAAAAATTTATTTATTTATCATTAGTGAATATACATTTATATTTATTGCAATTCCTCCTTATTTATTTAATCATTCCAATGAATTATCTTATTACTACTTTATACATATTTTTAATGTTGATTATTTTTTATACGAACAATCTAAAGGGCAAAATAGATATGTAGCTACAACCTTTCATGGATGAATTGAAAAAGCATATTGGAAGAGAATATATTTAAAAATTATGTTTTTTCGAAGTAAATTTTAGATAAAATAACATTAATGTGAATTATGGATGATTTTTTAGTAAATTATTGATGTGCTATCAAGTGGAGCATTATAAGAGAACTAACTTATCAATATTGTATGGAGTTATTAAAATTATTCATGTTAAAAAATAGTTACATTTTTTTACTTGATTGTCATAAAAATCACTACATGAAAAAGTTCTAATAGTGACTAAAAACTCCATTAGTGTTAACCCTAAAATCATCAATAGCCTTACCATCAATGAAATTTTTGATGGTGTGATGTTCATCAATAAAAATTTATTAAAAATTATTTTTTATCATTAATTCATCTTAGATAAATATATCAAAAATTATGATAAAATATTGTATGATGGACTTTTTATCTATAATATGTCAATGACTTGCTATTAATTATTCATCATAATTTTTATAGAATATTCAATCAAAATAAGCCATGATATTAATGAAAATTTCAGTGCTAATCATCAACAATTTAAGTTATGAAAAAACATGTTATAGAACATTAGTATGGAAATTATTGGAGTCCTTTGACCTGTCATGTATTAGTACTTTAATTTAGTCATATTATGATTTAATGAAGTTATTTAATAATATTATTGAATCTTACATTCACACCATAGTTGCAATCCACCCATAATTAGTAAAGAAGTCAAATATATATATATTCTTAAGGTGACAAATTATCTTTCCAAAAAAATTCCTTTATAGCTTAGGATCAATATTAATTGTTTTAAAATTTTTTATTAGAATTTATTATTACAAAAAATAAAACATATGGGGATTAAAATAAACCTAAAATTTGTAGTGCCCAATCTTTGTATTCAGAAAATATTGAATGATTACTTCATAATTGTTTACCTTTCAATATTTTTTTAATATAGGTGACACTAAAAATATTATATAAGTAAATATCATAATTTAGGTGTCACATATATATACATAAGAATTAAGTGTAATGTATGTTTGTTTTCTAAAATATAATATATTTTAAAATTATATATTATCACAAAAATATTTTTGAAATTTATTATTGGTATATATCAGATTTTAATCTATTTATAAAGAAATAAATATGCTCTAATTTTCATTTAAATAAAGTTTCCAAATTTTAAAATAAATATTCATAAATTATTTAATTAAAATGAATTATTTTAAAATATAATATTAGATTTAATTTAAGTTAAATAAAAATAAATTTTTTCAATTAAATAAAATACTATTTTAATTAAAATTAAAATTTATTTTTAATATAAGTTTTGAATTCGAATTAACTCATACATAAGATAATTTATAAAATTACTAGGTTTATAAAACATTTTGAAATAAATAATTCAATTTAAATAATTTAAATTAAATTTGAAAACATTTTTATAAATTAAAAAAAATGAAATTACTGATCGAGCCCCTCCCTTGAATCCACTATTACTTACAATCATGGGGTTTCAATGTTTTATAACTTATTCCAAGCAAATTAAAAATTATTTGAACTGAACACAATAAAATTTAAAGAATTTATATAAAGCTTGATAGCCGATATATCTGCATGATTGAGACTTCTTATTAAATTATCGACCTGTATTCAAAAGAAGCTTGAATTCAAATAAGCTCATTTAGAGGAAGTACAGCAGCATGTATGAGCGAATATAAAATTTGAATGTTGAATTTGCAAAGATCTAACAAGTCTTTAGTGAGCATAAACCTACCATTGAAATTTAGAAAATTCTATGAATATATAAAATGCAAGTAGAAATACAATATTTTGAGTGAAAATATAAATCTAATTCTACTCCACCAATGCCACCGGATTTGTAACACATCGTACAAGAAAATAAAAGGCGAATTAAGGTATTCCTAAATACACCAACATGGGCCCCAGCACTATGCTAAATGTTTAGATTCAAGTGTTTGAGGATCAGCAGTTGCTTCCCGTTTAATCTTGGATCCGTTAAAAATCTAAAAATCTATTATAAGAATTTCAACTTAGTAAAATATCTAAGAAGCTAATTCTATCATTTGATAGTAGATTGATCTTCTATTAGGAGCTAAACAGAGTTGACGGGATCTAAAGCACTTAAGTATATTCAAATTAATCAATTATTTAAATCAAATTATCTCAAATTAAATGTCAATCTAAAATGCTTAAATGAAATTCCATCATTAAAAGTTTAAAGCTAAAACCCATTTCACCTTCCACAATAATTTATCAGATGTGACAAATTAAGAAAACTCTAACTCATAAAGGAGCCAATATTAAATTAAGAGTTCTATTATGTTCACTCTCAATCAATCTCTTGCTAGTAAGGACATGTTTGTCTTAACACTGCTTCTAGTGACTCCATAAATGATGCATTATGACTAGTCCTCATCGGGTGGGCGCGAGCTCCATTATATTACGATCATGACCATAGCCCGTATGCTCCCTAATGGCTCTACCTTCTAAGTTGTGAATCATAGGTATACTTGATAAACAACCCTTTTCTAAGGTAAACTTAAACTTTAAACACACCCAGTACAAGAATTTCTTAGATGATATAACCCATTCGATAAGGATCCGGTCGTTGGGTGTCTACCTCCTCTGACTAAGTAGACTATGGACCACGACAACTCGGGATGACGGAACCATGAGATGTAGATCGGGCATGTCATCATTCCCCGAACCATCCGGTTTAAGCTGTAATGATGAGTTCCATAATCTTAAATTTTAAAAATCTATATGATGCTACTATACGCTATGCATTAAACACTAGCCTTCTCCAGTTCTCACTTATTGGGAGGTAATTAATATAGTATAGGTTTGCTTTAGAAACCCGGAACATCTAAAGTCATCACCATGAGGATGAAATCTATGGGTAGTGTCTTATCTACTATTCCTCGCCTTCTAAAATTACGATACTCAAATCACAGTCTCTTCATTCCATTTATCGAGAGATCGGTGGTGAATTTTCAGAGTCCATAGATTTATAGCGACTCCGTTGGGAATAAGATTCTCTTTCCATCTTTGGCTAGTCATATATATGCTATAGTAGTAATAAAATATTTAAAAATTCAAAATAAAAAATGGTGATTTAAAGGTGTAATAAATTCAAATCACTAATGTATAAAACTCTATGCCGAATGAATTATTCTGTAGAGCATATCTTTATTACAATTTTATTTTGTTCTATAGTACCTCTACATTTTAAAAGTATGGGGTGAAATAATAATTATTAATTACTAATCTCCATCTTTCATTTTTTTAATGAATCTAGCACTCCTTTCCGTCCACTAGGCGTGGTAACATCACTAGCAAATGCCGCCATCAACATAGGAGATGTTGGGGCTACATTCAATTTGGTAGCTTGAATTTCCCGCTATCGTCAACTCCGAGTGGTACATTCAGAGGACATCTTTGGAAGGCCTCAAGTTACTGAAGCTCCTATTAGCCATGTTCGTTAATCAGTTCAGTAGCCAATTGCTATTAAGGAGTTCTCCCTATAGAAAACTTTAGTTTTCAAAATGCTAGGTCAATCTGAAGCCCCCGTAATGAAAAGAATTGTCAATGGGCAAACTATGTCTTTAATGTCTCGTGGTATGATTGCTTCGTCGATTGAACCTTTCGTACCTGTAAAGCATGATCATGAAGCTTTCTCATCAGGAAGCAAATTAACCAGAAGGCAGAGAAGAAGAAGAAATCTTTGAGGATTCCTCGAATGACCTAGTGAAAAAACAATCGCCGGTATTCTACCCATAAAACTTTGACAATCTAAAGTGGGTAAAAAGGAATAGCTCTACTGGTGAAGTAAAGCACTCCTTCTGGACTCAACCACATCAAGTTCCACCCCCATAAAGGAGACAGTCTGAAACACTGTCTGCCAGAATACACAAAGTTCTCAAAGTGGCCAAGGATAGTGCCTTAATGAAAAGAAAATTTCAGGGCCTGTGGTGCATGAAAATATTGAAGCTACACCAAGGAGGTTGTCATCTCTTATGGTAACCAGTCATCAAGATAAGTATGCTTTACAGGGTGAGCATTGGAGAGTGACACTTGGACCGCGTGTCCAAGAATCCGTTGCTGAAAGGTCTCAGTGAAAGGGTAAACAGATATGGAGGCCAAGGCCCTGTAATGAAACTTTGAAGAATGGAAGAGGTGTGATATCTGATACATATACTCAAAAATTCACCTCAAAAATAACTCATCAGAAGTGGATATCCAAAAAAAAGAGATATTATTGATGAAAGACATGATGGTCGACACCTTGGAGAATCCTCTAGGGGATCTAATCATAGATCAGATTCATCCTCACAAGAGAAAGTTGACTTTGATCACAGTCCTTTAATAGAAGAACTGTTTGTCCCGCACATTGAACCAGACATCCACTAGAAACATCGATCAGAAATTCATGTGCAAAAAGAAGGTGATGAAGAAGACATTATGGAAATAGAAGTCGTCTATATGGTCAGGGATATAGATGAACTTTCGCTCATCACCATATATAGATCAGGAACTTGAACCTAAATTTGGATGAAGAAGAGTCCACACAGAAGCAAATAGAAGATGCATCTTCAATCTTTGCTGAAGATGAAGAAGAAGAAGATCAGAATGAGAAAGAGGTCATGAGTGTCAAAGCTGCTTATATGGTTGAACCAGGAAATGATCAGCCTGATACACGCTTTTATACTTAATGTCGTCATTCAGCTCTAGCAATAACTGCCCCTACAAATGCACAAGGAGAAGTACAGTCAAGTTCTTCCCCTGAAGATGAGCAAGGAGCAGAACAACAACAAGAAATAGAGCAAGAAGAAGAGCATGTACTTGTTGACATCGTGGCGATAGCTAGAGAGCAAAGAGAAATGCAGCGTCAAATGGAAGTCAAAAATAAAAAAATTGCACGGCCTGGTACCAAGATGAATGATATGATGGTATAAATGAATATCAAGATGGAGATTTTGTAGAAGAATATCACATCAATTATAGCATATGTTTTATCTGTTAATCAATAGGCAGTTAATAATACAACTTTTATACCACGAGGCACTCTAGTACCTCAAGCTCTTACAGTACATGTTACACCTAAAGCTAGGACTGAAGTTAATCAACTACCTCTTCAACCGATAATGCAAAATATGATTAGCACACCTGGAACGATAACATCTACTCAGCTAAAATTAATAATCAATGAAAACATAAAGGCAGTCATAGCCTCAGAGCAAGTTGAAAAGCTAGTGAGTAAGGGTCGCCCTTACTCAACTGAATATGATCAAGTGTCATACCCTTTTGCTTAGTGTGAAAATTTAATACTTTCAGTGGGCTTGGTAACCCAAAGCAACATCTAGCCCAATTTAAGGCTACTTGTGGTAACATAGGGAATGATGCCTCTTTTTCGGTTTGTCATTAGCCTAACCTCAGCTTCTTTTGAGTGGTATGCAGAATTGTCAAATAATTCAGTTAAAACTTTCATTGAATTAAAGGCAATATTCATGAAGAGGTTAACCAGTGCAACTGAGAAAATAATTATCGCTGACCTTGCCTTGCTGAAAATAAGAAAAGATGTGATAGTGACAAAATTCATAAGTCGTTGGCATAACTTAAGCATGAAATGTGAGTAACAATTAGAAGAAGAACATGTGATCCTATTGTTAATAGGCAATATGGATGATAAAATATCACCATTTTTATGTATAACGTCGATTGCAACATTCCAGGACTTGCTCGATAGGGTGGCTAAATTTGAAAAATTGAATTGCCCTAAGTCTGAAGTCTATGCAAATAAAGCAAAAAGAAACAAACCTTCAAACATAAGAAGAAATAAAATTTATGCCGCTTGCTATAGCTCAAATGGAGAAAAGTGGGTGATATATAATGTGGATAAAGGAAAGCAGCCGATGTATAATGATGATAAGGGAAAGAAGCCTGTCTTTTCTAATCCATAGCCAAAATTGGTATTAGAAGAAAATGATAAACCTCGGACTTTTCTAAGTGGTGGGGAGTGTCCAAAACAAATAATAAGAGATGATGAGCGAATGCGGCCATCAATTAAGGAAAAGATGAATAAATATTATTCATTTAGAAGGGATAGTGTGGCTAAATTATTTTGGCAAGCAATCAAAGCTAATTTACGATTACTAGAAATTAAAAGGCCTGAAGAAGTTGATCAAGTCAGTAATCCAAATTACTATCCCTATCATCGGATGATTAGTCATCCTATCAAAGATTATTATGTCTTTAAAGATTGGTTAGAAAGAAAGTATCGATGAGGTACATTATCAGATAGTGTTCTATCAACCCAAAAGAGAGTCTACAAGATGATTACATCCTCTTCCATCATCATCCAAAGATAAAAGAAAGAAATCAGTTGAATAATGGGAAATAATAGTCTCCAAAAAGACCATGAAAATGCTAAAGCAGCTAAAAGACGTCCTTAGTGTTAAGTGGAAGTCACCACTTGAACCTATATTAAACTTAAGAGAGACGCCTAAACAAAATATTTGGGCTTCTCAGTGACATTCGGATAAGGCCACTTCATCACAGCACGAGGAGTAATCTACTAAACACATGTCTAATAAATCAAAGAAGTCGAGTAAGAAAAAAAAGAACAAGAAGAAAACTACAATTCAAAAGATTATTAACAATCTAGAGGAGTATCACCAGTCGACAAAGCAACCATTTAGGCTTGCAGACTTTATGCCTAAACTTTGCATTGATGAATTGGATGAAGAAGATAATGGTGAATCTTGTCAGTAGAGATATGCCGAATCATTTATGTGATATCAGATGTTCTTCAATATTAGTTACTCCGAAATGACAAGGGTAGTCAGACATACTCAACCAACCTATCAAAATTCTTATCAAGAAAGTAAGAAGAGCCTGAGAGGGGTTAACATCTAAATTTTGTTTAATAACTCAACAAGATAATAATAGTTCAAATGAAGGGCTATTTTTTTTTATAGAGAAGAGTCAGACTCATCAAAATCATCACGCATGAAACGTATGAAGTTGAAAAATGAGCTAGCCCTTTTGGAATCCTCTAGAATAAGAAGAATTTGAAGAAACTACATCTTAGAATGCAGCAAGACAAAGTGATTCAAGTTCGTTAAGAAGTGGTAAAGTCTTACCATCAAAGAAGGAAATGCAAATAAAGATAAAGGCAAAATAAATTGAAGTCAACAATATATCATTCTCAAAAATATTAGAATGAAGCCTAATCAAGCGAAAAGATATATTATAATATTCTATCACATCTGAGAAAGATTCCTACACAAGTGAGTGTATATGACGCTCTCTTAATTCAAAAGACCTCCGAGAAACTTTGATACAGGCTCTCAAAGATCTGGAAAGTTGTGAAGCTTACTTTGTTGAAAAATGCATGATTAAAGTATTGCATATCAAGATCTCCCAGTAATTACATTTTCTAAAGAAGATCTTATATTGGGAACAACAGATCATAACTGTCCTCTATATATTACTGCAGATAGTGATGGCATCTCGATTAGCCAAAGATTGATCAATCCAAGTTCTTCTATCAATCTTATGAGTCTAGAGGTATTAAGAAGATTATCACTTGATATCCAACATCTTGGTAGATATAAGTTGATGGTTCATGATTTCAATAAGAAAGGACAGAAAATCTGAGGTTCTTTTATTCTCCCACTCAAGTTTTAGGATTTATATACAGAAGCCAAGTTTCATGTAATCGATGCCGATACATTATTTAAAGCTCTCTTAGGCCGGCCATGGCTGCATGAGTATGGCATGGTCCCATCAACTATGCATCAGTATATGAAATACCTAAAAGAAGGAGAAGAATTCAGAATTCTTGATAACCTACAACCATTCTCTGTCCATGAAGCAAAGATCTACAAAGATACAAAATATTTCATCTCTAAAAAGCATAAGCTAATAGAGCCTCTTGAAGCGATAGCATCCACTTCAGGAAATAAAAAGCAATTTCACAAAGTGAAAGAGCAGAAGCAAAGAGGAAGAAAGAAGATAATGTCGGCTCTCCTTAAAGCACTTGATTCTGTACATAAATTAAGAAAACCAGTTCCTCATTTGAGAAGTGACACAAAAGAAGAAGAAGATATTCCTGTTAATCCTAAGAGAACTTAAACTTTCAAGAAAGGCAAAGTATGAAATAAGTGATTCTTTTTGATTGAATATGAATATTTATGGAAATAGTTCAATGGTCATCAAGAAGGATAGCTCACTTGGAGTCAAATGACTCACTCAAAATTATACATCCCTCTAGTGCTTCAAAGAAATCACTCCAAGGTTCATAATATTGAAGAATTGATAACATTCTATTCCATGTTGAGTGGTGGAGCAGAACTCTATTTTATAAATGAAGACTCAGACCTCACAATTTTGACCAGCTTGCTCAACATGAAAATTCTGATGAGATAGTGCTAATAAGAATACCAATATACTATCCATAAAAATTGCAAAGAATGATGCATAAGCTTGAAATTCATATTGAAACTACTAAATATAGAACTCAAATCATTAACAAGATTTGGAGCCAAAGAAGTTCTCAAGCATCATGAAGAAGTGATAAGTTTATCATTAATTGGGTTCATCCATAAATCTCATCAAAATAAAGCCTGTTATAATATAATTGAAGCTGAGATAGAAACTCATATTGATGAAGAAGATGATCTCCATGAAATTCTTCTCACAACGATAAAGAAGTAGAAGTCAAGCCTGCACTTGAAGAACTCGAAGATGGTGGACAAACAGCTACTATGGATGAACTCAAAGAAATCAACCTAGGAGGCGAGATAATCCATCCAACTTTCTTGGTGCCTTACACGATGAGAAAGTTGAAGAGCTAAAAATACTACTTTGTAAATTCAGGATTGCTTTGCTGGACATATTATGAAATGCTTATCCCACGATGTAGTAGTTCATAAACTTTCCATTAAATTAAATGTGACGCCTGTTAAGAAAGCTCCTAGGCGAATGAGATTGGAGATTGAAGAACAAATAATTGCAGAAACTAAGAAGCTAATCGAAACAGGCTTCATTCGAGAGGAGAAGTATGCAGATTGGATAGCCAATATTATCCTAGTCAAGAAGAAGAACGGCCAAATTCGTCTCTGCATTGACTTCAAGGATCTAAATAAGGCATTCCCAAAAGATGATTTTTCACTTACAATATCAAAACTACTAGTGGACAATACTTCCAAGTACGACATGTTCTCATTCATGGATGGATCATTAGGATATAATCAAATCAAGATGACACCTAAAAATGAAAAGCATACATCATTCAGAACACCTATTGACATCTATTGCTACACGGTCATACCTTTTGGCTTAAAAAATGCTGAAGCTACATACCAAAGAGCCATGACACGTATTTTTGATGAGCTAATTTACCAAAAAGTGGAGTGTTATGTTGGCGATTTGGTGGTGAAGAGGTTGAATCGTGAAAACCACTTTGAAGACTTGAGAATTATATTGGAGAGAATAAAAAAATATGATCTCAAGATGAATCCTCTAAAATGTGCATTCAGGGTATCCTCCAAAAAATTCCTTGGGTACATTATACGTAACAGAGGAATTGAAATTGATCCTGCTAAAATCAAGGCAATTGTGGAGATGCCTCCTCCGAAAAGTTTACGTCAGGTCCATTCTTTACAAGGACAGCTCGCATTCATCCATCAATTTGAATCAAACCTATCAGGACGCTGTCAACCATTTGCAAGGTTTATGAAGAAGAATGCTCCATTCATATGGGATAAGGAGTGTCAAGAAGCCTACAATAGTATTAAAAGTTATATGTTAAACCCACCAATCCTTGCAGCACCTACTCATGGAAAGCCCCTCATTCTATACACGGCTACATTAGAAGAGTCCCTTGGAGCATTATTGGCACAACACGATGAAGAAAGTAAAGAGAATGCTCTTTACTATATCAGTCGAAGATTAGTAGAAGAAAAAATGAGATACTCCCCGATAGAGAAGAACTATTTGACATTGATCTTTGTAGTCCAAAAGCTCTGTCATTATATGTTATCTCACAAAGTTACTCGCTTCTCAGGGATCGATCGGCTGAAGTACTTGATGACAAGACCATCGTTGATAAGTCATTGGCAAGATGGGCAGCACTACTTTTATAATTTAATATCACATACGTTCCGCAGAAAGCAGTGAAGAGACAAGTCTTAGCAAATTTTCTTCTTGCACATCCCATCTGGACTCTTCCCTTGATGATTTTCTAATGAGGATTATGCTCATTCATGAAAGAAAAATCACAAATTTGAAATGTACTTTGATGGAGCCTCATCGATCAAACAAGTCCAATCTAAATTTCTCAAGATAAGAGCAAGAATCGCATCATCTTCATAACACCAAAAGGAGGGATAATGAGAGATCATATGGGTTGAATAAGCCAGAACTAATAATGAAAGAGTATGAAGCATTAGTGGCGGGTCTTGAAGAAGCTACTTTCATAGGCATTCAAAACTTGTATATTTTAGGGATTCTCAATTTTTTATAAATCAAATACTTGGCATCTATAAAATCAACAAGCTTGAGTTAGCTTTCTATCATAAGAGAGTTCTCGAACTTATGAAGTAAATATCAAATATCACATTAACTCGAGTCTCTCGATCCGTGAATAGAAAAGTTGACTGCTTAGCAAAATTAGCTAAAGAAATGGCAAGTATGAATAGTGATTATGTCATGATTGGCATATTCACTCAACGAGTTCTAGATCCAGTAAAGTATGAATCCCGCAAATAGAGCGGTTACTAAATTCGACATAACAGGATGCGACTCAGGTTGCTCCTCATACTCCCCAAAGTAAACATCGAATTATACCAAGAAAAGCTAAGCCTGACATTACTTCGGAAAAGCAATGGGAAGCCTTTATTGTAGAAGAGCCGCATGATTGGAGGCAACCCTTCATCGACTACTTTAAAGAAGGCAAATTACCAAATAATAAATCACTGGCAACTCTTTGCGCTATGCTTTCATCAACAACACTCTATATTGTAGTTCCTTTAAACAAATGTGGCTACGATGCCTAATTACATATGACACTAGCAAATTGATGATTGAAGTTCATGAAAGACTTTATGGTGCACATCAGTTAGGTCCTAAGATGGCAGTAAAGATCAAAAAGATGGGCTATTATTGGTCATCTATGATGATAGAGTATATCAATCATGCTAAGAGGTTCTATGAATATCAAGTACATAGGAATATAATCCACCAACCTTCAAATCCACTACACCCAATAATAGCATCCTGGTCATTCAAATGTTCGGATATAGATGTAATTGGACTAATTGATCCACCATCGTCAGCTGGACATTACTTCATCCTAGTAGTAACTGACTATTTCTCTAAGTGGGTTGAAGCTACCCCATTTAATGAAGTTACTGTTGACCGAGTGATCAACTTCTTTACGCATAATATGGTCTATAGATTTAGAGTGTCACGCCAAAAAAATTTTGATTATAACACAGCTTTCAAAAGTGTAAAGATTTATAGATTCGTCGATCGACATAAAATTGATTGGCGATACTCTTTAATATACAACCCAAGAGCATATGGTTTTGTAGAAGCCTTTAACAAGACATTAGTTAAACTACTCAAGAAGGTTCTCACTAAAAATAAGAGAGAATGACATACTAAATTAATAGAGGCACTATGGCGTGTCGTCTGATGACTAAAGCACTCCTTATTCATTGGTATTTGGCAGCGCTTCTTCAACTCAAAGTTGAGTTATCATCACTTGAGTAACCATCTATACAATCTACTAAAGATCAAAATGCTCAGATGGAGGAACTTCGGCATGAGTTAGATTACAAGCTCATCAAAATCTGGAAGTTTATCGAAAAAAATGTCAGGCTTTTGACATGATCATATGTGCACCTCGAACATTCCAGAAAGGGGAATTGGTCTTAGTACTGAGAAGACCAATTATTCATAATCAAAAATTTGGTGGAAAATTTGAGCCTAACTAGGAGGGCCATTTCGTCATTGAGAAAGTGTACCAAGGAGGGGCATACCAACTCATTGACCTAAATGGTGAAAGATCGATGCCATCAATTAATGGTCGATACTTGAAAAAGTACTACACATGAGGAATTCATTCTTGAAGTACAATAGAAATCCCCTTCCAATAAAGGGAGCATTTTTACTATATCTATTTAAGTTGACATCGCGCTTCATGCTGAGATCCCTAAATAAACATACTCACTCCATATGAAAAATTTTTCTGTGAAAATTCCCCTGTTACACAGGGAGCATTTTAGATTTTTATACATAGATAAAATCAATGTTGCATGTTAAGACACTCTTAAAAACATATCAATTCAAATATTAATGTATTTGCATATTTTTCATCTTAAAAGTTCTTCTAAAAGTGCTTTGGAATTTTCCGTGCAAGACAGGAGATATTTTTAGTTTATGTTAAGTTTATTTGAGTTGACATCGTGTTATAAGATGAGATCCTCAAATATATTCTAATTCAGGTTGACATCGAGCTTTACAAAATCTCGAATATATACCCATAATTATTCTTTAAGTTTGCGTTCTTACAGAACAAAAATAATCTATTTCTATGTATGAAAAGACAACCCTAAATGTCAAAAAATTATCTCTTAGATTTGCCAAATTCTTGAGATCAAGTCAGATGAACTCCCTATTTTGGGAGCTTTAATCAATTAAGTTGGAGAAACATCAACCTCTACATCCTAAAGTCTAGGATACGGATGGGTTTTAAAGGTTAGACTTAACAAGCTCACAATGGTTGAGTTGCTAACGCTCTCCTCACTCAACAAGTAAAGAAAAGGTGCAGTCAAAGACCCTCATTGTGATGACCAAATCAACCACCGTCGGCTTAAGTCAAAGACTGGTAGGTTCTAAAACTCAACAAGCCCAAATGGCGAGTTGTTGCGCTCTCCTCTCATAAATCAAGAAATGGTAGTGAAAATGCTGCTATGATATGATAAGCTTTAATCTCAATCTATGCCTGATTATAAGCAAGCATCAAGAGATCTTCTACTTGATCGATAGATCATGACAATCTGAGAAACTCTCAAGGTCCTCAAATCAATATATATTACGCAGGTGATATCTCAAATTTATTCTCAAATGATCTGATCGAGCTTGAAGCACAGATCAAAGCCAATCTCCTCCATCAAATCGAAAAGATGCGAGTAATTCCATAGTTCATACTAAAATGGTCTAAAAAATTTGAGGTTATTGATCGATTAAAGTACACGCGTTCATATATTCTAGATAACTCAACAGATCTAGTATAAGCGAAGGCGGGTCATGTATGTACCCTTCAATGAATCCTTCAAAGCAAGCTTATTTGCATACACTTCGACAAGTTAATAAGGACAAATCGTCCTTCATCAAGTCCGTCAAGCTTAAAGCTAGGATAGAAGGAATTTCAAATCTGACTAAGCACAGATAAACCAACTCCCCAACTAAGTCCTTCATCAAAATAAATAAATAAATTCCTCCAACAAATCCAATCAAGCATGAAGCTAAGATTGAAGGAAACTCAAATCTGTAATGACATAAAAAATATATCTTCAACAAAGCCATTGAAGTAGAGAGTAAATGATATAAGAACTATTATCCATCCGATAAGTCAATTAAACAAATAACTCATTTAGGATGTCTAAATAAGGCATCAATTAATGACAAATCCCATCAAAGCTTCATAAGCATTATAATTGGTAAATGATCCAAGTTGAGGCAAAATGTCAAGTTTTCAACTACTCATTATCGTGAATCATATTTAGGCATTTTTTGACCATATGTGTCATAAGTCAAGCATAAATTAATTAAAATGACTTGATGACGCATAAATCATAAAATACTGGACATCGAATATTAAATAACTTGTCGATGACGACTTCATCGTTGTCAAAATTGATCGATAAGTATTGCATAATCTAAAACAATTGATCGAAAATCAATTTATCGACGCGTATATCTCAAGTAAATCGACAATATCATGACCTTAAAAATTGATCGTGTCGTTACAAATCTAAAACTACCCTTATCGCATAATTTGTATATCTCAATGACCTTCGTTCGTGATTGATCATGTCGTTTTGATCTAAAATCAATGAGACTATCCACGCATAATTTGTAGGCTTACAAATGTCGGTGCAATCAGATTAAATCTTTGGATATGCAATCAACCAAATGATCTGTAATCTTACCGTAATTCAAAAGCGTGAATAATATTAACATGATCAAGTGATCAGCGTCAAGTCATCACGCATGCGCTTATTGAGGTCGACCATGCAAAAATAAATGACCTTCATAAAATTGATTACGTTGTTAGTTTGAAAATGTGAAAATCATCAGTAGATTATTAGATCAATTCGGATAATTCGGCGAATGTCGGCGGTCAAAATGATAATGTGTATTTTGGTGAAATAGATTCATTTGGCTTGACTTGACCAAGCTAGATTGTGAAATGTATTGCGTCATTACGTTGAACATTGTTCTCAATTAAATAAATAAATATATATATATATATATATATATATATATATATATATATATATATATATATATATATATATATATATATATATATATATATATATATATATATATATATATATATATATATTCCCATATAATGATATTGGCATAAGGTTTATATTAAAGATGATTAAATAATAAAAAATATCATAAAAAGGGATAATCCCTAAAACTGATCGGCTCAGCTCCTCCCTCACCCGATCGGCCCTAACCCGACCTGAGCACGTTCCCCTCGTCACGCAGTTCAAGAGCCCCTTCTGCTCGGACGCACGCTCCATGGCTTGAGCTCGCCTCCTCCATGCACGAACGGTTCCTCCAACCGTTCCCCCCCGTTTGGCCTCCTCAAAGGTACACTCCAAATCGCACGCAAAAGGGGCATCTTCCATTTTTTCTTCTCCAAACCGCAAGAAACCACTCCCGAAGTTTCATTTTTTTTTTTCACTCTCTCGTTGGCAAGAGGAAATTGCAAGCACGCGAAACTGTTCCCCCTTCCTGTCCACCCTATCGGACACACAGTAATAACCGAACTTTTTCGTTCCTCTCTGTCCACCCCCCTCGTTCAACCCAGAACTCTCAAAACCCGTGCAACTTCTCCAAGGGCGAGAGGAGGATGGGCTTCAACTCTATCCTACTTCCTCTCTATTTCAAGTCTGGAGTGCGCGAAGTTGCTGATGGCGATGGGCCTTCTCCTCACTGGTCACCAATGTGAAGCTGGCAAAGGTTTTCGTGATGAATTCATCCGCTGTGATTCCCCTCTGAGGCAATCTTCTGCCCGATGGATAGTATTATACATCTATACTTTTTGGGAATCCTCTGAGATCCTACTTTCTTGATGTTGATACTGACAGTGACTTAATATGGATTTAATGTGATGCTCCTTCTGTTAGCCGCACTAAGGGACCTCATCCGTGGTACAAACCAATATAAAGTAAAATAGTTCAACCAGAGGATACTCTTTTTTTTTTATTTTTTTTTTTTTATCCAGAGCATACTTTATGCCAAGAGATTCAACATAATCAGAAGCACTGTTCATGTGACTCCTGTCCACAATGTGATTATGAGGTAGAATATGTAGATCACAGCTCCTCCTTGGGTGTTCTTGCAAGAGATGAAATGCACCTAATGATGCCAAATGGTGACAAAGCCAAAGTGAATTTTGTTTTTGGATGTGTATACGATCAACGAGGTCAGTTTTTGAATTCTCCTGCAAGAACAGATGGGTACCTTGGACTTAGTAGTGCTAAAGTTAGTCTCAATTCTCAGATGGCAAATCAAGGGATCATCAATAATATTATCGGACATTGTATTAGCGGTGGAGCAAACGATGGTGGATACATGTTCTTTAGAGATGACTTTGTACCTCGATGGAGCATGGCTTGGGTTCCTTCACGAAATGGCCTCACGTATGGAACTTCTATAGTGCCCAGATTCAGAGAGTTGGCTACGGCAACTAACAAATCAGTATGGGACAGAAGGCTGGAAATACAAATCTTATGGTTTTATTCCGGCAGCAATTACTCATTTCTTTTTTAGCATGAAATGCGAGATGGCTCTCATGAAGGCTTAGCCGCGTCATCGGCATGATGAGATGAAAATCGTTTAATGATGTCATGAGACTTCCTTCGCAGTAGGTATGTCATTGATAAAGATGTATCTTTAAACGGTGCAAAAAGAGGCAAGGAAGGTGATGAATGCCGAAAGAAAAATATTTATATACGTGTTTTGTCTTTTGTAGGTTTGAAAGATAAATGCTTCATGAGTTGATGAGATGAAATTTGCGTGGTATCATGACCTCATCCTTCGCATCGGATATATCGAGAAAATAAGTTTGATCTTATATCTGGGATATTTAGAATCTTCGAAATCTTTAATTTATATTAAAATTTAATACTTAAACAAATTGAATGAAATCATCTAAATTTAAGTTAAAAAGATATATGATAAATATGAAGATAAATATTAAATCAAAGAGAAATAGGGGGAGAGCGCTCAAAAAAAATTTTAGAAATAATAAAACACTTATTTAAAATCAGTAAAATTTAAGGAAATTTAATATTAAACTTATTCATGATTAACATTAAATTGAAGTGGTAAAGCAAGTTCTCCTTTCTTGAATTCCTCAAATAAACTTTAAAATTGGGAGGTAAATGTCAAACTCTAAGAAACAATAAATTTGAAGTAATTTTCAAATAAATATGAAAATTGATGAAGTTAAGAATCTAAATTAATAGTTCTATGAATATGGATGTGATTACAAAGCTAGCTAATAAAATGAATATAAATGAACTGATCAAGTTATTATAAATTATTCCAATTAAAATGATTTGAATTGAACAATCAAATTTAAAAATTTATATGAAGCTTGATAGCTATGTATCACATGATTGAGACTTATTACTAAATAATCGACTTATTCAAAGAATTTTGAATTCAAATAACTCGTTTAGATATAGCTTGTATGAGTGAATATCAAATTTGAATGTTGAATTTGCAAAAGATCTAATACTTTAGTGAGCATAAACTCTTATTGAAATTTAGAAAATTCATGAATATATAAAATGCAAATTAAAAATACAATATTTTGAATGCAAATATAAATCTAATTATTCAAATGCCATATTTACAACCAATGTCAAACAAAGAAAGTTAATTAAGGTATTCTTAAATACACCCTTGCAGACTGACTATGGTGAATGTTTGATTCAATAGGATGTTGTGTGGGTTGCTTCCCGATTTAATCTTAGGACTTGGTCCAAGTTAACAAAACCTAAAAATTTATTATAAGAATTTCAACTTAGTAAATATCTGAGAAGCTAATTATGTCATGTGATAGTATATATGATCCTCTATTAGGAGCTAAACAGAGTTGGCAGGATCTAAAGCTCTTAAATATATTCAAATTAATAAATTTTTTAAATTAAATTAACTCAAATTAAATATCAATCTAAAATGCTTAAATGAAATTATATCATTAAAAGCTTAAAGCTAAAACCCAATTCACCTTTCGTGAAAATTTGTCAGATGTGATAAATTAAGAAAACTCAAGCTCACAAAGGTAATGTCATCAGTATTCTTATTTCTCAATCTCTCAGATGGGACATGGATGGTGTATTGCGGTACACAGTAGGCTCCATAGATGATCGATTACGATCGAGTCCAATCACTCCATTATATTACGATCACAATAGCGTAAGACCCAATGGCTCGCCTTTGAGTTATGAATCATAGGGTATACTTGATAGGGAAAATAGCCCTCTATCAACTAAAGTAGACTTAAAACCTGTCTCCTTAAACAAACACCACCCCAAGTCTACAATGATTTCTTGGACGACATAACTCATGTGTTGCTGATAAGGATCTTTCGATCAGGTTGGGTCGACTACTTCCTCTTACTAAGTAGACTAGGGACTACAACATCCCGGGATGACAGAACCATGGGATGTAGATCAGGCACGTTATCATTCCCCCAACCATCCGGTTTATGCTGCAATGATGAGTTTCATAATCTTAAATTCTAAAACTTCATATGTTGCTACTATACACTACACATGAAGAGACCTAATGACTAGCCTTAATAGAAAGTTCTCTCTCATTTATTAGGAGGGGTAATTAACTATAGGGGGCTTGTGCTTATAGGAAACCTGGAACCAAATCTAAAGTCTTCACCAATTTAGGATGAAATCTCTGGGTAGTGTCTTATCTACTATTCCATTTGCCTTCTGAAAATTACACCGATACTCAAATCACACTCTCTTCATTCCATTTGTCAGAGAGATGGTGTGAATTTTTTGAGCCCACTAATCATGTCTTCATGAGATTGTGCTTAAGAACCTAATAAAAATATAAAAATGCTTTTGTCTGCAGTTGCTTATACCCTAAGCATGATCCAAAATAGGTCGTGGACTTAGTTTGCCCTTGTGTGAGGTGCTAAGTCCAATTTATTCATATACATGCTTGGGATGTGTGATGTATTTAGCTAATCTCTATTTTGCAGATTTTAGTTAGATTTACTTTTCCCATTTTTCCTATAATTTTTGTAATTAGAATTTGGAATAAATGTTATCGGGAAGTGGAGGTGAGCATTGGTCATAAGACTATATCTTATGTACCATGTGAAGCCTTTAGAGCAACTAAATTCCAACCAAGCTAAAAGAAAGAAAGGAAAGAAGCAAATCAAACATCAAGGAAGAAGAATGAAGTCCCCCATAACATAAATTTCTTCTAAGTTATAATTATTCATTTGTAATCCGGGTTATATAAGGATAGAGCTCGGCTACCCATTTCTTTTCGAGTTTGTGCGGTGGGGCCCAACCATAAAGACTTTTTATTCTTTTGTGCTAACTTTATAAAATTATTTGATATTTATTTATCTTATGCATTAAGATGACATATTTTTCCTAGTTTTTTTATTATTTGATGAATGGCCTGTATGCGATTAGGCTCCTTGGGAAAAATAAATTTTCTATCCAATTACTAAACTCAAAATTAAAATTAAACAACTCATAACCTCACCTAAAGCCTAAGAAATAAATCAAGATAAAATTTTTAGCAACCCCTTAGTTGGATGTTATATGTGTCACATCATGCATAAAATCATCTTTCTTCACTCTTGCTTATGGAGGGCTTCCACCTTTGCCAAAGAACATGGCTTGACCTTTGAGAGCCATGGTGGAAACACACCTCCTTCTTCTTGATTTTGGCCCATAACCAATTTCTCATGCATTAGGCATATGAATCTCATAGCCTGTGTCAAATTAATTGTCCAAAAATAAAAATAAACTTAACAAAATTTTGCATTAAATTAAGTCATGAGTTGATGCCCTACATGTTCTAGTCTCTTAGGAAGTGAGTTTTGAAGAACTTAGTCTTCTTTTTAAATGAACAACAGCTTGGGTATCTTGCAAAAATGCATAAGACTTGCTACATGTATTTAAAATCGTATAAGGAGTTAGTTGGCGGCCACCCCAAGGCGGTTGTAAGTCCAACAGTCGGGTAGTTTATCCTCTCTTATGTAGGTAAACCATATGCCCATTTTAGCCTTAGATTTGGGTTGTGTTTGGCCCTGTAAAGTTCCTATTTAGGATCCAAGGTTGATGTTTCCCTTTACGGACTACAAGCATAAATCTTCACCTCTTAGGCATCTTCATGATCTTGTATCATGAAATTATAAGTCTTAGATTTCTAATAAAATTTCAACCTAAATAAATAATTCTCTTCAAATTCAAAAATATAAAGCCCCAACCATAGGATAGTTTGAGATGCTTGATAGGATTCCTAGCATCATGAGTATCCCCTACTTACCTCCCTTTGGTTTCGATAATAACTCCCTTCTTTTGATCAATCTCATTTGATCTTCAAAAAAAATCAATTGATTAATAGTCCTACGAAATCTTTTTGGAACAATGATCATTTACCTTAATCGAAGTATTCTTAAGGAGTCTCATTCATTAGGATGTAGTTAACTATGGGGGCTTGCCTCGGGAAACTTTCTTTCGGTTTAAAATAAATCATACTTTCTATACAAAATAAGAGAAGAATCTAGATACAAGACCCATCATCCTTGGAGTCTTTATTAAGGTGATGTCTATTGTAGGATGGTGACTTCTATCTCTCGAGATACATCATTCCTCGTCATATATCACCATAATAAGAATCTCATGTGTGTTCAACAAGAAGTGTTATTTTATCTTCATTTATTTTCAAAGATAGATGAAGATGAAAATAAAATCCTGAGGGACTTGGGAAAGGTCTCTCCATGACATATGTTTTGCCATTGATCTCACTTGTTAGCTATCACATTTCTCACTTAAATACCCTTCTTGATGCTCATGTTATTTCTTTTGATCACTCATTTAATTTCTTTAGATTATTATATTGTAAATTTTTATGACTCAACATGCATCTCTTTAATATTTTGGATCTATCATAGGATGTTGTTATGCAAGATCTTTCATTTCATTTTTTTTGAGCAAAAATATAAAGGATTTCTAAAGATATTTGAATGTATGCATGATTTTAATTTTTTTATTGAAGTTTACATTATTACATATAAATAAGTTTTATTAAACAAAATATCTATTAGGTATTTTAAAATTTGCCCTTTTCTTATGTTCTAATTGTTACAAATTTTTGAAAGGTAACATACTAAACATAAGGTCTCATATAGATAGCAAATGTTTTAACTTGATAAATGTCAAGAGTTATTAGTATTTTTTTAATTAATTTAGTATATAGTAGTGATTAAAACTCCTACTAAAGCCTAACAGTGATTAAAACTAATATAACCTTAAGCATCATGAAAGCCCTTCTTCAAGAGTTAAAAATTGTTGTCAAAGCTTTATAGTGAATTACAATCATAGTGGTTCTACTGGTAGGCTAAAATTTTAAATTAGACATAATTATAATCTTAATTACCAAACTAGGCATGGAAAAATAGGCTCATTCGCCCATTCAATGGGTAACTGGTGTCAACGTGTCGGTCGATGCTTGATTGAGCGAGGCGTCCGACTTAATTTCTTTTAAAAAAAAAAACTTGGGGCAGCTACAGTATTTTGCCCATATTAGGCTCATTCGGTGTCAAAATCAAGCATGTTTGGTATCATTGGAATTGTAACAAAACTCTTCACGACTTTTATGTTGACCAAAAATTATGATTATGGCCCAATACACAGCAGTTTTTTGCAAATGAATGCAAAGACTACGTTGCCAACTTGAAATATTGGAGCAGCCCCATAAATTACCCATATAGGATTCATCTAGTGTCATAATCAAGTAAACTTGGTATCGTTGGAATTGTAATAAAATTTCCAATGACTTTCATGTTGACCAAAATTACGAGATACAGCTTTTGCAAAAAAAAAAGCTGTTGTGCCAAAAATATTAGAGTAGCCCTCTTATTTTGTCCGTATCGGACTCTTTCGGTGTCGAAATTGAGTGAACTTGGTATTGTTGAAATCGTAACAAAATTCACCACAACTTTTATATTATTAAGATTATGGCACGTGCAGTTTACGAGCGTGCTAAAAGCTGCGCTTAAAAAAATTGACTACTTATTTTGCTCATATCGGACTCATCCGGTGTCGGAATCGAGTGAGCTTGGTGTCATTGGAATCATAATAAAATTTATCACAATTTTCATGTCTATAAAAAATTAAGATGGTGACCTCATACTCAATTCCAATGTATTATAACTCAATCTAGTCTAACATAATATAAGAACACACAATCAAAGTATATTAATGCACTATTTCGAAGTAAGTTATGCCTACTTTTTGTCACTAGGAAGTCACTATTGACTAAAACCAAAATACTGATCGAATTCAAATGCAAAATAAAAAGAATGACTCAATCAGACCTTCAAAGGTGAGCAAAGGAAGGCTGTCAAGCTTATGAATACACATCTTAAGCTTAAAGATCTCATAAAACTCATTAAAGGTTGATTCTTGGATGATGGCCTAACTTTCTATCTTAACAACCTTGACATGTGTATTTCGTAAAATTGTGAAAATAACTTATGATTCATAAAGGTTATTTGATCAAAAAAACTTTCACGACAAACAATTATTATTAATAACACCATGCGACTCAATAGCTTGTTTGGCATCAATTTTATTTTATGCATTTATTTTTTTTAAACAAATCATATTGTTTATAAAACACTAAGAAATAACTAGAAGTTATTTGGAGAGTTTTTAAATACAACAATCCACCAAATATTTTTATTCCAAATCGAAACATAGGCAAAACAAAATAAAAATATCTTTTTTTGATGTAATATTAAAGATTTCAGTGTTATTGATGTAAATATCTAAAGTTTAGGATTTAGATATGTAAATATATAAGTGTGTATGTAAATAAAAGAAAAGAAAGATTTACATACAGCACATAATTCTTATGCATATAGATATCTAACACCTGAAGTTTAATATTTACAACTATAACACTTTTCCTATGCTTGAAAAGGTGCATTTCATTTTTAAAAAAATGATGATATTAATTTTCATGTAGTATCAAAGATTGAGGTGTTGAAATGTAACTATATAAGAATTGTGTGTTATTCATGTAAATGTTCCAAACAAAAAAAAAATCTCTTAAGACATCGGAAAAAAAAAACAAGTCCAAAAACATTCCTCTATAAAAGTGAAGATACCATAGAACAGATTTAGAAACAGCAATAATCCAACATCCAAGGCTCGGAATGGAATGTCATGCACCGTGATGAAATTGGAAAACAGCAAGAACAACAACAGAACAAACAAAACCAAAAACTAGCATGAAGCAAAAACTAAAATCACTATCACAAAATTCACAAAATACACAAACAAAAAATATAAATCCTAGCAATAACTATATCTAGCTAACAAAATAAAACTATATAATCTCTAAATAATAATAAAAACATAATCATAAATCTAAACTTATATGCATTCACAAAATACACAAATCTAGTCAAATGAAAGTATTATAACTCAATCTAGCCTATCAATACAACATAAAGCCATACATAATGAGATCTACCACAAATTTAACATTTAGGGTAAAACATACATAAACCGGTGGACAAACTACAAAATGTGCGGTCTCTCCTTATTTGATTACAAAACAGGTGGAAGGGATTATTGGAGCAGCCAAGCCGAGCAAAAAATAAAAACTAGATCTGAATCGCAAAGGGGGCATCGATTTTGGTCCGAATTAAGGACAAGTTAGTGGCTGTTCATGAAGCTAGTATATTTAAGTTGGCGCGGTCGATTAAGCAGCAATTGAGACTATTTTGCTATTTTTTTTGCCTAATTTGCTAATTAAAATTACAATTAGGCCTAATTTAAATTTTTAACCTCTACTGCTACTGGTGTGCAATGTGCATTAGTGAATAAAACTAATAAATGGATCAAATTGATACTACTTGGCGTGTGGTTAAAATACAATTTTGTTAATGGTTTAGGCTTTGATTTTCTTTGTTTTTAGGTTATTAGTTCAGGTTTTTACTTTTATAAAATTGATCAAATAAAAAATTAATAAAAATAATATTTTTAGTATTAAAATAATAATATTTATGAACTATAAATAAATAAATGATAGAAAAATTAGCATGAATATTTTTTTATTCTACATTTTGAAGTATATTTCTTAAAACTTATTATTTAATAAAACGATTAGTTAGTTTATTAGCACACTCATTTATACTTTAGTTTATTCAAAATCAATTCGAGCTAATCAAGCTAAAGTTTGGATCAATTTAATTCAATTTGAAAATTATTTTGATTATTTCAATTTTTAAAATATTATAACAAAATCATAAGGCTTAGCTAATTTGCACAACAATTTTGAAAATTGATTTTAAAATAATGCAACCCAAACCCTAGTTGTCCATTTCTTCACTTTAGTGATTTTTTATAGAGGAAGTGCCTTAACCTACATTTTGTTTATCCATCATAAAACAATTCTAATTGAAAGGACGAATTATTGAATATGAGTTAAAGTCGGTGTTCAAAATTCGCCACAATATTGAATTGAAGAGAGTGATTTGAAATATGTCGGTGTAATTTTTTGAAGATGAGATGAGAAGACACTACTGAGATTTTGCCTCATTTGGTGAGGACTTTAGATCGGTTCGAGGTTTCTAGAGGCATAAGCTATAGTTAATTACCTCTCAATAGTAGAGAGAGAACTTTTCGATTTAAAGTCGGGTCAGTAGGTAGTACCAATATATGGAGTTTCAAAATTTAGAATATGAAATTCATCATTTCAGCTTAAACCGGATGGTTGGGGGAATGATGACGTGCCCGATCTAGATCTCATGTTCCATCATCCCAGGACATCGTGGTCCCTAGCCTACTTAGTCATATGAGGTAGTCGGGCGACAAAGGATCCTCAGAACACATGGGTTCGTCATCCAAGAAATCTTAGACTGGGTAGTGTTTTTCTAAGGAGGCAATCTTAAGTTTACCCACGGAGGCATTTACCTATCAATATCACATGATTCCAACTCAAATGGTAGAGTCATTGAAAGCATCAGGAATTTGAGTTGTATAATGGGCTGGCCAAACCACGGTAGAAGACTCTAGTTATAAGCGGTTCATCATGTGGAGCTATGTAGCCGAGGACACGGACCACGTCTTTACTAGCGTGAGATTGATTAAGAGTGAATATAACAGAACACTTGATTTAACATTGGCTCTTTTGTGAGCTAGAGTTTTCTTAATTTATCACCCTCGACAAATAGCTAAGGAAGCTGGATGAATTGAGTTTGATTTAAGTTTTTAATGAGAGAGTTTTATTTAAGCAGTTTCAGATTGTTGCTTAATTTAATTTTAAAATTTGATTAATTTGAATATATCTAAGAGCTTTAAATCTTGTTAACTCTGTTTAACTACTAATAGAGGATTAGAACTACTGTCAACTGACAGACTCAATTTCTCAGATATTTCATTGATTTGAAACTCTTATTAAAGGTTTTTAAGTTTTGTTAACTCGGACAGTCTAGACTAAGCAGGAAGCGGCATACATCTGGACATGAATTTAAGCATTAAGTGTCGGGCCCATCTTGGTGTATTTAAGAATTTAGTTGGTTTTTATTTCTAAATTATGAGATTGATTTCAGATTTTTATCTAATTCCAACTTAGCCTGCACAATCTTTTCAGACATTAAAATTTGCACTTCAAATCTCCATGTCCGAGCACATATAGGTGTTTATAGCTAATTTTATCTAATTAATGAGATCATTGATTTTACAAATCATAATTAGAATAAAATTCCTTAATTTTTGATTAAAGGAAGCCCTATGATTTTTGTAGATTTTGACTTAGTTTCGCATTCTATTTGCTTTTACAAAGAGTTGCAGATCCGATGGTGAAGCAGGCAATTTGATTTGAATTGTAGTTTAAAATGTTACTTGCACTTAGTTTACTTGTTGAGTTTTTGTAATTCTCCCAATTTGATTATGTTCAATCTACATCACTTTTGATAGGTTATGTCGATTTAAGTGTTTATTGCTCACATGCTTATTAGCATAATAATCACCTACATATTCATATAAGAGTTATTAAACTCAATTTGAATTCATCCTTAGACTTTAAGTTTATTGCAAGTTTGTTATGAGTTTAGTATTAGTCCCCCTAAATTTCAATTAAAGCTTGTTTAATTTTAAGGAATTTACAAGAAAAGAGAATTCACTTATTACTTCAATTTAAGCCATAAAGAATTGCTATTAGAGTTTGTGAGTTTAATATTAGCCTCATCAAATTTTACTTACATTTTAAATGAGTGTTCTATTCTTTCCAAAATTTTCTTTAAGTGTTCTCCTCTTATTTCTCTTTAATTTAACATTTATCTTCATATTTATCATATATTCTTTTATTTGACTTAAGTTTAGGTAATTCCATTTGAATTTATTTAAGTCTTGAATTTTTCTAAATTTTATGCTCATCCCCGTATAGGGTGCTATATCTGAGTGTTTTGCTTTCTTTTCTCTTGTAGCAAGTGGTGTCTTGTAACACTGCCAGGGTTTTCTTCGCACCCTCTTGAGCATGAGGGCCTTTAAACCAGAAGACAAATGCAATATATATTCATCCCCCCTCCCTCCCCATTTTTCTTAGTCTAAAAATTAGATAAAATTTTGACGACATTTAAATCGAGAGGGAGCGACATCTAATGGATGTTGGCTTACTCGGTATGCCCTCTTAAGCGTTGAGGTGTCTTTACACCACCCGATTTTCATTTCATCAGCCTCTTGAGTATGGCCGAGCCTTCAAAACATAAGCATGTATATGTATATATATATATATATATATATAATCACATTCACAGATCACACATATTCTAACTCATTTTTCTGCGCGCTGCAAAGATCGGCAAAGAGATGGGGTTGGATATGCAATTAGGAATGTAATGCAAGGAGTGCGACACCGAAAATCGAAAGAAGAACCTGCCTCTTGATGGTATTGCTTCCCTTCATTTAGATTGAAAAGCAAGAAGAATGTAAAATCGAAAGAAGAACACCTTTTGATGGTGTTACTTCGATTATGAAGCGAAGTGGAGAGGTGATGCAAAGCGACCAAAATCGAAGAACAGCTCTTAGTGTTCTTCCCGGTTCGTGAAGCAAAATTTGACGGATTCTGAGGAATGCGATCACGGAAAGAAAAGAAGAACGCTTCTTGGCGGTGTTCTTCCCAGACTGATGAAGCAAAGTTAGACGTTCAGCTCTGAGAAGAAGGTGCAGCGGTCTGCGAGGAGCGATTGGTTTCTGGCGATCAGTTCTGGGGGACCTGAGGTGGCAATTGGATGGTAAGGAGGGGCCGGGTGCAGTGAAAATGTGGAGATCTGAGAAACGAGGGTCGGAGAACAGCAGGCTGGAGGAAACAGTCAACAGGATTAGGCTGGGATTCTGTGGAGCGGAGCCAGCGGCCGTCTCATGGAAGCGGTGAGTTCTGCATGGTGAGATCCCGAGGCCTGGGAGCAGGTGCCGTGGATGGACTCGTCGGTGGAAACTGAGCTGGATTGTGGACTGCAGGATACGCCGGAGGCGGAGCCGGCTCGTCTGTGATCTGTTGAGTAACAGTGGAGTATGGAGCAGAGAACATGAGAATCGAAGGAGATGAGAGGAGAGGGAATTGTCTGAAGGAGGTTGGAGAGTGTGAAGGAGGAGAAAAGCTAGATTTTTCTTTGTTTATTCTGATTGAAGGAGAAACCATTAGCGAGTGAGCAATTTTTTTGTGTAGTTAAAGGAAGAGTGGAGGGAACGATTTTGGACGAGAGTTTTGAATCAAAAGCAGGATCAGTTCTTCGATTAGGACTATTTAAGCTTAATTAATTTCTCTGAATATTTAATTAAATCTCAATTATGAGTTTTATGTTGAACACTACCATTGCCGGTCCCAAGTCCGAATGTGAAAAGTGATGGATTGTGTTAGGTAGTAGACAACCAGTCTAAAACTTATCGAAATAATCATGACATGAATCCTTTAAATCATTGTGTTAATGCTAGGGGCATCCCACAGAAGCGATACTTGAATACGAATCTGATGAAAATATCTAGAAGCCGCATCGGCTGGTCGATGTTAAATAAGCAAGGGTTCCCACATTATGGATGGATCGGGCAAAGAAGTTAGTCAATGAAACTGAATTAGGTTAGGATCTTGGAATATAGGTACTCTTACAGGTAAATTAATGGAATTAATAGATATTATGGTTCATAGAAAGATAAATATTTTATGTGTTCAAAAAACTAAATGGGTTGGGGAGAAAGCCAAGGAGATTGATAGTTTAGGTTTTAAACTTTGTATTCGTAAAAGTACTAGAAATGGTGTAGGTGTGATTATAGATAAAAGTTTGAAGGATAATGTTATAAATATTAATAGATGTGGAGATAGAATTAGAGCTTTAAAGATTATTGACTAAGATTATCAATGTTATAAGTGTATATATACTCAAGTAGGTTTGGAGGTAAGCGTAAAAGAAAATTTTTGGAATGAATTAGAGAGATTAATACAAAAGATACCTCTTAAAAAAAAAGTATTTATTGGAGGAGATTTAAATGAACATCTTGGTAGAGTGGTAGAAGATTTTAAAAGTATTCATGATGGTTATGGATTTGGAGTGACTAATGAAGAAGGCAGGATTATATCAGATTTTGCTTTAGCTTATGATTTTGTAGTTGCTAACACTTTATTTAAGAAAAGAGATTAACATATTATTACTTATAAAATGGATCTAGTAAAACCTGATTGATTATTTTTAAAAATATATCGTTTAGATTGTAAAGATTGTAAGGTTATTCAAGTGAAAATCTAAGTACATCGATTATTAATTTTAGATTTTAAGATGAAAGGTTGTAAGAGAAAAATAAACTAAATTATTATCCTAGAATTAGATGGGGACACTTAAAGAACATAAATAAAAATATTTTTAAGAGCAAGCTACAAGAGATTAGAATTTGGGATGTTCATGAGGAAGCTAACATTATGTGAGAAAAAATAGCAAGTGAAATTAAGCAAGTTATTAAAGATGTGCTTGGAGAATCAAAAGAAAAAAACTTCTTTTAATAAGAATAGTTAGTGGTGGAGTCAGAGTGTGCAAGAAAAGATAAAAAATAAAATATTGTTATAAAACTTGGTTTAGATGTAAAACTCGGAGGAGTGGAAAGATATAAAGTGGCAGAGATTAAGAAAGCGATTATATGATGAAAAAATTTAGCTTTTAGTGATTTATACAATAGATTAGATACTAAAGAAGGTGAAAGATATATGTATAAGTTAGCCAACCAAAGAGATAGGAGAAGTAAAGACATAGTTCAAGTGAGGTGTATTAAGGATGAAAATAATAAAATATTTTTTTTAGAAAAGGATATTGAAAATAGGTGGATGAGGTATTTTGATAAACTTTTCAATGAAAGATCTGAAAATACGATTGATTTTAGCAACCTTAATACCCTAAACAAAATAAAAATTTCATTTTATATCGTCATTAGTAAATCAAGTTAGTGAAGCTTTAAAGAAAATGAAATGTGGAAAAGCTAGGGGAGGATAATATTCTAATAGAAGTGTGAAAATATTTAGGAGATCAAGGAATTTTTTGGCTTACAAATCTTTTTAATGTCATTTTAAAGACTAAAAAGATGCTAGATGAGTGGAGAAAGAGTTTGTTGGTTCCTATATTTAAGAATAAAGGTGATGCACAAGAGTGGGCAAATTATAGAGGAATTAAGTTAATGTGCCATACATTAAAATTATGGGAGAGAGTAATTGAGCATAGGTTACGATGTAATACAAAAGTTTCTCACAATCAGTTTGGTTTCATGCCAGGTAGATCTACTATGGATGATGTACATTTATTAAGGGGTTTGATGGAGAAGCATAGAGAAAGTAAGGAGGATCTACATATGATATTTATTGATTTAGAGAAAGCTTATGATAAAGTTTCAAGAGATGTTCTTTGGAGAGTTCTAGAACAAAAAAGAGTTAATATTGGTTATATTCAAGTCATTAAGGATATGTATACTAGAGCTGTTACTTGTGTCCAAACACAAGGAGGATTGACAAAATATTTTCCTATTTTAGTTGGATTACATCAAGGATCAACTTTAATCCCTTATCTTTTTTACTTTAGTTATGGATGTTCTTACTAGGCATTTACAAGAAGATGTACCTTGGTGTATGCTTCTTGATGGCATTCTTCTTGTTGATAAGACTAGAGAGTCCAACAAAACTTGAATTATGGAGGTCAACTAGAGTCTAAAGGTTTTCATTTCAGTATATCTAAAACTGAATATATGGAGTGTAATTTTAGTTGTAGAAGTTCTAGTGGTAGTGTTGTGACATTAGGTGAACAAGTCATTAATAAGAGTGAGCGTTTCAAATATTTAGGCTCTATTGTTCAAAATGATGGTGAAATAGATGAAGATGTTATTAGTAGAATTCAAGTTGGATGGTTGAAGTGGAGGAATGCATTTGGCCTATTATGTGATAGAAAAGTTCCACTTAAACTTAAGGAAAAATTTTATAAGATGGTGGTAAGACACTGTAATGACTTATGGTGCGAGAATGTTGGCCAATAAAGAGAAGCATAAGACTAAGTTAAGTGTTATAAAGATGAGGATGCTTAGGTGGATGAGTGGCTTTACTCTTAGCAATAGAATGCAAAATGAGTATATTCGGGAAAAAGTTTGAGTAGCTCCAGTGGTAGATAAGATTAGGGAGAGTCGCCTTAGATGGTTTGGCCACATAAAGTGTGTCGGCCGTCAGATGACCATTAGGGAGTAGATGCATTAGATTTGCCTTATGTTAAGAAAGGTAGAGGTAGACCTAAAAGACTTGGTTAAAATGTATAAAAATGATCTTAGTATACTTGATTTAAATGAGAATTTGACACATAATAGGACCTGATGGAGGCGAAGGATTCATGTAGCCGACCCCACCTAGTGAGATTAAGGCTTGTTGTTGTTGTTGTATGAGTTTTATGCCGACAGACTCATATAGTTTATATATATATATATCAATCTGAGGTTATTCCGATGTTACAAACTCAGCACGCTGTTTAAGTGATTGGAGGTTTGGTTTAAATTATCAATGAGTCAATTTATTTCAAAATATATGTCTTTCGTAGCTCGATTTTCGTGCAGACTTGTCCGAATTAAGTGTGAACAATCTTATTTGATAGATTTTGACATTTCAAAGCTAACGGTGCAATCAATTTCACGAACGAAGGTCGTTTGGTTTATGTTGGTGCCTCCTGACCTCGATATGCATGCAAGCATGTTGACGACTCGAGCGCTTGAATAGTTGATCCTCAAGTTGTGCAATATTTATATCTTGATCAATTTTGACGTTCTGAATGTGATGGCAAAATCCGTTCATCGATCGAAGGTCATTTGAGTTGATTTTGGTGACGTCATGTGCATTTCAGCCTTGATTTGCGCGCTACCACTTCAAATCATTCAACATTTGTACAAACTCATCTGAATTGAGCACAGATAGTCTCATGTGATAGTTTTTGATATTTTGAAGCTAACGGCTTGATCAATTTCATGAATAGAGGTTGTTCGAGTATCGTCGTAGCTTTCCGACTCCGTTATGCGTATCGATACATTGATAGCTCAACCACTTAATCAGTTGATCGTTAGATTTTATAATATTTATATTTCGATCAATTTCGATGTTGTGAACACGACGACGAAGTCCGTTCGTCGATTAGATGTCGTTTCGACCCATTTTAGTGACGTCTAGTACATTTCAGCCTCAATTTACGTATTGTCACTTCTGATTATTCGACATTTGTACAGACCGTCCAAATTAAGCGTGAACAGTTTTATTTGATAGTTTTCAATGTTTTGAAGCTAACAGCGCGATCGATTTCATAAATGGAGGTCGTTTGGTCATCATCGCAACTTCCCGACTCAGATATGCGCGTCGTCACATTGATAGCTCGAGCGCTTAATCGATTTCTCGTTAGATATTGCAATATTTATATTCTGATCAATTTCGACGTTCTGAATGTGATGACAAAATCGTTTGTGATCAGTTTCATTTTCAATGATGTCTATATTTTGAGCCCAATTTGCGCCATTACAATTCAATCAATTGATTTGGAAAGATTTTGACTTATGTCATACTATGGAGTGTCGGATTTGACATCAAAGAGTATTAAACTTCTTAAAGTTTATTGTGTGCAACATACGTAATGGTGAGATTCGTTAAAGAAAATTATAGATATCCCAAAAATAGATCTAAACATGATTGCAATTATTTTAGATGGATACACAGGCTAATGATGAATCATTTGGCATGGATTACACAAAAACGAGTATCATCTGATAGTTACGCAAAATTTTAAAGATCTAGAATTTTTTTATTAAAATCATTGCAACCCTCAATATTATCAGAACTTCAAAGATAATACTCTAATACGTGATTATGATTCATAACTTCTCCATTTTAGAAACACATAACATCTTCTCTAACATGCGATATTTTCTCAATCTTTGATCTGTAATTGATATGATTATCTCAAATATTTATGTTTTCTTTTGTAATAATAACTATTTTTAGCTCGATCACTCTTAGTGGATAATCTTATTAGTTCCATCACCTCAATGTCACTTGAAATAAGCTCATAATCTTTTGCAGATGTGCCACAAATATGATAATATAATCTGAAACCATGACCCCTAAGTCAAGAACATATCCCATCAACTTTTTTCTATTAGCAAAGGTAAGAAAAATATATCTTTATTAACTTTTATAGGTTTTGACTTCCTCCATATTCAATTTGATCTTTAAATTTATTAAAATCTATAATAAAACACTATGAAAAACCAACTGGAACAAATAAATTATTGCGACCATAAAATTCTGAAGTATTGGTTAGCAACCTACGCCTAAATAGCTCCTTCGAGGTAATTTATTTGAATTGTTGATAACTGTAATTATTTTATGTTTTTTTTTTGCTCATTTGAAGATTGTGGAATTTTTATCAGAACAAAATTTCGACAATTGATTTTGTTATGAATAATAAAATTAAGCCATGTTACTGCGATTAAATTTTCTACATTGATTTCAACTTTTCAAATGAATAACTTGCATGATCATATTTATAAAATGAGGTATACTTGTACCCTGATGCTTCTCCATATATTTGATGGTGTAATTAAAGCAGGGGGCGGAAACAATCTTAATTTTCAAGCAGAATAAATTTATATATTTACAAATAATAATAAAAACTACGTGCCTGTTCATTGCATAATTACAAATAAAAAATAAATATTTACAGCTCAAATTTTATTGAATCAACCAAAACAAAAATATCGAATATAAAGAACTTGGGACAAAAGGTGCGTTTGGCACGGTGATGCAGTTTCGCACCACAATGTAGTGTCATTTGGGACACTATGTTTTGTCAATATTTTGAAGAATTTGCAGTGATAAAATTGAGTTTTTTAACTTAACCTTGCTCCCTACAGTGGTGGCCAGCAAACTAAGATTTGACTTTTTTAAAATAAAAATTTGTATACCCCACCGTACTTTCCTAAACAACAGATTCTTCTGCGATATCTTCACCATTAATTTTTTGGATAGCTACAGTTATCCTAAACATACCCTAAATGAATAGAGTCATCTCATATTTTCACGTAAGCAACTAACGAAGCTTTATTCTACCTACAACCAGTTAGGGCATGTGGATGATAATGGTAAATGGAGCAAGCAGTAGGATGACAATGGTTTGTAATGAAATGAAGATACTTGCATCTCAGTTTTTTCTGTGCAAAGTAGAGCTGGTGGAACGAATGGAGTTTGCAGCTCATATTTTTCCCTGAGAAATAAACAGAGTTGAAATTCTCACGATGAGCAGATTACAACATCTGGATTAAGGGTGTCAAAAATTGATCCAGCTCAACAACTCTACACGAACCCGACTCGAAAAATCCGGGTTCGGGTTGACCTGAAATTTTGTTGGGTTAGGTTCAGGTTGAAGAAATTGACCCGTTTTATTCAAGTTTGGTACCATCCCCAAATTATTTCAATTTTAACCGTCAATTCAAATTTGACAATTATAATCAAATTGACCGATTTTTTACACCTTGACTTGATTTTGACTTAAAAATATATATAAATAATCATTTAGCGATTATCGGTCAAAGCAGTTGAAGTTTTGACCTTAATAAATGGGTGTTGGATCAATTTTGGGTCAAGCGAATCCACGTCACGAATTGACACTCATATCTGGATGATAGAAGAAATCAAGCCATCTTCAACCTATGATAAGCAGCTTTTTGGAGAACTAGTTATGCATAGTAGTGAGGGGAAGAATGAAACAGTTCTTGCTTTCTTGCAAGTGGTCTTATTTCGTATGCTTTTAATAGGTTCTAGGTGTTCTGTATGTAATTAAAAGAATTTGAATGTAAAAATATGTAAATACAAATTTTTATGTGCTATGTAGGTAAAAACCTCAAAATAATAATCAAATAAAATATAATAATCATTGTTGCGTGCTAGAAAACCAGTTGCAGTAGAGTAAAAGTTTGCGCCTTAACTTCTTTGGAAAGTCCAGCACACGTGATTTAAAGAAACGAAAACTCGAATTCTACGTAAAAAAAGAGGGAAAACTACGGCTAGCCCGAAGCTTCTTGTGTATCTTTTAGAGACAAGATCTTCCGTTCAGGATTACTGAGTGTATGAAATGAAGCGGCATTCGTAATAAACGATGTTGGCAACGATGTTGACGGCGGCGTTTGCGAAGTTAATTGACGAAGTTGGCCGATAATCGATAGTGGTGGTGATATGACCAAGATAATGGCGGCGATCGGCGATGGCGTGGCGGCCGTGTGGTTGACGACCGTCAGTGGCGATTGTGCTTGGAGGATCTTTAGAGCTCTCTCTCTCTCTTCTCTTCTCCTTCACTTGGCCTCCCTTCTCCTTCACTAGCCTCCCTCATATGAGGAATGAAATTTTTATAGATTGCGAGTGGCGTCTCAGTAAATACATGCAAAACCCGTACCTCCACTTCATCGGACTCAAAATGATCCCCTTGATCATATGATGTATTTTATGCATTTGAATGATCAAATGAAGTCGGTGTAAGATCTTTGGCTTGTTGGAACCGCTCGCTCGAGAGGCTTCGATTTATTTATAAACACTTCATATTTGAAATTTATTTAGGAGTTTAAGCGATATCCCAAAGTTTCGAGAATATTTTAAGTGCTTGATCTTCGACCAGTTTCAACGGATGCTAGCACAAGATCAAAGATTGCGTCGGCCAGTAGAGTTTTGGTCATATCGGTTGCCCTATTTTGGATATATTATCTGTCGTCAAAAATATATGTGCAAAATCTTTCAAAATAGTAAATTCTTCAAAGCCGAAATGCGAATTAATTATACGTATTTTGAAGCAGTCTTCATGTAGCCAAATTATGACTATGAAAGGAATCTGAGCCATAAATGCGTGTAGGTATTTGAGGTTATGGACCCATCCTGCAAAAATCCACGTATGTGGCATTTCATTTTGGCCTCGCTGAATGATGCTGATATCATATTAAATGGGCCGATATTGTGCTTCATCATGGGTCAGGTCTTAAGATCAGATGAACTACATGGTCGACAGAGATGACAAATTTTAGCATGTATACACGCTCGATGATTATCATATTAAGTAGGAGTGATCGACCCGCTATCCATGGTCATATGATTATTGACGCTCGATTTATATCACGGCCATGAGTGTATGCTGAAGCTACATTAGCTGAAGTACAGCGCTGATGCCATCTGAAGCTAGCGAGCCAATGTGAGCTTATTGATCAAGTCACGATATTTTAATCATATGAAGGGTCCGGCGCTCAGGTTTGAATGATTTTTGACAGGAAATGTTAGGTTTTATCTTTTCACTGGCGGGTCTATAAAACTCTATTGGGAGAGCACCTTTCGTCTTGAGAAGGTCGCTAGAAGTTCATAATGCAGTGCTCCGCTTTTCCTCGAAGAGGTGTTAACTAACCTCGTCGGACACCGACGGAGGCATCAGTAGTTCATATTAGTTCCGAAAGAGGTGTTAACTAACCTCGTGACCGACCGGACGGAGATCAAGACCCGTAGTTCATACGGCATGCTTCTCGAAGAGGTGAACTAACCTCGTTTACCGACCGGATCGGCATCAAGACCCATAATTCATACCATTTTCGCCTCGAAGATTAAAACTCCGGACCGACCGGATCAGGCGATCAGGAGACTTAGAAGATGCTCACGAAAAGCCGATGATATCAGGCATGATGAGGCGATGGTAGTGGCGAGGATAACCCAAATACGATACAAACGACCGACGACGGTGGTAGAGTCGCAATTAAGTTAATGACGGCGCATGGTCAGCCGACGGCGGCGCATAGCGAAATCGCGGATGACCGATGATGGTGGTGACCATAGATTGCCGGTGATGGTAGATGGATACGGTAGCATCTGTTTGGCCGATGGGTGGTAAATGAGTCGACGGCCGACGGAGATCTTGACCTATCCGGTTATTTGTCAGTGACTCCGACGCAACTGCGTGGAAGAGGTCAATGAATCCGAGAATTTTGACCCATCAGGTTGTTTGTCGAGTGTATACGACACGCTAACTATGGAAGAGGTCAAATTAATCCGCTGGTGATTTTGACCTATCCGGTTCGTGTTACCCAGACGCTAATATGGAAGAGAATGAAATCGCTAAGATTTTGACCCATCCGGAGGTTGTCGAGTGTTAAGACGATTGTATAAGAGGTCAATCAATGGATTTTGACCATCCGCGGTTGT
The DNA here is from genome assembly GCA_021442155.1 of Cymbidium sinense. NCBI lineage: Eukaryota > Viridiplantae > Streptophyta > Magnoliopsida > Asparagales > Orchidaceae > Cymbidium > Cymbidium sinense. The sequence goes on from CM038225.1 coordinate 64,562,580, forward strand.
TTGTCGGTGTTACTCGACGTTAACGCATGGAGGTCGAATCAATCCGTTATTTTTGCCCGGTGTTTGTCGAGTGTTGCATAACGCAACTGTATGGAAGAGGTCGTAGAAGTCCACCGCGACCTTGACCTATCTTAGGTTGTTTGTCGAGTCTTTAGCTGACGCTAACTTGTGTGGAAGAGGTTGAATTGAATCCGTGGGATTTTGACCATCAGGTTGTTTGTCGAGTGTTACCGATGACGTTAATCGTATGGAAGAGGTAATAATCAGATTTATATCAGATTGTTTGTGGTGTTAGGCGACGCAACTCGTATGAAAGAGGTCAATTGAATTGGGATTTTGATCCATCCGGTATTGTTTTATCGAGTGTTATGACGTTAACTGTATGGAGGTAATAATTGATTTTGACTATTGGTGTCGCCGTGGTGTTACCCGGCGACGCAACTGATGGAAGAGGTCAATTGAATGCTAAGGATTTTGACCCGTCCATTGTTTATCGAGTGTTGACGTTAACTGTATGGAAGAGGTCGTAGGAAGTCCACCAAGGACCTTTTGACCAATCAAGTTGTTTGTCGAGTCTTGCTCACGTTAACTTGTATGGAAGAGGTCGTAGAAGTCCACCAAGACCTTGACCCATCCTAGGTTGTCGAGTGTTACCCCGACGCTAACCTATATGGAAGAGGTCAATTAAAACATCGTTTGTGATTGCAAAGTTGCTCATTGGGTCTTGTTTTTCCATGAGTATGATTGGAAAAACATAATTGCAGCTATATCTCTTCAATGTTGAAATATCCTCTAACTTTGACTTGTTTCGGATAGAATCGATTAGATGCTTAACATGGGTGATCTTAGATTAAGAGTTGCCCCGCCTCTGAATCCAAGGAACAAAGTTTGATGAATCTTCATTCTTCGCCATCTTTAAAAGCTTGAAATGCTCCACCTCGATGGTGGTTTGATCTGTTAAAACTGTCGCCATACAAGATGAAATAATGGAAAGTTACGACGGCGTAAACTATGCTAGAAAACCGCCATGAGTAAAGTTCTTCTAGCTTCTTTGGAAAGTTCAAAGACACACACGTATTTAAAGAGTAACAAGAAAACTCCAATTTCTAGAAAACCTCGAGAAGAGGGAAACCAGGCTAGAAAAGCTTCCACTATATATGTTTGAGTACAAGATCTTCCGCACGGATTACAGAATTGTATATGAGAAATGAGCAAATGCAGTAATGACAATGTGACGACGATGTTGACGAGTAAGCCGACAATACAAGTTGACGCCGATGACCGACGATATGGTTGCGATGATGACCAGAACAATGGTCGACGACGGAGGATCACGGTGGCCGATGATGGTTACGGCGGCGGTGACGTCAGATATTTCTTGGAGGATCTTTGAGTTCCTCTCTGCTTATTCTCCTTCACTGGCCTCCTTCTCCTTCATTTCCTCCCCTCATATGAGGAATGAGGGGCTATTTATGATTGAGGAGGGCGTCAGAATACATGCAAAACCCGCACTACTCCACTTCATCGACGGCCAAAATGATCCCTTGATCATATGATGTATTTTATGCATTTGAATGCTCAAAAGTCGAATTGTAAGATCTTTGGCTTGTTGGAACTGTAGACGCTTCGATTTATTATAAACACTTCATATTTGAGAGTTATTTAGGGATTTAACCGATATCCCAAAGTAAGAATATTTTAAGTTGATCTAGCCAACTGACGGCTTACTTTAGCATCAAGATTCGTGGTCGACTAAGAAGTTTTCGGGTCATATCAATCATATTTAAATAAATAAATTTAAAAGAGAAATTTACATATATATATAATATATAATTTTATATTTTATGCTTGAAAAATTATATTTTAATTAAAAATTAATAGAAATATTTTTTTAATATAATATTATAAATTTGAGTGATATAATATTAAAGTTTAGGTAGTAGATGAATAAATATATAAGAATTATGTGATATTTAAAAATAAATAAATAAATATGAGAAAGCTTACCGAACTCCCCGGCCATGCGATGTCGGTCTAGTAGTGGAGCGGACCCTAAGAATCTCTTGCAGTTGCTGGTTGGCAACTGCGAATAAACCCTAGTTATACCCTCGTTTCTTGTGGTTGTGCCGAGGGCTATTTGGCAGCGATAATACCTGCGGCTTGGACTACTCTAGACCGTTTGATTCGCTCTCTGGGTTTTGATCAACCCTAGTTTTCGGAACATACGCTGGAGACTGTCGTTCATTTCCCTGTTTTTTTTTGTTTGATTTTGGTTCGCTGCTGCTCTGCGGGGGATCGGTTATGAAGGATTCCGATGCTCCGCCTGGTTGCAAATCACGGAAGGTAATCAACTTTTACAATTCCTTTGTTCTGAAAATTTCTTGTTAACAAGTGATTTGTTGCCTGCCAAGACTAAGTAAGCTTTATTTTGATGCCGATGAGAGTTCATATTTTATTTGTCTCTGCTATCATTTACAAATGAATTTTACTGGCTTAGAGTGGTCACCACTATTCTTTTTTATTTTTCTTCTTTTCGTTCTAAAAGAAGCAAGTATACTGCAGCTTGAATTTGCGTTGTATTTTGAACAGATTTTTGGCATTTTATTTTTTGCTCTTAGGTTATTAGCATTTGGAGGTGATAAGAAGGCTGGTTACTTTTTACAATCGAATCAGAAACCCAGCCACCCAGGACTGAGAAATCATGGTTCAGCTGCTAAATTTGGTGGCTTTAATTCACTACGCAGACTGATTTCACATTGCAGGAGCTGCGGTAGAAAAAATGTTTCTTACGGGAGACCTAGTATAAAGGAGAACTTCTGGAACGGAACTGGCATTAGAACTTTCTACTCTGTTCAATGGGGTAGGCCTTTTATGACAAACCATGCTCAACTAACTTGGAAGAGGCTCGCTCGGATTTATTCTTCGGGAGGTCCAGTGTTCTCGCCCGTTGGTAGGATTGCATGTACCTTGAGCTTGGCCTTGACGAGATTCCATGTTATTCCCGGGATCCTTGCTTTGAGTGTTGGGGAGTTAGAATGGGTGCAGAAGACTCAAGCAGATGGACATTTCTTCTCTGCAGCAAATGGTCTTTATGCAGGGGCACAGGATGGGCGTTTGTATCTATCTTCGATCTTTTCCTCATTCGTAGAAGGTGTTGTTTTGATCTTCCGGGCAGTGTTCTTGACAGTTCTGTTCTTACCAGCTATTTTGGTGGCTCCATTTACAGATATCTTTGGTGTTGTATTCAGGAAGAAATGGCTTCATCTTGTCCATAGCACTCTCGAGCAAGCAGGGCCAGCATTTATAAAATGGGGACAGTGGGCAGCCACACGACCAGATCTCTTTCCTAATGACCTGTGCACAGAACTTACAATGCTTCATAGTAAAGCACCTGCACATAGCTTCAACTACAGTAAGAGTACTATTGAGAAGGCGTTTGGACGGAAGCTTTATGAGATTTTTGAGCAGTTTGAGGAGTCACCTGTGGCTTCGGGTAGCATAGCACAAGTGCATCGAGCTTCCCTGAGGTTTCAATATCCAGGCCAGAGGTTGAGCAAACCTATTTCAGTTGCAGTGAAGGTTAGGCATCCTGGGGTTGGCGAGTCTATAAAGAGGATTTCACAATTATTAATTTCGTTGCAAAACTTTCGAGCTACATCCCCGCGCTTAGCTGGTTACGTCTAGATGAAAGTGTTCGTCAATTTGCAGTGTTTATGATGTCTCAAGTCGATCTTGCTAGGGAAGCTTCTCATTTGAGTAGGTTTATATACAATTTTCGTAGATGGAAGGATGTGTCTTTCCCAAAACCCCTTTACCCTCTTGTGCATCCTGCTGTTCTTGTGGAGACATTTGAACTTGGGGACTCTGTGGCTCGCTATATTGATGGCCTTGATGGCAACACATTATTAAAGAGATCTTGCACATATTGGTACACATGCACTCCTCAAGATGCTTTTGGTATGATCCTATTAGATAATTGTTTGCTATTAATATATTAAATTTTATGATGTGGAAGTTAATTTTTTACAATGAGTAATTAAATTTGTTTATTTAACTTGCTAGCTTGAGTTATCAATTCTTGAAATTTTTTATTTATTGGTATTCACTTTTACCATGGAATTCAGGATTATTTATGCAACAATAAAGTTGCCATGTTATTAGGCCATACCTTGGAAGTTTTAATGTGTTTCAATTTTATTTTATAGGTGGATAATTTCATCCATGCAGATATGCATCCTGGAAATATCCTTGTTCGAGTGCCTCAAAGAAAAAGATCAAGAAAAAGGCTCTTTAGACTGAAACCTCATATTATATTTCTTGACGTTGGCATGACTGCTGAGCTTAGTAAAAGTGATCGTCGTAATTTAATAGAATTCTTTAAGGCTGTTGCCCTTCGAGATGGTCGAACAGCTGCGGAATGCACATTGGGATTGTCAAGAAGGCAAACTTGTCCAGACCCAAAGGCCTTTACTAAGGTAACTAGCAATTCAAGTGTGTTTTTATGTGTATGTTTTATGTAGCTTTAAAGATCATGAAGTCATTGAAAGGTTCTATAGACTATATCTTTCTAATTGATTGCATTAGATTTACCTTTAAATTTTCTTTGTTATTCTTTGTTCGTATTGGGCCTCTGTAATCTTGGTGATTGTGCTGGGTGCTATTATTTTTTTAGTCATAAATCTTTGTTGGAATAGTGATTTTCTTCACTGACAATTGGAATTGAACTCTAAAAATATTTGAGCTATGTAGTTCATAAAACCTAAAGTGTGAATGATTGTTATTTCCTTTTTTTTCCAAGAGAATTTCATCTTCTACTCAACACTCAATGAAATTGGTACATCTAACCTTATCTTACTTGAGAACTTACTATTCATTCATATTTGTCATCAAGCTCCACCTTAATTGAGCCCTACATATTACCAAATTTTACTTGGCCTAAATCATAATCACTAGTCACCTTGTGAGGACCTGCTTTGCAATTCTGTGAGTTATTAACTTAATGATTTAGTTGATTGACATAATTTGAGTCTTTTGTAGTTATGTTTGTGAACAATAAAGTTTCAAATCCCGTAATGCATTAGGAAAAAATACCACTTTACACATCAAACCAAAAATTCTCGAGTAAATTCTAAAGGAATTTCATTATTTTAAATTCAAAGAGTAGATGAAGAAATTATGGTTTTAGGTACTTTGCGAGTAGAAAGATAAACAACAAAGGAGAAGAAAATAACTAGAGAGAAGGGACAAAATATAAGTGGTTCAGCATATTGTGACTAAGATATGCTATGAAGATGAGTGTTGTTCTTATTTTTTGTAAGAAAATGTACAGGTAACCCCTCCAAAATTTCTCTTTTATTATCATTTTGATATTTAGTGTTGTGCTTCAATCTCTCTTTTTCATGAGGTTTGAGTTGACTATTTATATGAATCATCATCTTAGAAGATATCATTAGTTTCTTTAATGATTTTGAGAGCTTATGTCATCATGTGAGCTATATCATTGTTAAGATTTTCATTTATTATCCTAATTATGTGTATAACACATGTTGATATTAATGGTTTGTCATTAATAATGCCTTTGGTATTTGACAATTAAGATTTTCTCAAGAGGAATTGTGATGGTTGATCTTCTAGTGAGGGACTCTACATTCTTTGGAAGCTATTTTTTCATAAGTTTCTATGCAAAGATAGGATATATTAAAGAAGCACATTTCTATTGGAATTATCTCGACTTAAGCTTCATCTTTATGATTCTTTAATGTTGTCATATGTGCAGTTGAACATTCCTCAATAAAAGAGAAGAAAATCAAAGATTAGTTATAACACATTGTCATTGATTTGATTTAAGATTCCATTTGATCATGGTTTGATAGCAAGAGCTTGTGAGGCTCCTTCATTTATAGTTGTATTTTATTTATATTTTATTTGCTTCTTACATAAAATTGAACAAGGATTATTCCTCATGGAGTTAGAAGTATCATTCTGCACAAAGTGAAATGTTTTAATACTAACATCAAAATTATGAAGCAATATTTAAAAAGATGAAATGAAGAACTTGGACGTTTTATCATAACAAAGTGAGCATAAAACTTGAGACGGATCGAGGCATAAGCCTAAATACAACAAAAAATAAAAACTTCATAAAGTTATAAATAATTCATAAATTTGACAAACTATCAACATAATAACACATTTCATTATCGTAAAGACAAATCACAAATCATAATCTCAAATTTTAGTATAAAATATAAAAATGAAATAAGATTTTATGTAAGTACTCACTTAAAATTTAAATGTGTCATGAAGGTCAAGATCTAGAAACCTCATCACCACTTTCATTATTTTTAAAAGAATCATTATATATAATAACTGACATCATCATAAATGTCTCATAATCTATAAAATCTTCTTCAACTAGCACATTTTTCTTCTTACTTTTTATAGTAATTAATAATATATTCAATACAGTTTTAAATAAAATAATAGATTAATAATGCGAAGGAAGATAGAGGCCTTGATCTGGCTTGTACTTATCGGAGATGCTTAGCTCCTCAACAGCTTTGGCTCGTGTTACTTGGAGAGAGTAATGTTAGCTTACATGATTTGGAAGAGACGGACTAGTCAAAATTAAGAACTTTAACTTATGTGAGACAATAAGGTAATAGATAAATAGTTGTAATAATTTAAGGAATATATTGGATTTATAATATGTTAATTATAATTATTATTTATAAATGATAAATTGAGCGCTGCCTCAATGCGCATCGAGGCATTAAGTCTTGAGGTGCGTGCCTCACTTCAAAAGGCTTAAGCCAGACGCTTGTTATGCTCTCAATTCGAGATGCACCTTGAGGTGTATGCCTTGAACATTTTTTTAAACAATGATATGAAATAAGAAGTGACATATTAACATCATAATGCAAAATCATGAATTAAGGATTGTCATACAAATATCAAAATAAGATAAGGTATCAATCAAATTCTAATATAATGAGGCACATGCCTGATGATGAAAAACTTGGGTGATAGGGGCTCGGGCATGCATGAAACGTGAGATATGAGGGAGAGAATAATTTGATTAAAATGGCTTTTAGTTAATATATTTAATTTGTATATTTTTAAAATCAATGAAATCCTAAATGTTTTGGGGTGCACGTCTCATAAATCTTGAGGTGAGGCACACTCGATCACGCGAGGTGTACTCCTCATATTTAAGGCCATGAGGCACATGCCTTAGGGTTAAAAAGCTAAAAAAGTGTTGTACATCTCTTATTATATAACTTTACACCATACCATTCTCTAAATTTTTTTTTGACAATAAAAGTTCATTCCCAATCAAGAATTTTCATGTTTCATTATTTTTCTTAAGATTTTAACCTCGTATGAACATGAATTCTCGAGAGAAATTATTTAAGTTTGAACTTTGAATTTAAGAATATTATTTACTTAAGCAATTTGCATTTTGATTCTTTCTGCAATTTGAAGCCAATTTCTTTGAATATACCAAGCTGATTTTGCATGGCTTTTGTATTCTTGTTAAGCCAATTTGGTATTTTCTCAAGAGGCGACATCATCTCTGAGTCTTGTAGTTGGATTATAGATTTTCATAGAAGTAATAGCTTCACACTTATGTAGATATGGGAAAAAGAGTTTCACTAGTGATGGGTGATGACATTATTTTATATGCTTAGTGAACTTAAGATAACTTGTGAGTCTAGCTCTTTTAATTATACGAGAGCTTTCTTTTCTATAAATTGATGATTCCATTGTTTGCAAACTATAGCTTGACTATTTGTTTATAGATGGTGAAGTAAGGGAAACTTTAAGTTATTTGCATTCATTACACAAAAGTCTAATAAGTTTATCCTTCAGAGTTGATGTCTATTGTCTAATATGATAGCTAATGGCGGACAAAATCAAGTGAATATTTTTTTTCAGAGAAAATTTATTTTTATTTTAGTTGTTGGCCAAGCTATTGCTATTTTGTCTACTCAGTTGGTGAAGTATTCAACTAAAATTAGTAGAAAATATCTCTACCAAAATGTCATAGGAAAATGACCAATATAATGCCTTTTCAATTTGTGAGACAGGCATAAGCCTTGAGGCCTTTTGAGGTATAATTCTCATAATCAACAAATTACGCAAAGTAAAAAGTATTAGAGTAACATCAAAGCATGCAATTGTGACATATTAACATTTTAACCTAAAATCATGTGTTAAGAGTTATCATACAAACATCAAAATATGATGAGATATCAATCAAACTCTAATATTATGAGCACATGTCTCATGATGAAAAAGCTCAAGCAAGAGGGGCTCAGGCATGCGTGATGTGAGGTATGAAGTAGATAGTGAATTGCTTAAAAAATGTTTGTGTTGATATATTTTATTTTTGTTTATCTTCAAAAAATCAACCAAATCCTAAATGTTTTGAGGTGCATGCCTCATTTATCTTGAGGTGAGGCACACTCACAAAAATGCCGTGTACACCACACATTTAAGGTCTTGAGGTGCACTCCTCAAGGCTAAAAAGCTAGAAGAGCTCTAAGACAACTCTTATTGCGCAATTTTAAACCATATCATTCTCTATTTTTTACTATATAAATTCATTCCCGATTTGCAAAGAATTTTCATGTTTCTTTGTGTTTACTTAAGACCTTGACCTTTGGATGAACAAGATCTGTCGAGAGGAATTATCTAACTTTAAACTTTGAATTTAAGAATATTGTTACTCAAGCCTTGTTTTTAAAGAGGGGGTTGTTAACTCAATTCCAATAGAGAAACAAAAGCATTACATATGAAAGATTGTAAAATGACACTTTGGTGTACAAAGAAAAGCAAAAGTAAAGCAAGCAAATAAAAACTATAACAGGGACCTAAAGAAAAAAAACATATACTAGAAGAAAAAGCTGACTATGGCTCAAAACTATAGGAACATAACCTTCAAACTGTCAAAATGTAGAAGGGAATGGATGGAATCCTTAGAAGCATCTTTAAGAAGTTCATACAAGGGCATGAAGATATAAGATAATATTAAAAAATTCTTCTGTCAAGAGTGAGGATAGCAGAATTGCAACCTCATGAAAATCTAAGTTGAGTGAGCCATTACCAAGCAAACAGGATTTCTAAAAGCAAAGAAAAACCGAGATTGTAGAGCATCATATTCAAAATTGAGAGATCCTACCATCTAAGAGCAAGAAGATATGCCCAAAAAGCTAGCCTTGCAGTAAGAAAGATGAATCAAAACAAGCTGGGCACAAAAATAATATGCCCTCAAAAAATCATAGCACCACCATCAGTTAGACTACAATTCTCTCTCAGGTTGCTAGAGGTCACCCAGTGAGCGAGAATCATGAATCAAGCCAATGAAAATGAATCCAAAAATTCAAGCATCAAAGCATGAAATGTGTGCTCATGATTGTTTAGGATTCCAAACATGAAGAATGTGAATGAGGAAATAAAGAGAAAAAGTCCCCAAGTAATGAATCATAAGCCTCATGATCATGATCTAATTAAGATGTGATTTCATGATATCTTTTCCATCTTCTGATTTCATGTGAAGGAACAAGCAAAGGTTCTTCCAAATCTTCTGTTTTATTTTTTTTTTCCTCGCCATATATGATATATCAAGCAACAAGTAGAAAGGAAATATAAGTTTTTCTGGGTATCAAATATCACAATCATTTCTTTGATTTGATTAAGCACTGAAATAAGAGTTGGTCTTAATGGAAAGGATGAAACCAAAGGTAAAAAGTAAGAAGATTAGAAGTGAACCCACATTCAAAAAATAGGTGATTCTTGATCTCTAAATCTAAAAAACAGAAAATGCTGCAAGGAAAAGCATTAATGTTACGAATCCTAAGTATGTTAACCCATCCATTAAACAAAGCTAGGCATAATATACAACAACAACAACAACAAGCCTTAATCCCACTAGGTGGGGTCGGCTACATGAATCCTTCGTCTCCATTGTGTCCTATTATGTGTCAAATTCTCATTTAAATCAAGCTAGGCATAATATGAAAACCTTAAAACATAATTAGTATGCCAAACAAGAGAATACCAATCTACAATGACAACATTCTTATAAAATTCATTCAAGAAGTGTTTGAAGATGGGTTTATGTGAATCAACCCATCCAATGTGCTCATATCTACTAGAAAGAATGGGGATTTGCCGCTCAATTTACAGTTTCTTCATTGTGAAATTTGGAAAGATCTCATTTGCTATTATAAATAAGAATTAAGTAGAGGCACAAACAGGAAGAGCACAAATTAAGAATCTATAAGTCAATCCTAAATTTACCAGTTACCCAAGGATTGTAGAAGATATTTCAGCAACTATTTTGACATAATCTAAATAACATTAAGTTTTAAATTTTTTCCATAAATGCTACCACTTGAAATGAGTTTCCAAAGAGAGATGTATTTGCTACACCACCAATAAGAGAAAGGATACAAGAGGGTGAGGATTCTCCATGTTAGGGAAAGATTGGAAACATAAATTAGAGCAACAATAGCGGAAGATCATGGCTTCTGTTGTTTTGGGCTTATAAGTTTTCTCTCAAGATATAGGTTGTAAATTATGTACTCAAATATTTCCATGAAAAAGAAATCTAGCATAACTTTTAGTAATGACTTAAATACAAGGTTTGGAAATATGCAGAACTCTTATCCAATAAGCAATATATTTCCATATGAAAATATTTATAAGCTGAAGTCTTCCAGCAAAAGAGAATATTTTGGCCTTCCAACCATCTAAAATTATAAAAATTTTGTGCAACAAAGGCTAAAAATTGATGATATGTAAATTTTTAACAGATATAGGAAGACCAAGATAGGTCACTCTTTGTATTTTGATTTTGATTTTGATTTTGATTTATTTTTTTTGTAATTTGGAGCCAATTTCTTTCTAATTAATCAAGCTTATTTTACATGGCCTTTGTATTAAGATAATTTGGTATTTTATCAAGAGGAATTGACAATATCTCTTAAGTCTTGTAGCTAGATTATAGATGTCCACAAGAGCAATTGCCTCACACCTATGTTGACATGGGAAAAAAGAGTTTCACTACTGATAGGTGTTGACATTGTTCTATATGTTTAGAGAACTTAAGACAATTTGTTAGCCTAGCTCTTTTATTTATAAGATAGCTTTCTTTTCCACAAATTGAATATGCCATTGTTTGTGAACTTTAGCTTGACCATTTGTTTGTAGATGGTTAATTGAGGGAAACTTTAAATTGACCCCTTCATTGTGCAAAAAATTTAATAACTTTTGTTTGAGAATTGAGTTCTATTGTCTATTATGATAACTAATGGTGGACCAAACCAAGTGAATATCTTTCTTTGGAGGAAATTAATTATTGTTTTAGTTGTTGTTCAAGCTATTACTATTATTTCTACTCAATTGATGAAGTACTCTACTAAAACTAGTACAAAATATCTCTACCAAAATGCCATAGGAAAATGACCCCATATGGAAATGTCATTGGAGAGATTGCAACATGTTACATATTTTCTTTCATCTTCTTTTATTGTTGGCTAGTACTACCCTTGTTTGAAAATTATTCAAGACTATTTATAATATGAATGAATTTTAATTTTCTAAAGTGATTTCTTTTAATAACGCCTTTTAACTTTTTTTTTTTGGCAGATATCTTAAGTTAATCCCAAAGTAGGATTTTCTAAAGATACATCCCTCTTTGCCTTTCAGATGAAATATCTTGTCAATTTATAGCATAGTGCCTGTTCAATATCTTGATTCATGATAATATTTTTTGAGATAGTTATAGATACAGGTATATCAACATTCACCGTGGCTGATTAGCATGGACTATCTTTCATTTTCTATTATTGATAATCTAACTCTTGAGTGGAGTGCCATGAGAATTACCATATTTTGTAAAATCAACTGCCTTGTTTTTCTTTCTAGGTATGTAGTTTGAACGTCCTTGCTTATGGATTTTGAGCTCACTACCTTAGCGTGTTATTGGATATTTTTATTTCTTAATCTTTGAATGATATGACAATTGCGATTTTTTATTTGAACTAGTATTTCCTCGTATGGCGGGACAACTACGATGATGAATGTGGCAACAATTTTGTTTCTTCCCTAGATGGCAGAATTTTTGTGGTATTTTATTATGGTAGCAAATAGCTACTTCAATGGATGATATGACCACAACATGGATTAATGAATTAAAAGATGTGGATTTAACATAATTATTAGGCAACAGGTATTGGGTTGCCTACACTTTAGGATTCTAGCAAGCACATTTATTAAATTTAAAATTTTAAAAATTAATTGGGATATTTATATTTCATTTCTTTTATTTCTTTTCTTACTTTGTTATGTTTATTTCTTCCTTATTTTTCTCCGTTGTAAACCACTGTATATTGGGCTAGCTTTTGACGAATAAGAGATTCAAGTATTCCACCATTCTTTGTCATTACTTCTCTTCTATTTCTTTCTTTCATGGTATTGAAGATAAGTTGTGTTTATGATGTCTGATTAGGTGTCCCTGATTAGGTCTATTATAGATGAAGAGAAATGGTTCTTCTTCCACCTAATCATGCCATACTATTATTATAGGGTAAGAGAGCACTTACCTCTTAAAATCACTTTTTACAAACTAAATAGGAAGAACTTAAAATGTTCTTAGTTCAAAAGATGATTTGAGAATATGAGTATATCTAAATGGTATTATTCGTCAACTTGAAATAATTGACTCTTTGTTTTTAACATGATATCTCAACGATATCTTGGGGTATCAATTCTATGAAAGAATGCATTCGATCTCTAATTGATCTACAATATCTCTCAACTAATTTGGGAGAAAGTCAATAAGACATTTTAAATTTCAAAATTTCACATTATTTTGTGAATTATGAAATCATGCTCGTGACCTCAAGAAAAGGAAGCATGAGTGTCACCTAATACTTCATCAATACTCATAAAAATTGACAAAAAATTGGATATATACAAGCTAATTGATTGGGGTGGAGAGTGTGCAGATAAATACCTCAAATTTATCGAGAAAATAAGAACCTATGATTTCTTATAGGTCTCAATAAAGATCTAGATGAAGTTCGTGAAAGAATCATATCCCTAGTCCATTTTCCAAGATTGAAGAAGTATTTGCTTAAGGTCGAAAGGGAAAAAAAGAAGAATTTGGAGAATAATGTTTGGAGGTATCAAGAATACAAGCATAACTAAAGAATTTGCACTTTCATTAAAAGTTTGAAACAAAACCCATGACATTGTTCAAGATATGAAAAGAGAGAATTTATGGTGTGATATTTTGAGAAAGACCAATTACACGAGAGAAAATTATTTAAAACTTTATGGCAAACCAAAGAATCGGATCAATTTGGGAAATCAGCGTGATGACACTAATGCTTATTAAGGTAAAGGTGAGGAACTTAAGATTAAATACTATGAAATCTCAGCAATATTACTTTGAACAAAGAGCAATCAAATCTTTTATATAAATTACTCCTAAAAAATTTCGACTTCCTTCTCTTTTAGCTCTAAAAGGTAAATTTCTGTAGTTCTTACCTGTATTAAGGGTGATCACAAATTATGGGTTATTGACTTAGGAGCTTTAGATCACACAAAAGATTATACTCACCTATTCTCATCTTATACCCCCTTACATGAAAATCTCGTAAGTCAAAATTGATGACGAATCTCTATTCCCTATGGAATGTTTGAGATTTTTCCAAGAGGAATTATGAAGGATGGCATTCTCCCAAGGGAAATAATGTTTTTGATAAACTTCTTGTTTTTAATATGCAAATGTTCCCTAGTGGAAATTTTTTTCTTTGTACGATCATGGACATAGATGAATGTAATTCAATTGCGAGATTTTTTTTTCCCTTGATATTTTTTCACACAAATTGTTTATTATTATTATTGCATTATAGCTATGACTTCTCGCTTTTCTACATTATCACAGACACTAGCACTCGGAAAAACGTCAATCCTTTGAGCATTTTCAATGATCAAAATCTCTCAGGTTATTAACCCGTAAAAAAACCATTGTTCGTCCTTGAACCTCTAATTTGAATAGTAAGAGCTCCAAATCTTGTATTAAAATGCAAATCCGGTTTAGGATCATCATTATTTGTTGCAGTAGTTCATCCTGAGAAACTTGCACATGATGTGCTTGTATTGGATAACCACTTATCTTGACTTTTTATTGGTTAAAAAAATTCGTTCATAATTCTAGCTGACTTGATGCTTCTATGATAGACACACAAAAGTCTAATCTATTAGAAAATGAAAATAATCCTATTATGCATGTTGAACTGCGTTTAAAGTGGCATACCATTGTTTATGAACATAGAAATTTCAGATAATTTTTAAGTACTTTTTCATCATTCTAAACAGTTTTGCTTATGCAAACATGCTTTGTAGTTCACTACAGCATTGTGTAGAAGAAGATTATATCCGCATATGATACTGTCTTCTTGTAATTTCTTAGATTGTTATTCCAATGTCTCCATCCCCTTCAAGTTCTACAATTTCGGACATTTTTTACAATGGATGATGCTCAGGATTCCTCATCCTCATCATCATCATTCTTGAGCCTTATCTCAACTATTTAGGTTGTTTTTATGATTTAGTCTCCCTTGATATATATAAAGGGCTCATGTATTTCACTGTTAATTATTTGGCAGTGATTGGAAATGTATTACATTGCGTCTGAGAATTTTATTAGAGTAGATCTTGCGTAAACTCAAAAATTATTCAACACACAAACGGATATAAACGCGTTAATTAAAACCCGTGAAACCACGGAGCCACCTGTAGAACTTTCACTATGTGTTGAAAAGATCTTCGCTTCTGCTGTTGGAGAAAATAAAATTCTGAAAAATACAATACATTAACCCAACCCAGCCAAAAGCAGAATCGATCTTAGCAACCTTGATCTTCGGAGAGAAAAGAATCTGCTTTTTAGTCCCTGAGTGATCTCCAAGTGGCGACTCGATCTTCAAGACTACTGGCGCAGTATGATGATATCGTCGACGTCAACGAGGTGCTCGAGCTCTCTTTCAAATCGATTCATCCGCTTCGAGAACTATTTATAGATTTTGAATTAGAATTGGAAAACTCCAACCACTCCCATGGATCTGCGATCCCCTAATGGGACGAGATGACGAATGCCTTAATGATGTCAATTGGGTGATCTTGGATTCGTTGAGTGCCAACGACCGACTAAATACGTCCGCTGACCATTCGCGGATCGTGATCCATTTTCATCGCTTGATCTGATGATTATCGGACGATTATATGTTGTTTGCTCGCCTCATCGATCTCCTTGATCGTAGCCATTAAATCGCAAGGATCGATTTCAAAAGATTCGATGATCGATTAATTTTCGAGGATGTATCATGAATATTGTTTTGTTCTTATTTTTTAAACTCAATTTAATAAATGTAAGAAATTAGTTTCATTTATGAGAGCTTGACAGACCTTTTATTTTTTGCATAAAAGCTATAATAATAAAAGAATATAAAACCAATGAAAGTTAGATAAGAATATTTCTTTCATTAATTGTAATAAGTAAAAAATACTGTAAAATTAATGAGATGGTGAGTAAAAGCTAAAACTCAAGCTAAGTATCCAAGGAGTATGGGTGTCCATTTGGGTCAATGGGTCGGGTGGTCCCACCAAACGAATTGACCCAAAACGTTGACCCGACCCGGTTTTGGAACGGGCAAAAAAACTTCAACCTGGACCCGACGATTTCAACGATTGACGAAATGACGAATCGATTTGGGTCAATTTCAGAGGGTCGATTTCGGGTCGATTTTGGGTCAAGTTCGGGTCAATCGGGTCATTTCGGGTTGGAGGGTCAACCCGAACCCGACCCGAAAAATTTTCAGGTCAATTTCTTCAACCCGAACCCGACCGAAAATTTTTCGGGTCAACCCAAACCCGAATTTTTCGAGTCGGGTTCGTGTCGAGTTATCGAGTCGGGTCAATTTTTGACACCCCTACCAAGGAGTTCATGCAAAACAAACATCATTGAAAACTCTTTTCAATTAAACTCATTTTTGGAACTCAACTCTAACCATTTTTAAGCATCTATGTCCAAAATCCAAATGTCTAAATAAATTAGCTCTAAGTGCCAAATGTTGTGTCATTCTATTTGCCTTTACATTGGAGCATCTTTCACACTCTATTCTATTTGACCAAATTAGTTTAATCATGTTTCTACAATCTTGTCTTTGTTCGACAATACTTCAACAACTTTTGTTCCCTGAAATTAGAAAATTTGTTTTAAAAGATGGTGAATTTGTTTACTACTATCGACTTTAAACTGTACAAAACCTTGAAAATCTCGTAAATATAATAATTTCATCTTCACATAAAATAGGTGAAAGAAGTAAATCATCTCTTTTTAACATATTTTGTATGTAAAGAAATCAAATGAACCCTATTGATCAACTTTAGTTTGTGTGCTCTTCTTTCAACCTGCATATGCTCTATTGATTCTTCCATTGGAACTCATTAAAATTTTTCATGTAATTTCTGTGATCAGGAATTGGAAAGAGCATTTACCTATTGGGGAACTCCTGAGGGTGATACTTACCATCCTGTGGAATGCATGCACCATTTACTTGAACAAGTTCGTCGCTACAGAGTGAATGTTGATGGCAGTATTTGCACCGTCTTGGTGACCATATTGGTCCTGGAGGTAATTCATAGTTACCATCATATCATATGTGCTCAATTTCACTATTTTGTTAGTATACTAATCAACAATTATGTAATGCTTAAGATTTCAGAAGTTTAGTGGCCATTTGGGATCATTTTTGTTTTCGTTTTAAAATTTTTAATTTAATTTAATTTTATTTATATTTTGATTTAAAATAAAATATATTTGATGGTGATAGTTGTTTTTTAAAAATACTTGAAATATCTAAGTGTTATTTTTTGTGTTTTTAAAATTAATGTAATTTGTTTTCAAAACTAAAAGATAAAAATACTTTAAAAATATATTATATAAATATATTTTTTAAAAACAATATAAAAAATAAATACAAAAATAAAATTGATCCCAAACAAACCCTTAGGTGTTAGGGCGTGTTTGGGATCAATTTTATTGTGTTTTTTTTTTATGTTATTTTTAAAAGCATATTTAGTTAATACATTTTTTTAATTGTTTATTTTCTTAAACAAATCATATTATATTTAAAAACACTCAAAATAACTTTTGAGTACTTTAAGTGTTTAGGAAGATAACTATCACTATTAAATATATTTTATTTATAATCAAAATATATGCCAAATAATATAAAAATAAAAAATAAAATAACAAAAGTGATCCCAAATAGCCCATTAGGTTGCCAGAAATGAAGCAGTAGTGTCCTACATTCTCTATTGATTTTAGCAAACACTTTAAGAATCAATTGAGATTATTCTATTTTCACACACAAAATGTAAAAAAAAAAAAAATTTTAAACCATGTTTTTTTATTTACATGCAACCAAATGAGCTCAGGAATTTATTTGGAGTCAATGGAGGTTCATTTGATTGCTTGAATTTAGAAATATGAATAAAAAAAATAGTGAAATCTGTTACATTCATTCCTTTGATTGTATATTTTGAAATCAAAATTAAGACTGCCTAAAATATAATGATTTTATTCTTCCATATAAAATGCTTGAAACGAAATTTTTTAAATTTAATTTCTATTTACAAACAATCTGCTGCATTACGTTCAATATTTTGCTTTAAATTTTTGTCTACATTAGCTGTTAATTTCCATTTCCTCTGTAAGATTCCAGGCATATAAGCACTCACTACCCTTTCTCTTTGGATATTTTGAGGCGAATGCTATAAAGGATAGGAAAAACAAATTTGTTACTGCCACATGAATAATACTTAATTTTTAATTAGCTTTTATTTTCAAATTTTTTTTTATTATTTGCAATTCTGTCTTTTATATCTTGAATATCTAATGTTTTTTTTTTTTGAATAAATTTCAATTAGGAAGATTTACATACATACCATACAATTCTTATGCATTTACATATCTAATATTTAAAATTAGATATTTACTCATCTAACATTTTCTTACCTTTAAAAAAGGTGCATTTTACTTTTAAAAAGTGAGATGATGATAGTAAAGATTGAGGTGTTATATAGATGTAAAAATTGAAATTTATGCGATCAATATGTAAATACATAAGAATTGTATGATATGATATAAATCCCCCTCTCAATTATTTTATTTTACAACTAGCAATAGCACCTTTTCATTCATTATATGTAGGAAAAAGAAATATTGAGCTTATTATTATATTTTGTTCTCATGAATTGGCAACGCAAGCTTGATCCAGATTACGACATAATGCATACGCTAAAGACATTGCTGTTGAACACTGACGGGATGCAGCAGCCTATCGATTACTTCTTCTCATAAGGAGATCTTTTGGCACACAGAATCCGTAATTTTTTTTCTGCTGGAAATAAAAAAATTAATTTACACTTCACTGAATATCTTATAGTTTGGTTTGTATTTTTTTTTTAATATGGATAGATTTATATTTGATAATAACTATCATAAATAATTGAAAATAACAGATGTTTATGTGTTCTTTTAGTAGGGTTTAGTTTGTGCTTAGAGCGGAGTCTTATATGTAAGACACTGTTTAAAATTTTAATATATGGATAAAAAGTTTTATATTTTATTAAATTGTATAGATGAGGCAAGGATCTTGTATTAGATTCTTATTGATGGAACGAGGTTTTGAGTAGGGTCTTTTGTATAATTTGTGTAATTTTATATTTGGATTGAAAATGCGATGAAATCTTGTATTTGCTTATTATGTTTAAAACAGTAATGTGATTATATATTTCTAAGTGTTTGGATGTTCTATGTCATTGTTGTTTGGTGTATATAGAAATGAAGTGCTTTCT
Organism: Cymbidium sinense; assembly: GCA_021442155.1. Taxonomy (NCBI): domain Eukaryota; kingdom Viridiplantae; phylum Streptophyta; class Magnoliopsida; order Asparagales; family Orchidaceae; genus Cymbidium; species Cymbidium sinense. The sequence goes on from CM038225.1 coordinate 64,581,516, forward strand.
CTGGTGTAGTAGGGTTAAATGAGTTAGCGAGCGAGAATTTGGTGTGGCTCGCTTAACTAAACGAATTAACGAGTTCACGTCGACAACAAGCTTTTGGGGAGATTAAATCGCGAAATTTTTGTATAATAAAAATTTTAACCAGTCACGCCAGATTTATAATATGTAAATGTTTTGTATATATTATAATAATAATAATAATAATATAATATAATATAACATAATTTTTTATTTAAATAGAATCAACAAATGATTGTCATATTCTACCGCTTATATCAGTCAAATGCCCTGTTCTCATCATTAAAATTAGTAGTTTTGAATAATTGTGTATAATAACGAATAACTGCTCTAATAACAACAAATTTTTTATAGTGATGAGAATAATTGCGGTCTATTGAGTTGTTTTAGCATTTGTGATATCGCAATCTGAGTTAAGTCATGTGATCAGCTCAGTTAGAAAACAAAACTTTAATTTTTGTACTTCAATTAAAATAAAAGGGAATTTATATACATACTACATAATTTTTATATATTTATTTATTATTTAAAAATGAAATGTATTTTTTTAAGTATAAAAAAATATTAGAAAAGTAAATATTTAATTTTATATATTAGATATATAAATTTATAAAAATTGTGTATTATGTACTTAAATGTTCTTAAAATAAAATGTTGTTAAACAAAAAGTACTATGCTATTTTTCTCTCAGAAAGTTATTTGAAAGAGAATATATATAAATATATTTCACATAAATTTTAAATATTTAAATTCTTAATATTATATTAAAAATATTATAATTTTAAAAAATGTTGTACTTTTTATTAATAATTAAAGTATTTAAAATATAAATATTAAATTTAAAAAATAGATATGTAAATATATATGAGAATTAAAAAGAGTTTAAATCTTTTATTTAATTTTTTTATTTTTGAAAAAATAAATTTTAAATGAAAGATTTTATATATATATATATATATATATATATATAAATTTTTAATCGTGTAAAAATTTAAATTCAAGATCTTTGATTGAAAGTTACTAAAATGCATTGCATCATATATTCTATTTTACATAAAAAAATTATTTATGGTGCTTCGCCGATAACGTGGCATCATTGTCAGATCTATGGGCTCGTCCAAACTCCATACCCTGCACGAAAAAAGATAATTTCTGTTTAAGAATGATGTACATAATATCCAAAATATTTAATAGTGATTGACAATTTAATCTTTTAATTAAAAAAGCACGTGTTTAAATTTTTATAAATGCATTATAATGTATGATTAAATTTGTTGAAACATTTTCAAAAAAAATTATAACTTTAATGCTTAATATATAATTTATATAATACTCTATATCAAGTACTACATGACGAAAATAATAAATATTATATGTAAAATAAAATATTATGTATTAAATTAATTATTATGCTAATTAATAATTTTAATCCTTCTATTTATAGAATTATGAGACATTCACTCTTTGTTAGCAAAATAGGAGTACAAATGAGCTAAGTTAAGTCGAACAATAGGCTCTTCTAGCTTGAGCTTATTTGTCAAATAGTTATTGAAGTTGGGCTTGGCTCAATTCAATATTTTGGATAATATATATATATAATTTATTTTATTTAAAATTGAATTTATTTAATTTATTTTAACATGACTTCTTATTTTATTTTAAAAATTACTAATTAATTATTTTATTCATTGAATATTAATGAATTTTTATTGAGTTTTATATGAGCCTTAATGAAATAATAAATCAAGGCTAAATCAAAATTTAACTGAAACCTCAATCAATTTTTAAATCTAATCTTATTAGAACTTTCAATGGAATCTTATTTGAGCATATTCATAAATTTTAAATAATATTATTTATAAACATAAAATAAATAAGTCGAGTAATAAATTGTACAAATTTATTCATTTATTAACTCATATTTATAAAAGCTGTAAAAATTTATTTTTTTAGCTAATCAAATGATCTTTAATGATCTTTTATCAAGTCGAGTCATAAATAATTTATCAAATGCTAGATTAATTTACAACCCTAAACCAAAATTTACTCCTACAAATTAATTAAGCTAGTTCTTACTGCTCAATTTAAAATTTCTATACTATATAATGTTTGCACTTTGTACCACTGTGACCTACATAATTGCTCACATAACGGGCACGACTATATATATATAAATAAAATAAATTAATTTTAAAAATCCTTTTAATTCTCCTATAAAATAAAATCTAATTAATCTTCTACTGTTTTTTTTAATTTAGACATTTTTATATTTAATATTTAATTACAACATAATGTAATTATTATTTATTTGTAAATTAATTTAATTGAATATGTTCATATATATCCAATATTCTAACATATTTTATACTTATTGGACATTAACTGTGGATGCAAACTAATCCTATTGGTAAGGACTTTGAAAGCTATTGTTAAGATCTTAAATTCAAATTTTACATATACCATAAATAAAATCCCATTTTATGGATGTGAGCAAAAAGAAATTATGATGAAAAATAAATCTTATTTTTCATCAAATTTTTTTTTTTTGTATTTTTTTTAATTTTTAAATATGATAGTATTATTTTTTAAATTCTCAATATAACTTTTAGATATTTTAAATATTTTTTAAAATAATAATTATCATTAAAAAAAAGTGATCCTAAACAACCCACCCTAAATATCAAAATTTGGCTGCATAATCTTCTTATTAATATACTAAAATCATCATTTATAATTAGTTTAGATAAAGTTTAATTAACTGATGTTTTAACTAAACAAATTACTTTATTATCATTACATGAAAAGGCAAAGTCAGAATCGAAATCTCCTTTTAAAAATCTCATAATCTAGACTTGCTTTATATCTTTAAAAGTCCACCACTTGCATCCCCTTTAATTTTTTTTTAATTCAGTTTCCAAATGACAATTCAATCACTTTCAATGCTTCGAGACAATCTGACCCTTATAAGGTCACATTGGACCAATGATTGTCGTCATTATAGCACTCTTAACATTAATCAACAAAAAATTTTAACAGTATTCGACTTGCTCAGAGTAATCAGATTAAAAGTATACCCATAAAGTTTGTGATAATTACAGCTACAATGAGTGGTCTGAGTCGAGTCAACTCAACTCAACTCGATTAACTCAATAAATAGTTAGTGAACCAATTTCAATAAGGTAATAAGTCAAACCTAAATCAGCCTCAACTGATTTCTTATTTAAAATATATTAAAAATTAATAATTTAAATACAAAATTATTTAGAATTTATTTAAAAACTTATATTTGTTTTTATATAAAATAATTGGTTATTAATTTTCTTCTGATTTTAACTAATTTTCTTATTTTATAATAATATTATATATATATAATTAAAACAGTAGCCATATTTTGTTAATTTGCCATTAATCTTAATTTTTTAGATTCCAAAAGCCCAAAAACCACGGCGAGGAAAAAGCATCGATGTACAGAAGTAGTTTTAATGTGTCGCCAAAGCAAAATGACTAATAGAGACAGCATCGCTTACACAGCAACCAGAACAGTGGCGACCAGAGACAAGACGAAATAAAGCAAAGCGAAGGGGGCAGAACGGGAAGCAGACGAATCGACGTCGGCGGTTGCGCGCTGGACCTGGATGGAGTCGACGGCGAGCGGCATGTTCTCTTGATCCAGACTGCATCTGTACGGCGGCGTCGGTGGGTGAATGCTGTAAAGAATCGCCCTTAAAACGGCCGACACCGTCGGAATATATGCCGTCTTATTCCTCCCCAGCAGCCAAGTAAGCCCCATTAGCCGGCAATCCCGGTCCATCATCCTCGCCACCCTCTCCCCGCCGCCGCCGCCGCCGCCGCCCTTTAACTATCAACCAAGAAAAAACATGATGAATGGGAGGCGAATTTATTGCTATCCACGCCATACAAATCCGTTATTCATGCCATTAATGTCGAAAATAAAGAATGGAATATTCGTTTTAAGAGCACGCAAACCTTCTCGAGAGTATTAAGGCAACGAGTGCAACCATTGTAAGAGGCATTGCGGCAGTCGCGCTCCAGCTCACGGACGTCGCCGGTGGGTTTGACGCCGCCTCCGCTCTCGCCGGAAGCCGAGAGGTTGAAATCTGCGGAGCAAGACAACGAGCTGATTTCATGGAGATGGATGCCGCAGAAACAGAGGGCGGTGTCGCAGGTAGCGTTGGGGCTGGTGAGGCTGATGTTGCGAGCGGCAAGCGAGGTCTGGAGCGCATCGGCGCAGTGCTTCGAGTCAGTTTCCGGCATCATCGGTGACGGGTCTTCGCCAACTGGCGCTGGTGAGGCGGAGGGATGGAAGCGCAGCGCGGAGCGGGCGTGGGCAGCGAAGAGCCAGGCTGCGAGAACAGGACAGCAGCGGCTGCGGTCGAGCTTTACGCCGCGGCCGCAGGCTTCTTCGACGCCGCCGAACATTTCATCTGATAAGTCGAGCTCGCAGACGGCGGAGGTGTTGCGATTGCCGCCGGCAACGGGGAATGCCGGGACAGTTGAAGGCGCGCTACTAAGATAGGAGGTCTGCTTCGCTGAGGCGGGCTCGGCCATTAGAAGAAGGGCGAGAGCCGCGGCAACGAGGAATCGCATCCTTTCTTCTCAGCTGGTGGTGATGAGGAGAAGATTCAGTTGATTCTCTCACAAACCGAGTCCAAGAAAATGGAGGCCGACAGGAAAACTGGAAAGGCAAATGGGAAAGTGGCAATGATGGGAAAAAAGTATTCTTTGAAATTTAGGGTTTATTATTATTGTTATTTGAATCAAGAGAAAAGATTTCTGCCAAGTGAGCCCGGCCACGATTCTGATTATTGTGGAAAGTTTTTAATAAGTTAAAGTTACCCTCTTTTTTTCCAAAAAAAAAAAAAAAAGTTACCCTCTTTTGATTATGAACAGATTTTGCTGAAGGACAGATATTTGGGGATCATCTGGCTGGCGGCTTGATAATCATGAGGGGACTCTTCAATTGGCCCTGCAAGATAATTGATATGGTGCTCAAAATTGCTTAATCAATCTTAATATCAAAAGGCTGATTTCAAAGTGCATCATCAGATAAGATTTGAATATAATCTTTGGGATCAATTACATCCCAAAATACTCTTAAATATAGAGTGTTTATAATAAATCGAGGCTCGACGAAATCTAACGAGCCTAAGATCTCATACTCGACTTCATTTGGGCATCCAAATGCTCAAAATACATCAAATGATCAAGGAACCATTCTGTAAGCCCGATCAAGAGAGTGGTACGGACTTTGTATAAATTATGAAACGCCTCTCCTCCCATCTATAAATAGAACTCTATCCCACATAAAGGAGAGAAGAGAAGAAGAAGAGGAGCCACCAACTGTTTGCCAATCCACCACCGCCGCCACCGCCGGCCAACTGGCCAAGTCTGGAAGAAGAGGAAGAATCCAAACAAGGAAGAAGAGGAAAAGCCTAAGCAAAGAGGAAGAAGAAGCTCAAGATCCTCCAAGCAGTGTCACACCGCTCGATTGGCCATCAACCACCATCATCGCTAATCATCCTCGATCTCCACCTATTACCTAAGAACTATTACAACCGATCATTGTTATACGCTATGGTCCTCATGCAATTGTAATCTCAGAATCGTGAAGACTTTGTACTCAAACACAGATAGTGGAAGTTTTTACCGTCGGTTTTTCCCTCTGAGGTTTTCCACGTTAAAAATTCGAGCGCCTTTGTTCGCTTCAATTAATTACGTGCCGACTAATCGACAAGGCGAAACTTTCACTCACCAGCGACTGCTTTTCATAAATGCGGCCACGGCCTGGGAAGAAAACCTCAATCATACTTTCCGTGAATATCCACGTTATGGCTAAAGCAACATCTCGCCACAACGGAGCCTTCCTCGCTCCAACTCCGCCACTTTCAAACCCAAGCCTTTGCAACTCAAAAGAATCTCTGGCAAGATCGGCCGAATGGAGGTCAAAATGTTAATCTTCCCGACGCAGTTCCTCCGCATGGAAGGTAACGCACATCTCCTATTAATCGCTAGTTCCATCATCCATCGCGAGCCAACCGGTTACTAATCCACGATCGTTGTTGATTTTTCACACATGCTCATCTTGTTAATCCCGCCGAACGACATTCGCATGTATCGACGCTTAATGCAAGATGAATTTCACCTTCAAGCATGAAATCATCTTCACACCACAAGCATGAGGAGTCCTCACCTTTACTAAGCAATTCAACATCCACATCCAAGTTTCAAGCTTCCGAGCATTGATTCCTATGATAAGCAATCACCCACACGTAACACATCGCATTACAGACTATCATGTATATCCAACGAAGCTCGCACACTATTGTCCTTTCCTCTCAAAGGCAAGCTCGCACTTGGTTCTACTCTCTTCCAAGGGGATCCATCCATACCTTTAACAAACTCCAGATTCTTAGGAACAGCTCATTGCAAATCGAGAATCATTAAAGATTCCTCCCATCTTCCTAGATTCTACGTAACCAGGGTGAATCACTTAAAGAATACTTCCCGCAGGTTCTCCTTAGAAGCTCGCCAAAATACCGAGTAAACTCCAACTAAGAGGAGTTTTTCTTGAGGGCTCGCGGCCTTTTTTTACTCATCACTCATGGGACACGGCCATATCAATTCTAGTTCATCGTAGGAAGCACAAATCTTCACCGAGGCTAATGCACATCGCAAAACAATTTGGATAACCAGAGAGACATAAAAGCACCCCTAAGGAACACGTAATCGACAACCCCATCAAAAAGAAATCAAAAGGCCCATTCAACAAAGATATCCACGCCAATTGAAAAGAATCAATCGACTAACATACCCCCAACCTGGGGCAACTCTAATCTCAAAAGGATAAAGTCAAAACGCCCCAGTGGATCTCTGATCTTTCCATACATTGCCATCATAAAGCTCGACAAACAACCCAGTGAAAGGTCAAAACAAAAAAAAAAACAAACAAACAAAACAAACAAAAAAAAAAAAAAACTTTGTACTCGCGAGGTTAATGTCATCGGATAACACTCGACAACCGGATGGGTCAAAATCCATCGTCGCCGGTCACCAACATCGACCGTCGCGGTCCGCCGTACCATCATCGGCAATCGTCGCGGTCATCGCATTCACGTCGATTAACCGTCGACTATGTCGCCGATTCTTCTTAGCACCCGTCGACGCCAACCATTATTGTCGCCGGTCATCGCAGCGCTGTCGGTCTTGCCGTGCCAGACCATCGCCCGGTCATCACCATTGTCATGGTCATCGTATCGCGGCATTATGCGTCATTCTGCGTCACGCCCACGTACCCGCGACACCTTATCGCCGGTCATCGCCATTCGTCGCCGTCAGCCGACCATCATGCAATCTTCGCCGGTCATCGCCATTATGCGGTCATCAGCCGTAATCGGCGATCGCCAGTTGGACTCAGCCAGTTCAATTTGACCTCTTCCATGCGGGTTAGCGTCATCGGTAAAACTTCGACTAACAACGGGATAGGTCAAAGCGTCCTTGGTGGACTTCCGACCTCTTCCATGGGGTTAGCGTCATCGGTAAAACTTCGACTAACAACCGGAAAGGTCAAAAGTCCTTCAGTGGACTTCCGGCCTCTTCCATGCGGGTTAATGTCATCGAGCAAAACTTCGACAAACAACTTCGGGAAAGGTCAAAAGGTCTTGGTGGACTTCGGCCTCTTCCAAGGTTAGCGTCGGCGAATAATATTCCGATCAATAACCAGGAAAGGTCAAAACTTTGTACCACTACACAGTTAATGTCGCCGGGTAACACCGACAAACAACCGGATGGGTCAAAATCCTCGGCGGATTGATTATATCTCCACATGCAAGTTAGCGACATCAATTATCAAGCTGTTGAACCATCGCAATCTTAGGTCACCACCATTTTTTGACCCGTCGACACCGATTCTACTACCCGATTCGTTACCACCCCGTCGACACCCAACCGCCGGCCGGTCATCGCGTACTGTGTGGGTCCGCCTCACTAGTCGCCCGGTCGCCTCAGGCCATCGCAATCCCCAGGTCACCACCATCGTCGGCGGTATCGCCATCATGAGCATCGCCCGTCTCCGTCGCCTCCAGCGGTCCGTGGCCGTCGAGGAACCACGGCGTATCGGTGGGCGCGTCGCCTCAACGACGATCCGGCGGGGCGATGCCGGAACCACGGCGGTATCAGTGGGCCTTGATCGCCTCCCCACGACGATCCAGGCGGGGCGATGCCGGGGCCGGAAGCGACTCGTGGGCCTTGGCCTCCCGACGATCGGGACGATGCGGGGCGGAAGCTCCACGTCGTGGGCTTGATCGCCTAACCCAGGGCGATCGGCGGGCGATCGCCGGGGCGGAAGCCGGCACGTCGCGTGGGCCTTCGCCTCCTCCACGATCCGATGGGACCGATGCCGGGGGAGCGGAAGCGGAACCCCTGACGTCGTGGGCGCGATCGCCTCAATCCTGTCGGTCCGGCAGGTTAGTTTACCCCGAGGCGGAACCTTCTCCGGGTCTTGATGCCTCAATCGGTCAGGTAGGTTGGTTTACACGCGGGGCGGAGCCCGTATGCGGGTCTTGATCCTCAATCCGGTCGGTCGGAGGTTAGTTACACCCTTTGGAGGCGGAGCCTATTCAGGTCTTGATGCCTCAATCCGGTCGGTCGTAGGTTAGTTACACTGGAGCCTGGCGTATGATCGGGTCTTGATTTCAATCGGTCGGTGGTTAGGGTTTTACACCCCGAGGGGCGGAGCCTTGTCGTATAGCAGCGGGCCTTGATAAATCGATCCGGTCGTAGGTTAGTTTACACCCAGGGGCGGAGCTCGTGAGCAGCGGGCCTTGATCGCCTCAATCCGGTCGGTCACTAGGTTAGTTTACACTTCGGGAGGCGGAACTTGTATGTATGAGCGCACTTGATCGCCTCAATCCGGTCGGTCAGGCTAGGTTAGTTTACCGGGGGCTGAGCCTTGTCGTATGAGCAGTCTTGATCGCCCGGGGTCGGTCAGAGCTAGGTTAGTTTACACCCTTCGGGGCTGGAGCCTTGTCGTATGGAGTAGGTCTTGATCGCCTCTCGATCAGAAGGACTTTCACTCAAGAAAGGGAGGGAAAGGTATGCCTTTCTTCCTCACGAGGGGTATTTATAGCCCTCGAGTAAAGGGTAAAACCCTCAAAAGCGCATTAAATTCCTTAAAATTCGGTCAGGGCAGGTGGTAGCATGCCAGCGGTAGCCAGCAGCCAGCTGTATGAGCAGCCTTGACGTATGACCATGTGAGCGATCTGGCTGTGTACCCAACCTGCGACCATGACCAGCGACGAGACCCATCGTTCGCGACCAGCGCCGTCAGCGATGCGACCGAGCCGTCAGCGACGAGCGTCAGCAGCGACCCGACGTCGTACCGAGCGTCAGCGACCCGGCGTCAGCGACCGACAAATCAGCGACCCCGGACGTCGGACGACGCATAGCCGACCAGTCGGCGACCGTGCGACCAGCGTCGTTCAGCCCCAGTGCGATTTGACGGGCCGAGCGGTGCCGTCATGACCCATCGCGTCTGATTCGACCCTGGGCTTGGAGCCGCGGCCTTGCAGCCACAGCCGGCGCCGGCGCCCTCAGTGTCTTGATAAGCGGGTGCCTGGACCCCAAAAATGCGAAAACTTGGTGAGCATCAAATAAATTCATAACCTCGAATCTCATGCCAAGAGATTTGCTTCCATAATCGTAATCTTGGATGAATATTTGAAATATATTGGTCATGGGTTGACGCATATATTTTTGGATGATTAAGACAATCTCATCCAAAATAGGGGCAACGATATGGTGCTCAAAATACCAATCAAGTCAGAATCTTAATATCAAAGCGATTTGAGTCAAGGCCGTCGAGATTAAGCACTTGAAATATCCTTGGAATCTTTGGGATATCAATTACATCCCAAAATAGCTCTTAAATATAGAGTGTTTATAGTCAAATCGGCGTCTCGGCGGATCTAACGAGCCTAAGATCTCATAATTACGACTTCATTTGGGCATCAAATGCTCAAAATACATCAAATGATCGAAGGAACCATTCTAAGCCGTCCGATCAAGAGGTACGCGGACTTTGCATAAATTACAGCGCCCCTCCTCCCATCTATAAATAGAAGTATCCCTCAGGAGAAAGAGATTAGATCCCGCCACCGTACCATGTCGATCCTTGCCGTAGATCAATCTGTCCAAGCAAGGAAGAAGAGGAAGAATCAAACAAGAAGAAGGAAAAAGCTAAGCAAGGAGGAAGAAGAAGCTCGAAGATCCTCAAGCAAGGTCACACCCCTTTCGACGGTCATCACCATCATGCTAATTGTCCACATCTCCACACTATTCTGGCCTATTACTGATCATCGTTACCAGGTTGTTGGTCCTCTCTCTATGCAATTCGTAATCCATGTCGGAAGAAGACTTTGTACTCTGAAAACGATACATAGTGGAAGCTTTTCTTGTAGGCCAGGTGGTTTTCCCCTCTTTTTGAGGTTTTCCGTTAAAGTGCAGGTGTCTCTTGTTAAACTCATTAATTACACTGTGTCTTTGGACTAATCGACAAGGCTAAAGGCGTAAACTTTCACTCTACTTGGTTTTCTAGCATGTTTGGCGCCGTCGTGGGAAGAAAAACCCTTCAATCATTCGTGAATATCCGTCATGTCATAGGCACACTTTTGGGCTCCCAACTCAGTCACTCTCAAAGGGTCCACGAACCAAGAGCGTCAAGTTTTTTGCCTCAATCCCTCGAGGCATGTGGCAGGGAATCTCTTTGGAGGAGGTCGTCGAATGGAGGAGTAAGATGATCCGACTTTTGCAAGGACCCCTTAACACAAATGAACCCCCCCAAGATGGTGTTGCGGGAGGTCAAAATGCTAATCTTCGGCGTTAGAGTTCCTCGCATGAAACCATACGATCTCTGAACCTTTGCTAGTTCCACTCATCCATCGGCGTGCGGCTCAGCGGGTTACTAATCCACGGTCGTTGTTGACTTCACACATGCTCATCTTGTTAATCCTTCATTTATGACATTGCAGTACGGCTTAATGCAAGATGAATTTCACCTTCAAGGCAATCATCTTCACCCACACCCGGTTATGAGGAGTCCTCACCTTTAGGCAATTCTTCAACATCCGTGGGTTTCAAGCTTAGAGCATTGATTCTATGATGAAGGCACAACGAACATCGACCATTACTGGGACTATCATGCATATCCAGCGAGCTCGACACCTTTGCTTTGTCGGTCTTTCTGTTACCCTCAAGGGCAAGCTTCGCGCGGTTACTCTCTTCGAGGGGATCCATCCATACCTTTATGAACTTGATTCTTTGTGGAGCAGTTGCAAATCAGAATCATTAAAGATTCCTCCCATCTTTCCATTATTGACGAGCGAGGGTGAATCACTTAAAGAATACTTCCGAGGTTCTCCTTAGAAGCTTCGCCAAATACACAGGTAAACTCGAACTATTAAGAGGAGTTTTTCTTGGAGGCTCCGTCAGGAGCCTTTTACTCATCACTCATGCGGGACACGGTCGGTATCGACTTAGTTCATGTGTGGAAGCACAAATCTTCAGCGGCTATTAATGCACATCCAAACAATTTGGATAATCTGAGAGAGACATAAAAGCACCCCAAGGAACCAGGCCGACGGTCCCATCAAAGAGAAATCGAAAGGCCCATTCAACAAAGATATCCCGTCGGTGGAAAAGAATCAATTGACTCATCAAACATACCCCAAGCGGGGGCAACTCTTAATCTCAAAAGATGAGCAATTCGGAATACCAGCGAAAGGCAAAGATCGATGGTCAACTCACTGGCTCATGCAAATATTCGACCTCTTCCATGCGGGTTAGCGTCATCGGTAAACACTCAGACCGGGGATAGGTCAAGCGTCCTTGGTGGACTTCTGCGATCTCTTCCATACGGGTTAATGTCATCGAGCAAAAGCTCTGACAAACAACCAGGAAAGGTCAAAAAAAAAAACAAAAAAAAAAAAAACAAAAAAAACAAAAAAAACCTTTGTGCCTCGCGGGTTAATGTCGCCGGATAACACTCACGACAACAACCGGATGGGTCAAAAATCCTCATCGTCGCGGTCACCAACATATTCTGGCAGGTCCGCCGGCATGTGCAATCTTCGGTCATCACCATGTCGGTCATCGCGCGCCACGCGTCGATGCCGATCCATCGGTCATTCGCCGGTCCAGTCGGCCGGTCATCATCGCGAGTCCGTCGCCGATCATGGCGGCATCTTCGCGGTCATCCCTAATGTCGCGGTCATCGCCGAATAATCGGCGCCGATGTCGTCACTAGCCAGTTCAATTTGACCTCTTCCATGCGGGTTGCGTCAGTGTAAAACTTCGACTAACCGGCGGGATAGGTCAGCGTCATGGACTTGCGACCTCTTCCATGCGGGTTTGCGTAAACTTCGACTAACACGGGAATGGTCAAAGCGTCCTTGGTGGACTTCCGACCTCTTCCATGCGGGTTAGCGTCATCGGTAAAAGCTTCGACTAACGGAAAGGTCAAAGGTCATGGTGGACTTCGCGGCCTCTTCCATGCGGGTTAATGTCATCGAGCAAAACTCGACGACCTTCGGGAAAGGTCAAAAGGTCCTTGGTGGACTTCCGGCCTCTTCTATTGGTTAGCGTCGGCGAATAATATTAGACCAATAACGGAAAGGTCAAAACTTTGTACCCACTACACAAGTTAATGTCGCCGGGTAACACCACGACAAACAACCGGATGGGTCAAAATCTCAGATTGATTATATCTCTCGCAAGATCGATTATCAGCTGTTGAACCATCGCGGCAATCGCCGTCAACCGGTACTGTCGGTCGGCATGCGGTATCGACCGCCGACCATTACCACCGCCGGTTAATTCGCGACCACCGTCGGTGCCAACCACTTGCGGTCATCCGCGCCGACCTCCGTCCGGTCACCTCGCCGACGATCAACGCGGGACGTCGCCGGCCCGTGCGCCGACCACGACGTCTGCAGACCGGCGCCGATCCCTCCAGCGATCGAGCGGGCGATCGCGACGGCGGGGAAGCGAGTGACGTCTGCGTGGGCCTTCGCCTCCCAACGGGCATCCGGCGGGACCGATGCGCCGGGGGAAGCGGGGCTCCTGACGTCGCGTGGGCGCGATCCTCGATCGGTCGGTCGGCGTTGGTTACACCGGGGATGAGCCTTCAGTGCTTGATAGCCTCAATCCGGTCGGTCCGTGGGTTAGTTTAGGGGCGGAACGGGTATGACTAGTCTTGATCCCTCGGTCCGATTGGTCGTAGGTTAGTTTCGAGGCGGAGCCTTGGTATGGTCTTGATCGCCTCAACTCGGTCAGACTGGGTTAGTTTACACCCCAACGGGAAGCGGAGCCTTGTCGTATGGTGGAGGTCTTGATCCCTCCCGGTAATACAAAGGACTTTCTCGAAGAAGGGAGGGAAAGGGCCTTTCTTCTCATAGGGGTATTATGTAAAGTCAAAAGCTGGTAGCAAATTCGGTGGGGCTTGATTCCCAGTCGGTCGAACCTTGAGTATGACTGGGCAGAGCAGCCAGGGAGGGCGTGGGTAGTCTGAAACAAGGGGGCATGCCCCAACAGCAATGATGAAGTGGCGAGCCAGCCTTCATCCGATCGCGACAGGCCGTTATCAGCCGCGGAGCGAAGATCACCAGCTGTGACCCGACTTGCCAGCGTGCCCCGAGATCGCGGACAACTTGTAGCGTCCGACCCGGTAGTCAGCCGACCCGGTCGCGTGGTCAGCGGCCCCGAGCTATCCGACCCAGCCGCGACCGGTCGTCATCGCGACGGAATTTAACCGGCGACGACCCAGCGCGGTGCGGTAGCCATCCATTCGCGGGTCAAGACTTTGTGGCCAGTCGACAGATGGGCATGATATTTGTTGCCACCTACTGGCGCTTGTGGTCCGCTTACCCTGGCGGCGGCGCCGAGTCTTGATAAGCCTGCCTGGAAAAATATTTAGTGAGCATCAAATAAATTCATAACCTCGAATCTCATGAAGAGTAGATTTGCTTCATAATTAATCTTGGATTTAATATTTGAAATATATTGGTCATGGGTTGGCATATATTTTTGGATGATTAAGACAATCTCATCAAAAAAAGGGGCGATATGGTGAATCTTATCAAAGTCAGGTCTTAATATCAAAGCGGACGATTTGAGTCAAGGCCGTCGAGATTAAGCTTGAAATATCCTTGGAATCTTTGGGATATCAATTACATCCCAAAATAGCTCTTAAATATAGAGTGTTTATAGTCAAATCGGCGTCTCTCGGCCGGATCTGAGCTAAGATCTCATAATTACGACTTCATTTGGGCATCAAATGCTCAAAATACATCAAATGATGAAGGAACCGTAGTCAGATCGGAGGGTGTGGACTTTGCATAAATTACAGCCATCTATAAATAGAACTCATCCTCACATGAAGGAGGAGAAAGAGAAGAAGAAGAGCCATTGGCTGGCGTTCGACCACCACCGCGTGGCCGATCACTACAATCGTCAAACAAGAAGAAGGAAGAATCAAACGGAAGAAGAGGAAAAGCCTAAGGAGGAAGAAGCTGGAAGATCAAGCAGGTCACCTGCGGGTCATCAATGACGTGCCCGCATATACTGCATTGCTAACCGATCATTGTTATTGGTTCTTGAATATACACGTAATCGTCGGGAAGACTTTGTACTACAAGCAGATACATAGTGGAAGCTTTTCTTGCAGGCATGGTTTTCCCTCTTTTGAGGTTTTTTAAATTTGGGTGTCTCTTGTTAAATCATTAATTACGTATTGTGGACTATTGTGACAGTAACTTTCACTCTGGGGTTTTCAACATGGCGATATGGTGCTCAAAATACCGTATCAAAGTCAGAATCTTAATATCAGCGGACGATTTGAGTCAGGCGTCGAGATTAAGCACTTGAAATATCCTTGGAATCTTTGGGATATCAATTACATCCCAAAATAGCTCTTAAATATAGAGTGTTTATAGTCAAATCGGCGTCTACGGCGGGATCTAACTAGATCATATGACTTCATTTGGGCATCAAATGCTCAAAATACATCAAATGATCGAAGGAACCATTCTAAGCCGTCAGATCGAGGAGTGTACGGACTTTGCATAAATTACAAGCGCCCCTCCTCCCATCTATAAATAGAACTCTATCCCTCACATGAAGGAGGAGAAGAGAAGAAGAGAAGAAGAAGCTCGGCGGTGTCGACACAAGCACCAGCCATGTGATCACTATGCGTCAATCAATGAAACAGGAAGAAGGAAGAATCCAAGGAAGAGAGGAAAAGCTGGGAGGAAGAAGAAGCTCGAAGATCCTCCAAGCAAGGTCACACCCACTTTCGGCGGTCATCAACCACATCAGCTAATTGTCCTGCATCTCCAACCTTACAGCGATCATTGTTACCGCGGTTATTGGTCCTCTCTGTATACAATTGTGTCTGTGTCGGGAAGACTTTGTACTAAAGCAGATACATAGTGGAAGCTTTTCTTGGGGCAGGTGGTTTTCCCCTCTTTTGAGGTTTTCCGTTAAGTGCAGGTGTCTCTTGTTCTCATTAATTACGTGTGTGTCGGTAATCGACAAGGCTAAAGTAAACTTTCACTCTCTGGTTTTCGCATAACGGTTTGGCGCCGTCTGTGGGAAGAAAAACCCTTGATCCGTGAATATCCGTCATGGCCAATAAAGCAGACACTGCACCCTGGACCTCGGCTCCAACTCCGTCACTCTCAAGCAGTCCACGAACCAAGAGCGTCAAGTTTTTGCCTCGATCCCTCGATAGGCATGATGACGCTGGCGGGCAGGAATCTCTTTGGAGGATCACGTCGTCAATGGAGTCCCAAAATAAGATGATCCGGCTTTTGCAAGGACTACAACGGCCCAACCGAAATAGAACAGATCGGTCGTTGCGGGAGGTCAAAATGCTAATCTTCCGGCGTTAGAGTTCCCATGAAACCATATGCCCGATCTCTGAACGCGCTAGTTCCACTTTCATGTGCGCTCAGCGGTTACTAATTCCGGTCGTTGTTGCGGCTTCACACATGCTCATCTTGTTAATCTGACATGACATTGCAATGCGGACAGCTTAATGCAGATGAATTTCACCTTCAAGGCAATCATCTTCACCCAGCGGTTATGAGTCCTCACCCGGCAATTCTTCAACATCAATTCCGTAGGTTTCAAGCTTAGAGCATTGATTCTATGATGAGGCAGCCCACACGAAACATCGACCATTACGGGACTATCATGCATATCAGCGAGCTCGACACCTTTGCTTTGTCAGGGTCTTTCTGTTACCCTCAAAGAAGCTCGCGCGGTTCTACTCTCTTCCAAGGGGATCCATCCATACCTTTAACGAACTTTGTGGAGCAGTTCATTGCAAATGGGAATCATTAAAGATTCCTCCCATCTTTTATTGATGAGCGAGGGTGAATCACTTAAAGAATACTTCCGAGGTTCTCCTTAGAAGCTTCATACACAGGTAAACTTCGCTATTAAGAGGAGTTTTTCTTGGAGGCTCGTCAGGGGCCTTTTACTCATCACTCATGCGGGACGCGGTGGTCGTATAGACTTAGTTCATGGTGTGGAAGCACAAATCTTGATGAGGAGGCTATTAATGCACATGAACAATTTGGATAATCTGGAGAGAGACATAAAAGCACCCAGGAACCTGAGACCGGTCGATCAAGAAATCGAAGGCCCATTCAAAAGATATCCGTCGGTGGAAAAAGAATCAATTGACTCATCTGACTACCCCCGGGGGGCAACTCTTAATCTCAAAGATGAACAAGTCGATACCAGCGAAAAGGCAAGATCGATGGTCACTCGGCTACAAGCTCATGCAAATATTCGACCTCTTCCATGCGGGTTAGCGTCGTGAGGTAAACACTCGACAAAAGACGGGATAGGTCAACGTCCTTGGACTTCTGCGATCTCTTCCATCGGGTTAATGTCATCGAGCAAAGCTTCGACAAACAACCGAGGAAGATCCAAAAAAAAACAAAAAAACAAAAAAACAAAAAACAAAAAAAAAAAAAAAACTTTGTACCCACTCTGCACAGGTTAATGTCATCGGATAACACTCTGACAAACAACCTGGATGGGTCAAAATCCTCATCGTCACCTGATCACCAACGCCGACTCCCGTAGGTCCTTTTGCATGCATCGTATCGCCGTCGATCTTTTCGCTGTCGCGGGTCATCGCATTAAAATTGTCGATTAACCATGGGTTAAAATCCCGTCGGCCGCCCACTGTCGTAGGTCATCGCGCGACCGTCGTATCCAGCCCTTTCGACCATCATGCGGCAATCTTGTGTCATCGCCATTGTCGTAGGTCATCAGCGATATCGGCGTCGTCACGTCAGTCGACTACCTCAGTTCAATTTGACCTCTTCACGGGTTAGCGTCATCGGTAAAACTCGACTAACAACGGGGATGGTCAGCGTCTGGTGGACTTCCGCGACCTCTTCCGTCGGGTTGCGTCATCGGTAAAACTTCGACTAACGAATAGGTCAAAGCGTCCTTGTGGACTTCGCGACCTCTTCCATAGTTGCGTCATTAAAAACTTCGACTAACAACCGGAAAGGTCAGGTCTGGTGGACTTCCGGCCTCTTCCATGCGGGTTAATGTCATGAGCAAAAACTTCGACAAGCAACTGGGAAAGGTCAAGGTCGCGGTGGACTTCTCTTCATCTGAGTTAGCGTCGTGAATAATATTAGACCAATAACTGGAAAGGTCAAAACTTTGTACCCACTCACACAAGTTAATGTCATAAGACGCACCGCGACAAAACTGCCGGATCAAAAATCGCCGATTGATTATATCTCTGCATTACGATTAGCGACATGATTATCAGCTGAACCATCCTCGCGGCAATCTTGACCGGTCACCACCATTTAACACCCGGCGGTACAGAGCACCGGTTAACCACGTCGACTACCTAAGCCGATTCGCGGCCACCGGTCGGTCGCCCTACGGTCATCTGTCGCCGTAGGTCGCTTTACCTCTAACCGGCGATCCGTGGACGATGGCCGGACGGCCGATGGCGGAACCGACGTCTGGTGGCGCGATCGCCTCCTAACCCGGGCGATCCGGCGGGGCGATGCGGACGGCGAAGCGAAATGTCGTGGGCCTTCGCCTCTCGATCAGAGCGGACCGATGGGCGAGGCGAGAGCCGGAACCACGCGTCTGAAGTGGGCGCGATGCCTCAATCCGGTCGGTTAGCTAGGTTGGTTACACCGAGGGGAAAAAATGGGACACTGGCATATTGCTGGTGCTTGATCGCCTCAATCCGATTGGTGGTTAGTACACCCCTTCGGGGCTAGCCGTTACAGGTCTTTAGCCTCAATCGTCGGTCCGACTGGTTAGTTACACCCCGAGGCGGAGCACTTATGTGCGTATGAGCAGCGTCTTGATCGCCTCCACCCGTTCGGTCGTAGCAGTTAGTTTACACCCGAGAAGCGGAGCACTTCTTGCCGTATGTACGGGTCTTGATCGCCTCAATCCCGGTCGGTCCCAGGTTAGTTTACCCCTTTGGGGAAAGCGGAGCACTGTATGGCTACAGGTGATGTTCTATCGGTCGGTCGGAGCAGGTTGGTTACACCCACTTTGGGAAGCTGCTCAGAGCATGGATGTGTCAACCCGTTCGGTCCATTGGGTTGGTTACACTGAGGGCTGGAGCCTTGTCATGGTAAGTGGGTCTTGTCCTCCTCGATGCACGGACTTTCACTCAAGAAGAGGGAGGGGAAAGGTATGCCTTTCTTCCTCTCACCTTAGGAGGTATTATAGCCCCTCACAAGGGTAAAAGGGTAAAAAACCTCAAAAAGCATTAAATTCCTTAAAATTCAGGTCGGGCAGGTGAAGTACAAATGACCAGCGACTGCGCAGAAAACTTCGTGAGCATCGAATAAATTCATTAACCTCGGAGAATCATGCGAAAGACGTAGAATTTGCTTCCATGTCGTAATCTTTGGATTTATATGAATATTTGAAATATATTGGTCATGGGTTGGCCTTTATATTTTTGGATGATTAAGACAATCTCATCCAAAAAATAGGGGCAAGCGATATGGTGCTCAAAATCAGCTAATCAAAGTCGAATCTTAATATCAAAAGCGACGATTTCGGTCAATAGTAGATGCCGGTGGCAGCACTTGAAATATCCTTGGAATCTTTGGGATATCAATTACATCCCAAAATAGCTCTTAAATATAGAGTGTTTAGTCAAAGTCGACGAGCGGATCTAACGAGCCTAAGATCTCATAATTCGACTTCATTTGGGCATCCAAATGCTCAAAATACATCAAATGATCGAAGGAACCATTCTGGCCGTATCAGAAAGTGCAGACTTTGCATAAATTACGTAAACGCCTCCTCCCATCTATAAATAGAACTCTATCCTCACATGAAAGGAGGAGAAGAGAAGAGGAGCGCTCAAACGGTAACCACCAGCCGCCACCGAAATCCTTGACAGACAAGGAAGAAGAAGAATCCAAACAAGGAAGAAGAGGGCTTAAGGAGGAAGAAGCTCAAGATCCTCCAAGTCACAATTGATTTGGCCATCAACCACCATCATCGCTAATTGTCATTCCACCTATTAATGAAACTATTACAACGATCATTGTTACACAAATTATGGTCCTCTCTCATATGTATCAATTCAGAATCGTAAGACTTTACTCAAAAGATACATAGTGGAAGCTTTTATACAGCCGTGGTTTTCCCCTCTGAGGTTTTCCACGAAAAAATGGAGTGTCTCTTGTTCATTAATTACTGTGTTTCTAATCGACAAACCAAGTGCTAAACTTTCACTCTACCAAACGGTTTTCTAGCACAAATATCTCTTGTTTGTTTTTTCATCTCGATGTATTTTGTATCTGTCAAATATCTTTTGTAGCTTCTTTATCTTTTCTTGGATTCTTCTGCTAGTTCTGATCATGTTTCATGATATGTTTTATTAGTCTAGTCTTTTCTTTTGTTTTCAGTCCTAAAGGAATTAGTTTTGTAACTCATTTTGGAATACAATGCTTAAATTTTTCAAAAAAAAAAGTTAATAAAAACTATTACGTGAATTTTATTTGTAATTTTATATTATAATTTTAATAATATAATATTATATAATAATAATTTAATATATAACTAATATATATGATTCTAAAATTTTATATATTGAGTATAAAATGATATATATATTATTATGTATATAAATATTATATATTAATATGCAATTAATATTATATATTAATATGTAATTAATATTATATTAAGATATAATATTTTATAATTAATATATAATATATATTAATTAAATGTTATATAAAATTATATATTATTAAAGTCAAAATATACAGGTGATATGAAGGAGTTAGCCACGTGAACTCTTAACGGCCTATTTGGAATTAATTTTAATTTATTTTTATCTTTTATTTTTATTTTTATGTTATTTTAAAAATATATTTATTTATAGTTTATTTGAGAATAATTTTATTTTGTATTTTTTGTTTTAATATTATTTTTAAAAATACA
This sequence comes from Cymbidium sinense, assembly GCA_021442155.1. Taxonomy (NCBI): domain Eukaryota; kingdom Viridiplantae; phylum Streptophyta; class Magnoliopsida; order Asparagales; family Orchidaceae; genus Cymbidium; species Cymbidium sinense. The sequence goes on from CM038225.1 coordinate 64,602,075, forward strand.
TTTGATTAGTATAATATTTTAAATGATTTTTTCTTTTAAAAATAAATTATATTATTTCTAAAAATAGTAAAATAATATTTGAGTGTTTTTGAGTATTTTTAAAAATAATAATTACTATCAAATATATTTTAATTTGAATCAAAATATAGATAAAATGAAGTTAAAAAAAAACATAAAATAAAAAAATAAAAGTGATCGCAACTACTTAAGTGTATTTTTTTAAGTATTTTTATTTTTTTATATTTCAAAATAAATTTTATATTTTTTTTAAATTTCTCAAAATAATCTTTAAATTTTTTTGTATTTTTAAAAGTAATTATCAACATAAAAAATGTTATGATACAAGCTAAAAATTATACAAAATAATATAGAAACAAAAATAGAAAGCAAAAAATAAATTGATCTCAAATAACCTCTAAGAAGTTGTTTGGGATCAATTTTTTAATTTTTATTTTATTTTGCTTATGTCTTGCTTTCACATAAAGTATGTTTGATAATGATTGTTGTTTAAAGTGTTCTTAAAAATATTATGATTTATTTTTTAAAAATTTAAAATAAAAATACTAAAAAAGTCACAAAATAAATATGCTTTTAAAATAAAATAAATTACCCAAATAAGTCCTAAATAAATAGATTTATTTAGGAGGTATAAAATAAATATAACAAATAAATATATATATATATATATATATATATATATATATATATATATATATGTTTGTGTGTGTGTGATGTATTTGGGATGTATTAGTACCTGATAATATATATAAGTGATATGTTTAGGAGGTATAATTGCCTAAGGGAGAAGATAATATAAAGTGTTTCAAATTATTATTTATTTCACTATTTTTTGATTGTATATTAAAAATGTAGAGTATGTTTCATATAACCTACTGAGTATTTATACTCATTTCTACTTTACCTGTATATATAAATTTAAGAAAAAAGGAAAGCTAAAAAGTAGGTCGATTATGGAGAGAAATTAGATGTTCTTGTTTATAAATATGTCTTTTACTATAATGTAGTTATTTTTTTTGTCAATCATAATTTTACTATTTTGATAGATATCGATGCATATCATGACTGTTGTGTATAATTTTTTTGTGATTGTATAGTTTTTTATATGAACTGAATGAAAGTTGATGGCTTTTATTTTATTATTTGTATTGATGATATTAGTGACTCTCTCTCTGAAAAAGAAGAAGGATATAATTTCTTCTAAATAGATCTTGAGTAGTATTTATTACGCATCCGATACGATGTGACCCACCTTAGTTTAAGGGTTATATCATTTGGGTCGTGACACCTAACAACTCAGGCCAAAACTTCATTAGATCAACAAAATTATAAAGAATTTATCGCACTCTCTTATACTAAGCAAGTACAATTCCAAATCACGTACTTTCCTACATCAGGAATAGGGGTGTAAACTAATCGAGCTTGAGAGCCAACCCTTATTGATATTCCTAATTTGAAAATTGCTTGTTAGATTCACTCATATTCAAATGGCTCAAAATTTAACTAGTGTTCACTGTGTAAAATGGCAAATACAATAATCAAAAATCTAAAGGAGATTCAAATCAACTGCATAACAAAACTTTAACTACTAAATCATGGTTCCAATTGTAATATATGCATATGTGTTTGTATATATATTTAACAATAATAATAATAATAATAATAATATAATTTTTATTTGAGCTAAATCGAGAATCTGATCAAAAAAGGATTGATCATATTTGGCTCATTTATAAATCAAGTTTGAAATATTTGTTGTGTTAGTTAACAAACAGAACAGCTACTTAACGAGACGAAACGTAACAACGAGGTTTTACGTAATCAAGAACCTATAATCTCAAAATTATAAAATGAAAATCTAACCCTCATATTTAAAATAATATTGCTCACAATCCCAACTAAGAAATAATAAAATAAATGAAAGAGAGCTCATAAATTATTATTATTATTATTTTAATTTAAAATATCTATGAATTTAAAAAGAATTTTAATGCAAAGTACTTAAGCAAATTTAAAATTTAAAAGTACTTACACAAAGTGAAACATAAGATTTTAAAGATGAAAATCTTGAAAAGTAGTTTAACAAAATCAAGTGTGAAAGCCTTGAAGATGTCATCTTAGAAAACAAAAACACAAATTCATGATGATATGTGGTATTCTAAAGACTTAAAAGAAGAATGTAAGAGAATTTTGAAAAGCTTAGCACAATTAAAATAATTCTTTTTCGATCAATATGAAACATCAAAATCAAGAAGCATAATCAATTAAAGCAAATTCAAACAATCTTGCTCAAGCCTTTAGAATGAATAAAAAGTGCAAGAATAAAACTTGAATGGGTCTTCTCTTAAGGTAGTTTGAAGGGATGATGGTGATGGAAAGAACTTCTCAAGAATGAATGAATCATGAGTTAATGCAAGATAACAAAGATATATTAATTAATTAATTAATTAATCAAGAAAATGAATAAGAAAGGTATTCGAAATTAAATCAAACTAAAATAAACTAAATAAACCAATATGTGGGACTACCATGGCTTACCATGTAAGGATCAATCTCCATTTAATGTTATTCAAATAATTACAAATTAAGAGTGTTTAATTAAGAAAAGATTTGAATTAAAAACTCTATATAAAGTTAATTAAAAAGGGCATAAGGTATAAGCCAAAAACTTTTCTAAAATAAATATATACAAAAGGAAAATGCATTAAATTCAAACTCATTTAATTTAAATTTTAGATTAGCTCAATTAAAATAAATAAGGAGCCAGCCAAATCATTCTATATATGAAGAAATTAAAATTAAAAATAATTTGCGGCATAATTCAAATTTCAACAAAATTAAAATTTAAAAAATTCTCAAATAATAAAATTATTAATGCATTAAATCAAATGAATTAAATCTAATATATCACAATAAAAAAGCTTAAAATTTCGGCCATACATGCAGGTCTAAGTAGTTTAAATGCAAAATATAATATAACAGAAAAGAAGAATAAGAGAGAGAAAATAATAATTTGAACAATTAATTAAATAAACTGTCACAAACTTTATATATATATATATATATATATATATATATATATATATATATATATATATATATATATATATATGTTGTGAGAATTTTATTCCAGAGAGATCTTCGCAGCCCAAAATTATCCAACACACAGCATGGATATGAACACAGGGGTTATACGTGAAAACCCGTTAAGGGAAAAACCATGGGGCCTTGCTCACAAAGCAGAACTTTCACTATGTGTTCAAAAGATACAAGTCCTCGCTTAGTTAGGAGAAGAAGGTGTTTCTGGAAACAATATTCCGAGTGTAGAAAAATACAATATCGGTCAACTCCCAACCCAAGGAGAAGTTTCCCAAAAAGCGGCGAGGCGGATCTTAGGAGCAACCTCTTGATCTTGGGGAGAAAAGAAGCGGTCTGTCTTTCTAGTCCTCACTGGGGCGATCTCCTGACGGCTGATCTCACGATTGAGACTCTTGGTGGTGGTGATGTCGTCGAATCATGGTTCTCGTAGCTCTCGGTCTTCAAATCAAATTAGGTCCCCCTAAGGTGAGAATGAAGCTCATTTATAGATTTTTGTGCGGGCATTGTAAATTGGAAAACTCCAACCACTCCCATCGGACGGCCATCACGTCCACCGATCGACTGTATTTTGGCGCGGTGCCTTAATGATGCCGATTGGGTGATCTTAGATTCGTTGGATTCCTTGTGGCCTCGATCATATAAATATGTCGGTTTTGGTGACCATTTGGCGGATCGGGATCCATTTTCGCTCAGATAACTTGATCGAGTCGGTCGAACGGATCTTATGCTTGATGTTCTTTATGTTCATCTCGCGATGATTTGTAAGTTTCTTGAAATCGGTGATTAGATCGAGCATTTCGAAAATGCGAGATTACTCAACGTCATTAATTTTAGGATGTATCAATATATATATATATATATATATATATATATATATATATATATATATATATATATATATATATATATATATATATATATATATATATATATATATATATATAACACTCAATTTTTTATATTTGTTATTTCAACTCATGATATTCTTATGTGATTAATTTTTTTTAGATTTTTTATTAGAAGAAAAATATTTTTCTTTAAAACAATATAAAGGATCAAGTCAATTACAAATTACTATAGACATGCAGTAAATAAAACTTAAAATTTTATTAATGATTTTTTTAAATAGGTTGGATAATGTTTTCACAAGGAAATAAAATTTATTAATCAATAAGATAGCTACCATATTGGAATTTTTGCCATTAGTACGTACATTTTAATCTCTTTTATCATTTTTTAGTTTAATATTAAAGTATTAGATATATAAATGCATAAAAATTGTGTGCTATGTATGCAAACTTTTCTTTATTTTCATCACAGTTATGTTGGAGTTATGTTGGATTAGGTTCTAAATTACAATTAATTTAAATTCAAATTAAATATGTTGTGGGCTCCGAAAATTCGCCACCGACCTCTTCGATGAAAAGAGTAGTTTAAGTGTTGGTGTAATTTTCGAGAAAGGAATGAGATAGTAGATAAGACCTTACGAGATTTCATTCTCATTTGGTGAGAACTTTAGATCGGTTCCAGGTTTCCCAAAAAGCTATATAGTTAATTACCCATCCAGGTAAGTGAGAGAACTTTTGATTAAAAGGTCGTTAGATTGCTTGATGCGTATAGTAGCGAACATGTAGAGTTTTAGAATTTAAGATCTGAAATTCTTCATTTTAGCTGGATGGTTGGGGAATGATGTGCGATGTAGATCCATGGTTCCATCATCCGGGCGATCAGTCCTAGTCTACTTAGTTAGAGGAGGTAGTCGACCCCTAACATAAGGATCATCGACAACACTGGGTTCGTCGTCAGAAATCCTTGTAGACGGGTGGTGTTTGTCGAGATATGTTTAAGTACCTTACGGAGAGGGTTGTTTGCCATCAAGTATACCCATGATTCACAACTCAAATGAGAGCCATTAAAGCATGCAATTTACGGTTGTGATAAATAATATATAATAGAGTCGGTGGCCAAACCACGTCGAGAGAACTCTACTTACTTCATCGTAGCTCTTGATGATCAGGAGGACAGCCACATCCTTCTTGGCATGAGATTGATTGAGAGTGAACATAACAGAACACTTGATTTGACATTGTCTCCTTTGTGAGCTAGAGTTTTCTTAATTTGTCACCCTCGATAAACAGTTGCGAAAGGTGGATAGATTGAGTTTTATTTTAATCTTTTAGTGATAGAGTTTCATTTAAGCAGTTTCAGATTGCTATTTTAAAATTGATTAATTAGAATATGTTTAAGAGTTTTAGATCATGTACTCTGTTTAGGCTATGATTAGATCTCTTGTGACAGAATTTTTTAGACATTTCACTGATTTTGAAACTCTTATTATAACTTTTAAGGTTTTGTTAACCCGGACCCAGTCATAAGACTAAATCGGGAAGCAACCCGCGCAGCATCCTCAAACACTTGAATTTAAGCATTCAACTTAGTGTTGGGGCCCATGCAGGTGTATTTAAGATTTTATGTAGTGTTTATTTCTTAATTATGAGATTGATTTTATATTTTTTTCATTTAATTTCAATTTAACTGCTCCTTTTACATTAAAATTTGCACTTGAAATTTTATGTTGGCAGTGTTCATAGCTTAGATAATTTCACAATTAGTGATTTCATTGATTTTGAAAATCATAATTAGGATGAAATTCCTTGATTTTGGTTGAAGGAAGCCTATAATTTTATAGATTTTGATTTAGTATCGCTTACGTGCTTGTACAAAGGGTTCAGTCGGTGAAGAATGTATTTTATTTAGATTATAGTTTAAAATAATACTGGCACTTAGTTTAGTTATTGAGTTTTTACAATTATCTCAACTTGAATATGTTCAATTTACATCAACTTTGGCAAATTATGCTGATTTCAGTGTTTGTTGCTTTAGCCCTATTCATGCTTATTGGCTAGCATAATAATCACCTCCACATTTGTATAAGAGCTATTAAACCCAATTTGGATTCATTCTTAGATTTTGAGTTTATTGCAAGTTTGTTATGAGTTTAGCATTAGTCGCCCCCAAATTCTAATTATAGCTTGCTTAATTTTGAGAAATTTATAAGAAAAAAGAACCCACTCATTACTTTCATTTAAGCCATAGAAAATAGCTATTAGAGTTTGTGAGTTTAATATTAATCTCCCCCAAATTTTACTTAGATTTTAAATAAATATTCTATTTTTTCCAAAATTTGTTTTAAAGGCTCCCCCCCCTTTTTCTTGTTTCGCTTTTAGTTTAAAATTAGGCTGGGTTTTCTAGCACTCTAAGTCGACTCATTTTATCCTCCCATTTTTCTAAGTCAAAGATTTGACACAATTTCACCTCAGCGTCATCCAGATGCATCAGGGGTATTTTGGCTACTCGACATGCCCTCTTGGTGCAGTGGTGTCCGACCTGAGAGTTTTCATCATTCCTCTTGAGCACAATGAGGGGGACTGAAGAAGATAAATGCAATATATATTCTTTCTCCCCTCTTTTTCTAAGTCTAGAATTTAGACAAAATTTGACCTCGCATCATCCCTTGTAGGTGCATCGAGGATATTTTGGCTTACTGTATGCTCTTGAGCGTGGCGGTGTCTTCGACACCACGTTTCATCTTTGCTCTCTTGAGCACAATGAGGCCTTTAAACCTGAAAGAAGACAAATGCAATATATATATATATATATATATATATTCATTCCCCCTTTTTTTTCTAAGTCTGGAAATTAGACAAAATTTGAGACATTTCATAGGGAGCAACATCCCAACAAGTGTTTGGCTTACTCGGTACCCTCTTGAGCATAGCGGCGGTGTCTTCGACATCCAATTTTTTCATCCCGTCGCGTCCTCTTAAGCACAACGAGGTCTTCAAACCTACAAAAAAAATACAAGCATATAATATATATCCATTCACAAATCTCACATGTTCTAACTTATTTTCGGCGCGCTGCAATGCTTGGTAAAGGAACAGGATTAAGTAAGAGGTTTGGAATGTAAGGTAAGGAGTGTGACGCCGAAAATCGAAAGAAGAATTCACCACTTAATGATATTCTTCTCCCTATTTTATGGTGAAGCGAAGGTAGGAAGGCTAAAGAAAGAATGCGACGCTAGAAATCGAAAGAAGAATTCACCTCTTGATGATGTTCTTCCCCCGATTGCGGCACAGCGAAGGTTGGAAGGGTTATGGGGAGTGCGACACCGGAAATCGAAGGAAGAATTCTCCTCTTGACGATGTTCTTTCCCGATTTATGGCAGAAAAAGCGGAAGAGTGAGTGTATGACAGAAATTGAAGAAGAATTCGCCTCTTAATGTTCTTCTCTGATTAGATGAAGCAAAAATTGGGTGGCTAAAGCAAGGGGTGCGACACCGAAAATCAAAAGAAGGATTTACTTCTTGACGATGTTCTTCTCCCGATTGTGGTAAAGCAAAAATGATGAAATTTGGATTGATTACGAGCTTGCGAGATGGATTGCGCAGAATGGGCCAGGTTTGCGGGCTGGATTTGCACAGAATGGGCCAAAATAGTGGGCTGGTGGGCTGTAGGGAGGAGCTGCGGGCCTTGGGTTGGAGGGAAGGAGAGGCGGTGAGCTAGAAAGCAGCAGAGCTTACGTAATGGAATAAGTTTAAAGGCTTAGGTGCAGGCGGACAAGTGTACATTGTGTATGGGAAGCGATGGCCGGGAAAGGATGGAGGCTGGATGCATGGCTTGAGCGAGGCGGCCTGTGGCGGAATGTGAGTCAGTCTGCTGATTATGAAATTTGGAAAGGAGTTTGGGGTCATCGGAATGGCGAGGCGACCAGTTCAGTCGCCTGAAACAGCGAAACTGACTCAACGGGTTTCGCCCGAGAATGGCGAAGCGACGGGTTAAATTATGGTGATAAATGCATAGTCAAAAATTTGCCACCGAACTCTTCGATGAAAAGAGTAGTTTAAAGTGTCGGTATAATTTTCAGAAGGCGGATGAGATAATAAATAAAACACTACCCAAAGATTTCGTCCTCATTTGGTGAGAACTTTAGATCACGGTTCGAGGTTTCCTATGCTCATGAAACCCATGGATTAATTACCCCTCATAGTAAGTGAGAGAACTTTCGATTAAGGCTAGTCGTTAGATCGTTTGATGCATAGCGTATAGTAGCAGCATGTAGAGTTTTAGAATTTAAGATACGAAATTCTTCATTTTAGCTTAAGCGGATGGTGGAATGATGGCGTGATCTAGATCCCATGGTTTGTCATCCGGGCATGGTCCCTAGTCTACTTAGTCGGAGGAGGTAGTCGACCCCCACGAGAGAAAGATCATCATCAAGACATATGGGTTTAGTAGAAATCTTTGTAGGGGGGTGGTGCTTGAGAGGCAGCTTAAGTCTATAGCTAACAGGGATTTCCTATCAAGTATACCTATGATTCCACTCAAAGAAGCGAGCCATTGAGAACATCTGCTATGATCGTGATCATTAATATAATGGAGCGGTGGCCAAACCACCCGTCGGATGACTGGTAGTAACTTCTTCATCTCGTGGAGCTTGGCAGCCAGGCTAGAGGACATGGGTCCGTCCTGCGTGAGATTAATTGAGTGAACATAGAACACTTGATTTGACATTGGCTCCTTTATGAGCTAGAGTTTTCTTAATTTGTCACCCCCGACAAATATTTGTGGAAGGTGGATAGATTGAGTTTTATTTTAAACTTTTAGTGATAGAGTTTCATTTAAGCAGTTTCAGATTGCTATTTAAAATTAATTGATTAAAATATGTTTAAGAGCTTTAGATCCTATCGACTCTGTTTAGTTCTAAGGAGGATTAGATCTGTCGTGAATTAATTTTTAGACATTTTCTTGATTTTGAAACTCTTATTATAACTTTTAGATTTTGTTAACCTGACGGTCATAAGACTAAGCAGGAAATAACATGACATCTCCTCACACTTGAATTTAAGCATTGACATAGTAGTGGACCATGCGGTGTATTTAGGACTTTATGTAGTATTTATTTCTTAATTATGAGATTGATTTTATATTTTTTTCATTTAATTCCAATTTAAACTGCGACTTTTGGACATTAAAATTTACACTTAAAATCTCTATGTCCGAGCACATGCAAGTGTTCATAGCTTAGATAATTTCACCTAATTAGTGATTTCATTGATTTTGAAAATCAAAATTAAGATGAAATCCTTGATTTTTGGTTGAAGGAAGCCCTATAATTTTTATAGATTTTGATTTAATATCGTCTTCTGTCTGCTTGTACAAAGGGTTGCAGATCCGATGGCGAAGAATGTGTTTTGATTTAGATTATAGTTTAAAATAATACTAACACTTAGTTTAGTTGTTCAGTTTTTACAATTATCTCAACTTGATTATATTTAATTTACATCAATTTTGGTAAATTATGTCGATTTCAGTGTTTGTTGCGTTAGCCCTACTCATACTTATTGGCTAGCATAGTAATCACCTCCACATTTGTATAAGAGCTATTAAACCCAATTTGGATTCATTCTTAAATTTTGAATTTATTGCAAGTTTGTTATGAGTTTAGCATTAGTCTCCCCCAAATTTCAATTAAAGTTTGCTTAATTTTAAAGAATTTACAAGAAAAGAGAACTCACTCATTACTTCCATTTAAGCTATAGAAAATATCACACCCCAGATGACCCCCTACCCTTATTCTAGGGTTAATCTGAAGTGTAACAGAATAGGATGACTCGATTGGACACAGATTCCACCCAATCGTTCACACTCTTCTTGGAACGAGCAAGTGAAATTTGCATCTAATCAAATCATCACTAAATTTACAATTCATATACTACTTAATTCATATCACAAAATTGGAAGCATGAAATCTTTACATTTGTAAATAAATACAGAGCAACTAAAGAAATCGGTATTCAAATTTTGTATGTACCAAAAAAGCCTTTAATCTTTCCAAAACTATACACCCCAAAACTGTACAAATCAACAAAATGGTCTAGCTTCTACTCACCTCGTCTTTTCCTGAAATTATCAACGGTAGCATCATAAGCTAAAGCTTTGTGAGACAAGAATGCTAAAGTAAGCTCAAAATAAGACAGTAGGAATAATCGTGCATGTACATTTATATTTGCAGAAGAGTAAAGCGGTAAACAATCTTTGCGAAGTAAGAATATAGCGAACAATATGTTGTAGATAGGAGCAGGTATTTAATGAAAGTCATTTCAGTTCTATGTCAAATCATTTTTCTAGAAATATCATTTATAATTGCATAGGTTTTGACTTCATAATAAAAGGTCGTCCCGTCGACTAAAAGGTGAAGGTAATAGAACCATACTACTTACTATGACCCCGACACCGGTTTGACTGCGGCTCCAACCTCAAAATGTCGAGTGGGGATACTAAGATCCCCGATCACGGCTCATCTCGTCAGAACTTTTGCCTATCTCGTAGATTTATAACATAGCCTTCTATCATAATTTTCCTAACATTTTCCTTTATCACATTCTTTTCAACATGTTTATTCTATATGCCCAATGAAATCATATGCTAATAAAAAATGAACTAACGGGCTTATAATCATTGAGCAGTTGTAATGGCATACAATATGACAGGAATATCTAGATGTATGCCATTCATACAATTCTTGAAAACTCTGCTCACAGTCAGTTGTCCATTGAAATTTGACATCTTTTCTCAATAAATTAGATAGAGGCATTGCAATATGAGAAAATCTCTTGACAAACTTCTGTAATAACCTTAGCCAACTATGAACTTTTGTAACATTCTTTTAGTGCGGATCATTCTAAAATTGCTTTTACTACTTTTGAGGATCAATGAAACTCCCATGATAATGTGACTAGAAATCGACTATTATCCAAAATTCACATTTTAAAAATTTGGCATATAATTGATTTTGTCTTAACAACTCTAAAACAATACTCAGATGATTTGCATGCTCTTCATCGGTTTAGAATAAATCGAATATCAATAAAGATGATAACAAAGCGGTCCACAAGCTTGAAAACGCGATTCATTAAGTCCATAAAACTATAGAGTATTAGTTAAACCAAATGGCATAACAAGAAATTCATAATGTCCATACGGTTCAAAGTTTTAAAATATCGATCTTTAACTCTAATCGATGATATCCGGATCTCATCAATTCTTGTAGCTCCCTTGATCAAATAAATCATCAATCATTGGTAGTGGGTACTTGTTCTTGATTGTCACTTTATTTAACTCCGTAATCAATACACAATCGCATAGACCATCCTTTTCTTAACAAATATCTTGGTGCACTCCGGTGAGTTATTGGGCGAATAAATCCTTTGTCAGTCAATTCACGCACGATATTTCAATTTACTTCTTTGGGAGTCCATCCTTGAGATTTATGTATAGAGTTGTACCGTTGTACATCAATCCCAAACTCCACTTCGTGTTGGTGGCACCTGTTAATTCCTCAGGACATCAGAAATTCAAACAAGCGGAATGTTTTCAAACACCTCCTTATTCAACACATTAATTTGGTGAAATATAATTTCCGCTTACATATTTACTCAATTTCGCACTAATCAAAGAAGACATGACATTCTTATCACAAGAAAAATAAAATGATTTTCACCAAGCATGCAAAATTTCACTCTCCTCTTCCGGCATTCAATTGTTGCAAAATATTTGATCAACCAATCCATACTAGTATAACGTCAAAATGTCGATTGGTAAGATAATTGGATTCAGTGAAATTATTTATCTTGAATGTTAATGTCAACAACACATTTCCTATTTGTATTCAAAACTCCCATTTTAATACACAATAATTCTGCAACTTACCTAACAACCAAAGCAGATTTTGGAACTCCCCAATCACGCATTTCAACACCAAGGAAGGCTGCCGGCTGAAAGAAAAAGGAATATGGAAAGAAATTTAGCAACTTACAAAATTCTAAGTTTCCCGTCGGCGAACAGGAAATCCTGGCCGGCCGATCGGTTCCGCATTTCAACCCGAAACAAGACTTACGGGTGTAGCGGTTCAGGCGGCGTCAGAGCACAGTGGCGGGTCGTAACGATCTACGGGATTCCAGCTCGAGCATCTCGCTTGATCACTGGAGGTAGCAATTATGTCGGCCGGCTGGCGGTGGTTCTGGTGAATCGGCGAGATCGTCGTCGTTCCCTGTCCAGGGGCGTGTCCGTCAAGCGATCTTGAGGAAGGAGGAGATGAACTTCGATCGTGAAGGCGGAGGCCGGTATGGAAGGAAATGAAATAGGGCTGCGGGAGAGATCCAACCATACCGCAGCGTCGAATGGCTTAATCCACATTGCACGCTTAGAGCTTCTGATCTAATCTTCTGATGTGACGGATTAGTGATTTAAATAAAATTAATTAAGAAATAAACTAATTGGATATTACAGAAAATAGCTGTTATAGTTTGTGAGTTTAATATTAGTCTCCCCCAAATTTTACTTAGATTTTAAATAAATATTCTATTCTTCCCAAAATTTGCTTTAAAGGCTCCCCCCTTTTTTCTTGTTTCCTGCTTTTAGTTTAAAATTATGCAGATTTTCTACTTAGCTCTAAGTCACTCATTTTACCACTGTCATTTTTCCAAGTCCAAGATTTGACATTTTTGACCTCCCAACGTCATCCCTTGTATCGGGGTATTTTGGCTACTCAGTGCGCCTCTTGAGATAGCAGTGGTGTCTTCCACAACAAAATCTCGTCCATCTCTTGAGCAAAAGCCTTGGACAGAAGACAAATCTGATATATATTCTTCCCCTTTTCTAAGTCTAGAATTTGACAAAATTTATTCTCCGTCATCCCTTTGTAGGTCATCAGTGTTTTCTTACCCGTATGCCTCTTGAGCGTAGAGTGTCTTTGTGACCTGATATTTGGTTTTCATCTCATGTCTTGAGCAGAGCCTTTAAACGATGACAAATGCAATATAAGTCAAAATTAGACAAAATTTTGGCGATTTAGGCGTGACATCTAACAAGTGTTTGACTTGGCACATCTCTTGAAGTAGCGATGTCTTATGACACCACAACCTATTTTTTCATCCCATCGCACCCTCTTGAGCACAACGAGGTCTTCAAACCTGCAAAGAAATACAAGCATACAATATAGATCCATTCAGATCCCATATTCGACTTATTTTTGGATTTGTAATGCTCATGAAGGAGGGGTTAGGTATGTAGTTGGGAATGTAAGGTAAGGAGTGTGACACCGAAAATCGAAGGAAGAATTCGCCTCTTGATGATGTTCTTCCCCTATTTTATCGAGGTAAGGTAAAAGCGAGGAATGACGGAATCGAAAGAAGAATTCACTCTTGGCGATGTTCTTCACCCAGCGGGAAGGTTGGAAGGGTTACGGGAGTCCCACCGAAGAAGGAATTTTTCTTGCGATGTTCTTCCTTTGATGAAAAGTGGAAGTCTGAGGCGTAAATCGAATCGAAAATTCGCCTCTTGGATGTTCTTATATTGGGCGAAAATTGATTAACAAAGCAAGGTGTCTGTCGAAAAAAGAAGAATTCCTTTGTGTGATGTTCTTCCCAAATTGGCAAAGAAATTGGATGGGTTCTGAGTTCTGGAATGATTGCATAGAATGGGTCAGGTTTGCGGGCTGGATTAGCACAGAACGGGCCGGAATAGTGGGCTGGTGGGTTGTAGGGAGGAGCTGTGGGCTGGAGGGAAGGAGGCTAGTGGGTTGGAAGAAGGCAGCGGGCCGGTGGGCTGGCGGGCTGCATGTGGAATGAGTTTAAGGCGCGGGTCTAGGCCAGACAAGCAGGCTGTTTGTGGGAGCAGCGGAGCCGGATCGGAAGAGGGACGACGAGCCGGCGTGGCTTGCGAGGAGGCAGAGCGGGAGCGGGCCGGATCGTGCGGCAGCGGGTCGCACGATCGGGTGTGGCGGCGAGCGGCACGGCGGGTTCGGGTCGAGCGGAACGGCGGAAGCGGGCCGACGGGTTCGGGTCGCGCAGAACGGCGAAAGCGGGTCAACGGATTTGGGTCACGCGGAACGGTGAAAGCGAGCCGACGGCTTCAGGTCGTGCAAAATGGCGGAAGCGGGCCGGCGTGTTCGGATCGCGCGGAAAGGCGGAAGGCGCGGCGGGACGCGCAGGCAGCGGGCCGTGCGCGGAGTTACTTTTGCGGCGTGCGCGGGACGTCGCCGATGGCGAGGAAACGCGTGGAATAACGCCGGCGGAACAGTGCGCGTGGAACGGGAGATGCGGCGGCAGAACAGTGCGGGCAGAAATGCGGGATTCCGCCGAAGCGACGGGTTTGGCTGAAACAAGGAAATTCAGAGAGAGGAGAGGAGAGATTTTTTACTTTTTTTTTGTACATGAGAGGGAGAGAATGAGAGAGAAATTATAGAATGGGATGAGTGATTTTCTTTTCAGTTTTTTTTTTATTTCTTTTTCAGTGAACTGAAAATATGGGAAACAGTTGCTGCATGAGGGGCAATTTGAGAATTTTTTTAATAAATTTAAATTTATTAAAGGATTTTAATGTTGCTTTCGTGTCAGTAAATACATAATTATATATATATATATATATATATATATATATATATATATATATATATATATATATATATATCAATTTAGGATAATTTATTATTACGTGATGGCCTTGATCGTTTAATCGGCCGTTTTGGTTTCGGTCTTAAGTAAGTTAATTTATTTCAAAATACGTCGCGCTTTCTCAATTTTCGCAGACTCATCCGAATTGAGTCGAGCGATCTTATTTGATAAATTTGGCGTTTAAGCCGATGACGTCAATTTTACGAGCAGATCATTTGACTTATGTATCCTTGCGGCGATATCGCGTGCAACGTATGTTGGCGGCCTTCGGCGATCGGTTGATCGCTGATATATATCACCAATTTCAATATTTTGAAGGCGATGGCGAAGTCCGTTTGTAGATCGGAGGTCATTTGAGTTGATTTTGGTGATGTCCAATGCATTTCAGCCTCGATTTGGGTGTTGTTACTTCAAATCATTCGATATTTGCAACTTGTCGTGGCGTGGGCGGTCTCATTTGATAGATTGATGTTTTGACGCCATCAATTTCACGAGCAGATGTCGTTTGGTCATCGTCGCTTTTCTGCGATATATTAATAATTTAGTCAGCGCTTAATCGATTAATCATTTATTGATATTTATATTTGTCAATTTTTGGCGTTTTGAATCGATGGCGAAGTCGTTCGTTGATCATTTCGATCATTTTCGAGACATCCAGTGTATTTTGAGCGATTTGCATTCAAGTCCGTCGAATTTAACTTGTGCGATTTATGACCGTATGTAGGTCATAGAAAGCCTTATCCAATGGGGAACTACAATCCAAGTTAATGTTTTTTTTATAATTATATGTATTTTTAATAATGATGATTATTAAATCATTAAAGTACGTGACATAAATTAAGAAATTTTTTTTACTATATTTATTAGGTCATAAATGTTTTTACATTTTGTAAAATATTCAATCAATGAAGCTTATTTTTATTGAATAATTGCATTAAAACTAAGATCACACTTGAACAGTTTTATTATAAATAGAGATACATGATCATTTGTTTAGGTAAAAGATAAGTAATTAATTTTCACAAACAAACTTTAGAATAAAGAAATTTACATAAAGGAGTAACTTAAAATGTTAAAATTAAAAGAGCCATGAGCTGAAATGAAATTGGTCAGAGAGAGAGAGAGAGAGAGAGAGTAGCGCAGTGGGGCCGAGTCTTTTGTCCTGATGTCTCTTGTAGCGGAGTGCCCACTGCAGTGGATAGTAGTGGGCTTTTCCGCGGCGTCCCGCCGAATTGCTGTCTGTCTTCAAACATGAAGCAGCTTTTTTCCTCAACGAGAGGGCACTGCCATTTGTTTTTGGATTCTTATAGTTGCATCTTAGAATTTATTTAGTACAACTATAATTTATTAAAAATTTGTTTATAAAATTATTATTAAAAAAATAATATTTTGAAAAAAATTATTATGTTTGTTATAAATATTTTTATTTTTTAAAATTTAAAGCAGTAATTTTTTTGACAATCACTACCACACTCTACTAACTTTAATTCTTAAAATAATTTTTTTAATCCTAAAATAAAATAAACTATTTTGATTTTAGATGCTTTGTGAAAAGGCAAAAGTAATGAAAAAGTTGTCCAAAATTAAGTCTTAATATCTATATTAAAATTAATAATCTTCAAATAAAATTTTCTTTCAACATTTTATTTTAAAACTATACTTAAAAATATAAAAGTTTTACTTACAGAGTCACCCTATTCTTCTATATTTATAAATTAATTATCTTCAATTTTAATTTTTTAAATTGACTTTAAAATATTCACAAAAGTTCAACTAATATTTTTTTTTTTGTAAAATCCTCAAAAATTTGATCATGCTATGCACAAATACATTAATCATATAGTTCAAAAAAATAGAGAAAATGCTTAAATTATAAATACACGTATATTAGGTGATTGATTTATAAATTTTCTTGATTTATAATATAATATATTTATATTTATCTCATTCTTTTATGTATATATTTTTATAACTACAATTATGCTATGCACACATTTATATGTTATATTTACAATCCTTATTTTGAAAAGTAAATAGTAATAGTTATGTGTGCATATTTATACATGGAAATAAAATTATTAAAATGGCGAGCTTTTTTTGGTTGGTTAGTGTAATATAGTAAACATTAAGGATTTATTTGGGATAATTTCATTTTGTGAGAAATTAGTAATTTGCTCAAATTCGTGTCTTGAAACTAAAATAAGCCCTTAGGCCTTAATCATCAGTCCCCACAGCCAGCACTGATGGTGTTTTCGCCATAAGTAAACGACAAATCATAGGAATTGCAACATTTCACACGTGTCTTTTTTTTTTAAAAAAAAATCACTTTTCCAAATTTCACTTTTTGGGAATGAAAATTGCCACATTTTACAAAATTGGCCTCTGTAAACCAAACATTTGTTTTCGGTGTTCTGCTACCTATAAAAGAAGCTTTCATCTTTTTGTTTCTGTTTTTTAATGATGACTAATAAAAGATAATTTAAAAAATAATATACAACTCAACTTTTTTCAACGTTAGCAATAAATTTGTCACTGTTAACAATCAAAAATTGATATACAATTAATTATATGATGTTATTAAAATTTATTAACTTCTTTTTCTCTCTTTTAGTGAAAGCATATTCAGTTTTTAATTATAAATTAAATAGTTCCTTTTTTTTTCTCCTAAACATAGGCAAATTATAGAGTGAAAATGGTTCAGAATTTTTTATGAAATTGTTAGCTGTCGGAAAAAATTTTGCGTGAAGTCCAGATATAACTTATAAATTATACATTCAGACTTCAATAATATAATATTATATGACACTCAATCTATACATAGTTGTTCTATATTAACTATAAAATATTATATATTATTGTGTATATAAATACTATGTATTATCATGAACTTAATATTATATCAATACATTATATTTAAGTCAAAAATACTGATTTTCAAATACAATTTTAATGAATATTTCTCCAAAAATCTCTTATGAATACACCTAAAAAACTAAAAAGAGTAGCATAATAGCAATTTCCTTTTTCTTTTATTCTGCTGCCTATACAGTAGTGGGCAAATATGTACGAAGATTCGTTAAATGTGGGGCATGTGAAAGCCTAAAATTTAATTTCATATGAAATATTGTAAAAAAATATGATGTTGAA
This sequence comes from Cymbidium sinense, assembly GCA_021442155.1. Taxonomy (NCBI): domain Eukaryota; kingdom Viridiplantae; phylum Streptophyta; class Magnoliopsida; order Asparagales; family Orchidaceae; genus Cymbidium; species Cymbidium sinense. The sequence goes on from CM038225.1 coordinate 64,619,854, forward strand.
AAAACTTAAATGATTGGCCCTTTCTTAATCATAAATTTTGTTGTCAATAATAAACTTCATCATTGCAATATTTGATAAAATAATTTTATTTTTGGGTGTCAATTTAAATCGGTGGATAGAGTTTGGGTCTGATCCTAAATTAATCAATCAAGAACCTGAACTTATTCGAGTTTATTAATGGGTCAAAAATCTCGAAACAATTCGCTGACTCATTACGATGATTTATACATTAATTTTATATCAAAATTAAGTCAAATTCGAGTTCATGGGAAAAAAAATCAAATAAGTTTCTAATTCTCAAGTTAAATTGAAATCAAATTGAGTGAAATGAGTCAATTTTTTTTGGATTAACATCAAACTCACATAATATTAAAAGCCTGAACCCAACCTAAAAATTAATTAGTTCAATCTGAACATAAATTTTGACTAGTATTATGAATCAAATGAAATATTTTTATATTATATTAAATTCATAAAATATAATTATGTCAACAAATGATTTCACATGAACCTCATCTTAAAAATTCAAATTCAAGTTGATCTAATTAATCAAAATTGAGACCTAATAAAATAATTTATTTCATCTTACTGGACTTATTACTAATTGTAGAAAACATGATCGCAATCTTAGTATTTTGGCTGAATTTGTCTTTAAAACTAAGCTATACTCTCTCTCTCTACAGTCACTCAATTCAAAGCTTAGTTAGAGAGAGACTCTCCAATTCCAGCTCACAGAGGCATAAATTGATGACATGATTGAACAAGTATGAAACATTTCAATAGAATTCCATGATGAAAAGTTAATAATATGAGATTCCCTTATTTTTATTGAAGGGTAATAATAAGAACTTGTCAATGGCATTTTAGTCATTTAGTATCTCAGAGCTTGAACTAGTCTCCCAAAAATTATGATAATTTGAGTTTAGACTGATCTGGCAACGAACGAATCAGCAACTTTTTAGCTGCCATTATTGATATCTTCAAAAGAAACACAAGCTCGATGGTAGGCAACTTTTCACAAAGAAAGGAAGAGAATGATGGGGAAGAGAATGATGATGGCAGACCAAAATATTTAAATTAATCTGAATAAAAATAGATCAAATGGTTATAAAAATAAAAAGTATCTTCAACGTTGGAATAATGTTCGAATTAGGTTCATAAGAAGTATGTTAGTATTCGGATACTGCTCATATTCGAATAAGTCAAAAAATTCTAAAAAATGTGGAAGTTGTACGATTCGAAATTGTATTTAGATTTTCATGAAAAAATCTCCAACCACCAAGTTATATTTGCTGTTGTGAACGAAATATTGTTCGTGTTCAACTCGTTTATAAATCGAGCTTAAAATATTATTCATGTATTCTCTCTTGTAATGAACAATTAAAAGCTATTTAACGAATAATACAGTTATTAACACAATAATCTTTTTTAAAGAAAGAGGCCTCTTTGATCATGCCCTGATATGCACCCTTGACCTATGGTTGAGTTATTGTGGAAGACTTTGGAAGAACTATTCATTGACGTTGCGTTAGACGCATCAACAACACATGATGAGGAAGTCACCATTATGAAGCTCCTCTCGATTTTTTACTTCAATGAGTTTTTTTGTGTCAAAAACCTTTGCGAGCTAGGCCAATTTCGAATGTCACTTTCTTCTCTTCAAGTGAGAGGAAAGGTCATCCCTCCCAAAGTTGGAGATTTATATTCTCCAACAAGTTATTGTCATTTTCCACTACTCAATGTAATAGTGGTGGGATATTAAAATCAACATTTATACGACCTCTCAATTTGTTGGGAAAGTGATTTCTCAAATGTATATTATCCATCCAGTGATAGACTTTTGTAGAAGAGCCTTTTTTATCATTGATATCCACATCTTGACTCCTAGAACTCTTCTTAGGTGTCAATGTAACGCTGTGGGCTCCGAAAATTCGCCACCGACCTCTCGATAAAGAAAGTAGATTAAAAGTCGGTGAAATTTTCAGAAGGTAGATGAGATAGTAGATAAGATACTACCTAGAAATTTCGCCCTCATTTTGTGAAGACTTAAGATCTAGTTCCAGGTTTCCTATAAGCACAAGCATCATAGTTAATTACCCTCTCAATCTTTGAGAACTTAGATTAAAATTTGTTAGATTAGATCGCTTAATATGTTGCGTATATAGAAGTGATTTATGAAATTTTGGGTTTAGAATTTATGAAATTCATCATTTTAGCTTAAAGAAAATGGTTAGGGAATGATGATGCGTCTAGATCATGGTTTTATCATCACGTCCGGTCTCTGTCTACTTAGTCGAGGAGGTAGTCGGACAGAAAGATCCTGTCGAGAATGGGTTCGTCGTCAAATCCTTGTAGACTTGGGGTAGTGTTGTCAGGAGCAGCTTAAGTCTACAGCTTCTAGAGAGTTTTTCAAGTATCCTTGGTTCTCAAAAGGAGCCATTTGGAAATCGATATCTGATGCGTAAGTGACATAGTGGACTCATTTGGCGACAACCACTCTAGAGGATTCTCATCATAATCTCATGTAGCCTCTTGGCAAGTGATCGAGGAGGACCACGCGTCGCGCATGAGATTATTTGAGAGTGAACATAATGGAACACTTAATTTAACTTTGGCTCCTTTATGAGCTAAAATTTTTTTAATTTATCACCTCCGATAAACAATTGTGAAAGGTGGATTAATTGAATTTTGTTTTAAGTCTTTTAACTTGATGATTTTCATTTAATCATTTATAACTTAGTGATTTGTTTGATTTTATATTTGGGTTAACCGCTGATTTAAGTTAATTTGATCGAGATTGTAAATACATTTTGATGAAAGTATCCCCTCCAGTTGAAATCTTCATTCAACACAATCATCATCGGGGTATATAAGTTTGCTTGATCTTTTAATTTATTATTTCAAATCCTGTCGACTCTACTAATTTAATAATAGAGGATCAGATCTATTGTCATATGATAGAATTAACTTCTCATATATTTTACTAAGTTGAAGTTGTTATTATATTATTATTGAATTTTTAGATTTTGTTAATAAGACTCAGACTCAACCGAATTCTGCCAAAGCATTCGCACGTAACAATCTTGGTGATTTAGAACACTTGTACGAATTTGAGGAAGATCGAATTAAATTGAATGTTATTTATATTTTATATAAGAATTCATCTCTTTCAAATGATTGCACAAAATTTGAAGCACTCAAATTGAGTGATAGCTGACTCCATGATTTGTGCAAGAGTTTAATTGAATCATTAATTAACACCTTCTATTCGTTTATACGATGTGTTACGAATCTGGTGGCGTTAGTTGTATGTTTCATTTATATCCAATTTTAAATCTTTTGAATGTTTTATAGTGAATTTTAATTTGTTGTAGACTATTGTTAGTAATTGAAAGTTCAATCAATCTGTAGCTTATTAAGACTTAGTTGATTATTGATCTTATTACTTATTTAAGATTCAAATATTGTCTCTTAACTATTTCGTTTTCATTAATTATCAATCTCTACTTTGGTGAAATTTGTATTCGTCGCGTGTGCCGTGCTAAAGCCTTCCCACCATGCTTAAGAAAGCGTATGTCGGTGTCTTTGCGACAACTGCTTAGAGATTCTTCTAAACCCACAACGCTTAAGAAAGCGTGCATAGGCCTTTAATATTTGTGTTTGGAATAAAATTCGGCCTCTCTACGTCATCCCAAAGGGCGAGATCTTGGGGCCCAACGCTTATGGGCGTGCATGGTAGGTGTCTTCGACCACTAGAATGATTTTTTGTTACCTACCGCTATTTATGAAAGCGTCGCGTAGCTCAAACTTATATAAAGAGCGTCGATTTTCTCGACATCTTTGAGAATGCACGCAGTACTTATATCTAGAAAATATGTGCAATTGTATTATAGCAGTAGGTACAGGAATTTAGTATACAAAGCAAACATATGTACATATATTTGAAATGAAATCTGGCAACTTCCGACCATCCAGTGTAAATCAGATCTTGAGCTTCCCACCACGCTTATGGGAAGCGTGCATGGTGTCTTTGCCATCGCAGATGGTAGATTTTTACCTACACTTAAAAAATGTTACATAGATCTTCAAACCTTTATAAAAAGCATACTGATTTCCTTACCATGCTGAAGCAGCATACACGAATACTAATGTCTAGTATATTTCTCAATCATCATTTAATCCAATAGGAGTTGTATATATAACATCAGCATTTTTCCATTTTTCAATGAATTTCTTATTGAAGGTTCATTCATCTTGCCAAAAAGACGCATGTTATGCACTATGATGGGAGGTCACTTCTTCAATGGGGGTTTTTTTTTTTTTTTTGCCTTATGCCATTAGCAACAGCATTTACCTTAATAATCAAAAAAATTGCCTCTGATTGAAGAGGCCAACATTTGCAGCATTAATAACAGCTTCAAAGGGACCATAGTACTCCACCCAATTTTTTGGAATTTTTCAAAGTTTGAGTTCTTATCCCTCTTGCTCGCTAAAGATGCTACAAACTTGGAAAAAATTTCAGTTTCAACAGGATCAAGATCTATATTAACGAGCTTCTCTCCACAAGACGAACAAACGCCTTCATCATTAACATGGATTCGCACAATAGTCCATTTTCCCTTACCTAGACACCCCAGGCCATGCCATCCCCCGCCACTATTTTCTGCAGCCTATTTTATTACATTTTTATCCCATTTTCTCTTCCCAACTCTAGAAGTAATCGAACTCTTAAACAATGCATCAATTACATCAACTGTTGATGGAGATACCTGCCTAACAATACTTCTAAGCTTGTGAAGCAACTAATAAATCTTTTCTCCTTTCCCAGCTAAGATACTGGCTCTAAGAAGTGCTACCAATTCAGGCTCTTCAGGTGTGATCCCTGATTCAACCATGTGTCTCTCTACCTCAAATGCTTTGTCTGCACTTCCATTACTGGAAAATGCATGGATGCAGGACCATATGACAGAAGCGTTGGAGTTATCCCCATCTCCTTCATCTGTTTTACAATCTCAAATGCCATAACTCTTTTCCCCCATTGACATGGCCATTCGAGCAACTGATATCATAGATACTTCACTAATTGGAACTTTCTCCAAGCACATCTTTTTATATATCTCAAACCCCCTTCTTCTTGCATAGGTTCTCTAATCATCAGTTAATATAAGAGGAACTCCCTCGGTACTGTTTTCCATAACTTGAAGTATTTCACCATCAAAGGACTCTGCTCCACAATCTTCTGAATAACTCTCTAAAAACTGCAACTTTGTCATCTTCAAGCTTCCAGAATCCTTCTGTTTACTTAAATTTTGCAAATTTGAATCATAATCTGTAGCGTCTTCGCCAGAACAACAACAACCATTTCCACTAGTCCCACTTTTTGCAGGGTAAACAAAACCAATTGATGCGGAAGTACAAAGATATAAGAGCACGTTATAGTGATACTGCTGTAACCTTAAGCCTTTTCTGACGGCTGTGTCAGATAGCTCCCAATGCATCACCAGCCTTAAAGCACATATCCAACCCAATCCTAAACTCAACTTCTTCTGAACTCAGCTTTCCTTTATGACTCTTCTTTTCCTTCTTCGTCACATTGTCCAAGTTAACATATTGCTTCGAATTTTCATCACCTTTTTCGTTCCTCAGCCTCAAAGAAGAAAACTCAGGAAGAAGCGCCTCTTTATTTCCTTTAGAACCTGCATTTGCAGGCGGATAGCCCAACTTTATCTCGAGTGTGAGGCCATTCGCACGGAAAGATTCTCTTGTGCGAAATCTTTTGAGCTCCTTGTCGGCTTGGGGAGTTGACGATGAGTAGGCAGCGCAAAAAACGGGAAAGGGAGTGAAGAAGAAGAAGTGGGAAAAAGAAGAAGCTTTGAAAGGAATGAGGGAATGAATACTAGACTGATAGGGTTGGAAGGAGGAAAGATCATGGCGAAGAGGTTTTAAATAGAGGAAGTGAGAAGCCATGCGAGTATGGCGGCAGAGGGATAGTGGGAGCTATCACTGCCATGAAGTTACAGAGGGAGAGTACGGACGGGAGAGGGTCGCTCAGTTTTGGAAGCTCGAACTGAGAGAGGGAGTGTGCCACTGTGGATTAGGGCTATGAATAGAGTTCCCTAGGTTTAGGTATTAAGAGGGGTATATATAAGTAGACTTTCATTTCTTATTTGAGATAAAATAAACTTTAATTTTGACTTCGCGATTGTATCTACACATAAGCAAATTGGATATCAATATTAGGTTATTAGATGTTCGGATCTGATAGCGGTCGTTTAGTGATCGAGAGCGTTTGGTTCAGTCGTCGGATCGCGTGATTTTTCAAAATTATCGCATCATACTTCGCTTTCGCCACACTTCGACGAATTGAGCACGAATAGTTTCATTTGATAGCTTTCGACATTTCGATGCTAACGACGCGATCGGTTTAGCAGTCGTTTGGTTTCGTGGCGTTTCTTGACCGATATCGTGTAGCGCGTTGGCGACTTGATCACGATCGGTTGATCGTTTGTGCAATATTTATACTCGACAAGTTTTGACATTACGAGCGTGATGGCGAGTCGTTCGCTCGATCGGTCATTCGGTGATTTTGGTGATGTCCGTGCATTTCAACTCGATTTGTATTGCATCCAAAGTCAGGTTCCTCGTGAGCTCGATTCAACTTATGTAGTAGACATTGAGGTCAACACACACTACACAGTAGAACTACTTTAAGGGAAGTTCTCTTTCTCTCCCCTAATGTTGATGCTACTTCTAAGGCTCCTCTTACTCATACTCTTTTGACTTGATAATGAATTAAAAAAAACAAGTATGATATGGCTATTGTTAGAACTCCAGTTGATAGTCTTTCCAAACTTACCGTCGATTTCTAAATGATAACAAAGGATTAAGTCCTTTCCACATCAAAATATGGGAGATAAGCAAAAGGAATATATAATTGATTTAAAGTTTGAGCGAGCCACCCTATGCAACATTTGCTTGCAATTTTTTCAAGCCAAAAAATTTGTGTTGAGACTGGACTCAAAATTATTGGAATCAATATTTTAAATATGCTCAAAATTCAAGCAAATTTTGAATGATTTTCAAGTTTTAACTAATATTGAGCCAACTCCCTCTAATTTCTTGAACCGCCAAAATGCCCTTGGCACATATTCACTCAATGCATATCAATCAAGCACAACTTTTCTAGAAGTCAGACTCATAACTAACATAACATCTTCTACTCTACTTAATTACCAAAACATCTTTGGCCTTCATCCACCCACAAAATGCATAATAATCAATAAAGTAGCCTTGGCCTCCATCCACCCATGAGCATATCAATTAAATAGCTTTTAAAGATATTGTAGCCCAATTGCCCACTCTTTCATAGACTGGACTACCGACGTAAGCATGGTAAATGCCAATAAACATCCCACCTAAATAACCTTGTATTGATGAAGACTTCAATAATTCCACTCTGATGGACGAAAAATGGAAGAAGAGGTAATGAAAAGAAGCAATGAGCAAGAAGGGGGGAATGAACTTTTAAGGTTTCTTTATCATTTTGAATTGTACACATTGCACTCCTTAGCATTCAATAGTTATGCAGATCTCCAGTTTTCTTTAATGATTACTAGTTAATAATAGAATCAATGTGCCATGTCTGGTAGGCTTGAGGCCCCCAGTTCAACTAATCAATTCAATTTAGCTGGAGTCATGAGCTCATCAACAAGTTAAGCTCAAGCCAACTCATGAGACAACAGGCTACACCATAGTGCATGCTCTAACTTGTTTAGTTGTATGTGCAAACATTCTAGAGCCAGAAACAATCACATGGAAGACCATTCAAAAGTGCAGGCTAGGTTCAAGCACACAATGAGAATAAGACATAATCGATAAGATAATCATGGAAAATGTTGCTCACCTTTCTCCTTGTACATTTATTAGTGTAATACGATGAGATAGATTGCCTCGTAAGTCTTCGACAATGTGGAAAACCACATATGAAGTCGTTTCATATGGAACCATTGCAACGCCCACTAGGACCAAGTCATCACTAAAATCTTCCACATCATTTCAGCTTTTTTTTTTCTTCGATTTATTTAATTTGTGTGGAAACGGTAACAAGATAGACATAAAAAATTTTAATTACTTAACTTGAAATTTTTAACATGTAAGATATGCAGTCCATGATAAACTAAGGACATGGTCAAAAACACACTGCAGAGAAAGTTTGCAATTTTAGAGACATTAAATAAGTTCAAAAGCTGGAAATTTGCTTGGTAAAATGCGATGTGAAATCAATGAAGAATGAAAGTGGTAGGAACGTCACATACAATGCAGTTATTTATCACAATAAAGCTTTCTCAGCACATCCGCATCAGACAAAAAGTTTGATAGAATAAGTTGAAAAGTAAAGCATAACAAAGAAATACTGAACACAATAAGGTGAATCATGAAACTAAAAAAATAGATAAGGCTAATGAATCCACAACAAAAAATAAAAAGGATTCAAAATGGAAATAAATATTTTTTGAAAACCTAAAAGATGATGAGGGATGATATAAGAAAATAAAAAAATACAGTCCTACCAAAGGTGGAAAATCTATTGGGGTTAGCAGTTTGTTGGCAGACAATAGCATACTGCGTCTGCAGGGAAAAAATAAATGTGTTCAGTAAAGCCTGTTAAAGTCTCAACGAAATCAAAATAAAAAGCATAAATCATTCTGAATAATTAGGACTGCAGCAATCTAATTTTGAAAGTCGCACTCTCGGCTTAGGAACTAATCCACGGGTAACAGCTTGAGTAGGAATAAAATCCTTCACAACTTAATCTACAGTAAGGTATATCATGTAAGCCTTAATAAGACATGTTCAGAAGTGAGAACAGAAAAAGAATAAATAATATCACGTGTTGAAGGTAATATTACATTCAAAGATGGTACAGGTGTTCCCATTCAAAATCTGAACTACAATTTTGCGAGTCTAGCAACCCATCCATTGCTGATTCTCAAGGAGGCAAGACATTTGTTGAAATCAATCTATTTGAATGACCCAAATATCAGAAAGTATATTAAGTCACCAAATGACTCCATACAACCAAAGCAAGATAGACATTGTTCTACCGAAAGCAATAATGTAGGACCAGTTTGGGATCAATTTTATTTTTATTTTATATTATTTTTAAAAAAATATTTGTTTAATGTGTTTTTAAATATTTTTTATTTTTACTTTTAAAAACACTCAAAACAACTTTTAGATATTTTGAGTATTTTTAAAAACAACTATCACCACCAAATAAATTATATTTGGAAACAAAACATACAACAACAACAATAGAAATAATAAGCTTTTATCCCACTACTTAAGGTCGGCTACATGAATCCTTCTTCTCCATTGTGTCCTATTTAGTATCAAATTCTCATTTAATTTTAATAAAATAAGATCATTTTCTATATTGCCTAACCAAGCCTTCTTAGATCTACCTCTACCTTTCTTAACATAGATCAAATTTAATGCATCTACTCTCCTAACTCGATCATTGGACAGTTGACGTTTTATATGACCAAACCATCTAAGGCAACTCTATCTAATCTTATTTGCCACTAGAGCTACTCCAACCTTTTCACATATATATTCGTTTCGAATTTTGTCTTTAAGTGTAAAGTCACTCATCCACCTGAGCATCCTCATCTCTGCGACACTTAACTTCATTTTATGCTTCTCTTTTATTGGCTAACATGATACGCCATAAATCATTGCAAGTCTTACCACCATCTTATAAAATTTTCCCTTAAGTCTAACCAGTGCTTTTCCATCGCACAACAAGCCTGATGCATTCCTCCACTTCAAGCATTTAACTTGAATTCTACTAATAACATCCTCATCTATTTCATTATCATTTTGAACAAGAGACCTGAGATATCTAAAATGTTCACTCTTTTTGATGGCTTGATCACCCATTGTCAAAACCCCACCACTAGACCTTTTACAACTAAAATTACACTCCATATGTTGGTTTTAGATCTACTTATATGAAAGCCTTTAAACTCTAAGGTTGACCTCCATAATTCAAGCTTATCTTGAACTCCCTCTATAATTTTATCAACAAGAAAATATCATCAGCAAAAAACAAACACCAGGGTACATCCTCCTATAAATGTCTAGTAAGAGCATCCACAACTAATTCAAAAAGATATGAGCTTAAAGCTAATCTTTGATGTAAACCAACTGAAATAGAAAAATATTTGATCAATCCTCCATATGTTTGAACACAAGTAACAACTCCACTATACATATCCTTAGTGACTTGAATATATGCAATATTAACTCCTTTATTTTTAAGAATTCTCCAAAGCACTTCTCTTGGAACTTCATCATATGATTTCTCTAAATCAACAAATATCATATGTAGATCCTCCTTCCTCTCTCGATACTTCTCCATCAAATCTCTCAACAAATGTATAGCATCCATAGTATACCTACCCGGCTTGAAACCAAACTGATTTTGAAAAATTTTTATATCGCATCATAACCTAAGTTCAATTATTCTCTCCCAAACAGCCCCGTAGCATTTAAAAGTAATCACAAGCTTCAACTTCACTTTTTTCATTGTCAACAAAACGAATACTTTTCCAATAAAACTCCACTAGGTTCACTGCTAAGTACTAACTAGATGCATGCCCAATAAGATACAACAAAATAACTTGTTAGTCATAATAGTATCATGATTAATAGTGTCAAAAAAGTCGGACATGAGCTGCTGCAATTGGATTAAAGGACGAGTTGTTCTATAGAAAAGACAAACATAAAACTGTGTACTTGACTGACTGCATATGAATTCTGCAACGCCCCTTTACAGGATAATTCTTTATTTCAGTTCTTTTGGAAGCATTTCGGTTCTTCATTAACATCATGGCATGCACTATAGAGCAACTAAGCCTTACCAGGAGCTATTTCATAAAATTCTTCTAACAATTATTGAACCACCCTGAGTCACCCTTTGCATAATATAATAATAAAAAATAAAACTAGACTTTATGAATGACCCCCTAACAGCAACTCATTTACATAAACAAATTTCAAATATTAACTTGGAAAAAAATGGTGAAGTTAAAATCCAAAATGCCATAACTATACAGTTGGAGCGAACATGAATTCTGCCAAGATCATATAATATACCATGTAGGTAGCACAGTAGAGGCAAAAAAATAAAAATATGTCGTTGAGAGCTTCTAAGGTGAAAACTCACAGTCATTTAAGGTTGAGAATCATGACAACTAGGTTATGATGTCTAAGCTAAGGTATCCTAATACAATGAAGATGATGCAAAAAATTACTACAAGGAGCATACAAATCAAATTCACAGTTCACATGCCACAAATAAAAATAATTATTTGTTTCCCATAAATGCAAACCAAAAATATATACAATTCACCCCAAATGAAATTTAATGATCATCCAATTCAAAATTGTGCAATTGGAGATCATAAAAATTCACTTAGATCGAGATTCACATCGCAATCAAAAATTTCACATTTGATCAACATCAATCACGCTCTCAATATATATATATACACTAACTTTTCTTGAAACCAACTATCCACAAAGCTGGAGTAAATTTTAAAAAGGTGTGGCATTCATCAAAGCAGTTTTCAGATGGTACATCATTCATCGCTACTTAGCCAAATCTCACTTTTTTTGGGCTTTAGAGGACTCATCGTCGCTCATCCCAAAAGCCAGAGGTCCTTTCAGATTTAGAACTCTTATTCTTCATTTTATTTCAACAATGGAAATTGTTCCCGCTATTGGATTCATCCATGAATGAATGATTTGCAAGTCTTCCTTTAGTATTATGTTCATCACTGATAGTCAATCGAGAGAGGAATTAAAAGGTTGAGCCAATTGGAAGAGGATGTCGAGACTGTGGGGTAGTGATGATGAGGGCGACAACTAAGTATGACTGAGAGGGGAGACCGAAATGGCCTAGTAGTGACGGCGCTAGTGATGAGTTTAGGGCTTGTAATTGAAAGTGTTATTTTTGAGACTATTTTGATGTTTTGGGTGCTATTTAGATAACTAAAAGAGTTTAGGAGTGATATATGTAAAATAAGAAGTTCTGCATGCTATATACGAAATCCTCCAAAATAAAAATGAAGGGTACTGATGGCAAAAATGTCACTCATACATCTAAATTTTCATAAGCGGTGATCAAGGTGATCAAGAAATTAACAAATTTGACAAAAAATAATATTTCTTTTGGTTGTAAAAGAAGATTGAAGTTCTATTCCTAAGATGTTAAATCAATATCCATATAAAAGGCATATACATTACTGCTTGTTTATTTTAATGAGCTATTTCATAATCATTGAATGGAGGATAACGATTAGTAAAGACAACCTAAAGTAGTCAGGATAAGACAAATGATGATAATGACTTCATGAAGAGAAGAAAACTTTAGAATAATAGACATTTAGAAAAATAATTTATATTTTAATATTAAAGGAAGTTGTCTTAAAAAAAAAGATTGATCCACCTCCATGGCCACAACACCCCCAATAAACAAACAAACACAAATAAAAAATTGAATCCAAAGGAAGGTAGGTATTAGTCAACTATCGTCCAGTACAATGCATTTTAGTTCATAGGCACTCAACCTTTTACGTTGGTTGAAAAATCTAAAAAGAGATTTTTCCAAATATTCATTTTATAAGGAATTCAAAGGTTCACCTCTCCTACAAAATTAAGAAATTTAGTTTCATATGGAACAACTCAAATTACCACATCCACAGGATCAAAACAACCATCAAGAAACCAGATGGAAGATATCCAAAACGCAGCAAGTGTAAATTTTTACCTTCAGCGATATCAACTTCATACATTTAAAATTTCCTAAATAATGTGAAGGTCAGAAGCACTTGCCATAGTGGAAGCACGAGATAAATACGGTGCCATGAAGTAAATGTCAAACACATTTTGTAACATCAAGAACAATAACAAAAGAGGGAGAAATTGGTGGGGGATTCACATAGCTTCAAAAAAGTTCTGATGGCTTATCAATTTGACATCGCCTTCAGAAATTCAATTTGGTTTCTCATTGTTTCCCTTTAAGACCTTGTTGCCTCGACTCGAGGTTTGAGAAGGAATTCGACTAATGAGAAGTATCAGTGCAACACCAATAAGAGCACCAGACAGGTGGGCTATGTGATTTACATTTTGCAAAGAGTACCCTCTGCCGACAGGACCTGTCAGCCCTGTGGATGCTTGTGCTGCTTCCATAACCTAGAAGACAAACCAAATTTTGAATTAGTATTAAGCTGGAGCCCTGAAAATCCATGCTAATTACAAATTAACACAGAAAAAAAAAAGAAAATTTTCAGGATACATGAAGGTTTGCTATCCAATAATAAAGCCTAAAAGAAAAATCAATGGAGTGGGCATTGTCATTTTTGTAAGTGGCGGACCTTTTAAAACATCTTGACCAGAATTAATATCAGATTTAGTGTAAACTTTCTGTTTCAGTTAAGTATTCAATGATTGTTTGCTTTGCACATAATATTTCATTTTGCACATATTTATGTGAATATCCATCTTCTAGGGAATTGGCAGGTCATAACCAGAAGCTGCTAACACTTAACTTTATTAAAAAAGATATTGGAAAGTATTGAGAGACTATTTCTTGTGAGACTTCCTAAAAGGATAACCTCTACGTCTCTTTTTGTGAGGTGTCGGAGGACTTCATTGTGGTTTTGCAGTTTTCCAATCAATATAAATTATAGCAAACCAATAGAGTAAGTGCCCAAAATATGAGGCAAGCTGGGATGTGATGGAAGCTACACTCATTATTGCGTAGCTAAATGGATATGCCCGAGTGGTAAATAGCAGTAAGAAGAGTATCGCCATTAGATACTCACCCAATAATTTATCCAGTTAACAACAACAATAACAAACCTTTATCCCACTACATGGGGTCAGCAGATAATTCATAGTCAACTGAGAAAAATAAAATTATATACCAGATTGGTTTTTGGCAATTTAACCTCTTTTTATTCAGTTCAAAGGATATGTACTTATGTGAGTTTGGCTATCTTAATGCAAATGAAGTTCTTGTTTACAAAAATATACTCATGATTACAGAACTACCACAAAGACAAAAGCTTGAATAGCTTAAACTTTCAAGAATGACAACATCTTGGACTTGGACTAGATGTTGGCAAGCATGAAATTACTTGATGCTTACAAAAAATAAACAATAAGCTGATAATAATGCTACATAGATATTGGCTGCTTAAACTGCCGTCACATTGTAGCTTTTGAGAAGAAAAAGATTGTTATATAGATGAGAAATAGTGGATCACATCACTAGCCAGAGCATGTAATCTCAGTGAGAAATAAAATAAATTTCTAGATTACAGTCAATCAAACTGAAAAGAAATCTATAAAAATGAAGTCATTAAACCTTCAACACTTAAAAGCTCAAATGGCTATGTTATGTGATTCATGATAGAACAAACAATGAATCTTCTAGTATATGGATCAATTACCTTCTCAATAACAAATTGACCTAAGATAAGAACTTCAAGAATTTTCTCCAGTCCCATGACATCTGCAATAATGAATATGGTGTTTTATTTTTCTTAAACAACCAGCCATCTAAACCACACAATCATTGGTAATTAACCTACCTTTACCAGGACACTAATTGCAAAAAGTCCAAAGACAGCACCTGAGGCTCCAACAGATACCGCATTCCTTGGAAGGACTAACCATGAGACAAGATTGGCACCAGCACCTGTTATGATATAAGAAAGCCACAATGCAAAGTTGCCCTCCTCCTCTTCAACAAGTTTCCCTATAAAATAAATACAAGACCAAAAAGAATGTAAATGAAAGATATATAAGACCTAAGCAACAGGAACATTCAAAGACTAGACAGCTTTGCTCTTACCAAAGATGTATAAGAAAAATAGGTTGCTGGATAGATGGTTCCTGTGAAGTTATGCTGAAGTCAGTGCCTAAAAGAAGACACCCACTCATTCATACAACTTGAATGAAGCTGAGCCAACCTTACCAAGCAGATAAAGAACGGTTGCAAGATAAGTTTAGAGGCCTTACCAATTAACATGGCAAAATGCTGCAGTCATAAACTGGTACCAGGCAGGCCGGTTGTGGTACAGGTATAAGTACTTGATCTCTCTAATCTGAAAAGCGTGAATTAATACAGTCCTTAGATCATGGTTCATCTAACAAACCGTCAAACATAACAAATATGAAACAAAAGAATTTGCAAAAGCTTCTTGCTAGCACGAGAAGAATTACTGCACATCAAATGCACAAATCTTTGACAATATTGAGAAATACTCCTATTTCACATGAGGATAGAATGCAAAATCAAATGAAGGAATAGAAACTAAAAGTAACAGGAATGTGCATACTGTTGAATTCCAATCTATCCATGGGTGATACCAAACCTTATTCATAAGATTTGTGCGACAAAGTGGGGAGAAGAGAGACGGGAGAGGATGGTGTTAGAGGCTTAAATGGATGAGTAGAGAGAATGCAAAAACAGGAAATTAAAAGCTAATAAACTATTAAGATACATAAAACCTCTTTTCCTTATGTTACAATATGAGTAAATAAAAAACTCAAGATAACCATTCTCTAAAAAAAGGATTAAACACACACACACACGAAGCTAATACCTAAATATAATATTAACATCCTAATATAGCACAAAAAGAAAAAAAAAAGCAAATCAAAGAATTAGAACTCATCTAAAACAGATGAAGAAGAGAGGTAAATGGGCTTATTGTTGCCAACAACTTTTGGTGTGCAGAGAAAGAGGAAGGTGATGCTCAGCTCGCCCTAAGTTGAAACGAGGAAGATGAGAAGGAAGCTCGGCCAGGGTTTAAATTCAAGGCTGAGGCAGCGAAGAGGGATGCAGCTCGGATTTGATCTGGGAGAGGAAGTCGAGCTGAGCAACAACTTCACCAACCTGGTTCACGGGGGTAGTTCGGTTATAACAGAAAAATCCAAATCAAAGAGCTCTAAAGAGTCGAAAGTCTAAAAAGAATCCAAAAGAGGAATCCGTGAATGAGGTGCATTTTATTTATATGTATTGAGGACTACAAGAAAGGATACATCGTGTTCATAAAATAATAATAATAAATGTATAAACTCTATAGGTCGCTCTAATAAGGAATCATATTAAAGGACAGGATGTGATAGTTGTGTTGCCTCTTGTCGACATGGTATTCTATACAAGTCGACTCGTCAAGTCTTGAACAAAGGTTGAGTGTCTTGAGTGAGTCCTTATCAAGTAGTATCTTGAGCAAGTAGCTGGTGAGTTGCCTGGTCAAGTACCTTTGGTCAGGTTGGTCTAATGAGTTCACTTAATGAATGGTGGTGAGCTCTCTTTGACGAGGTGGTGAGTTCTTTATTAAGGACTGCACCTATTCTAATGTGAACTTCGAGTTGCCAAGTGAATGGCCACTTAGACTTGGACCTAGCTCTATGGCAGCCTAGCTAGTCGAGGGTATAACCCGGTATATGTTTAATTTCTCGATTTTCATAGTATATATTTAATCATTTATATAATAAATTAAATATTAAAATGGCAAAAAATATATATAAGTTAGCTAAATAAAAAAATATTAAAAAATATAAAAAAATAAAGATTTAGTTTAAGTGAAGTGAATTAAGGGTGAAGATCAAAATGTGCTTTCTTAGAAAAGAATATTCAATATATGTGGATGAGATATTTTGATAAATTTTTTAATGAAGGTTGTGAGAATGCAATTGATTTTAGCGATCGTAATATCCTAAATAAAAGCCAAATTGATTTCATACTGGGTAGGTCTACTACATATGTTAAACATTTGTTATTCTCTCATATCTTTTAATACGGCATTAGAAACACTTTTATATCTTTGACTATCATTATTCACTATTTTCAATCTCTCTCATACAATAACAAGCTTTTATCTCATTATTGGGTAGTGGAATCCTTCTTCCATTGTGTCTTATTAAGTGACAAATTTTCATTTAATTCTAATAAAATAATATCGTTTTTTATACCACCAAACTAAGTCTTCTTAGGTCTACCTCTGCCTTTTTTAACATAAAAATCTAATACAGTCTTACTTGGGTCAAATGGCTAATGTTTTATGTGACCAAACTATCTGGCTCTCTTCTTATCTACCACTGGGGCTACTCCAACCCTTTCACGCATTTGTTTTGTATTTTGTCTCTAAGTGTAAAGGCACTCATCCACCTAAACATCCTCATCTCTGCAACACTTAATTTTATGCTTCTCTATTATTGGCCAACATTTTGTTCCATGAATCATTGCAAGTACCACCATCTTATAAAATTTTCTCTTAAGTCTAAGCGGTATTTTTCTATCACACAATATGTCAGATGCATTCCTCCACTTCAACCGTCCAACTTAAATTCTACTAATAATATCTCCATCTATTTCACCATCATTTTGAACAATTGACCCAAGATATCTAAACGTTCACTCTCTTTAAACACTTGATCGCCCAATATCACAACCCCACTACTAGATATTTTACAATAAAATTACACTCCATATATTCAGTTTTGGATCTACTTAAACAAATTAGATTCTAAAGTTGACCTGCATAACTCAAATTTCTCTTGAGCTCCTGCTCTATTCTTATCAACAAGAAAAATATCATCAACAAAAAGTATACACCAAGATACATGCATAAATGTCTAGTAAGAATATCCATAACTAAAGCAAAAAGATATGGACTTAAAGTCGATCCTTGATGTAATCCAACTGAAATAGAAAAATAATTGGTCAATCCTCCATATGCTTGAACACAAGTAATAGCTCCAATATACATATCCTTAATTACTTGAATATAAGCAATATTAACTCCTTTCTTTCTAGAATTCTCCAAAGCACTTCCCTTGGAACTTTATCATATGTTTTCTCTAAATCAACAAATATCATATGTAGATCCTCATTCCTCTCTTTATACCTCTCCATCAAACCTCTTAACAAATATATAACATCCATAGTAGACCTACCCGACATGAAACCAAACTAATTTTGGGAAACTTTTGTATCGTGTCGTAATCTATGTTCAAGTACTCTCTCCCATAATTTTAATTTATAGCACATTAACTTAATTCCTCTATAATTTGCACACTCTTGTGCATCACCTTTACTTTTAAAAATAGGACTTAATAAACTCTTCCTCCACTTATGAAGCATCTTTTAGCCTTTAAAATAATTTGAAAAGATTAGTAAGCTAAGAAATTTCTTGATCTCCTAAGTACTTCTACACTTCTATTGAAATATCATCAGGTCCTATTATTTTTTCACACTTCATTTTCTTTAAAGACTCCTCAACTTCAATTTTAATAATACAATGATAAAAATAAAATTTTCTATTTTTATTTAAGGTACTGAGATCTCTGAAGTAAATTATGCTATCAAAACATTCATTAAAAAGTTTATCAAAATATTTCATTCACCTATGTTCAATATCCTTTTCTAAGAAAAGCATTTTATAATTTTCAACTATAATGCACTTGAATAAATCTTCACTTCTTCTATATCTTTGTTTTGCTAGCTTATAGCTTATATATACATCTTTCATCCTCTTTATTATTCAATCTATTATATAAATCACTAAATGTTTAATTTTTTTCATCACATATTGCTTTCTTAAAATCCCTATGAACTACTTTATATCTTTTAAAATTCTCCAAGCTTTTATGACTAAACTTATTTTATTAAAAAATATCTTATTTTTGATCTTTTCTTGTACATTTTAACTCCATAACTATTTTAGTAAATGAAACTTTTATTTTGATTCTCCAAACACATTTGTGCTAATCTCATTTCTACATTTTCTAACATTAACTTTCCCATCTCAACAGATCTTATAACTTGTTGATACATATGATCCACAAATCAATTTAAGCATAGAAAATATAAATAAAAAAATTCACAATTACGGAGACAATGTCATACTGGATCATACATTAATCCATAATCGCGAGTAATTAAAATCATTTCGACCTGAAAATTCCTATTGTATAATTGTGTTTAAAATATCAAAATTAATTAAATAAAAAAATATTGGATCAATTAATGACCAATCAATTGATTAAAATTAATTTTTAATATAATTACGCACATATCAGTCAGAAGCTCGACATCCAAAGACCTGCTCACAAAATTAAGCTTCATTGTTGTCCAAACGCGTCAATCTATCAAATGACACCTTCCGCGATCGATCCGGCAAAATCTACATGAACGTCGAGCGATTCGAATGCGACATCACGCAATTTAAGCTTAATTTCGCTCCAATTATCATCGAAGTTGCTCAAACGACCTCGATAGCAAAACAGACATCGTCGTTGTGTCCGACATAACGAAATCACCTAAAATTAACACTCATATTACTAAGGTTTGCTACACGGAGTAATTCATCGAAAAATTTGGCGTGAAATTATTAATAATAATATCATTATTATATCAATTTGCAATTAAGATAACTAATGGCTGCTTAAATCCTTTAATACCTCTAATCCAAATCCTAATCTAGCAGCGAATCATCCAATCAAATTAGCCAATCAACCCTCCAATTGGATTAGCCTCCCATTACTCCCTATTGGATGTGTTTAGGCAACCAATCAAATCAAGCAGCTTGCCCTAATACCTTTGTTTTGCTAGCTCATAGCTTATATATACATCTTACATCCTCTTTATTATTCAATCTAATATATAAATCACTAAATGTTTAATTTTTTTCATCACATATTGCTTTCTTAAAATCCTTATGAACTACTTTATATCTTTTAAAATTCTCCAAGCTTTTATGACTAAACTTATTTTATTAAAAACATCTTTGATCTTTTCTTGCACATTTTAACTCCACCACAACTATTTTTAGTAAATGAAACTTTTTATTTTGATTCTCCAAATACATTTTTTCGCATCTCATTTCTTCATTTTCACACATAACATTAACTTTCTCATGAACATCCAAAGATCGATACTTGTTGACCCATACATATGATCCACAAATCAATTTAAGCATAGAAAATATAAATAAAAAAATTCACAATTAACGGAGACAATGTCATACGGATCGCACGTGAAATCCCTTAATCGCGACCGAAATTAATTAAAATCATTTCGACCCGAAAATTCCTATTGTATAATTGCGTTTAAAATATCAAAATTAATTAAATAAAAAAATATTGGATCAATTAATGACCAATCAATTGATTAAAATTAATTTTAATATAATTCTGTATGTCTCAGTCGAAACGAGAAGATAGTTCACAAAATTAACTGCACTGTTGTCGCCGAAACATCGAAATCTATCAAATGACACCTTCCGCGATCGATCCGGAAAAATCTACATGAACATCGAGCGATTCAAATGTTGACATCATGCAATTTAAGCTTGATTTCGCTCCAATTATCATCGAAGTTGCTCAAACGAATACAAAGCGGATCGTCGTTAGACGAAATCACCTAAAATTAACACTCATATTACTGGGTTTGCCAGTAATTCATCGAAAAAATTTGGCGTGAAATTATTAATAGATATCATTATTTATCGATTTGCAATTAAGATAACTAATGGCTTAAATCCTTTAATACCCTCCATACAAATCATTTAATCTAACTTGGCCGCCCAATCATCCAATCAAATTAGCCAATCAACCCTCCAATTGGATTAGCCTCCCATTACTCCCCATTGGATGTGTGTTTAGCAAATCAAATCAAGCTTGCCAATACCCAAGCAAGGGGCAAGAGAATTCACGTGAATTCCTCAGCTCCTCTCTACTCTCTTTCCCCCTCTCAGAAATCTTCTCTCTTCCGTCTCTCTCAGGAGGCTCATTCGATCCTTCTCTCTCCAACATGCACAAAGAAGCTTCCATCCCAGGAGCTCCTCTCCCTTGCATGAAGCCCAATCGACCGAGCATCCCTAGCCAAGAATTCTTCCCATTTATCCGAGCCGAGCAAACCCTAGCCGAACGGCTCAACTCCCTCTTCCTTCCTCTCTTGCAACCAGAATCTCCAAGTCATTTCCTTTCAACCCTAAGCTCTCTATTACCACTTTATTCTCGCTTGGTTGGAATGAAATAGGTTTAGCAAGTATTTCTTTCATAAATCTACATTGTGCTTGGGTTGTTCTCTTGTGCAAATGAGAGATGAGCTCCTCAAGTAAATGGGTTTGAGGCATTGGTTTAACATCAAGTATTTGCATAGGTTTATTCATTATATGCGGCTATTTCAATCTTTGTGGATGAAATGATTTTTCTAGCTCCCTTCTTACTTGTTTGAAGTGAGATTAAGGTGTGAATGTAGAGTTTGAGATGATGTATGGCTCAAACCCTAAGTTGCATGCAAGTTTTCTTTTATTTTTATGCCTTAGATTTTCCTTTAGATGAGATAATATGATGAATGCCTCTCTTACATGTTTAAAATGAGGTTAGAAATGTAAATGTGGAATTTGAGATGATGATGGCTAAACTCCTCTAAGTTGCATGCAAGTATTCATCTATTTTTATGCCTTAGATTTTCCTTTGAATGAAATAGTTTGATGAATACCCCTCTTTACATGCTCTAAATCAAATTGGAGAGGTAAATATGGGGTTTGAGATAATGTATACTACTTGCTAATGTTGAATTTTGCCTCTTATTTGAATTTCTATTGCTATGCTCTCTCAAAATCTGAAATTTCATAATCATATTTGACATGATTAGATGTAACAAAAAGAGAAAGAAAATAGGCAAGAGGGCATAAATTTTAAATTTTGTTCCTTTTTGTAACAAGAAGAAGCTAGTGAAACTTGTATTTGCATGTGGTTGTCCCAGCCATGTTCTTGTTTCCTTCTATTGTTTAGTGATGTTTTGTCTTGCAAGTAGCTGGTCATCTAAATGAAAAGTTTCAGATTTGTTTATATTTAAATTAGATAAAATGTTTTACCTTATGTAAGTTGAATCCAATTCAATTATCATGTTGAGTTAAAGAGTGATGCAAGGTATGCCTGTGTTTGCCTAACTTTCTTCTTATCTCCCTCACTAATTGCCATCAAACATTAAGTTCATCTCTATGTTAGCATGAATTGAGAAAGATGTCTATGGCTAAACCTTGTGTTATATTGAAGTAAAAAAAGAGACACATTGGTTTGACATTAATTCAAAACCTCCACTTATATTTGAACCTCTTGTTTTTTATATTGGTTAATTAGTTAAATCATGTACATATGTAGCCATCTGTTTGCTCCATATGATATGACTTTGGGATGTCATCCTAATTTCTATGTATCAAGTTGAATATTGCTAATGATAAATGAAAGCTACATGAAGATTGCAAGCCCTCTTTTAATTACAATGCATGCCTTATTTTGACATCTAATTACTATCTCACTTGATGAATTTGAGAGAAACACTTCACCTAGCATGCTCAAGAGGAAAATCATGTAATGACACTCATATGTGATTGAAAGCTCGTGTTAAGCTCACTATTTGATACTTTTCAAAGAAAAAATTTAATTAATATGATGATAGAAACTATATTGTATTCATATATGAATGTAAACTTGCAGCTTTGATATAAATCTCATTCGCATTATTCCAATGTAGCGGGCTTTTATAATAAATACGTTCCGTTAATGGGAAAAATTTATTATGATATAAGTAATTGTACATGTTGTTTTTGAGGAAATATGTTTTAAATTAAGTGTTTATGCGTTGTTTAATGCGAAAAAATGTTATCTGCAAATAAAACTTGAAAATCATGCGCCTTTTCTTGGTGTGATGGGTAAATAATATTTCATGTCCCACCAATGACCTACTGCGCGTCTTTTCTTAGCGTGGTGGGAATGTCCAATCTCGGTAATCCTGAGGGGATAATCCAGAGGCTACTCAAATTTTTGATAAAATAAGAATTATAGAAAGAATAGAAAAGAGGAGAAGACCCTTTAAAATCAATATGATTTAGGCCAAGTATTTAAATTCTAAACATCATGATTTTGAAATACTTAGTAATTGCTTGTAGTGACAATTTAGTTTGATTTGTTAATAAATATGGATGAATTTTCTCTTTTCCTTCTCTCTTCTCTTATGAATATTCAAAATGTCATGCATAATTCATCAAGTAAATAAGAGAGGGAGGGATCTAAAAGTACCTCTATAAAAGAAGAATATTTCAAATGAGACAATGTTAACTCAATATATATATATATATATCAAATCAAGCATAACTTACAAAATGATAACGATGAGGGTGGGTTTCGATTCCAAATGTATGTAAGAACTCTTTGATGCTTCTAAGCCCACAACCCCTTTTGATTAAAAAGAGAATGTGGGAGAATCCCTTTGAAAAACTTTTAAACTTACAAAGTATTTTGTGAAGAGAAAATATAGGAGAGGATAAGGGGAGAGAAGGAGAACAAATCCTCATGAAAGTGAGGTGCTCTCCTACTTATAATGAATCCTAACTTGATCCTACGCTTTCTTCCTAAGTGGAATGTCATCCAAGCCCTTTGCATGAAGCCAAAAATATTTTAAATTATAGATGACAGTAAATAAAGGAGACTTATGTCATCTCATTAATGCTGATTTTTGCATGATATTAAGGAGGATGAGAATTTCTCCTCCTCTCCTTTCTCACGGCATCATGCCATACAAAAATATGAATAAAAACAAAAGAAAAAAAAGTATAAATTCATGAATAAGGGCGTGAATTTAAGGGGAAGAAAAAAAAAACAAAGAGAAAGAGGGGTTTCCCACCTTTTGTGTCATGTACAAAAAAAAAGGAGAAAAGAACAAAAAAAGGGACAAAATACATTATAATTTGGATTCTTCCTCTTTTCCATAAATTATCCACAAATGGGCATAAAAAAAAGAGGAGGAGAAGCTTCTCCTCCTCTTTATATGATCATGTCATAACAAAAAAAAGGGGGAGAAATACATATAAAACAAAAAAAAGGAAGAGAAAAATATTATTATAAAAAAGAGGGATGTCATGATAATATATATATATATATATATAAAATAAAGAATGATGATGATGACATAAGGGATTGTAATCTCTTTTCTTCATTCATGGCTCGTTTGAAATTTTAAGTGGCCTTATAAAAAATAAT
Organism: Cymbidium sinense; assembly: GCA_021442155.1. NCBI lineage: Eukaryota > Viridiplantae > Streptophyta > Magnoliopsida > Asparagales > Orchidaceae > Cymbidium > Cymbidium sinense. The sequence goes on from CM038225.1 coordinate 64,643,986, forward strand.
TTAGCCCATTAGAAATCCTTAAGCCCACATTCTTTTTTGTTCAAAAGCCCGTTGGGCCCAAGCTTATATATGGGCTCACATAAAAAAAAGAGGCTAAGATTGACATCTTTAGAAAGAATCAATTAGAATTTTAATAAGATGGATACTGCACTTGATTTATGCTAAGTGTCAAAGAAAAGGGAGAATCAAAATTTACATTCTCTCAGAACAGGTGCACACTTAATTTACTACAAGTGTTCGAAAGAGTCAAAATTGCATGCTTTAAAACATATGCATTTGAATCATGACCAATGTTCTGTATCTCCTTTGAACAAATATATGCTTGAATTACTACAAGTATTTGGGAGGGTCAAACTTATACCTCATTGAGTAAATGCTTACATTTGATTCATAATAAACATTTGAAAAAGATCAAACATGTATCTCTATAGAACAGATTTATACTTGATTTATATTTGAAGGTATTGGAAAACCCATACTTGAAATTTAACATGTTTGTCACATCTAATACAATTGCTTCAACTTTGACATCTCAATGTTCATACATCATTTTAAAAGAATTGATACTTATATGTGTGTTGAAGTGTTCATTAGATCAAATACTTAGGGAAATATGCAAGTTATCTGTAAAATAAGATAACGGATACATACAATCGTTCAAAATCAATCAATCACCCGCATGTGCCCGGACACATGTATCAAAAATTCAAACTTAGCGTCTGAAAATGTTGCACAGGTTGAACCCCGGTTAGATCTTAGGACCGGGTTCGGGTTAATAAAACCTAAAAATCCAATGATAAAATTATAAGAACTTCAACTTAATAAAATCTGAGAAGTTAATTTTGTCATATACTTACAAAATGATAAATCCATTGACATAATTTCTCAAGTTCAAGCTCACAAGAGGAAAGTCTCAAACCCGATCTTTTATGCTCAAGCTAGAGTTGACAAGGTTTGGAGGACTATAAATTTTGAAGCAACGAATCTAAACCCGATCTTCTACAAGAAAACAGACAGAGTTGATAATGTCTATTAGCCAACAACAACCATATGATCAAAATGCTATCATTACTAAAGTTTAAATGATTAATGATTACATATTCAAATCTAAATCAATTACAAAATAATCATATGTTCAAATTAAAAGATATAAATTAAATATGATTAATTATTTAAATTTAAAACTAAATCCATCCACTCATCCGCAACTATTTGTCGAGTGTGAAAAGTTAAGAAAACTTTTGCTCATAAAAATCTAATGTCAAATCAAATGCATAGTTATTTTCACACTCAAATAATCTTAAACAACGTGGCCTTTTCTGCACGTGGTTTATGAAAGTGGCAGCATAAATGATTCTGTTAAAACCTCGGGTGGTTTATCGATATGGCCACTAAATTACAACACGATTCGTTATGTTAATGATGAATTATATAATGTATTTAATTAAAGAAAATCTCTGTTACAAGGTTGACTTATATTTATTCCCAAACTTATGGGTTCTGAAGCACCTGACATAACTCATAGTTCGAGGATCATTCGATCAGTTGGATCACCTCCTCTAAGAGTAGGGGACACGACGGTAGGATAAGGAATGGGATCTTGATTGGGCACGTCATCATTCCCCCAAACATAAGCTTTAAATTGAAATAATAAATCACATAAATTTTAAACACTACTCGCTTATTATATACTCGCATTTAGCGATTCATCGATAAGCCTTAATCAAAGTACACTCGGTGGGAGGGTAATTAATTATAGGTCTTGCTATAAACAGAATCGATCTAAAATCATAAAATGAGGACGAAATCTCTGGGTAGTATCTTATCTACTATTTCATCAGCCTTCTGAAAATTTGACCAACGTTTAATCCACTCTCTTCACGCAGAGAGGACGGTGGCAAATTTTCGGAGCCCGCATTACTCTTAAATATAAATTTATTATTATTCTTTCAATACCCCAATCTAATCTTACGATAATATTTTAATTTATTTTTCATCTTCCAATGCTTCATCTTAAAATCTAAAACTAGTAGTCAATATTAAGTACTTAAACATTCACCCCAAATGAACTTATAAACTCTATAATTTAAACAATTTATTTTTCTTATTAAAAAATAATTAATTTATATTTTACTAAGTCTGTTTTTATAAGTGATAATATACTCATCTCTTTTCTTAAATAAAATAATAACAATCACAAAAGCATAAACTAAAATAAAATCCAATATATAATTAAATATTCTTAAATTTTCATTATCGTAAATCTTTTAAAATCTTCTTGCTAAATGTTCATTTAAATCTCCTCCAATAAATACTCTTTTTTCAAGCAGTATCCTTTGTATTAATCTCTCTAAGTCATTTCAAAAATTTACCCATTTATAGTTTATTTAATACATAAGATATTTATTTTCCTGTGAACTACAATATCCATTAGCTCCATTAATTTACCCATCAGTATCATATTCCAAGTTCATATCATAACTTTAATTTCATGGACTAACTTCCTCACCGCATTCATCCATAATGTAATAACTTTTTTTTTATTTAACACTTGCAGAAGTTGATTTGCATGACACTTTCTTTATTTCAGCCATATAATAATGTTTCGAAATGCCTAACATTAACATGATGTATTAAAGGATTCATGTGTGATTCAAGTTGTGCTACTTATTGACTACTTATGCAACCTCTCATATTTCTCTATATTCCCATCATTTCAAAATTTCAAGTCTTCCTCATCCTACCTCTAAGAATTTTTTTATTTTTTGTTTAAACTATTACAATGATTAAACATAAAATAGCTTGGAAAAAAAAAAGATTCTCCTCTGTTGTTGCCTCCTACCATGACTCAAGATCCCATGGCAGTACTAGTATCCAAGAAACATTCTCCAAGTCATACATTTTATCGAATTCAAACCAAAATATTTTGCATCAGAAATGATCATCGGTGCAATTGCTTTAAAAAGTTCCGTGTCTTGAATGCTCTAAATGTCCAAAATGAAAATCAACAACCTTGAATCATGGGCTTTGGAGCATCTGACCATATAATAAAAAATGCCTCCTTATTTCAAACTCGTCATTCGTGATGACTCTACAGTCAAAATTATCTTTAGGTTAACATCATAACTAAATGACAATAAACTATTAATGTTAATAGCTCTCTAATTCTTAACGCAAATACCTTGGTTCTTAAGCTTTCTTGCAACTTATTATCTATCAGCAAAATTACTAGTGATGTGATCTGTAATTTTCCTCGTACTCATTATGAATTTCAGAATAGTGACTTAGGAAGTATAATTGGTAAGTCAAAAAGATTATCATTCCTTATCTCTTAAATTATGAAGGGAATTCTAAAAGGCAAAAAAAAAAAAAAATGCTTGATATGTATGTTCCTTTAATGAAATCACAATCATACTGTAACATTGCCATCTTCATCAAAATTTCATAACCTACAATAATAGTCCTCTTTTTTTATCATCAATATAAATCCTAAAGCATTCAACATGAAACTTCTCAATTATCTAAACACAATCAAAATTCTTATCCTAGCCATCCTTATAAAATCTACCAATACTTAGCAACTATCCATAGTGACATATGGGACCCATCTTAGGTGAATAATATCTCGGGTGTTGGGTGGCATGTATTTTTTTGCTAATGACTATAAAAGAACCACTTGGATCTTTCTAATAAAAATATGTCTAAAGCTAGTTACATTTACTAAATAATTCACTCTGTTATAAAGACTCAATTCAAGACTCAAGTTCAAGCCCTTGAGAAAGAATATTTTTATTCCATTCTTGGAGATATCTCTTCCGGAAAGGACTTGTTCACCAACTACTTGTATCCATACTCATCAACAAATTAGAAAAGCTTAATAAACAAACACCTTTTGGAGGTTGAGCGACTAATTACGATCACTAGCAATATCTCAAAGCATTATTAGAAAGAAGTTGTCCTTACTATTGCATATCATATTAATTGTATGTCATGTAGAATCCGAAACATCAAAACTATTTGTCAACTTCTCACGTAAACATATCCTAAAATTCAAAATATTATTCCTGAAATCATGCAAACTATCTTGTTTTGGATATTTCATTCCTCTAGCTACAATCTTTAACATGTGGTCGGTTGCATTGTGACCAAAACGATTATATGAGCAAAGGTAGAACAAGGTTGATGTAAGAGAAGATTAGGAAAAATAAAAATTGAGGGAGAGAGAGAACCCAATGCTAATGAGAAAAAGGATAAAAACATAGACAATCAAAGGACAAAGAAAATAACAAAACTTTATTTTTAATTTTATTGGTGTAAGCATGATGATGCCAAAGACAAGCAGGGCGGCGTCGTAGGCAAAAGCAATGGTGCTATAACCAAGTATGATGGTGTCGTGGAAAAGTGCAATGATGTCGAAGGCAAGTGCGGTTGTGTCAAAAAATCCTTTTGGCGTGAAGATGGATACAAAATCAAGACTTTCTTTTTAAGGGACTATTTGGATGCCTAAAAAAGAAATGCAGTGTAAAGTAAATGTAATATATTTGGATTACTTTAAAGTTGTTTGGTTGAAAACTTTACAAATACATGAGTTTTTTTTTTTGGTAAAATAAATATAATGTAAAAGTTTGTTGTGTGGCGATGGTAGCGGTCGATTGTGGCAAGATGGTGGCGGCCGTGGTGCGATTAGGCGACGGCAAACATCTGGCGACTACCATTGACCAAGAGCGATGGTGAGGAGGTCGGCTGCGGCGATATACTCCACCAATGTATTTAGAATTCATCATCAAAAAATCTTTCAATGTATATATACAATACATTACTTTGGATTTTACTTTGCACCATGCCAAACACACAAAAAAAGTTAAAAACTCCTGCATTTACTTTGGTTTACATCCAAAATTCATCATTCCAAATAGCCCTTAAGGGAGTGTTTGGATGCCTGAAAAAGGAATACAATGTAAAGTGAATGTAATGTATTTGGGTTACTTTAAGGTTGTTTGTAGGGCTACAAATGAACCGAGCGTTCAACAAGTTACTCGTCTCGGCTCGATTAGAGCTCGTTTATGTTCGTTCATTTAACTAATTGAACGAGCTTTAACACTTTTGTAAATACTGATTCTTAAATGAAACGAGCGACAAGTTGTTGTTGTTCATTTATGTTCGTGAAACGATTATCGTTTAAAGCTCACAAACAAGCTCGCTAAGGAGCTCGATTAAGGCTCGATTAAGGCTCAATTAAGGCTTATTCATAAACGATATTGTATAAGGTTGATACTGCATAAGGCTCGATTAAGACTTGATTAAGGCTCGATTAAGGCTCGATAAAGGCTCGATTAAGGCTCGTTTATTTCATTAAACGAGCTGATGCTCGAAGCTAATCTGACCGAAGTTCATGACAATCGGCGAGCTCGAACATGATTTTTTAAACGAGCTCGAGCTTGAACACCATCCTAAAAGCTCGATAATGACAACGAGCGAACTCGAACAAGCCACCTTTCATTTCGGCTGCTTCGGTTCGTTTACCCAGTTATTTGGTTGAAAACTCTATAAATACATGAGTTTGTTTTTTTCTGTTTGATAGAATAAATGTAATGTAAAGTATTTTGGGGGTTGTGGGTGGCGGCAGTGGCAGGGGAAAAGCCGTGGGATGTGATGGCAAGATGTGAGGGGAGGTAGTCGGCGACGGCGGACAATGATCGCGTGGCGATGTGGATGTGGCGGCGACGATAACTTTTATTTGGCGGTGTATTTGGAATTCAAAATACACTCAAAATGATCCTTTCAAAGTATTCTAAATACTTCACTTTAGAAAATTTTACTTTGCACCATGTCAAACATACAAAAAGTTAAAATTCATTGCATTCACTTTATTTCACTTTACACTCAAACCAAACAACCCCTAAGTCAAATCTTCCAAGTTTTTTATACTGTTGTTTGGGTATTTATTGTCCTTCCAATATTTATGGGATTGTGTAGAAGAGAAAATTATGATACACACTTCTCAATTATAGTTGAAAATTTCCTTTGAACGGCTGTGGTTGTAGGAGGGTCAATCTCACCAAAACACATAATTTAATATCTTCTATTTTGAAGTTAGCACAGTATTATTTCCATTCACGATTATTTTTTTCCCAATTAGATTTAGGTCATCAAGGAAGTTCAGCAACAAAACGACTCAAATAGATCAGCACTGCCAGAGAAAAATTTAAAATGGGATTGAAACTCTTATGAAGTACCTGAAACAAGTGATCTGCTGCAAAAATGCCAATATTGAGAAGTAAAATCCAAAATATTCCATTTACACGTCTATAAGGCACTCTTCTTCCTTCACGTCTCCCAAGCTCCAGATCAGATAGAATTTCTGCTTAAAAAACCAAAAAAAAAAATTACAAACAACTTGTGCAACCAACAGTAGAAAAATAGTGAGAGAAACCCCTTTCTGATAAAATAAAACTATTATGTTTGTTTGCGAAATGCAGTAACATTATTTATAATGAAAAAAATTTGAGATGAAACTTCAATCACACACTATCAATGAAATAAAGATACATAGTAAACTGCAAACAAGGGCAATCACCAGTTACAAATGTTAGTTTTGCAGTATTATCATAAAGCATGCTTACAAAATAAACGAATCAAATAAAAAATCCATAGCAGAAAAGAAAATATTTCTGTTTGGATATATAAATCCTTCTTGCTTGAACGAAGATAGCAAAGAAGTTTACAGTTGGATAGGAATCGCTGTAGTACATGTTTGCCCGCAGCATAGAGAAGGTTCCTTGCTTGAAAGTCATGTTATGTTATCACCAAACTGGAGGTAATTAATCATCATTGCCCCATAAAACTATCGAGGTTAAAGGAATGTGTTGAAGATAGATATTCATTGAGAACCATGCAACGGCTCAAAAAACAATAATTCAGTACGTCAATCAAACGCATGAGGCAGAACATCCGAAAATTGTTAATACAAGAAAAAATAAAGTAAATTGTGGGAATACATGACAATGTTTGAGACTTGCAATTGGCTCGATAACAATTCTGTTGTGCATAAAGATATAAAAGCAATAAGATCCTTAATCAAAACATTTTTCACGTTGATTTAGAACCAAGCGTCACCTGCTCAATGCAACTTGAATTGCCTGGAAATTAAAAAATGAATGTAGACACATGCATTATTCCTTATCTCTACATAGGCATCCCTTAGGCCTCAGTAGGTTGCTTGAAGTTTGACAATTTCGTTTGAGAAATCATCAAATTTGTTAATTCTATCATTTGGATGGTTGTAGTTACAAATAACATTGGATTTGAGCTCACGAGCCCACATAAAAGTCCCTCAAATGTAATAATTTTGATTTCACATACAAAGTAAAAATAAGATCATCATTTTTCAAAACATATATTCCATCTACAAGAAATCAAATGAGCAATCAATTAACTAACAAAAATTTCCAAAGCTAATAAAGTTAAGAAAATAACAGCAGTAGAATTCCATGGAGAATTATCTAAAACGTTAAATTGTAGGCTTTTGAGTTTTGACAACAAATACTTCGAAATTTTCATTAAAAATTGGCCTTCTGAGGGGGGATGGAGAAGCATGTCCATGCTTATGAACTGTTTACTTAGTTAATACAAATGGCACTAAAAATTGACCTTCAGAGGGTAGGTGGAGGAGCATGCCCATGCACATTATCGCTTGCTGAAATAATATGAACGATAGTAAAGGAAAAGATGCCTTATTAAAATATCACCTCTTAATTTGTTAAAGACTTTCATGAATGATATTTTGGAACAAATTTTGTCTTTTCAAATTTGAAATAGTGACAATAACCAGCATTTTTACATTATATGAACAGGATAAGAAACTAGTTCGATTATCAAGTGCTTTTCAATGATTATTAACTGTTAGAATGTTAAAATCATCTTCGGGCTCATTCGGTTGCTTGAAGTTCAAAAACATATATTGAAAAATGATGAAGTTTGGCAAATTTATCATTTGGTTCGTTGTAGTTAGAATTTAACATTGATCTCAAGTACCAAAAAAATTTATCAAAAGTGACTTTCTTTTTCACATTTTAAATGAATGAAAATGATATCGCATTTTTTTAAATACAAGCAACCAAATAAACAATTTGAAAATAACAAATACATCACTTATCGATTAGGTGCAGCGCAACTTCTATAAAATAAATAACAACTTTCATTCCAATGAACAGCATTAGAAATTACAATGATGTGCAGTATATGATCACTAGAATTTAAAAGGTTTTTATTCATAGCTTACCCGTTTCTCATTTAAAATTTATATTGTCATGTTTGAAATCATGTAAAACAGCTCAATTGTAAAATCTACAAATTTATATATCATGACACAAATGAAATTAAAGGCTTAGAATTAAATAGGTATTTTTTAATAAAGTTTAGTTACAAATAATCCCATATGTTTTTGTAATAAACACATAACCCCCATATATTTTCGAAATATAAGAATAATCCCTTTGCATGAGGTTATGTGTATATTTTCAAAATACATAAGGCCATGTATATATTTAAAATAAGTGGTAAATAATTAACCCTTTTATAAAGTAAATTAACGTATGTCTCCTAGTAAAAACTCGAGGCTATAGTTCCCATGCTCACTTGAGGTTACTTTGGCTGCTTTTATATGTTTAGAAAGTGATAATGTAATCTTCACTTATGGCGTGCTTGATTCAAAGTGTGATTTATTAAATTCGATTTTAGTAAATCCTATTCAAGTGTGATTAGTAAATATTGATTGTGTAAAATTAGATTCTTAACTACAATCAAGGTCTAGAATAGAAGTTAAAACTCTTAAATTTCAATTAGTTTTGATAAATCCTAGTTTTGAGTTAGGTTTTATCAAAAACTGTTAAAACCAGGATTTATATGAGGTAGTTTTTAAGGATCATTTCTAATGTTCATAAAGAGTGTGGGAGTTCTTCACCAGCTTCTAGGACCTAGCAAACTGAGTAATTAATTATCTCTTGAAATTAGCAAAGGAGGTAATGCTTCCCAGAGCAATGCGGGAGAACCACCATGGTGGCATCTCCTCCAACGATGTGGAGAACAAATAATATTTCACTGCATCGTTCAAAATAAGTAGAGATATCCTTAACTCGAAGCGAGCGACGTGGCTAAATGCGTTCGGCCTTCTAAGAGATTCTGAAGGCGTCAACATAGTAGAAAATTCATAATGTTTGTTTACAAAATCCAACCAAATAAATGAATCTATTAAATTAGTTGTTTTTCAAAAAAAAAGTATTATTTTTTTTTTAACTTCAAACAACCAATCGAGCTCTAAGACGCATTCCAGAAGCTAGGTTCTTTGGACTGCGGCTTCGTTTCCAATTGCTAGCGTTTAGCAAACCAGCAAAAGATTGCGAAGATAAATATTATAGAAACATACAAAAAGGAGAACGCAATGAAAACCTGTTTTGATACCGCCGAAAGAAGCAAAAGATATCAAATTTCATACAAATAAACATACAAAAGAGCGCTGTAGGTATAGAAGAATCAATACCTGATCCTTTCATCCGACAAAGGAGAAGCCTGCTTGGTTGAAGCAGGAAAGGAGCCATCTTCAGGCGCGGGAAGCTGATTCTCGGGTGGCGGAAACTAAAGGGGGTGACGCCAGTGACTAATCTCGACGTTAATAGGCAGTGCTGCCATTGCGCCGATTGGGAGCCTACGAATCCCACTTCGGCAGATGGGCACGCCGCCGTTAGGCATCGCGAAAGCCCCATCGCCCCGCTGGATTTCTCACATGCGGATGAGCCGAGCGGATGACTCGATGTAGTGACGACAAAATTTTTAAATTAAGTATTAAATAATAATTAATTAATATATTAACTACATTTAAAAAAAATTAAATATGAGTAAAGTTGTTTCATAAGTTGGAAACTAGTCACTTCACTCGAGATAATAGGTTGTCACTTATGGGACGACTGGTATATTTAGCGTCACCAATCAATCGATTAAACTTAAGTGAAGTCGGCCGATTATTGACATTTAAATATAAGTCGTAAGTAGGCGACTTTTCTCTTATTTTTTTAAAAAAATAAGATGTATTTTACCATCTGGGAAATACAAACAGATAGTAAGGAAATAATCTGAAATATAAACTCGTAGCATCAAATATATACATATGTACTACTAATCAAATGATACAAAAACATTTCATTCATAAGAAAAAAGTTAACTTAGGTACAGATGAAAATAAAAGTGAACTTTAAAAATATCCAGCAATAACTATACAAAAGAAATACACCTCTATACACTATCGGCGGCGACACACGTATGTTATCCGCACTACGTATAGCTTCGGTGTGCGACGATCAGCGTCGATGGGAGACATCATGTGGTCCCTGAGCCTTGCTTGCAAAATCTAACCCCATCTTTGGCTGCGAGTCTCGTAGAGATACCCAATCCTGTAACAGCACAATGTCCATATGGAAAAGAAGATGGTCCTGGATCAGCATAAGCGGATGGCCCCACACCCATGTCTGCTGCTTGTGTAAAATCGTGGCCATATGACATATGCTCGAGGCCGGAGCTGGTCGTTGATGTGTGTCCTCGAACGTGACACATCTGCGCATATTTATTTATAGCCAACTGGAAGTCTGTGTCACCTGGACGACCAAAGAAAGGCTGAAAGAGGTCCTCCGTCACCAAGATATGCCCCTTCTGAGAAACCGGTTTAAAATATTACTATAAAATCAGAAACAATAAAATAAGTAAATTTGCAAATTGTAGTGTTATCTTAACATATGCTCGCTCGGCAGGTGCTCTGGGGTAGTAAGTCGATTGGATCGATGGTAAGCAAAGCAAACACCCACGACTAAACATGACATGTATTCTCGAGGTTGTGCGTCAATGTGCTATCATCTACCACTAATGTGATCTCTGCGAGCCTCCCACAGCGATGTTTGGTGATGATGCCCGGCGGTCATCGACTTTCCTCTATCAACTCTTTTGAAATTGGGATCCATCGGCAACATCAATCTTTGGGTAAGTGACCAAACCGGCGAAGGACTGTCGAATGTGCCACTCCACCCTCTTTGATCAATGGAACTTCGTCTTGTGACGACCTGTAGTAGGAAAATATCTGAGAGGTGACATCTAATCTGAATGTCGTATGGATCCCAAATCACATGCATTTATTAGTGGATGTTAAACAGTGGTATGATAAAATTCAGTGAGAATAAGTTATAATAATTAAGAACAGTACCTGGCTTAGTAGCAGTCCATCTAGCTCATCCCGAAAAAATCTGATATTCTCGAATGGCATCTGCCGTACATATCTCTCGTTCCACCTGAGTAAACCAACTTTCATATACAAATCTTTTACTTACAACTCAGTATGTTAAAACAGGTGAAATAGATTTTAATTTTCTTACCTGAAACCAATGTTGAGCCCATCGAGATCTCTAGGATAGAGAACATGTAGTGTTGGTCTCCTACTGTAGTCCTCGATACCGGATAAAACGCGAAGACACACATCCATATTGACCCTCCTCACGGTAGACTGGTGTAACTCCTATAAGTGTCTTGCAGCACTCATCGATAATGTACTGAATGTTTGTAAATCTTCTAACAATGGTAGATACTGCAAGTGCACCTCTGACCCAGATGTATCTGGTAGTAGGAAACTCCCTAGAATGAACAACACATATGCTCGTACATATGCATTAAAGTCCAACTCGGGAGGTCATGTAGGACTCCACGAAAATGTTCAAGATAACCACGGCGGCATGCATGTAAGTGTGTGCACGCCCCATCCGGAATGTCGAATGGGTGCGGGGTTGGCCGTCATGATACGGTGTCGGAATGGGATGTCCACCGAAGCTCATCAGCGTGCCAACTCGCCACCGCTTTCCCCACACGATGCGACAATCGGTGGGTATACAAACCTAAGATCATTGCAACGTCTTGCAATGTCACTATCATCTCTCCTACAACGAAATGAAAAGTGTTGGTCTGGGGGGACCAATGCTCAACTAACGCTGTCAACATGTGATGGTCAAGTCTGATATATCTCAACTGGCTAACACAATGAAGTCCAAATGTGTGGAGGGCAGCTATGAACCGCATGCATGTAACGGGCCACTCCCTAAGCATCAAAAGATGAGAAGCTGCCTCCAAAATAGTCCCCTGCAATATGAAGAAATTGTTGTCATGCAAGGTAGAATAATTGAAATATTATAAAAAGAAAATAAACTTGAAAGTAAATTCTTACTGTATATGGATGCGCGGCCTAGTGTCTGCCACGTAGTAAGGCTATGTTGGGATGAACCTCATGGTGCGGATCGTGTCATCGCCATCTCGGCCACCTCACCTCGAGTGGTCACGGAAGGCTCCTCGACCATCGTACCTATGACAAGAAGAACAAAATGATAATTTATTAGAGTGCTGATACACTAATAGAAATAAAGAAAATCTATGCAATTTCAGTTAAAATGTTTTGCAACACAATCTAAACTCACCTCCCACTAGTAGGGTTATGTGGACATGATGTTCGGTAATGATCAAATGATTTGCAGATACTGCACATGCGATTACTTTACGCTGCCCTCTCATCCATTATGTTTTTGTACCTACTTGATCGTGGCCTCCCTGACCTAACTTTAACCAGAAGGCATAGACCGGTCGCGCCGTCGTATTACGGCGGTATTTCGATCCGCGACATGAAAATTCAAGAGTATGTATGCCCATACATTGACATTACTTTGACACATAAGCGGATGATTCAATCTCCTATGGACTAGAGGCTATAAAATGACTACATGGCATATGATAAATCAGTGTTCGTGTACAACTACATGAGTTGTACTGATCCGCTGTGAAGTCAACTCTGAAGGATCGACAATTCCTGTCAAATACTTGCACTTCATTCGCATTAATATTGATTGATTGCGGATAGCGTCTGGCCTCACACTCAGATTTGCTGAGCACTGTCTGTGTTCTAAGAGAGAATGTGAATTATGTAGGCGGTTCTCCTAAATCAATGGTACTTGCCCTTTTATAAAATAAACTCATAATGTTATAGTAAATAGCAGTGATCAATGCTTGAATCGGTAGTCCTCGTGCACTTTTAAGTACCCCATTAAAACACTCTGATACATTTGTCGTCATAGTACCGTAACGTGAACCAATGTCACTTGGGCACATCACGATCTACTAACCGATGGTATGCTTGGGTTTAATTTTTTTATATGCGCCATGTGACGGTTGAATATGTTGATGTCATCCGTGTTTGTGAACATGTACATTTTCTTACATAAACTCAACATCCGCAATACCCATTTTTCTTATTGCTTTCTTGAAGTTTTCCCTAAGATGTCTTAGCGCAATGATATGCGGCCCATGAAAAATATCATCCGACCACCACGAATGTTTATCGAGATTATACATAAATCACTCTCGTGAAATAATAGGCATCAGTTTTTATATGCACATAAAGAACTAGAGCCAAGATTCATTACTCTTAGATTCAACCACATCAAAAGAAAGCAAAAATTGTCTGTTGTTCGCATCAATACCAATAGTTGTGAGCAACGTATCTCGATACTTGCCTAGTAGGAACATCCGTCCATCGCGAGCAGGACAATTCTCCAACTAGAAATTGATGGTCCAAAAGCGAACAATCTGAAACGTATGTCGATGATAAAATTAGCTTATGATCACAGCATAATGAATCCATAAATAGGCCTGAGAGCGGTATGACTCCTCCCAACTATCAAATATTGCTATACTCTCTTCATCCCGTGCCTTCATGTAAGAGACTTTAATATTAAATTTTAATTTCATCCTTCCTATGATCTCTCTAGGTTTCAAGTCTATTTGAAATCACATAATTAGCATTATAAAATAATTAATGAACTTAGAAGTGCAATGACGATGTCCAAAACCACTGATAGTGGTAACGCATGTGTGCGGTGCACCTAAAGTTGATATCCTTCAGGCACCTCCCAATCTCTTGCTTCTGCTACAGTGCATGCGCCATTAGCAAGATCGGCTAGGATTATTATGTTGCTCACATATAACAGTAAAATTTTTCTAATTCGAAGTGACAGTAAGGAACTAAACATTATTAAGAATTGACCAACCAGTTGCTGTGAACTGAAGCTCCTTCTTATTTAAGAAACACATATCTTCATATAACTCAACTGAAACTTTGATGTCATCTGAAAAAGTTGAACTATCAGATGGACCATCAAACACAATATCTGCATCCCAATCTTTTGTGGTTTGGCAGATGCGGACATAGTCATTATTGCAAATCATAACATCATCATTGGATGAATTCCGGATTGAATGACTCCAGATAAGCTCGTGACGAACATTGATGTCACATAAATTGGTATTACCTAGTAAATAATCCTCCTCAGCATCTTTATTATCAGATGCATTGCTTAATTCGCTATTCATCATTTTGTACTCGTCATCTGGTAATAATCTAGATGAACTAGGTTGGTCATGCAGTTGTGCTTGAACAGACAACTCAATTCTATATTAAAAAGTTATAATCCTTTAAAAAATAGAAGATACTCTAAACAAAAAAAAAAGCCACTAACATTGCTGTTGAGGTAAATGCTTACCTTATTTTCGTCATATCGTTGGGGTTCAATGGCCAAGTGAACTCATGAGCATAATCGGTATACATTATCGTATCGATGTCTTTCTGCGGCGGTACATTGTGGCTTTATTTCACATAAAGAATTAATATCGGCGGAAGTTTCATCCAATGCTGATCGCAAACTTCATCATCGAAATAGTAGAAGTTATGTATCCCGTACGGCGGAAACACGTAATCTCCACTACAGTTATCAACATCATAACGCAGATCCGAGCACTTTCTATTTTAAATCTTCTAAAGCATGCGAAACTTCGATGGGCGATTTTTACCATCGACATAATTTGGAATGAACTGATCATCAACGATCAGTTGACCGTCATAGAAGAGAATTAAGGAAACAAGCTCCTCACTCATTCTACTATATGCTCATCGACCAAATTTCTAACAAAACTTAAAAATTCACTCATAATTCGTCAAAAAAAGTTCAATCGATTAGATGGTCGAAAAAAGTTATCATTTAGTAGCTAGATCACTATCAAATGCACATGGAGTTGTGAATTCACATAATAGCTTAAAGTGTTAAAATGATCAATGCCTAATAATAATAATAATAATAATAATAATAATAATAATAATAATAATAATAATAATAATAATAATAACAATAATAATGTAATTGCTTGTTATTTATGATGGTACAAATCTCGAGGTTCAATTTATTCACTTAAAGCTCAGACATGATGACTTAACAACTTGATTGTCCCATTGCACCAATAAAATGACTGTATGTATGTCCAATTGCTCTAAATTTGAACTGAATAATTATATTTGTATAATAAACTCTAAAAAAAAAACCTAATAACTATAGAGTATGGTGAGTTAAAAAAACTACTAGAGAATGGCTATATAAGATTGAAGATGAGACAAAAATAAGCCTTCAAGTTACATAACAAGATTTAAAAGATGCAAGAGCTTTTTCATCTCCAATCACACAATAAATGGTCATATTTTAATCATGAATCAAATACACATAAAAAAACATAATTACTTGACATAATGTTGATATTTTCCTTCAAAAATGGTTTAAAAGACAAATCGATACAAATAACTCATAGCAGACCTCAAGCAGTAATGGAGATATGATGAGCTTCACAATCCTACTGATCATCACCCTTGTCACCCTCATCACCTAAGGAGTAGAATAAAGTTCTTCCCCACCTTCAAAGTTCTCTTTCCATTATTGCCTACTGGAATGAGAAAGGAAAAAGAAAAAAAAACGTCATTACCTTCCAATTAGCTGGACTAAGCTTGCGGTGGAGCCGACGACACACAAATAATGGTGGAGCCGAGCATGAGTGTGTGTGGGGTAGGGGGGACCAGTCAATACCTTCCAATTAGCGGACGGAGTTTGCAGTGGAGCCGACGACAAACAAATGGCGGTGGAGCCGAGCGTGAGAGTGTGTTGGGGAGGGGGAACGGTCGACCTAACCGATCAGTAGAGGCGGCGGGGTGGGATGTCGAAACAATGTCAGGGTCTAGGGGCGAATATATCTGGTGAAAAATGGCGATAATCGGTTGGTAGCTTAGGCCATTCGATGCTCGATAAAATATCGTCCATAAGTGGGGACTATCACCTTGGCGGTGAGGTGGGCGCGATCACTTATGGGGTACTATATTTAATATTTTTTAAATGTACTTAATATATTAATTAATTATTACTTAATACTTAATTTAAAAATTTCATCTCCAGTGACTCCTGTCTCTAACTCAAAATCACTCCATCGAGTAGTTTGGCTACAAGATTTAGGGGCTGTTTGTTGTCCTCATTGGCTAAAAATAATTATAGAGTATTTAAAATATATTATAATTATTAATTAAAAATTTAATACATGTAGGAATTTATTTGTTATTATTGAATAAAGTGAATATAATGTAATATATTTTACGAATAAGAGTGATGTCAGGTGTTGAGCAACAATTAGCAGTAGTGATGGTTAGTGGATAATGGTTGCTGATAGTAGTGATCGATAGCAGTTGTGACTGATGAAGATGGTAGATTGTAGTGGTGGTCTAGGTGGTGGCTGATGATGAGTTGCAATGGGTGGTGACTAACTGCTGGCAGTGACGGTTTGCGGTGGGTCACTATTGGTCACTAATTAACGGTAGTGATGGTTGGGGCCCAGTAGGGGTTGATTAGCAATGATGGTAACAGGTGTTTGGCGGTGGCTAGTGGCCGGTGGTGATAGTAGGTAGCGACCTACATTAATTGACAGTAGGCAACCGTTGGTTGTGGCTGGGGAGTGGTGGAAGACGACTAATGACAACGATCTTCACATTACAGAGAGCAGCGTATTTGAAATTCTCTAAATTAGGCTGATTTTAAATACATTGAATTTAAACAAAATAGTGAATTTGAAATACACTAAAATTTGCAATGCAATCCAAATTCATCAAACCAAATATCAGAAATTTCAAAACCCTTGCATTCTAAATATAATATACTCACTTTGCAGCAAACAAAATAGCCCCTTAGTAAATACTCTAAATTTAAAGTTGTGAGCATTTACATAAATGTTATATAATTTATATATATTTATATAGTTAATATTTAAATCTTATATTTAAATAAAAATATATAAATCTTTAATATTACATCAAAATAACTTCATAATTAAAAATTTAAAGTGATATGCACATTTTAAAATATAAGAAATATATTATATTTGTAAATATCAAAATTTAGATGTTAGATATGTAAATACATAAAATTGTATTCTATTTATAAATTTTCCTTAAATTTATTAACTTTTATTTGAGTTAAATATTTAAAATTATTTAGTACGATTAGTATTAATTTAAAGTAAATTCAAATAAATTATTTGACAGGTTATTTTGGAATTTAAAAATTTATATGATTGTGATATTTTATTTTATTTACTTGTATGTATTTTAATTATTCTTTATTATAATAATTATCATAATTAATCAAATTAAATATCTCAAGTAATAACTAATTAATAATTTGATAAATTAATTAAATACAACTAACATATAATTAAAGTGAATCAAAATAAAACTGATATTAATTCATTTAAAATAATAATTTATTATTAGTTAATATTAATTACTACGATTAAAGTAATTAGTAATTACTTCAATAACTCATATATATATATATATACTTTTTATATTACAATAATTTTAAATAATAAATTTTCTTATCAATTATAGTTTTATAAATTAATTTATAATTACTTGAGAGTAATATTCTAACTAATCATAATTAATAGTTAATAAAATTTAATAAAATAAATTTTATTTAATTAAATTAAACTATACGTAATATTAATTTATTGAAATAATATATATTTTAGTTATTAATATTAATGTAAAATTAAAATTAAAATATTTTATTTAATTATATCTAATTAATATATCTCATTAAATGAAACTATCCACTTTCTCCCCTAAATTTTCAACTACAAAGAATGAAGGCATTAATACGAGTGATGACATGCGAAGAAGAAGTGGTGTTCATGAGATTTGATGATTCACAATAAATCTGCCCAATGGGGTTGTTTTGGTATGATATATTTGTAGTGCAGTGTAAAACAAATATATGCATTTGAGAAATCCAAGTATTTGGTCAAATATATCTCAAATACAATATATTTCAATAATAAATTTTAAATACAACATCTAATTCTTTTTTAATTAATTTGGAGTTCATTAAATGCACTACAAATGTCATCATTCACCGCCACACACCAGTTGCCCTTATATCATTATTTTAGGTTGATTCTAATTGTTTATTAGAGAGAGTGATTTTTCAATAATTAACATTTAAATTTTGCGATAAATTAAAAATCTTCCAACCACCCAATGTACAGTTTTAATTAGGTTCAAATAAATAGTATGTATATATTGAACAATTATTTGTCCTTTTTTTTTGAAAAAAAAAATCGCTTATCTTAGGTGAATTTAATTTTTCACACAATTAGCTCCTCAACTACTAATGATGGGACAGTTTTCTTAATTATTATGTGTAGGTAATTTATGCAGTGTTGTAAATATAAGTAAACAAACATATAATTGGGCAATTTTTTTCATGTGAATACATGATTGTGCAATCATTGCTTATATTATACATGATATGACATTAAAAATTCCACTAATTGAAGCACAAATCTTGATATCGAAAACAATCTGATTTTGAGTCGAGATTAGCCCAGATCAAACGCTTAAAATATAATTAAAAATTTGGGATATAAGTCAGATCTCTAAATAGCTCATAAATATGGAATGTTTATAAGAAATCGAAAATGACGAGCGGATCTAAGCCCAAAATCTCTTAATTCGACTTCATTTGAGCATTCAAATACTTAAAATACATCGATGATCAAATGAATCATTTTTGAGCAAATCAGATGTGATTTGGATTTTGTGTATTTACGTAAATACTCATCTAATTTATAAATATTCTCTCATTCTTCATACGATCTCGAAAGTAAAGAGGGATAGAAAGAACTCAAAGATAATCATGTTATCGCTGACACCGCATTGCCAACTACCATCGCTGATCCGCCTGTTGATCACTCATCAGAACCATGCGACCACTGCTGCCACCACTTGGTCCATCGCCACGGCACCATTATCGGCTCGCATCGATCGCTGCTTGGCGCATTGCGGTCGCTCGGCCGCCATCGCCGGCTGCATACACTGACACTGGTTTTGCCCTCGTTGCTGATACTTGCTGCGTAACGCTGTTGCCGCATGCACATTACCGCTTGCCACTATTATCATTGTTCTACACCACTGAAGTTACTCGATAATCGTTGATTATGCGCCGACTATCGCTGATCGCTACTCATTAATTATGATCCTACAGATAAATTTTCATTTCGAGAATTTCTCATACAACTGTAATCCGTTATCATGAAAACTTAAACTTTGTACTTCAAAGTAGATAATTAGTGAAACATTTTACTTAAGCCATAGTTTTTTTCTTTCTGATTTTATTCACATAAAAATTCTAGTTTGTTTCTCTTCAAATATCTGATGTCCGATTTCAACAAAGTAACATAAAGTTTTATTATACCATAAGCGATTTTCTAGCACGTGATAATACATAATATTTTATATGATATCCACGTGTAATAATTTCTCCTTTTAATGTAATTTTAATTTATAATGGTGTTGAAGGAATTATACTATAATTATTTTTAAATTTTAATTCATCATAAAAAAAATTTATCTGATCAATCCCGAATCTTGGTGTAATGCTTGATTAAAAACTTTTAAAATCAAAGTTAAGACTATCTAAATTCTAATTTTAGCAAATTTATTATCGAATGAACATTCGAATAGGATTAAATTTAGATATCAAAAGTGATATGATTCAAATCCAAATAAATCAAAATCAAATACCAAATATAGGTAAAACTTCATAGTAGTATCAAACAAATTAAACAATCTTTGAATTGTATATACTTATAAAAAAAATGAGCATCTCAATAGAAATATTAGAGTGCATAATAAAATTAACTCATAACAATAATGGGATACTTAAGTGTGATCTATTAATGGATTATTAATTAGTTGCCAAGTGCATGAAAAAAATTTAGTTATATTTATAACATTTTTAAAGATAATAATTTTGCAAAAAAAAAAAAATTAATTTTAGCAAAAGCTTCAAAATATGTTCTAACATAATATTAAAAATATATAAATAATTAAGAATAATTGTGAACTTAAATATTAACTACTTGAGTTTCAAAATGATTATAGCTTTGAGCTTGAGTGGCCTTGCACTCATTTCAAAAATTCTTAGCATATGAAAAGAAAGAGCTCCAAAAAAATAACTTCAAAAATAACATTGTGAAATAATCAAGAATGTCTCCTTTTTAAAAAGATGAAGAACATAAAATTAATTAATGGTTAGAAGGCAAACTTAGGATTCACAAAGAAAGATATATATTATGGAGATAATTTGAAAATCGCAGCTAAAAAAATCCAAGATAGTAAGGACTAGGGATGAAAAGGCTATAATTCGAAGAGCATTATAGGGAAGATAAGAGCAAGAAGAACAAGAGGTGTGGGAAAGAGTAGATAGAAAACAAATGTTAAGTTACATTTTAGAATTTGTTTGAATTGTAATTTTTGACAACCACACTCTAATAACTTTGGTAAAATAATTTTTTTTTCACCATAAAATATTTTGAAAAATAGTCAACAACTTTTACTTTTTTGTTTCCGAAAAATAAAAGCGTAGTTCTCAAACGACTCTTTCGATACTAATTTGAGAGTTAAGTTTTATACTAATGAATGATAAAATAAAAACAATAAAATATTTACCATAAAAAAAAATAAACCTAACGTTATTTATATAGTTAAATTAGATACATTGCAAGTGAAAATTAATAAGACCTAAATAAAAAAATAAATATATTATTTAAAATAAGATAAAATATCTAATAATCTACAAAATATGATGATTATGTGAAAACAATGCTATAGATTTTAGCGTAGGATTAAAAAAAACTCTGTAAAAAAATACATGGATAAAATTTTATTTTTATTTTGTAATAATTCTTGAATAATTAAAGTTAATGTATCAATTAATGAATAATAATATTTACAGTACATAAGAAATTAAAATAATTTTTTGACAGATTTATTCATATATATATATATATTTAAATTTTAAATTAAATTAATAATAAATTAATGCACATAATACTCGTAAACCACTACAAATTTAACTTCTCGACCGAGACCCAAATATTTAAAATAATTAAATGAGATGCATAGGAATGAAATTAAACTAATATGTAATATATAAATAAAAAGAATATTGAGCTGAGTACAGAGTGACTCCTCAATCACTTTTTTTGAAATTTTAAATTCTGGTCGGTTCACTCTCGTCACGGGATGTCCCTAGCACGGGCCCGGCCCGAATGAAATTGGCAAGGAAGGCACTAATAAATCAGCCACGTCAGCAACAGGTATTCTAAGCGGGACTGGGCCCACCTTCGCGTCAGCCAGCCGGCCAGAACCTGCTTCTTCTCCTTTCTTTCCGCACAAAAGAGCCCACTGTTTTTATCTCTTCCCTCTCTCTCTCTCTCTCGCTCAAACTTAACGAACGGAGAAGCAGAGGCGCCCGAACAAGTAAGTAAAATAATTCATTCAAAATCCTCAAAATATTTTATTTTATTCGAGAGAAGCGTTTTACGCCTTTCTAGTCTTCCTCTAAGCTCTCTCCTTCCTTTCCCTATTCCATCCTTTGCTCCATCTGTTTTTTTCTTCTTCTTCATCTTTATATTAAAATCTCAGTTATTTTATTAAAACGTTGTTTTTTCTTAAATTTTCTCGCTTATTAAGCTATGATTGCTGAAGGATTTTTGAGAGTTGAAACCGTCAGATATTAGAAGATTTCTTGGTTTTTGATGAAAGAATTATGAGATTTCTATTCTGCGGTTAGGGGATTTTATGATTTTCCTCTGTGGATAGCTTTAATTTCAATCTCAGATTAGTTTTTGTTTTCAAAGATTAGCTTTTCTTGCTTAATTATAGTAGCTTTAGATGGTGTTAGATATCGCATATTTATGAGACATATGAAGTATTTTTTGTTGTGAAACTATTACTTATTTATGATTTTGGCAATCTGATAAGAAAATAGCTACACCAAGTATTAAAAGCTGTTAAAATATTTAAACGTTTTTCTTTGATTACTGTGTGAAGAATCTTAGAAAGGAGAAAATATATAATTTAAATGTAGACAAAATGACATTTGAGGACAATATGTCATTTCATGTTTAAACCTTAAATGGACATTTACAAGTTAATGTGTTATCGGATTGAGCTTGTGGCAACTAAAAGGGCTGCAACAAATGAAAGTTAACTCGTGGCTCAGCTCGATTAGAGCTCATTCATGTTCGTTTGATTAACTAATCAAACGAGCTTGATCATTTTTTTAAATACTCAATTCGAAAATGAGCAATAAAATTTATCATTCGTTCATTTATATTTGCGTGCTGAAAATCATGGGTAGAGTAAAGTTTTCAACGTTAAATCCAAAGACACTAGGTATAAAAGTGTGAACAATAAAACTCCGAATTTTACGTAAAACCCTAAAAGAGGGAAAACCACTGCCCAAGAAAAGCTTCCACTATGTATGCTTTGAGTAAGATCTTCCGACACGGATTACAAACAGAGTGAAAGGAATAACCATGCGACAACGATCGTCAGAATGCTAAGAGATGATGGTGAATGCGGAGCAAAACCGGTAGAAATGCGAACAATTAGCGAAATGTAGAACAATCACCTGGTAGAAGTCATCATTACAGACCAGAGATCGACGCAATGGATCAATGATGGCTGGCTGGTGACAAACCGCCGAGTAATGAGACGTTTGTGGAGGATCTTTAGAGCTCTCTCTCTCTTGCTTGCCCCTTCTCCTTCACTCTCCCCTCATGAGGAATGAGCCATTTATGATGGCGAGTGACGTTCAGAATACATGCAAAACCCACTACCCACTTCTGACGGCTCAAAATGATCCCCTTGATCATATATTGTATTTTATGCATTTGAATGGTCAAATGAAGTGAATTGTAAGATCTTTGTTGGAATCTCGCCGAGACGCTATTTATTTATAAACACTTTATATTTGAAAGCTATTTAGGATTTAAGCGATATCCCAAAGTTTCAAGGATATTTTAAGAGCTTGATCTCGACCGTTTCAACTTCACTTGCTTTTAACATCAAGATTCGTAATATTTTAAGTATATCATTCTCTATTTTGGATGACATTATCTCAATCATCCAAAAATATATGTTAAATACTAAAAATAGCAAATTTGATGATTTTGAGGTCCATTAACTACACATTTTGAGAGCAGATCTTCATAGAGCAAGATTATGACTACTACAATGGGTAACGCATGTAGTATGGCGCGCAGATTTCGATTACACCCATCCGGTGTGAACGGAGCTCGGAGCCCTGTGGTGCTGCACGGCCACGCCACGATGCGACTACATGGCGCTCAAGGCTGGCAGTAATGGCGTCACGCGTGGGCGTCTGGCTCACAGTGGGCCTCAGCGCGAACGGACGGGCCGGTATCAGGCGATCGTGATGCGCGTCGCGGCTTCGCGATCGGCCCCGTTGAGGCGATCAAGACCCACGGATTTTGCCGTTATTCCGGTTTTCTCAAAGAGGCGCCACCTTGATGGACCATCCGGGTTTGAGGCGATCAAGACCCACGCATTTTACGGTTGTTCCGCGAGGCGCCAACCGCTTGACGGACCCGTCGAGATCAAGACGGATTTACGCTGCGTCCGTTTTCCTCGAAGCGTCCCGCCACGACCGTCCGGGTTTGAGTCAAGATACCAGACTTACATCGTATTCGGTTTTCCTCGAAGAGGCAACCGCCGACACGTCTGCTGGAGGTTTATCAAGACCGTACATCGTGTTGTTTTTCCTCGAGGCGTCAACCCTTGATACCGTCCGGGTTTGGAGGTAATCAAGACCCACCTGCTTGACCCGCTCGAAGAGCGAATCAACGGCTCCTCAGTTGAGGTCGACGGGTGGTGAAGAACCGGCGACGAATACAGGAGCGAGAAGCCAGCAGTACTGAATGATACGAATGGTGACGGAGGAAGACGGTTGCACATAATGGCGATGCGACGACGAGCTGACGAAGTCGGCTGGCGGACGCATAGCCGCTACGACGCGACGTAGTGCACGGACCGGCGATGTCGGCGGCGATCAGGGACAGGTCGAGCGACCGTGATATGGCACGGGGGGGTCGACAATGAACGGGCGACCGACGCTTAGTGTGAGCGGCGACGGCAAGGACAATTAAGATCGCAGATGGTCAGCGAATGGCGACGAATGGATACGACAGATTACGGCCGACGGTGGCGGCCGGCGGTAATGGTCGCAATGACCGATTATGGCTCAGAACGGCGGCGAATGGCGAATAGCGATGGTCATGAGCTGAATGGGATTAATCGGCAGCGTGATTTAGGCGGCGAGCCGGGTAATGGGCGACGACCATGACGTTAAGGATCGCAATTGCCTGAAGCAGGCATAATACGTGATCCATGGGCAGACCGACGACAAGAATGCACCGACGTGGTCGGCAAGGTTCAATCGATGGTCAAACCGACGATGGTTTGCCGCAGATGGCGGCAGCCCATGACGGTGGGCCAGCGACCGGCAGAGTTTCGAAGGAAATAACCGGCTTACCAGCGGTTTACCAGCCGCCTAGTCGCGGATGACCGAACGCAGGGCGAGCAAAATGCCGCGATGGTCGGCTAGACCAGCCGACAGTGCCGCGGTGACCGACGGCTGAATAAGGCCACGGGCTGGTACGCTGTGTTCGACGATGTCGGGGGACCAACGACTGCAAGCCAGCGGTCCGCGACCAGAGTCAGCAGCGACAAGCGGGTAATCCATGACGGCGACGGGTTACCGACGAGGGTGGCTTATAGCACGAGAAGCCAGCGAATACAAGACGCAGAATGGTGATGACCTGCGGACGATGGTGGTGACCAAATAAGATTGTCGGCGATTGCGGACCACACGAGTTGCGGCCGACGGGGTGGTCGACGGCGAAGCGCGAGTAAGTCAGCCGATGACGTCGAGCAATGGCGGATGACCGTGAGGATTTTGACCTATCAGGATGTTTGTTGAGTGTTACCCGATGAGCGTTAACGGTAAGAGGTTGAATCAATCCGAGGATTTTGACCCATTCGAGTATTGTCGTGTATACGATAACTGTATGGAAGAGGTTGAATTGAATCTAGATTTTGACCTATCCGGTATTGTTTGTCAGTTCGTCCGATGATGTTAACCTGTATAAGAGGTTGAATTGAATGGCGATTTTGACTATCTCGAGGTTGTTGTGAGTTCGCTGCGACGTTAACGTATGGAAGAGGTTGAATTGAATCCGGGGATTTTGATCTATCCAGGTCGTTGCGAGTCGCTTCGGCGAACCTATAAAGAGGAATTGAATCCGCCGAGATCTTTGACCCATCCGGTTGTTTGTCGCAAATGGCGTTAACTTCGATGACGTTAACTGTATGGAAGATGTTGAATTGAATTTCGAGATTTTGACCCATCCGAGGTTGTTTGTCGAGACCACGACATTAACGGCGTGGAAGTCCACTGGACCTTTTGACTTATCCCAGTTGTTTGTCTTGCTCGATGACGTTAACGTGAAGAGGTCGTAAGTCCACTGGGACCTTTGACCTATCCTAGTTGTTTGTCGAGTCTGAATGATGTTAACCTGGAAGAGGTCGCAGGAAGTCCACCAGGCCTTTGACTATCCAGTTGTTTGTCGAGTCTTTGCTCGCGACGTTAACTGTATGGGAAGCGAAGACACTGGACCTTTGACCTATCAGGTTGTTTGTCGAGTGTTTGCTCGATGACTAACGCAAAGAGTCGATTAAAACATCCAGGTTAGCAAAGTTGCTTCTTAACCTGGCCTTTTCATTGATTAATGACTTGCTTTCAACGATAATCAATTAGATATCCGAATATCGATTTGAATAATCTTTTAGATTAAGATTTGCCAGTTTAACAAATAATGAAGTTTTTGAATCTTCATTCGCCATGCCTTAAAAGCTTGAAATGGTACATCTCGATGGTTTTGATCTTGGGGAACTTGGTCACCATACAAGATGATATAAATCGGTTTCCATGACGACCAAACCGCTATGCGTTAGAAAACCATAGGTAGAGTAAAAGTACTTTAGTTGAAATCTAGCACACACACGTATAAAAGTGTGAATAATAAAACTCCGAATTTTACAAAAAATCTGAAAAACCAGGCTGGCAGAAAAGCTTCCACTATGTATCGTTTGAGTACAGATCTTCCGTCCGGATTACAAAGTATATGAGAGGAATAACAAATGGCGTGACAACGATCGTCCAGAATAGCAATAGTAAAGATGATAGTAAAGCGGGAGCAATCACCCATAAACGCAAACAATTTGGCGAAATGTTGGGAATAATCAGGTAGAAGTCATCATTAGACCGATAGAGATTGACCCAGGATCGAATGCGGCATGGTCATGGTGACAACAGTGGTGGGGTATGATTGTTTGGAGGATCTTTAGCTCTCCTCTCTTGCCCCCTTCCTTCTTCATTGGCCTCCCCTCATGAAGAGGCTATTTATAGATGGAGAGTGACGCCTCAGAATACATACAACCCATACCACCCACTCATCTGACGACAAAATGATCCCTTGATCATATGATTTTGCATTTGAATGCTCAAAGTAATTATAAGATCTTTGGCTTGTTAGAACTGTGAGACGCCGATTTGATATAAACACTTTATATTTGAGAGCTATTTAGAGATTTAGATATCTCAAAGTTTCCAGGATATTTTAAGAGATCTCGACCGGTTTTCAACTCGCTTGTTTTGACATCAAGATTTGTGCTCACTAATAGTATTTTAAGTGTCATATCAATATTCATGAATATTATCATCTAAACCTGAATAAGCTCGATTAGACTACCGATTAAAGCTTGTTTGTGAACAATATTGTTCAAATTTTTTTTAATGCTTTAATTGATACAAATTTTGTGTATATTTCTCAACAAGCTAGTGAACAGTTCGATTAAGGCTCTTAAAGCTCGTTTATTTTATTAAATAAGTCGTTAACAAGCGATAATCTAATTTGAACTAAGCTTGTAAACAAACTTGAATCTAGCTCAAGCTCGATAATGATAAACATGCTCAAACTTGAACACCATTCCTAAAGCTCAAATCGGCTTGAACTCGAATATTAAACAAGCTCAAGCTTTAACATATATAAGCCCCTAGCAACCAATGACTTACTTTTAATATGTGATATATATATATATATATATATATATATATATATATATATAATAATAATAATAATAATAATAATAATAATAATAATAAATTTGTCGAGAATCCAAAAATGATCTAACATCCTTGATCATTCTTCTCCCCTCTTAAAATTATCTATGGAGCAAAATTCATGGAATGACACAATTTCTAGTCATCAATCAAGCTTATTCATAGTTTTTATAGGTGGAAGATTCAGATAAATAAATGAAAGTAAAATTTTCTATTTTATGCGCATGAGTTAACCGATCAATTTGAATGAAATTTTATATGCATGTTTAAAATTATGATGAGAATAAAGTCAATGGCTTTGATTTTGGGAATTCACTAAAAAATAAAAATAACACCAATAATATTACTATATGTTTGATGCTTAATCAAATCATTACATTAAAAATTTTGGTTGGTATCTATTTAATTAGCATGGGATAGATCAAGATGTGTCAATTTTCAATTGAGTTTGACAATTGAGCATCTACAATTGAATCTAATTAGTATAAATTATGAGCTTTTATCATTGACACGTTTAAACAAATTATAATCTATATGCTTGTTAAAATAGCGAGAAAACCCTAAGTACAAAAGTGGCTCACCCATTGTGTGCAACAATTCCATCTCCATTTCTAGATTGACATGATTCAACTAGTTGAACTTTGGTTATGTATAGGATCAATCATTAGGGATCCAATCAATAGTATGGGTCATGATCCTCTCAATTGTGAGCATCTAATCTACATAGTCACACCATAATTTTGATTGGTGATGATGAAGTTTAACTTGAAATGATCATAATAGAGGGAGAGGGATTGACATGACCAACTTGATTATAGCCACCGAAGCCAAGTTTAGCAACCAATTGATCTTTTTTTTCTTCTCATTGTACAACATAGAGCTATCATCCAATCATACTAGGATAAATAATATCCAAGTTATTATTATAATTATCTAAGTTAATATTATAATTAGTTTATCTTATATGGGACTTTCAATTGCTTTTATTTGAAGTTATCAATGCCATTATATTTAATTATTTATTAGGTGTTATTTTAATCTAAGTTAAAGTCAACTATGACACAAAATCTTATTATTTCATTAAAGTAAAATTAAAGCAATTATAGTTGACCATCTATTATGCATTCATATATTATAGATGCTTATGACCTATAATTAAAATGTAAGAGATCAAGAAGCCTAACAATAGATCTTACATCCAATGAGAAATTAGATGATTGATAGGGACAACATGAGACTTATGATCTTACCTTATAAACTAGATTGCCCAAAATGCATATAGTGGTCATTATACAAATTATGAATATTAACATATTCTACATGCATACACATCTTAGGCTTGCAACATGAGCCTTCATTGATGGGCATTTGTTGATTATCTTGAAGTTTATAACATAGGGCACCCTACGATACGAGAGAATACGCGCGGACTCACGGCAGAGTCCGCAATCTCCATTTTTTCCTTTAAATAAAAAAAAGGAATCAGGGGACTCGATGCATCCTGAGTCCCATCATTTTTTCCTACGATACACTAAATTTAACATATAGCCTTCCATAACTTGATCTACTCTTTAAGGTTATATATTAAAAATATTCATAATTTGTAATTTTATAAAAAACATTCAAGTGAGCTTAGTCAAGTGTTTAAAACACTTATTTGAGATATTCATTCAAAATAAATTATTGAATATATATATTTTAATAAATATATAATATAAATATTTGATTAATGTTATGTATTAAGCTATATAAAGTAATATTTTCCTAAATTTATTTGAAGTAATAATTTATAGAAAGATTTATATTCATATTACACAATTCTTACGTATTTATATATCTAATATTTAAAATTAGTTATTTATTTATCTAATATTTTTTTATATTTAAAAAGTGATTTATGATGATATTTTTAATGTGATATTAAAGATTTAATTGGTAGATATATAAAAAATTAAAATTTTTATATTAGATATATAAATATAAAAAATTATGTGATGTGTATATAAATTATTCTAATTTATAACTATGCTAGTTTTCATTCGTTTTGGCAGAATATTAATAATTAATATGATCTCCGAAGTGGACGCTGACTCCGTGAACACCACTACGCCGTCCGACCATCCAGGGCCACCGCCCTCCCGCTGGCACCAAGACGACTCATCCGCCTCTCCCAAAGCGATCGGCCACCTCATTAGGCTGATGTGCAGCTTCGGCGGCCGCATCCTCCCTCGCCCCCATGACCACCAACTGCTACGTCGGCGACACATCGTCAGCTATTCCCCGCTCCGCCTCCTTCTCGACCCTCCTTTCCAAGCTCTCCAAAATCGCTGGTTCCTCCGTCCCCACAGACCAACTCACCGTCAGTACCAGCTCCCCAACGAGGACCTCGAAGCCCTTATCTCTCTCACATCCGACGAAGACGTGGAGAACATGATGGAGGAATACGATCGCCTCTTAGCTTCCCGAACCCCCCGTCTCCGCCTCTTCCTCTTCTACCCCGGTGCCGACTCCTCTGGCGCTTTTGGCTCCATCCTCGACCGCTCCGGCGGCTCCAAGAGCGACGATTGGTTCCTCGACGCCCTCAACGGCTCCGGCGCGACGCCAACATCGCTTCTCGAGCGAGGCCGTTCTGAGGCATCTTCAATTATCTCCGAGGTGCCGGATTACCTCTTTGGCTTTGACAACAATTCCGACGAAATGCCGCCGGCGGCTGCCACGCAGACGAGCCCGGCACTGGAGTATCTCACCATATCTGAACAGGCAATCACCAACTTCAACCCGAAATTAGACGATGACATCCAGTCGAACAGGTTGACCGCCAGACTAGCTACATTCCGAATCCGTCTTGGCAGTTTGTAGCTGAACCAATGCCAGTTTACTGTTCCCGGACCGATGATGCCTGGCGGAAGCCTACCGGTCCATCCGGTGCCGATGTCCATGCCGATGCCATTCCCAATTGTTCCTCACCAGGTCAGTGGTGGTGGGCAGGTGTCTGGTGGCTATGCACAGCCGGTTCAAGCTGTTGTTGGGAATCCGATTCACGGTGGTCCGGTCTATGTTGGTGGGAACCATATGTACCCGATGCCAGGTGAAGCGTACGAGTTTGCGGCCAGCGGAGGGTTGATGAGAACTCCGACAGTTATGCCGATGTATCCACCGATTCCAGCCGCCGGGATTGTTCCGGCGGGTACAGAGCTGCCGTTGCCAGGCGGCTCTGAATTCAGAGCGCCACGGTCTTCTTAATAGTTTTGGATAAAAAAATAATCGACGGTTTAAAATCCAAAGTGTGATTTTTTTCCTGCTTGAAGGTCTCTGGGTTTTCTTATCGATTTTGTTTTTATTTGCATTTTGAACTCTCTTTTTTTTATCTGTGATTGTACTTTTTAAACATTTTGGTGTTAAAACTTGTTTGTAAATTTAATTTGATGCTTTTCTTTTTTTCGTTATAAAAACCGGTGGTTTCATGATTGTGAATTTAATGGACTAGGGTTGAGAATTTATAGCGAAGGATCCAAAAGTAGTGCAGAGCTAAATGTTGGAGTTATGCATGAGAAATTATTCAGCATTCAAATGTAGTAATCATTGGTGACTAGTAATTAAATGTCATTGCTAAATGCAGTCTCCACAGCTATTTCTTCTTTTGTTAATGTTCTTTTGGATTTTTGTAATATTTAATGGCATGAATAAGAGCAATGGTGGAATCACTTTCTTCTCATGATAGACAAATTTATTACATATATAATTAATTTTAAGAAATAAAATGAAAAATATATAATTCAAAAGAGAGCTTTATATTTCATTATCATCAATAACAAAGCAACGGTTATAAGCTTTTCAATCTATTCTACATTGACTAATAATATCATTGATTTAAAATCAATAAGTGAGTGAAAGCTACTACCTCATTTGAAGTCAAAGACACACCGGTAATTAAAGAAATCAACAGAATCTGATTAACGTAAAACCTCAAAAGAGGAAACCATCCTGCCTTCCACTATGATCTTTCAGAGTACGTCTCCCGATAACCCGCACGTCGATATATGAGGAAACAACATGTAACGATTGCGGTTTAGTGTGATACAGACGAGGTGATAGGTGGTTGATCCACGAAGTGGCGCGACTCTTGGAGGATCTTCTGCTTGAGCTTCTTCTTCCTCCCCTGCTTTTCCTCTTCCGCTGTTCCTCTCTCTTTCTTGTTTGGACTCTTCCTCTTCTTCCTCGGACTCTTCCCTCTTCCTTACTCTGACTCTTCCTCTTCTCCGAAGTGTGATTGATCAGGTAATCCCGAGCTCATGGTGGAGGGTTGATCGTCGCAGGCTCCTCTTCTTCCTTGACTCTTCCTCTTCTGCTCTGACTCTTCCTCTTCCCTTCTGACTCTTCCTCTTCTTCCTCTGACTCTTCCTCTCTTCCCTGTTTGCAGATTGATGGCCGAAGGATCACCGCGTGGTCCATCCGGTGATGGTGACGATCGCCAATGGTCCTCCTCTTCTTCCTTGGTCAGCTCCTCTTCATTTGTTCACTGCCTCCTTCCTGTGTGAGGAATGAAGGCCCATTTATATATGGAGGATTTTGAAATTCACAGGCCCATACCACTCCTCGACGGACGGGCCAGATGATTCCTTTGATTATTTGATGTTGAGATTACGCCCAAATGAAGTAATTAGATCTTAGGCTCGTTAGATCCGACTCCGAGACGATTGACTATAAACACTCCATATTTGAGAGCTATTTTAAGATTTAATTGATGTAAAGATTCCAATGATATTTTAAGTCTTGATCTATGGTTTGACTCAAAATCATATCGCTTTCGACATCAAGATTCGTGCTTTGATTAGTGGTATTTTGAGAGCCATATCAATTGCATTATAGTTTTATTAGGAATTAAGTCAAGTACTTCTTTCTCAATATAAGGAATAAGATAAATTATCAAGTCAATCATCAATCATTATACTACGCTATCGATATTTAAAATTTTTTTTATATCAAATGTTCTATTTATTATAGTAGTAAAGTTAAGATCGATGTAATATATTTGTAAACTTAAAGATACACAATCTTTCTTTATCTTGACAATTTATTTAACAATATTGCTCAAAGATGAAAAATCATTATTACTGTGGATATCGTTAATAGAAGTGGATGTGGATGAGAGAACCATAAACTTAATTGTTGAAAATCACTAGGATTTAACTCTCCGAGAAGAATTATTTTACCTTTACAAAAGCAGAGATTCACTTAAGTTTAGATATGCCGCATAAAGAAGTAACTTGGTGCTTACTTCAGAGAATGATTATTCAATTCTTAAAGTTGATATCAACTATAATTTAGAACAACTAAATACGATAATGATTTAAATTTATTATTTATTTACTAATGAGATATTCCTCAATTCATTTTGAACTAAATCTCCATATAATATTGTTTATCAATATTTGGAAAAATTAATGATTTCGGGCTAATGTGATATCTTCATCAAATATGCTGTTTGTACTCTATCTCTCTAATTAACATCATAATTTTAAATAGGAGGACGAAGCTTAGGATTAGCTAGAAGGTTGTCAATATCTATATCAACTCATTCTTTTCTCATCAAACAAAGATCCATTTATTAGATCATAAAAATGAGAAAAGCCATATAATCCATGAAAATAATTGAGATTTATTAATCTAAAATCTATGATGTAAATATTAAAAGATATCACAAATTATGCATATATAAATAAATGTCAATACTATAAGAAAATATAGGGCATACCATCGATCATTTTATAAAAACAAAGACACACTTTTGATCTTCTTTAAAAATAAAAATAAATCATTACTAATTTTTTTAAAAATAAAGACACAACTTTGACCTTTTTTTTAAAAATTAAATGCACACTTTGGACCATTTATTAACAAAAAAATATAGATATTTTAATCGACAGAGGAATAACTGAGGAATATTTTTGAATACATTGATCCTCTGAGTTCACCTAATAAGAAGCATACAATTAATAAAAAATATTAAACAAATAAAAAAATGAATACGTCAAAATTTATTTTTTTATTTATTAACTTGATCAAGTTATTAACTAATCAAACATCGATAAAATTTCATTTGATTGTGTTCAACTTGTTAAAAGCTCATTAGTGTTCAAATCATTACTTGCCTAACATTTTATATTTTAAGATATTCTTAATAAAGCCAATATATTAAAATCTAAGTCAACCATCACTTCATCTTCTAATTAATAAATTTCCTTATATACATTAGACATATCTTAACAATTATTTTATCTTGAATTAAATATATTTAGGAAATATAACATCATGCCATTATCAATGTGAGATAAATAAATGTTAATCTAGTTATTAATCTCAATAATTAATGTGATTATGCTTGTGAGGTTCATCTCTTTTAGGTAATATTTATCTAAACTATTGGATTTATAACGTCCTAAATGATTAATGATACTAAAGTTAATAATTGACATCTCTTATAAAAGATCTAAAATGATTAGTATTTTTTCATGAATGACTCATGTTCATAAGAGGAATTAATTTTCATAGATTTTTAGTTATATTAAGATAAGTTAAAATTATTTGATAACTTATAAACTATGCTATTATACTATGATGTCTTGTGTATAATTATTTCATCATCTCATACTTTAAAGTTTAGGATTATTATGCAAGAGGCAATATGTGCTTAGCCTTAAGTGAGGAGCAATGGAGTGAGCTACACTTGCATTATTGATGGTTGCTGGCAGGGGATTAGTGCTAAATAAAGGAGGGGGCTGTCAGAAGGAGAAACCAGTCGATTTAAGGCAAAATGAAGGACTTACCTTTGGCATTAGTGCAGCAAGCCAACAACCTCAACCTTGGGGCTTACAAAGATGGTTGGCTTGGCGACATTTTCACTTCGACTTGTGGACTGCCGAGTGTCAAGCATGGGAGTTGAGAGATACCCAGAGAGGCGAGGCAACAAGGCACACGAGGCAGTGAGGCGAGGCTATGCACGAGGGCAATTGCTACCCCCCTCCTCCCATCTTCAAATATGTGTGGGTCTACCAGTGGATGAGAGTTTTTATTAAGTATCAAACTGTGAATGATGGATGGTTTAATAATGTTTCAAGGTAAAAGATGAATGCACACAAAAATCAATAAATTCATTTCTCTTAATTTTCATGTACTTTTTTTTCCTTTTTTTTTTAGTTGTCAGTAACCTTCTAATGGTCGATAATCTTTTATGTAGTAGTGCTCTCATTGAGACACATTATTGCCTGTTTCATTATTTTGTCCAAGTCCTTTAACTCAAACGCGATCTTTTTGATCAACTGCTACATCACCACAACTTCATTCTCTCTGCAATCAACGATGATCATGTTAAGGGGCTTCACTTCCAATGACTTCAAGACCTCAAAAACTTTCTTATTCTCAGTTGTGTCGTCAATTACTAAGCATGATCATCTCCATTTGTGCCAAAACCAACTTTTCTGGTTTACCAAGTCTGCTAGTCCATCTTAATCATCCAACAATGGGATAATGTAATTGTTAGCTCATTTTGATTGGTAAATATATTTTTTATTTTTCTAAAATAAAAGTGATACCAAATTTTCTCTTAATATTGAAAAACATTTTATAATTATTTTATTATTAATACTATTCAATATATCTTTTTTAATCATGTTAAATATCTTTTTAACTATATATCTTAGGCAATCATTTTTCTTTCAAAAGTTAAAAAAGATACACATGAATTTAAGTATATAATATTGAAAAGTAACTAAGTTATTATATTAATGATCTATTAATTTAGCTCTTAAAATTTTATGTCTATGCTAAAATAAAATTACAATATAATAATGATATGAATTTGTGATTAATTTATCAGTATATTAATCTGTCTTCTCTCACATAAAAAACGTTCAATTCATATTCGAAACGAGCATCTTATTCTTTAGATTAGATAAATAAGTTTTTACATTCACCATATCTCATAGTTTATAACATTTGTTTAGATACTTTAATTAATTAAAATCATGCCATTTATGATACCTTAATTTTTTTTTTTTAAACGTGAGATAAATTAATTTGTATTTCTCATTATAATCTTCAAATGGTGCAAATTAAATAAATATTTTAAATATTATATATATTCAAGATGAGCATATGTTTCACCCTTCTTGCTTGGGGTTTGTACAATATTCTATAATTATCCCAAGAACATTAATAAAAGAGCTAGATAGAGTAATTTAATTAATAAAGGTCCTCAAACGTGATCCATCATCTATGTCTCCCATCCAATGAAAGATAGTTTCTTAAGTCATCCCTACTTATTTCTTTTACATTTAATTGTTAAACAACTTTACTAAGAGTCTATTTATGGCAACTATAATTTTCTTAAAATTTGATTGTAAAATTATTATTTGAAAAATAACTTTTGGAAAACTATTATGGATATTATAAATATTTAAATTTTTTGAAAATTTTAAACAACAGTTTTGTAATACTCATTATTATGGGCGTAACCTGCATAATTTTCAGGATGAACAAATTTATATGTTAAGATAAAAATAAAAGATAAAAAATTTTTTTAGAGGGAGCAAATGATCTAATTCTCAAAATAAGCTTTTCAATACAAAATTTTCTAAAAAATAGCCAAAAAATTAGTAGCTAAACACAATTGTGGTTACTTTCTAACTGCTTTCTAAAAAATAAAGCAGTCAAAAAACTGCCTCAAATGCACTCTATGTTGCTCTCCTCACCGCTTACATGAACTCTAAAAGTAATTTTTAATTTTAAGACATGAAAAATAAAGCAATTTGTAAATGATTTTGTTTTTTCGTTGTCGGCAGTGCACATATAGCTGATAAAGAAATAATAAATGTAATAAGCAAACTTATCTTTCTTAATCAAAATGCTTAGCCTATTTGTGGGCTCCGAAAATTCGCTACCGATCTGTCGACAAATGAAAGTATGATTTTCAAATGTAGATGAGATTTTCAGAAGGCAAATGGATTAGTAGATAAGACACTACCCACATATTTCTCTCTCATTTTGCGAGGACTTTAGATCTAGTTCCAGGTCTCTTATAAGTGTAAGCACCTATAGTTAATTACCCTTCCCAATAAGTGAGAAAAAACTTTCGATTAAGACTAGTTGTTAGATCGCTAAATGCGTAGCATACAGTAGCAGTATGTGGAGTTTTTAGAATTTAGATTTAAGATTTATGAAATTCATCATCATTAGCTTAAAGCGAATGGTTGGGGGAATGATGACGTGCCTGATCTAGATCCCATGGTTCCGTCATCCCCGTCAGATACTACTTAGAGGAGGTACCCAACCCGACCGGATTATTATCGCACATGTGTTATGTCATCCAAGAAATCATTGTAGACATAGAGTTTATCTAAGAGACAATTTTAAGTCTACCTACCGACAAGACTTTTGCCCTATCAAGTATATCTATGATTCTGGACAAAGCCATTGGGAGCATACACACTGTGATTGTAATATAATGGAGCATTATTGGCCAAATCATTCAATCAGAGGACTCTGGTCATAACTGCATTATCTGTGGAGCCTACCGGCCAAGCCACACAGTCAAAAGACATGGGCCACATCCTTACTAACATGAGATTGATTGAGAGTGAACATAGTAGAACACTTGATTTGACATTGGCTTCTTTGTGAGTTAGAGTTTTCTTAATTTGTCACATTAAACAAATAGTTATGGAAGGTGGATAGATTGAGTTTTGCTTTAAGCTTTTAATGATTGAATTTTATTTAAACATTTTTTAGATTGATACTTGATTTAAGTTAATTTGATTTGAAATTAGAATTACATTTTGATGGAAGTATCCCATCCGATTGAAATCACCATTCAACACAGCCATCATTAGGGTGTTAATTGATTGAATCGAATATATTTGAGAACTTTGAATCCTGTCAACTCTGTTTATCTCCTAACAGAGGATTGTATTTATTATCACATGACATAATTAGCTTCTTAGATATTTTAATAAATTGAAATTATTATACTAATTAGAATTTTAGATTTTATTAACCCGGATCCAGTCCTAAGACCAAACTGAGAATAAACTGCAAAGATCCGAGATACAAATTTAAGCATTCAGATAATGTATAATGGGTGTATTTAAGAATGCCTTAATTAACGCCTTCTGTTCGCTTATATGATGTGTTGCAATCCGGCGACGATTAAGGGCGTTGTAAATTGATCTAATATCTTATTAGATCCTTGGATTATGTGGTGAAAATTTTTATATTTTAGAATTTTCTAAGAATGTATACTTCCATCTTCAATCTATGTAGAATAAAATAAAGATAAAAATATACTTTCTTCTATGCATTTTGACACCACGTAGATCCGCATATGTTCTTATTGATGATCGGTATGACATTAGAGAAGTTATCTCGAAAGATAGAAGTCACTACCCTACAATGGACCTAATCACTTGAATAAGGACTTGTTGACCTCATTTTTAGAATGAGCTCTCAACACCTCCATCTTAGACATAGGATTCCTCTTAGACTTTAAGAGTTCCTTAGTCTTAAGACACATCTAGTGATTAGGTGGACACTCAACCTAGCCTAGAGATTTAGAAGGGTTAGCCATAGGATTAGGTCATGCCTTAGAGTGATAGAAAATTTTCCTACCCTTAGCTTGAACCACTCCTCACCTTTCGTCCTTCAAGCCAAACTCCAAATCAATCTCATTTGATTTTATCCAAACTCAAATCAACTTCATATGATTGAAATCCATGATTAAAATCTATGATTGAAACCCATGATCAAAATCTATAAAAATTCCCAAGTCCAAAATTTTCTAAGTCCTTAATCCTCCCTTAAGGAGTTAGCCAAAATCATGATCAAAACCAAATCAAATCTTTGAGATTTTCTCAAAACTCATTTATATTCTCATATATAAATGAAATATAAATTTAAATCAATCAAATCAAATCCCCAAATTAAATTCCAAATCAATCCATGAAATCTTTCTTAAATCCTTTAAATCCCCTTTAATGGATTTAACCAAAATCAACTCTAAATCTATTCAAACTCATGAAATTATCTCAAAACTCATTTATATTCACATTTATATTCTCATATATAAATGAAATATAAATATAAATCAATCAAATCAAATCCAAAAATTAAATTCCAATTTAAAATTTTCCTTAAATCCTTTAAATTCTATTTAATGGATTTAACCCATATCATCATCAAACCAATTCAAACTCATGGGATTTTTCTCAAAATTCATTTATATTCTCATATATAAATGAAATATAAATACAAATCAATCAAATCAAATCCAAGAATTAAATTCCAATTTTAAAAATTTCATTAAATCTTTTAAATTTTCTTTTAATGGATTTAGCCTAAATCATGATTAAACTACTTCAAATCCTTGAAATTTTCTCATGATATATTTATATTCTCATTTATATTCACATATATAAATGAAATATAAATTTAAATAATTAAAATCCTTTCCAAAAATCAAACTCAAATCTACTCAAAATCCAATCTAAGCCTTTCAAGTCAAATCTTAGCCAAATCAACTTCAAATCGCCAAACTTGATTTTCTCTCATGATTCAATCAAACCTACAATCATGAACCCATATATAAATCCAAACTTCAATCAAACAATCAAAACCTAATTCAAAAATCAAAGCCTAAATCCCTTCATATTCTTCCTTTGAATATGAAATTATCAAATGGATCAAAACTAATTTGACTTCAAACCACTTACAAATGGATTTATATTTCAATCATAAGTCCATAAAAAAGTTCAATCAACTTCAAATCAAGCTTTGACCAAACCATTTGACCCACTTAGGCTTACTTGACCCAAAGTGACCTAAAGTACTCTTATGAGCCAAATTTTAATCCTAACCAAATTGGATTGAACCAAACTCATCTATGCCTCTCATCATGATCAACAATCATCATGGGATGATCAATCAACCAAATTGGGTCAAACCAAGTCAAACCTAAGGGTTGATTAAGTCCACACTTAACCAAAAATGAAACCTAACATAGCTAAAATCCACCATAGGCCAAATTGTTTGAAACCATTGATCTAAGTTCACTCATGACCTATGTTTGAACTTGAACAAGCCAACATTTGAGCCTAACCCAACCCAATTGGCCACTTGACCCAAGTTGACCCCAACCTGACCTAAAAAGTCAAAATGGGTCAAAACTTGATCTAAGCCAAATTGACTCAAACTAATGGGTCAAGTTCATTCCAAATCACTTGTTGAACTTGACCAAAGCCTCTGGCCAACTAGACCCAACCTAGCCAATGACCTTAGACCCAACATGACCTAAAGGGGTCATATTGAGCTAAATTTGAACATAAATAAATTTGATTGGAAACAAAGATACCAATCCACTCCATATGACTAACCAAACCTAAACCCACTCTTCACCTACCTCAAATAGGTCAAATGGGTCAAATAGGTCAACTTGACCAATTTGACCTAAATGAAGTCATATGAGCCAAATTCAAAACTATACCAAATTGAATCAAACCAAAGTCACCAAAATATTTCAAATGGTCATATGAACTTGACCCAATTTGGTTTGACCCAATTTGACCAATTGTCAACTTGACCCAAGTTGACCCATTTTGATCTAAATGGGTCAACATGAGCCAAACCCTACAAATAAATTCCAAATCTCATGAAACTGGCCAAACGTAGTTTATCCACATACCCAACATATCCACAGTGAAAAATTAGCAAAATAACCATTATACCCCTAGGACATAGAACAAATTTTGGCTTAATCCATATGTAATTTGGGCATACCACTCTTCACATCCACTTGAGGCTTTCCTAAAAGCTCAAGTGGACTTGGTGAAGAGTGGTGCACCAACCCAATGGGTTTTGGTCAGCCCAATTGTTCCCTAGACCAAACCCGACCCCATGGGTCAAAACTCCAAATTCAAAACCCATCTCCCACTCAAATTCAAGCACATGGGAGGTTGACAATCCTCAAACCCACCACCATGTGCACCCTCACCGATCAAAAAACTCATTGCCTAAGCTCCATTGATCAAAATGCAAGAGGATGGATCATCGATCCTTCAAGGGGAGAAGCCCCTAATACATTTCAATTCTAACTTCCCCTCGACATTGAAGCTAAGAAGTCGAGCAAGCCTTAGAGTATTCCCAAGCTTCTTAGAGAGGATTTGATAACTCGCTTTCTAATTTTAGAGTTTGAAAATGGGGAGGTCTATTGAAGAGCCACCTCTTCACTCACCTCACTTACTTTTGCATACTCCATCAAAGAGGGTCGAGTGCACCCAAGCTCTCTTTGAAGTTCCAAAGGCAAGGGGATACCTAGCTCGATCAAAGCCGCAAACTAAGTAAGGAGGAGGTGGTCCATATACCAATCCACTCAACCACAAGTGCTCAAAACTTCAACAAGGCTTCGTCTCATGTAGACGAAGCTTCTCCAAGGGAATCGAGCACCGGTGATCACCTCCGGCGAGGTATGGGATTTTCTGACCATCAAACTCAATGTGACATGGAGCTTTGTAAAAGAACCTTTAATCCCATGGAGTTTTAACCGTTGGATGTGCCGCTCTTTAGCTTTAGATGGTGTGGGTTGAGTTTGGTTTGTATCCGAGCTCAATAGAGCTCGAATCATCCGCTTGATCATGAGCCATCTCTTTTGATCAAGAGAAGAATTGGAGATCTCATCCATCCACATTTTGGATGGACCTAATGATAATTCTCCACGCTTTAGAAATCTCTATCCTTTTAAAACCCACGGGAGAACTTTGGTCAATCTTTGATCGGACGATAGAGATAAAATCACTTACTTGCTTTTTGACAACTTAAGTGAATCCTCACGGCGTCATGTAAAGCGCACGCCACCATACATGTTGTGTGTAGTAGGGTTAGTTAAAATATTTTAATTAATTTTAATTAACCTAAGGATCTTTTAAAATTTATAAATCCCTCTAGAAAATTCAAAAAAATATGAAATAAAATCATATGGAAAGATAATTCAACCTACAATATTTTAAAATTAATTTCAATGGGTTTTAAATTATAATTTTCTCTTATTTTGGGTTTTCTTAGAAACTTTATTTTGCTAATTAATTTTTAATTAAGCCTCTGATTAATCCTAAATTTCATGGGTATATTTTAGGGGATAACTTCTGCCTCCCCTAAATTTTTTGGGATTTATTGAAGGCTTGATCAGAAGAATTACATATGAATTTCTTAATTACCCTCCTAATATAATTTAGGATAATTAAGATGTAATTTGTGATTTTAATCAATGATTAGGGTTGATTAAGGCCAGATCCAGTAAGTAAGAGATTTATGGAATAATTTTGGGATATTTTTCCTAAGCTATTCCCTAAACCCCCTTTTTCTCTCCTTAATCCTCTCTTAATTAAGGGCTAATTCATTAATTATCCCCTTAATTAATTTCTAAAAATTCTAAAAAGTTTCAGAACTTAATTAATCTACTTTGGGTAGATGCTTAGGTGTTAATAAGTTCAATTAAGGAAATCAAAACCCAATTCATAAGTATGAAATGGTGTTTTAAAATTATTTAAGCTAAACCCCTTAGCTTAATTAACCTTTAATTGTGAGCCATATTACATTAGGCCTTTTTCTTATTAGGTGCATTACAAATTTAAATTCCTTGTGGGTTTTTTATGTCATCTCATTAGCTCATAATTATTTGGTTAATTATTCTAAGGTGGTGTAGGAAAGGGTTAATTAAGTTACTTAATTCATACCTTAACCAAATCAATACATAAAAATGAATCTAATTATCTAAAAGTTAAAAAAAAATATCAAACACATGTGGGAATGGGTTAGGAACAACAAACTCAACTCACCTTTTCAAAATTAAATCAAACTTCAAACTAAACAAAAATCACATTGAATTCACTTTGATTTATTTTAAACTTTCTTATTCTATAAGAATGTCTTTAGGATTTAATTAAAGTGAGTTTGTTTACATGCTTTCATTACTTTGAATATTTCCCAAACATGTTAAATATGTATATCATGTGGTTTCATGCTTTCATATTTTTCAAATTCAAATTTGAAAATGATATTGTTTACTTTATGTCAAATTTCATGTGTTGGCTAAAGTAGAAATATGAGTAATATTATCACTACTAAACACAAATTATTTTTTAAAATATATAAATCAAATATCAAATCTGAAAGTATGCTACTTATACTTTAATTATAAACTTGCATGTGAAAGATTATAAAGGTATGCTTAGCATAGTTTCCTTCTCTCTTATGTTGGTATAGTTTTGAATAGAATTTGGTGAGATATATGGTCATTTGAAAAGGACCTAATACTCACCTAATTTTATATTCTATTCATCCCTATGCTATCATCTAAGAGGGGCTACCTGTACTTGCATACATAAATTGCATAAATAAATTGAATTCATTAATGCAACTTTTGCATTCTTCTTTTCCATTTCATTTCTTTTATACACATATTTTTTAGAAAGTGGTATATATTAGTCAGACAACCCGAGGTTGTGAGGCTTTAAGTAGCCTAAGTAGGTCTTTATACATTATACCTCGGTTAACATAATGGCTTGTACTCACTTATGCCTTTCTTACTTTCATGTGTGTATGTGAAAAATTGGATAAAGAAACCCTTTTCTACTTAAGTAAAGTCATGCATATTTAACTTCTAAAATTTTCTAAATGGATTACTTAGCATGCATCATGAAGTGTGTTAAATATTCTCATTTGTGTGCATAGATATGCTTAGGAGACATTCATATGCATGTTATACATGTTGGGGAAAAAAATGAAGTAATATGTGTTATGCGAATTTTGATTCATTTTATTTAATCTTAAAATGCCTTTCTTTTTGAATAGGTTTATTTAGAGTTTATCTAAACTTAGGATTAATTAAAATATTTAATCAAAAAATTCACCTAAATAAAACTAAAATATGAATCTACTTTAGAAATTACTTAGGTTAGGGAAGGAAAGATAAATTCTCTTCTCTTTCCCTCTCTTCATAATTTAGTAATTAATTGTAGGATTCACTTGAATC
Organism: Cymbidium sinense; assembly: GCA_021442155.1. Lineage (NCBI taxonomy): Eukaryota > Viridiplantae > Streptophyta > Magnoliopsida > Asparagales > Orchidaceae > Cymbidium > Cymbidium sinense. The sequence continues at coordinate 64,687,549 of CM038225.1, forward strand.
AAATCAAAACATGAAATAAAATCAACCAAAAATAATTAAACAACTTAAATGAAACCTTCCTCAAAGTTGAACATGTTCTTCACACTTAGAAAATTTGAACCTAAAGCCATAGCTAAGCATACCACACAAACCTTCAAAGCACACACATTAGCCAAAGTCACCACTTCTAGCTTTAGGTTAGGTCAGTGCATGGCTTAATGCTTTGTTTTATTTTGTGCTATATGTTTTAAACTGGATGTTAGGGTGTATGCTCATAGAATGAATGGTAGGATGCTCTTAGTCTAACTATTTTTTTCTATAGGGGATTGTGCTTAAGGGGCTATCATAAATAAAAATAAAATACTTTTGCAGTGCTAAGCATAATCCATAGGCTAGGTGGACTTAGTCACCCATGTGTGGGTGATAAGTCCAATATATGCTTTATGTGGTTTGTTTTAGTTAACCTTTATTTTGCGTATGTTAGTTAGATATTCACTTTTCCTTTTCATATAAATTTGTACAATTAGGATTTTGGAATGATTATTATGGGGATTAGGATGAGTATTGGTCATAAGATTCTATCTTATGCACCATGTGAAGCCTTGGAGCATCTACCTTTCAACCATCCAAAAAGATAGAATCAAAAGAAAGAAGAAAAGAAGAAAGAAGAAAAGATGAAAGAAGAATAAAGCTTGAAGACCCCCATAACAATGAATTCCTTGCTTAATTGTAATTTAATTCATTTGTAATCCGGGTTGTATAAGGGTAGAGCTTGGTTACCCAATTTGGTATTTTTGGGTTTGTGCGGTGGTGCCCAACCACATCAGCCTTTTAGTCTTTTTGCGCTCAGCTTTATAAATTAATTGATGATTTGTTTAGCTTGTGCATTAAGTGACATACTTTTTCTAATTTCTTCCTTTCTTTATGTGTGGCCTGGATGTGGATTAGACTCTTTAGAAAAAAATAAATCTTTATCCAACTTAACAACTCAAACTAAAAAAAATAACTCATAACCTCACCTAAAGCTTAGGTTTAAAATTAAGTTAAAAGAATTAGCAACCCCTTAGCTGGATGAGCATTTCTTTTGTAATATCATGCACAATAGCATCTTATTTCACTCTTGATCGGAGGGTTTCCACCTTTGCCAGTGAAACTTTACTTGACCTTTGAGAGCCATGGTGAAAACTCACCTCCTCCTTTCTCGCTGATTTTGGCCAATAACTTTATTTCTCATGCATTAGGCATATGAATCCTATTAGCCTGAGTCAAAATAATTATCCAAAATGAAATAAAATGAAATTTGAATTGCATTAGATTTATGTCATTTGAAGCATGCCTTTTACATGATCTAGTCTCTTTAGAGAGTGAGTTTAAGGACTTAGTCTCTTTCTAAATAAAAATAGCCTAGCTATCTTGCATAAGCATAAAGACTTGCTTATATGTATTTAAAATCGTAAGAAGAGTTATTTGGCAGCCACCCCCAAGCGGTTGTAAGTCCATGTTGTTGGGTGATTTGTCCTCTCTTGCAGAGGCAAACCAAACACCCATTTTTTACCTTAGATTTAGGTTGTGCTTTCGACCCTCACCAAAGCTCCTAGATTTAGGTTAGAGATGCTTTCTCCCTTGTGCCATAAGCATAATTCCTCACCTCTTAGGCATTTTCTTAACCTTGTATTATGGAATTAAGCCTAAATTTCTAATAAAATTCAACTCAAAACACTAAATCAATTTCAAAAATATAAAACCCAATCATAGGATAGTTTGAGATGCTTCTAGGTTTCTAGCATCGTGAGCATCTCTACTTATTCTCCACTTCGATAATAAATCTCTCTTTGATCAATCCCATTTGATCTTCAAAAATAAACCAATCAATTGATAGTCCTTTCCTATTGAAATCTTTAGAGACAATGATCATTTCCCTTAATCGATAGTTTTCCTAAGAAATCCCTATTCCTTAGGATGTAATTAACTATGGGGCTTGCCTAGGAACTTAATGAACCATGTTTAAAATAAACCACCTTTACTTTTCATGTAAAGTAGGGAAGAATCTCTGGTACACAAGACATGTTCTTAAGAGTCCTTATTGAGGTGATTAGGTCCATTAATGGGTAGTGACTTATATTATTTGAGAGAGTACACTATTCCTTGATGACGTACTCGATCACCTGAATAAGCACATCTGCGGATCTACGTGGCATCCTAAAAAGATGAATTTCTATAGGCTTGTCTTTCTCTTTCTACTGACATATTTTGAAAGGCGGCACCTATATTGAAAATTTTCACCATAGATTTTTCTGGCGACTTCGCTGGGGATGGTTCTCCATTTTTGGTAAATGATCGTTGTCTCTAAGTATCGATAGTGGCTTTGTACTTTTATATGAACCATTATCTTTCTTTCCATTGACATAGCTTATTTCATCTTTAAGTTAAGCTATCCAACATCTTTAGGTTTTTGGACCGCATTCCTTGTTGGTCTTAAAACCCCCGTTGGGTTCTATAATGGGTAAAAAATGAAAATCTAATAAAAGAAAAACATTCAAAGACTTTCTCTTTATCATTTTCATGATAAGAAAAGGTTCATCCTAAATTAATAAAGATAAAATAAATCTTTCGTAAAGAACTTTGCTTTTCAAAAATGCACTTAATAAAATATTTTCCACAAAATTTTTATCATCCTCATTCCACAAAAATGCACTTCCTCGTCTTATCTTTGTAGCAGACATCTCGCCAGTCCGACACTTAGTTTGATCTTTGATCCAATATTCCCCGTAGTGTGGGAAAGCAGATCGGTCAGGAGAGGGCATGTAAGGCCCTTACAACACATATTACTAGTAGGGAGTGGCGGAGGTTCAACCGTTAGTCGACAACTTCTGCTCTGATTGATTTTCTAGCTTGGCACGCTACCCCTTCTACACCACTTATTGTGGCAAGGCCGAGCTCTCCTGCTCGACTTTCTTCTCCGGTGGTGTGCGAGTGGTGACCCGGCATCGTGGTCATCCCTTCACCAACTGCTGCGATGTGGAGATGGTGACAGTGATTTCAGATATGGATGATAGTCCAGCTGCATCAGTGATAGTGGAACCTCCTAGATTTATTACCCCTCTCATAGCCAGTAGAAGTCAGGAGTGTCATTCATCCAGTGAGTACAATCCACATAGGATTGAGCAGGCGAGGTCCGGTGCCTCTCATTACATGATAGTGATCACATTGGTCAGCCAAAGATATATGTACCCACTCAAATTGACCATTCTTTAGATGAGATAGTGGCTCATTATTTTATGGAGAAGAAGAAAATTCTAGGATATGATTTATCAGATGAGGAGAGAGTCAGCTTTGATCCCAACAAAGATGACTTGTTGGGAGACTTTGGTGCATGGACACTAGAATCTCTTCTCGAGGAACAACAAGCCATGGAAGGTGATGAGGTTGATCGAAGACAAGTGAACACCTCGACATCGGGTTGAGGTGAAGGATGGATTGATAGGATGGCATGACAGTTACAAGACTTGTTAGTAGCCATTTTAGTGCTTCAGAAACAAGTCTCTTTATTTCATCCTACTACAGTCGACATCAGTCACCCTAAGTTAGTGCATGTCTTGGACCCAGTGAAGACTCTATGTCGCGTTGAGCAAGGTAGCATTAGCCTGTATAAGAAGGTAGTGAAAGTACCTCCATACAAGAAAAAGATATAAAATCCATGGTTGAACATTAGTTGAAGGGAGCTTTGGCTCAAGACCGGGGAGGATCATCAGTTCCAAAGGGTAGACCTTACCTAGAGGAATTCAATTCCATCTAGTATCCCAAGGGTTTCGTGCCTCCTTCCTTCAAAAGTTTTGATGGTAGTGGAAACCCAAGGCAACATATAGCATATTTCAGAGCCAGTTGTTGCAACGGAGGTGGCAGTGATGCTTTGCTATTCTGCCTCTTTATTAGTAGCCTAACACGGATTGCTTTTGATTGGTATGTTGAATTGCCGAATGGTTCAGTAAAGATATTTGCTGAGTTATAGCAACTCTTCATCAAGAGGTTTCTTTGGATCTTAAAGGGTTCTTGTAGGTGATCTTGTAACAACACCGGTGAGTCCCTGATTATATTCTCTCATGGTAACGTATGAAGTGTGAACCCTGTCGAACATCATGCCATTGAGATTCTTTTGAAGAATATCCATGGATCGATCATTTTCATGCTTAAGGGCTTCACTATCAAGACATTTGAGAAGCTAATCAACAAGGTGGCTAGTCTACAAGGAGAGGCCAAATAATTACCTTTTCAAGATTAGTTGCTTAAGCAGAATCCCCAAAAGGTCTATGAAAAGAAGCCAAGGCGCATGCGATTGACAAAGCAACAGAGATCGGTCAGAGACCATGACCTCCGCCTCCACCTCCTTTGCCACCATAGGCGACCCTACCTCCTGTTAACCACTTGCCTCTCACCACAGCTGGCATGCATACACGGGTATGGTTAACCTACTCTTTTAGATAAGTTAAACAAACCTTATTCTTTTAAGAGGGAGGTAATTAGGAAAATATTTAAGAATCTCTTAAAGAAACCTGATTTTTAGCTTCCTAAGCCTAGGAGAGAGAAAGAAGTAAGCAAAAGTCATGATCAAAACTTTTGTCCTTACCACCGTATGCTAGACCACGTTTTGGAGGATTGCTTCACATTTAAGGACTGGCTTTAACATAACTTCAAGACCGGTGCTGTAGTTATCCCAAAGGAATACCTTATGGAACAACCATCCAGTTCCATTATGGTAGTCCTTGGGGATACATATGATCCTACCAAATCCAAAGAAGGTTAGGATATCTCCTTTTCCCGTACCTTTAAGAAGATAGTCAAGAAGATCAGGAAGCTTTCCTTGTAGGTGCTTGAGTCAGCTCAAACCTCCAAAACCATGGAAGGTTTGCAAGTTGCCAGTGCCAACTCCAGGAAAGTGGTAGCTCAGCGGACAAATATGTCGACTGGGATAGCCTTTACCACCCCCGACATACCTCAGACTTAGTCCAGTTTCCACACTAGCAACTTCTTTCACTTCAGTTAGCTCTTCTATTTCTTCTACTAGTAGAACTCTTGTATCAGTGGATAAGGGCATCAAATCCCTTACCCCCTTGACTTTACTTGATTTCTACTGTGTACCTCCAAACAATTCCAAGAAATTGAAGAATAAAACTAGCTTGAAATACATCTATGTCACTTCTGATGGGTTATCTTCTTCTATTCCTAACGATAACTCTTCAAGTCTAAATAACTATAATAATTCTGATCTTCCTCTTTTTTGAGTTAGATTTTCTAACTTTGAACACTATGTTCACCTCTTAAGATAGACTAGAATCATCCAATTGAGGGTCTCCATAGGAGAAGCTATAGGTGAGCAAGTGCAGGTAGAACCCTTCCTTGCCTCAAGAGATCACCGAAGTTAACCTCCATAGTGATAAGGTTCTACCTCCTAGGGCAGCACCTCAAGATAGAGAAAAATAAGTCATTGGTATTGAAGATCAAGAAGCCCTTCCATGGGATGCTCTACCTTTAGATTTTCTTGTGGGAGACTAGTTGAAGGTGGACTACAACATCCTTTCTCATCTAAGAAAGTTGCCATCTAAGCTAAGCATATACGATGCCCTTGTCTTATCTAAAGAGATGAGGAAATCATTAATCAAGGCTCTCCTTGATCCACGAGATATCTTAGCTTCGGTGAGCTATAGGTGAGGAAGCACACATCAAAAGAAGCTCAAGGGATCACCTTCTGAGATGAAGACCTTCGGGGACTTGGAGCTGGCATCCTCTCTACATCACGGTGATCGACATGGAAAGGTTGAGACTGCGCCAACAGTGCATTGGTGAAAATTATGAGTCTAAACATCCTTGCCTATCTACGGATTGGAATCTCCACACTTCGAGGTGATAGGATGATGTTGAGAGGATTTAATGATCAAGGTGAGCAGGCTTTAGGTTCCATAGTGTTACCTTTGGAGATAGGTGGTGGAAGGCTGACTAAGTTCTACATCATTGATTGAATACTTCATTCCTTTGCTTTGCTCGGTAGGCCTTGGATACATTAAAACAAGATTGTTCCATCCTCCCTTTATCAGTGCATCAAGTTCAGAAAAGATGGAATCGAATATCGTGTCGACGGTGATGAAAAGATATTTTCAATTAGAGAGATTGAGATTTATGAGGATGTGACTTACTATCTTCCTCAACACACCCTTTTTTATGAACTTGGACAAAATTCAAATGCAAAAATAAAAGAAAAAGAAAGTCAAGAAAAAGAAAAGATAAAAGAAAATGAAAAGAGAAAAGAAAATCCAAGACCACAAGAATGGGGAAATGAGAAAGAAATAGAGCTGCATATCACATTCCACCCACAGTTCATTCCGTCATATGGACGTGTGGGTAGAATGGCTCAACTTCCACTAGGGAGAGGTAGAGGTAGAAACAGAGGTAGTTCCAGAGGTGGGAGACCCCCTAGTTGGCCTTGACCAGCCAAAGGTCATGTTCAGTTATTTGGAGTACCTACTATTCACATAGACTTAGAATCCAAATGGGATGAGTTAATGTGATTAGTATACCAACCAACCCTCTCGGCATGTTGCATTGGAGGTGACTTTAGTCAGGATGACAAAGACTAGGCCTCCAAGCAAAGCAAAGTATTCAAATCTAGTTTATGTAAAAATATTAGGCAATAGTTGGGAACCTTGGCTCTAACCTCACTTACACCTTAGAAAGTTGAAGGTTTAGTAGTTAAAAAAGTCCCTAAGTATTCCAGTGACATGAGTAGAAGAGGTTCTTTTTGGGATCATCCTCCTTAAGTCCTGAAGTGGATGTAGAACTTTAGGAGGATACTTTTAAAGAATTAATGGAATTACCACTTGATTTTTACTCGCCTTGTGTTTAAAATCTTATACAGAAAGGTTTGATTCCTTACACGTGTTCCAAGCATAGGTCAGAGTACTTTGAAAAATTATGAAACAACTCAGGCAGGGAAGCACAATCAAAAGTAGGACTAGGATTCAGTACAGTGGGTCTAGTCGATGGCGACGATTACTATTTGGTTGTTACCAACCATTTGGAGTCTGATAGGTTCTTCTCACACAACCCTAACCCTTATGAGAATGTGTGTTTATAAATCTCAGATGATCCAAATGATCTTCAAGTCAAGGATGCACCACCAGAATTTGAAGAAGAAATCCATTCAACAATAGACAAGTTCAAAGAAATCAATCTCGGGACAGAAGAAAATCCACGCCCGACATACATCAGTTTATTACTGAATCAAGAAGAAACTAATGACTTAGTTAGGTTATTGACTGAGTTTAAGGACTGCTTCACATGGAGTTATGAAGAAATGCCCGGATTATCTTCTGACATTACAATCCACAAGCTTGAAATAGACCCATGTTACCTCATTAAGCAAGCTCTAGATACACATGCGATTAAAAAATTGAACAGGTCATTTAGTCAAGAAACTAATGAGGTGGTTTCATCGAAGAAAAATATCTATTTGGTTAGCCAATGTCGTCCCGGTTAAGAAGAAGAATGGCCAAATTTACATTTACATCAATTTTAGGGACTTAAATAGGCATGTCCTAAGGATGAGTTTCCTCTTCCTATAGAATTAATGGTGGACATTGCCCTCATCTCATGCGGTCTTCTCTTTCATGGATGGATCATCCTATAACCAAATCAAGATGTCTCACGAAGATGAAACAAACACTTTTCTAACCCGTCAAATCTTCTATTATAGGGTCATGCCTTTTGGCCTTAAACATGCTGGTGCTACATACTAACAGGCCATGGCTTAGATCTTTAATCATCCACCATCAGGTTGAGTGCTACGTTGATGATCTAGTAGTTAACACCAAAGAAAATGAAGAACATCTCTTTAACTTGCGAGTAGTTTTCGAACGGTTAAGATAATATAACCTAAAAATAAATCCCCTGCAGTGTGCATTTGGAGTAGCTTCAGAGAAATTCTTCGGGTTTGTTGTTCGACATTGGGGAATAGAAATAGATCCAAAGATTAAAGCTATCTTAGAAATGCCACCTTAAGAGTTTAACTCAACTCATCCTTTCAAGGATGGCATATCTAAGATGCTTTATCTCAAACCTATCGGGGAGATGCAAGCCATTCTCAGCATTTGTCAAAAATGATGCCAAGTTCAAGTGGGATGACAAGTGTCAACATGCATTCGATGAAATCAAGCGTAGGTGAAGCCAGTTCTAGCTCCCAATCCGGGCACTCATCCTTTACACTGCATTGGATGACTCGTGCTCTTTTGGCCCAAGCCAACAGAAAGAAAAAGCTCTTTCTTCCTTTGTCTTCATCGATCCCTGAAGCAAACTATCCACCCATTGAGAAACATTGCCTTGCTTTGATCTTTGCCCAAAGCTACAACATTACATGCTTTCTCATAAGGTGAACTTGATCTCGACAAATCCACTGCGGTATCTCATTACCACTGCGCTATCCAGGACATTTGGCATCTTTGGTCCATGATACTTTAGTTTGATATCACATTGCCCCTGTGGTAAAGGACAGACATTAGCGATTTCTTAGCAACACCCACTTCCTTGATTCTCCGGTAGTGATCTCTCATGAACAAATCATGAATTTGGGAGGCGGTACACCGATGGGAGATGTATTTTGATGGTGCTTCTTTTCTTAAAGTGAAGCACCGATCTATTCTAGGTAAAGGCGGTAGGAATAGTTCTACTAACTCTAAACTACAATGTAATGAGATTCTCATACTATCTTTCCAACCCCTGTACCAATAATAAAGCCGAGTATGAAGCTTTGATTGCCAGTCTAGAGTTAGTCATCACTATCAGTGTCAAGAGCATCAATATCTTTGGGGATTCTCAGCTGGTTATCAACCGATCAGGTCCTAAGGTTCTTAAACCAAGCTTCATCATTACCATGAGTACCATGAAGCATTGGCCCAAATTCCCAAGTTACTATCTACAAGGTTCCCAGGTAGAGAAGCATTAGTAGTAGATGCTTTGGGCTTGCCAAAGAATTGATATGTCAGGATGAGTCCATTCAATAAGAATCCAAAATAGACAAGTACTATCCCTTATTGATGTTGAACTCATTGAGAGACTTTCTCTTAAAGGGGAGGTTGCCGTTGCCAAAAAGGACAAGGAGCTGGATTGGAGGCAATCATTAATAGAATACTTAAACACTGGCAAAATACCTCAAGAAAAATCACAAGCCCATCAGGTGAAATAGAGAGCTCTCTCCTACACTCTCGTTGATGGAACCCTGTATCACCGATCCTTTGACCAAATGTGGTTACGTTGATTAGATACGAAGCCCATTGCATTATAACCAAGGTACATGCAGGTCTGTATGAAGTTCATCAGTTTGGTTCGAAGATGAAGATGAAGATCAAGAGACTAGGATACTATTAGCCTTTGATGATCACAAACTGCATGGATGTAGCTAGAAGATGCCATCAGTGTTAGGTACATGGTGTGGTCCTGCACCAACCACCCAACATTCTACACCCTACATTAGCCTCATGGCCATTTGAGTGTTGGGGTACCTACATTGTGGGTCTGATCGATCCTCCTTCTTCCAAGGGTCACCGGTTCATTCTATCTGCCATCGATTACTTTTTCAAGTGGGTGGAAGCCATCCCACTTAGAGAGGTCACAACTCAGCATGTGCTTCAATTTTTTAGTAATCATATCATATATAGGTTCGGGGTGCCTCAATGAATTATATCCGACAAATTTAAAAGCACAAAGATCAACATTTTTGCCAGAAGATACGGTATAGATTGAAGATACTCCACCATCTACTATCCTAGAGAAAATTTCTTAGTAGAAGCATTCAACAAAACTCTCATCCAGATATTGAAGAAAACTGTTGATGATAAAAAATGATAGTGGCATGAGTAGTTGGTTGAAACCTTGTGAGCCTACCGCACCATATACCGGACTCCGACTCAGTCTACTCCATTTTCCTTAGTGTATGGGTCTGAAGCCATTCTACCTTTAGAAGTTTAGCTCCCATCACTAAGGAAAGCATTGGATAACAATATCACTTCAGAGCATAATACGAAGTTGCGGTTAGAAGAGCCCGAAGGTTTGGAGGAAAGTTGCCTACGAGCATGCCAAAACCTCGAGTTGTACAAAGCAAAAATGATTCAAGCTCACAACAAGCTAGTCCGACCTAGGTCTTTCCAAGTAGGAGAACTTGTGTTAGTCCTAAGAAGACCAATTGTTGCCCGTCGAAAGATGAGAGGCAAGTTTGAACCCACATGGGAAGACCCATTTGTCATAGAGAATGCCTACCAAGGAGGATCTTATTAACTTATTGATTGTAAAGGGGAACACCCGATGCTTTCAATTAATGGGCTCTATCTAAAGAAATATTACCCATGAAATAAATCATGTTTGAAAATAATCATTAATAAAAATAACAAAAAGCTAATTCCATTTCATCAAATCTTCTGTTCTTTTGAAGTGTTATTTGTTTGTCTTGCAATCCACCATGACATGTCTAGAGTAGATGTAAGAGTCCCCCAGTGGCATCCTATCCCTCTTTCACATCACAAACACAACCTCTTAGTGCTATTAGAATAGATGTGAGAGAACCCAAGATGCATCCTATTTTGATTAACATAACTAAGTTAGGTGTAAGAGAATCCCAGCGGAGTTGCCAAAAAATTTGTGGTGAAAAATTTCAATATAGAAGTCACCTTTCAAAATCTATCAATAGAAAGAGAAAGACAAGCCTATAAAAATTTCTCTTTTTAGGATGCCATGCAGATCCACAGATGTGCTTATTCAGGTGATCGAGTACGTCATCAAGGAATAGTGTGCTATCTCGAAAGATAGAAGTCACTACCCTTTAATGGACCTAATCACCTCAATAAGGACTACTAAGGATGTTGGGTCTTCAAAGTGTACTAGAGAATCTTCCCCTACTTTGCATGGAAAAGTAAAGTAGGGTTTATTTTAAACTGGTTCATTAAGTTCCCTACAGGGGCAAGCCCCCATAGTTAATTATATCCTAAGGAATGGAAATTCCTTAGGAAAACTCTCGATTAAAGCAAATGATCGCTGGCTCTAAAGATTTATATAGGGAAAAGACTATCCATCGATTGGTTTGTTTTTGAAGATCAAATGAGATAGATCAAAGAGAGATTTATTATCGAAAGAAAATGTGAATAAGTAAGAGATCGATGCTAAGAAACTAGCATCTTAAACTATCCTATGATTGGACTTTATATTTTTGAAATTGATTTAGTTTATTTGAGTTATTGGAATGCTTGGGATTATAATTCCATAATACAAGGTTATGAAAATGCCTAAGAGGTGAGGATTTATGCTTAGGGCCCACAAAAGGGAGAAGCGATCTCAGAACCTAAATCTAGGGAGTGTTGGCGAGGGCCAAAAGCATAACCAAAATTTAAGGTGAAAAATGGGTATTTGGTTTGCCTCCAAGAGAGGAGCAATACTTAAACTTACTTGGGGGTGGCTACCAACTAACTCCTCCATGATTTTAAATACATGTAGGCAAGTCTTTATGCTTATGCAAGATAGCTAGGCTATTTTTATTTAGAAAGAGACTAAGTCCTTAAACTCACTCCCTAAAGAGACTAGATCATGTAAAGGCATGCTTCAAATGACCTAAATCTAATGCAATTCAAATTTCATTTTATTTTTATTTTGGAAAATTATTTGACTCAGTCTAATAGGATTCATATGCCTAATGCATGAGAAATAAAGTATTGGCCAAAATCGTGAAGGGAGGAGGAGTTTCCACCATGGCTCTCAAGGTCAAGCCAAGTTTCTTTGGCAAGGTGAAAAGCCTTCAATCAAGTGAAATAAGATGTTGTTGTGCATGATATTATAAAGAAATGCTCATCCATAAGGGTTCTAATTCTTTTATCTTGATTTTAAACTTAAGCTTTAGGTGAGGTTATGAGTTATTTTATTTTAGTTTTTGTTAAGTTGGGTAAAAGATTTATTTTTTCTAAAAGCCTAATCCACATCCAGCCATACATAAAGTAAGAAACTAGGAAAAAACATGCCACTTAATGCACAAGCTAATAAATTATCAATCAATTTATAAAGCGCAAAAGAATAAAAGTTGTGGTGGGAACCGCAATTCAAAATATCAAATTGGTAGCCAGCTCACCCTTATAGATTACAAATGAATTAAATTATAATTAAGCAAAGAATTCATTGTTATGGGGGTTTTCAAGCTTTGTTCTTCTTTCTTCTTTTCTTCTTTTCTTCTTTCTTTTGGTTCCTTATTTTGGATGGTTGAAAGGTAGATTCTCCAAGGCTTCACATGGTGCATAAGATAGGATTTTATGACTAATGCTCATCCTAATCCCTATAACAATCATTCCAAAATCATAATTGCACCAATTTACATGAAAAGAAAAAGTGAAAATCTAAGTAACATCTATAAAACAAAGGCCAGCTAAAATAAACCACATAAATTCCAAGCATGTATATTGGACTTATCACCCCATGAGTGGCTAAGTCCACCTGGCCTATGGATTATACTTAGGGGGTATAAGCACCTACAAGCAAAAGCATTTTTATTTATTTATTTATGATAGCACCCCTTAAGCACAATCCCTTGCAGAAAAGAATAGTTAGACTAAGAGCATCCTACCATTCATTCTACGAGCATACACCCTAACATCCAGTCAAAAATATGTATCACAAAATAAAACAAAGCATCAAGCAATGCACCAACCTATCCTAAAGCTAGAAGTGGTGACTTAGGCTAATGTGTGTGCTTTAAAAGTTTGTGTGGTATGCTTAGCTATGGCTTTAGGTTCAAATTTTCTAAGTGTGAAAACATGTTCAACTTAGAGTAGGGTTCATTTAAGTTGTTTAATTATTTTGGGTTGGTTTTATTTCATGTTTTGATTTGGTTTAAGTGGATCCTAATTAATTACTAAGTTATGAAGAGGAGAAGAGAACTTCTCTTTCCTTCCCAATCCTAAGTAATTTCTAAAGTAGATTCACATTTTTAGTCTTGTTTAGGTGAATGTTTTGATTAAATCTTTTAATTAAACTTATGTTTAGATGAATTCTAAACAAACCTATCCAAAAAGAAAGGTATTTTAAAATTAAATAAAATGAATCAAAATTCACGTAACACACATAACTTCATTTCTTTCCCAACATATATATATATATAACATGCATATGGATGAACCCTAAGCATATCTATACATACAAATGAGAATATTTAACATACTTTATGATGCATGCTAAGTAATTCATTTAAAAAAATTTAGAAGATTAGTATGCACGATTTTCTTAAGTAGAAAAGGGTTTCTTTATCCAAATTTTCACATACACACATGAAAGTAAGAAAGGCATAAGTGTACAATGCCATTGTTAACGAGGTGTAGGTATAAAACTTTAACTTAAAGCCTCACAACCTTGGGGTTGTCCAGACTAATATACCACTTTCTGTAAATACAAACAGGTGTATAAAAGAAATGTAATGGAAAAGAAGAATGCAAAATTTGCATTAATAAATTCATTTTGTTTATGCAATTTATGTATGCAAGTATAGGTATCCCCTCTTAGATGATAGCATAGGGATGAATAGGATATGAAATTAGGTGAGTATTAGTTCCTTTTCAAAAGGACCATCTATCTCACTAAATTCCTATTCAAAACTATACCAACATAAGAGAGAAAGGAAACCTATGCTAAGCATACCTTATAATCTTTCACATGCAAGCTTATAATTAAAATATAAGTAGCATACTTTCAGATTATATTTGATTTATATATTTTTGAAAATAATTTGATTTAGTAGTGATAATAGCCACTCATATTTCTACTTTAGCACATGCAAATTTGACATAAAGTAAATAATTTCATTTTAAATTTGAATTTGAAAATATGAATGCATGAAACCACATGACATACAAATTTAACATGTTGGGGAAAGATTCAAAGCAATGAAAGCATGTAAACAAACTCACTTTAATTAAATCCTAAAGACATTCTTATAGAATAAGAAAGTTTAAAATAAATCAAAGTGAATTCAATGTGATTTTTGTTTAGTTTGAAGTTTGATTTAATTTTGAAAATGTGAGTTGAGTTTGCTATTCCTGACTTATTCCCACATGTGTTTGATAAGTTTGTTTAATTTTTAGATAATTAGATTCATTTTTATGTATTGATTAGGTTAAGGTATGAATTAAGTAACTTAATTAACCCTACACCACCCAGAATTATTAACCAAATAATTATGAGCCAATGAGATGACATAAAAAACTCATAAGGAATTTAAATTTGTAATTCACCTAATAAGAAAAAGGCTTAATGCAATTTGACTCACAATTAAAGATTAATTAAGCTAAGGGGTTTTGGATTTTGATTTCTTTAATTGAGCTTAGGCTATTGATTACCTAAGAATCTACCCAAAGTAGATTAATTAAGTTCTGAACTTTTAGAATTTTTTAGAAATTAATTAAGGGATAATTAATGAATTAACCCTTAATTAAGAGGGATTAAAGGAGAGAAAGGGGTTTAGGAATAGCTTGGGAAATGCCCCAAAATTATTCCATAAACCTCCTACTTGTGGATCCGACCTTAATCAACCTAATCATAGATTAAAATCACTAATTACACCTTAATTATCCTTAATTACATAAGAGGGTAATTAAGAAATCCATATGCTATTCTTCTAAACAAGCCTTTAATAAATTCCAAGAAAACTAGGAGAGGCAGAAGTCATCCCCTAAAATATACCTAAGAAATTTGGGATTAATCAGAGGCTTAATTAAAAGTAATTAACAAAATGATGTTTCCAAGAAAACAAAAAATCAGAGAAAAGCATAATTCAAAATTCATTGAAATTAATTTTAAAATATTCTAGGTTAAATTATCTTTCCATAGAATTTTATTTTATATTTTTTTTTAATTTTCTAGAGAGTTATGAATTTTAAAGATCCTTAGGTTAATTAAATTAATTAAAACATTTTAACTAATCCTCGCTCACGGATGGGAGGCGGTCATCGCTTTACATGTTTGCCATGAGGGATTCACTTAAGTTATCAAATCAAATGGCGGTGGTGGGTGCGGATCTTGATTCGATCAAAGATCGGCGACCAGATCTCCCATTGTTTTAAAATGGATAAGTGATTTTTAAACGTGTGGAATTATCATGAACGTCCATCCAAAAAGTGCAAATGGACGACTGAGATCTCCCAAGTTCTTCCCCTTGATCAACAAGGGATGATCAGGGGATGATCGAGCTCAATTGAGCTGATTCAAACCAAACTCAACCCACCATCTAAAGCTAAAGAACATCCATGGTCAAAACTCCATGGATTAAAATTTCTTTCACAAAGCTCCACACCACATTGAGTTTAATGGTCAAAAATTCATACCTCATGGAGGTATCGATGCTGATTCCCTTGGAGAAGCTTAGTCAGTTGAGAGAAGCCTTCTTTGAAGTTTGAGCAGTTGAGTGGATTGGTATATGGACCACCTCCTCCTTAGCTAGCTTGATTTGATCGATTAGGTCTCTCCTTGTGGAACTTCAAAGAGCTTGGGTGCACTCACTTGCCTCTTGATGAAAAAATTGAAGTGAAATTGAGTGAAGAGGGAGTCTTCAATGGACCTCCCTATTTTCAAACTAAAATCAATGGGTTTCAAATCCTCTCTAGAAGCTTGGGAATACTCTAAGGCTTGGGTTTCTTAGCTTCAATTGATGAGGAAGTTAATTGAAATGAATAGGGAGTATATCTCCCCTTGAAGGATTGGATGATGGTCATCCTTATCATTTTGATCAATGATCTTGATGGGGTTGTTTGATGTTAGGGTGCACATGGTTGGTTTGAGCCAAGAAGTGGATTGCCAACCTCCCATGTGCTTGAATTTGAGTGGAGATGGATTTTGAATTTGGAGTTTGACCCATGGGTGAGTTTGGTCTAGGGACCAATTGGGCCGACCCAAACCCATTGGGTTGGGTGCACCACTCTTCACTAAGTCCCCTTGAGCTTTTAGGAAAGCCACAAGTGGATGTCAAGAAGGTTTGACCAAATTACCCATGGATTAATCCAAAATTTGTTCTTTGGCTTAAGGGTAGAATGATCATTTATGTGGAAAAACTGGGTTTGGCGAAGTTTCATAAGATTTGGAATTCATTTGATAGGGTTTGGCTCATGTTGACCCATTTAGATGAAAATGGGTCAACTTGGGTCAAGTTGACCAATTGGTCAAATAGGATCAAACCAAGGGTTGGGTCAAGTTCATATGACCATTTGAAATGTTTTGGTGGCTTTGATTTGATTCAATTTGGTATAGTTTTGAATTTGGCTCATATGACTTCATTTAGGTCAAATGGGTCAAGTTGACATTTGACCCATTTGACCTATTTAGGTCAAAGGGTAGGTTTAGGTTTGGTTAGTCATATGGAGTGGATTGGTATCTTTGTTTCCAATCAATTTGAGTTATGTTCAATTTTGGCTCAATATAACCCCTTTTAGGTCATGTTGGGTCTAAGGTCAATTGCGCTAGGTTAGGTCTAGTTGGCCAATTGAGGCTTTGGTCCAGTTCAACAAGTGATTTGGAATGAATTTGACCCATTCGTTTAGATCAATTTAGCTTAGATCAAGTTTTGACACATTTTGACTTTTTTTTAGACAAAATGGGTCCAACTTTGGAAAGTCAATGTAGTGGGTAGAGTTGAGCAATGTTCAGCTTGGCTTTCAAAGTTCGACATGGTCATAGTGAACTTAGTCGATGGTTTCTTGGCCTATGGTGGATTTTAGCTATGTTAGGTTTCATTTTTGGTTAAGTGTGGACTCGGTCAACCCTTAGGTTTGACCTAATTTGGTTGATTGATCATTCCATGATGACTGTTGATCATGATGAGAGACATAGATGAGTTTGGTTCAATCTAATTTAGTTAGGATTAGAATTTGGCTCATAAAGGGTACTTTAGGTCACTTTGGGTCAAGTGAGCCTAAGTGGGTCAAATAGCTTGGTCAAAGCTTGATTTGAAGTTGATTGAACTTGTTTATGTACTTATGATTGAAATATAAATCCATTTGCAAGTGGTTTGAAGTCAAATGGATTTTGATCCATTTGACAATTTCATATTCAAAGGAAAAATATGAAGAGATTTTGGCTTTGATTTTTGAATTAGGTTTTGATTGTTTGATTGAAGTTTGGATTTATATAAAATTCGTGATTGTAGGCTTGATTGAATCATGAGAGAAAATCAAGAGTTTGGCTTGATTTGAAGTTGATTTGGCTAAGTTCAAGATTTTGACTTGAAAGACTTAGATTAGATTTTGAGTAGATTTGAGTTTGATTTGTGGAATAGATTTTGATTGTTTGAATTTATATTTCATTTATATATGTGAATATAAATGAGAATATAAATAGATCATGAGAAAATTTCAAGGATTTGAAGTGGTTTAATCATGATTTAGGTTAACTCCATTAAAAGGGAATTTAAAGGATTTAAAGAAATTTTTAAAATTGGAATTTAATTCTTCGATTTGATTTGATTGATTTCTATTTATATTTCATTTATATGTGAGAATATAAATGACAATATAAATGAATTTTGAGAAAAATCCTATGAGTTTGAATTGGTTTGATGATGATTTGGGTTAAATCCATTAAAGGGAATTTAAAGGATTTAAAGAAATTTTTACATTGGAATTTAATTTTTGGATTTGATTTGATTGATTTATATTTATATTTCATTTATATATGAGAATATAAATGTCAATATAAATGAGTTTTTAGAAAATTCCATGAGTTTGAATAGGTATAGAGTTGATTTTGGTTAATTCCATTAAAGGGAATTTAAAGGATTTAAGAAAGATTTCATGGATTGATTTGGAATTTAATTTGAGTATTTGATTTGATTGATTTGAATTTATATTTCATTTATATATGAGAATGTAAATGAGAATATAAATGAGTTTTGAGAAAATCTCAAAGATCTGATTTAGTTTTGATCATGATTTTGGCTAAGTCCTTGAGGGAGGATTAAGGACTTAGAAAAATTTGGACTTAGAATTTTAATGGATTTTGATCATGGGTTTTAATCATAGATTTCAATCATGGATTTCAATCATATGGAGTTGATTTGAGTTTGGAGAAAATCAAATGATATTGATTTGATGTGAAGGAAGGAAGGTGAGTGGTTCAAGCTAAGGGTAGTAAATTTCTAACACCCTAAGGCATGACCTAATTCTATGGCTTCCCTTCTAGGTTGAGTGTACACCTAATCATTAGATGTGTCTTAAAACAAAGGAACTCTTAAAGTATAAGAGAAATCTTATGTCTATGATGGAGGTGTTGAGAGCTCATTCTAAAAATAAGGTCAATAAAGGGCTCCCAATAGGTGTGGTGTGACTGACCAGGTACACCGCACATATTGGTGTTGACCGAAATGATCAACAACACCGGAAGATCACAAGAATTAGCAAAAATAATCTAACCTTAACCCATGGAATAGAAAGAATCCAGAGCCTAATACAATGTGGCTCTACTTCTGTCCAAGACATAAGAGAGAGGGAAGAATCCACTATGAGATAGAGTGTGAACCTTTTACTAGGGAAGCAGGTTTAAGTCATCCATAAGGGGATGAGAGGTTTGTTTGATTTGAATTCCACTGGGGAAGAGGGTTGAATTTATTTTAATTTGTTTGGTTTTAACTCCACGGGGAATAAAAAAGTGAACTCTCCACTAGGGAAGCAAGTTCAAATTTTCCACAAGAGAGGGGTTGAGAAATCCATTGAGTGATTATAATCTTAGGTCCACTGGGGGACTAGAAAGATTTGCATCTCACTGAAGAGAAGCAAAAAGATTGATTTAGATTGGTTGATTATTTTGTTTATTTATTTCAAATTTTTAGATTTTGAATTTTGGATTTTGAGATGGACCTATTGGTTTGTGATGGATCGCACTGAATTGAAGCCACGGAGGCCTAGAAATAACTCAGATTTTCTAATCCAAAGGGGTAGTCTACTAATCACATAGTAAGACTAGCCAACCAAAGGGATGCCTTTTGGTATGCAGCAAATGTACTAGGAAGAAAGCGTAGTAGACTTACATCCTCCAAAGTAGGGACCAGTTGATGGGGTAATCTATTGGCAAGGCAACAGATTGAACCCAACCTATGGCCGACTATTGAGTGAATACTGCTGGGGAATTAAATCGACTCAAAAAAAGTCAATAAAGATTTTATTTTTATCTTCTTTAAGTTGTGATGGATCCCATCGGTTTGCGATGAACTGTACTGAATAGGGGCCATGGAGGCCTAGACCTAACTCAAATTTACCAATCCAAAGGGAGTAGTATACCAACCATAAGGTAGGACTATCCAACCAAAGGAGTTCCTTTCAGTTTGCAATGGTTAGGTCTTAAGAAGAATGTGCGGGGACTCACATCTTCTAGAAACAAGGAACTACTAGGTGGTTGACAAGGAACATCAAACCCGACTAACTATCAGTGAATATTTGGAGGACTTAAATCAACTCAAAGATAATCAAGATATATATTTCATTTTTAGATTTGTTTCGATTATGATGGATCCTATTGGTTTGAGATGAACTACACTGAGTAGAGGCCATGGAGGCCTAGAACTAACTCAGATTTACCAATCCAAAAGGAGCAGTCTACCAACCACAAGGTAGGTATATCCAACCAAAGGGGTGCCTTTTGGTTTGCAATGATTAATTTAAGGGAAGAAAGCTCAGGGATTCACATCTTCCACTTTAAAAGACCACTAGGGTGATCGATTGCTTTGGGCAATAGATCAAACCTGACCTAGGGCAGATAATTGAGTGAATGCCGTTGGGGGACTTAAATCAATTCAGAGATAGTCAAGAGATAGATTTCATTTTTTAGATTTATTTTTGTGGATTCCATTGGTTTGCGATGGGTCAAATTGAGAAGGAGCTCATATCAGCCTAGACCTATCTTAGATTTACTGAACCAAAGGGAGCAGCTTCCTGGCCGATGGGAGAGCTATTTGACCAAAGAAGTGCCTTTCGGTTTGCAATGATCAATTTAAGGGAAGAAAGCTCAGGGACTCACATCTTCCACTACAAAAGACCACTAGGGTGATCTATTGCTTTGGACAACAAAACAATCCCGACCTAGGGCTGCCCATCGGTTTGCGACAATGATGTAGAAAGAATGCGCCATAGTCTTACATCTTTCAAAGCAGAATGACTGTTGGGGTAACCTGACTGTGGCAAAATAGATTGAACCCACCTGGGCCGACTAAATGAGTACCAAACCAAGGATTTATCTACTAGTCAATTCTATAGGAGTTCTCACATTTCTAAAGATGGGGCTTGGGAAAAGGGGCCTATGGAGCTTGAATCCATTAATTTTGTTTATTTTATTTAGTTTGTTTTATCATGAAGCCTATTAGTTTGCGAGGGATCAATCTGAGAAGGAGCTTATATCAACCTAGACATATCTCAGATTTACTAAACCAAGGGAAAATCTACATATCCGCTAAACAAATTCTCCAACAGGGGTGGCTACTGGAAGGAGGACTATCAATCCAAGTAACCCGTAAGTGTCTAAATGGGTGCAAAGACTTGATCCAAATAGAGTGCCTGAGGTCCTAAGGGCTTACGGAAGATGACATGATTAGTCATATATCCAATAGTATTCTGTCCAACTCAAGGAGAAAGCATGGGGACTCACATCTACAAGAGTGGTGTACTTACTGAGTCATTGTCGATAGAGAACATCAACCAACTTAAGGTGCCCATCGATTTGTAACAATCAGCCTAGAAAGCTCAGCGACTCATATCCTCCTATAGCATCGATTTGGATAGTCTATCTTCGATGGTGGTATCCAACCTGGGGTGACTCTTGGGAATTCCATTGGGGGATTTATATCGAATCAAAAGTAGTCAAGAGGAAAGGAGCCTCTGGGGGACTTATCCTAAACCTCAAATATGCTCAACCTAGTTAGTGCATGATGGCTAGTTCAAGAAGAAAGCACAGGGACTCACATCCTCTTAAGCAAAGTCAACATGAGGTAGCTTATTGACTGGACAGTGAAGCTTACCATACTAATAAAGCGCTCATTGGTTTGCAATGATCAAATTAGGAAGAAAGCATGGGGACTAACATCTTTCAACAAATCTTTATTGAGGTGACACACTAGCGAGGTAGCATGTAGACCAGACCTAAAGTAGCTAATGAGTGAGTGCCACAGGGGGCTTGCTCCCACATCAAAATAGCGTGAGATAAAATATTTGTGTTTATTTCTGTGTATGTGTTAAAAGGAATAAGACACCCCTTGGGTTCTCTCACACCTATCTTAAAAACACTAGGAAGTTTGATGAAATGGTGCCACAGGTGGCAAAAGATTCCTACTAAGAAAGGATGCCACTCGGGTTTTCTTAAACCTAACTTAGTTGTGCTAATCAAAATAGGATGCCTCTTGGGTTCTCTCACACCTATTCTAATAGCGCTGGGAGGTTGTGTTTGTGATGTGAAAGAGGAATAGGATGCCATTGGGGGACTCTTACACCTACCCTAGACACGTTATGGTGGATTCACAAGATAAACAAATAATACTTCGAAAGAAGAGAAGATTTGATGAAATGGAATCAGATTTTTATTCTTTTTATTAATGATTATTTTCAAACATGATTTATTTCATGGGTAATATTTCTTTAGATAGAGCGCATTAATTGGAAGCATCGGTGTTCCCCTTTATAATCAATAAGTTGATAAGATCCTCCTTGGTAGGCTTTCTCTAATTTATGGTGAAAACTTTCAATACAAGAGTTGCCTTTCAAAATCTATCAGTATAAAGAGAAAGACAAGCCTATAGAAATTCATCATTTTAGGACACCACGCAGATCTGTAGATGTGCATATTCAGGTGGTCGAGTACGTCGTCAAGGAATAGTATACTATCTCGGAAGATAGAAGTCAATACCCTTTAATGGACCTAATCACCTTAATAAGGACTCCTAAGGATGTTGGGTCTTCAAAGTGTACCAGATTCTTCTTCCCTACTTTACATAGAAAGTAATGCGAGTTTATTTTAAATCGGGTTCATTGTTCCCTACAAGCCCCCCATAGTTAATTACATTATAAGGAATGGGGATTCCTTAGGAAAACTCTTGATTAAAGTAAATGATCGTTGTCTCTAAATATGGTGGGTTTGTACTTTATATGAACCCTAGACTATCTTTCTTTCCATAGGCACTTAGCTTATTTCATCCTTAAGTTAAGCTACCTAACATCTTTAGGTTTTAGGACCGCATTCCTTGTTGGTCTTAAAACACTCGTTGGGTTCTCCAATGGGTAAAAATGAAAATTTAATAAAAGAAAAACATTCAAAGACTTCCTCTTTATCATTTTCATGATAAGGAAAGGTTTATCCTAAAATAATAAAGATAAAATAAATCTTCCATAAAGAACTTTGCTTTTCAAAAGCATCTTTTCAAAATGCACTTAATAAAATATTTTTCACAAAAATTTTATCATCCTCATTTAACAATTCCCATAATTGTTACATGTAGGGATTTTTAAAAATAAAAATAACAATATTTTCCAAAAGCACAAATGAACATCTTCTTTCAATTCATTTTGATGGAAATTTTCATTCACAAAAAAATAAAATAAAATGAACAATCATCTTTCTAAAAGTCAAAATCAAAGTTTTCAAAAGCACATATGAACCTTTCTATTCAATACACCCACACTTATTGAATGAAAGTTTCATTTTCAAATAAAATCAAACTTTTCAAAGGCACAAATAATTATCTTCCATCAATTCACTTTGATGAAGATTTCATTTTCAAAATAAAATGAACAATCATCTTTCTAAAAATCAAAATAAAAAATTTTCAAAAAAGCACATATGAACCTCTCCATTCAAATTGAATGGAAGTTTCATTTTCAAACAAAACTAAAATTTTCCAAAAGCACAAATGAACATCTTCCATCAATTCACTTTGATGAAGATTTCATTTTCAAAAATAAAATAAACAATCATCTTTCCAAAATAAAAATCAAAGAATAAAGTTTTGAAAAAGCAACAATCACACACAAAATTTTCATATTTCAAAAACGAGATTGACTTCCATTCTTACACACCAAAATTTTTAAAATGGAAGACTTCTTTTCAAAAATCAAAATTTAACAATCATGTTTTCAAAATTCAAACATATTTTGGAACTTCATTTAACATACCCAAATTTGTTAAGTGAAGTCTCTAAATCAAAATTAAAACTTTTCAAACAACTTTGGAACTTCATTTAACATACCCAAATTTATTAAGTGAAGTCTCCAAACTCAAAATCCAAAAATTTTCAAAAACACATTTGGTACCACATTTAGCATACTAAAATTTGCTAAATGAAGTTTCCAAATCCAAAATTAAAACTGCTTTCAAGTACATTTTGGAACCTCATTTAGCATACTCAAATTTGCTAAGTGAAGTCTCCAAACTCAAAATAAAAAATTTTCAAAATTTTCAAACATATTTGGAACCTTATTTAACATACTCAAATTTATTAAGTGAAGTTTCCAAACCCAAAATTCGAAAATTTTCAAACAACTTTGGAACTTTATTTAACATACCCAAATTTGTTAAGTGAAGTATCCAAATTCAAAAACAAAATTTTCAAAACATATTTTAGAACTTCATTTAGCATACTCAAATTTACTAAGTGAAGTCTCCAAACTCAAAACCAAAATTCTCAAACACCTTTGGAACTTCTTTCCTTAGCATACCAAATTTGCTAAGGGAAGTTTTCATTTTCAAAACAAAAATGGAATCAAAATTTTGAACACATCCTTTGGAATTTCATTTTAGCATACTCAAATTTTCTAAGTGAAATTTTCATTTCACAAAACTAAGCGGGATTTCACCCTTAGCATACCAAATTTGCTAACGAAAAGTCTCCACTTTCAATCACATCAAAACAAAAATGAAACACTTAGGATTTTTTTAGCATACCTAAATTTGCTAAGGATAATACCTTTTCAAAAATCAAACATCCAAAAACAAAAATGAAACACTTAGGATTTCCTTAGCAGACCTAAATTTGTTAAGGATCCTACATTTTCAAAAATCAAACATCCAAAAACAAAAATGAAACACTTTGGATTTCCTGAGCATACCTAAATTTGCTAAGGATACTACCCCTTTTCAAAAATCAAACATCAAAACAAAAAAAATGAAACACTTAGGATTGTCTTAGCATACCTAAATTTGCTAAGAATCTTATTTTCAAAAAATCAAACAAAACACACTTGGGTTCTTCTCTTAGCATACCTAAATTTGCTAAGTGAGAATTCCAAAATTTACAAAATCAAAATAAAAATTCACAAAAAAAAAGAAAGAAACAATCACTTTCAAAATACTTCACTTAGCATACCCAAATTTGCTAAGTGAAATTCTAAAAAAATAATCGAACAAAAATAAAATCAATTTGACACTTACTTTAACATACCCAAATTTGTTAAAGGAAAAGGGTCTTCAAATCAAAAATTCAAATTCAAACAAACATGAACCTATGGAAGCATCCTTCTTAAAAATTTTGAATCAATATTTCAACATATCCAAATTTGTTGAAGTTGGATTCATAATCCAAAATTCCTCTTTCAATCAATCTTCTCAAATCTATTTGAACCCCACTTAACTTCCAAGTTGTTGGATGTGGGTTCAAATTTTCAAATCAAATTCAAAAATCTATAAAGATAAAAATCTGATACAAGCTTATTTCTCATTACAGATTCTTATAGTCGGTCTTGATTAGTTTATCTCTTAATTGTTGTGGTTCTAGTTTGTTTGTTTTACCTTCCCCATGGTATGGATCTAGCTTTGGATCAACTTCCCTTCTAGACCATACCATATATGATTCACTTTGGTGAGGATTGAGGAGCCAGATTACTTAGATTCCCTCACCGCAAGGGACCAAGGTGACCGGTGAGGCGATCATCGATTACTTTCGACTTTGATGTCTCCTCGAAGAGAAAGTAGTGAAAGTATCAGCTTTAGTCATAGCAGCCGGTACCGTGATACAGCGGTTCATCGCCTGAGTTTCTCATCGCCCCATGAGCTAGTACCATCTCATATGTACCTAAGGTAAGGCTCCCATGGTCTCGGGCGCCTACATTTGAGTTCTTGCACTCCTCCCATCCTACCGTACATAGGAGCAAAGATGATCAAGCGGTATCACACCGGGATAGGAAATGGAAATACCTCTCGACCATTGATGAGTTTCTCGTTGTACTTCCGTTTACAAAACCGTTCCATCATGTCTTTGGGTTAGAGAGGATGCCATGATTCACCTCCTCCGGTGGTGCATTTTGACCGGTTCAGAAGGGAGATCATGACCTCGATCTCTCTTATGCCTGCAGTGGGCATCTCTGGACACTCAAGACACTCAATTTGATCTCGATCCATTCCCAGTGTGGGAAAGATTTCCGAGGCCCATGAGGCCCATACAACATGATTACTAGTAGGAGCGAAGGTTCAAGCATGTCGACTTCCACTACTTGATTGATTTTCAGCTGGTACCCACGGACCATACTAATAACATCCTTCTTACTGGTGCTAGTCACCATAGGAGGATAGCTCCTAGAGTGTTGGTGGTGTCACCACCCTACCGCTCTACCCCTCATCCGTCATCACTGGTTCAGGTTATAATATCTCCTGTTCCATCTAAGGCCATGAAGGCGCATGAAAAGCACCCGTTGGTGATCCGACATGAGAGGGATCCTTCACCACCACCTATTGGTAGGGCGAGCTCTCTTGCTTGACTTTACTCTAGTGGTGTGGAAGGAGTGCGACAGTGTCATGGTCATCCCTTCACCAACTCACATACGGATGTGGAGATGGTGATAGTGATTTTATGGTAGATGGCACCAAGCGCATGGTAGTGGAACCTCCTAGATTTGTTACCCCTCTCCAATAGCGGTCGAGTGTCATTCATCCATACATTCCACTCTGGCGATGTTTGGTGCCTATCATTACATGATAGTGATCACACCGGTTAGCCAAAGATATTTGTACCTACTCAGATTGATCATTCTTTAGATGAGATAGTGGCACATTATTTCATGGAGAAGAAGGAAATTCTAGGGTATGATTTATCAGATGAAGAGAGAGTCAGCTTCGATCCCAACAAAGATGACTTGTTGAAAACTCAGCTGGAGTTTGCATGGTTGACACTATAGGATCTCTTCTCAAGGAACAACACTCCATGGAAGGTGATGAAGTTGATCAGGAAGATACCAGTCAACCCATCACCTCGACATTTGAGTGAAGGAAGATGATGATAGGAGGTCACTGTTATAGACTTGTTAGCATTTTGCTCCAAAATAAGCCCACTTAGTTCATCTTACTACGCTCGGTCACTGCGTTAGTGCATGTCTTGGATCCGATACTCTACCTATTGTTGAGCAAGGTAGCACTAGACAGAAGGTAGTGGAAAGTACCTCCATACAAGAAAAGATATAAAATCCATGGTTGAAGTGAAGGAAGCTTTGGCTCAAGCCCGGGGAGGATCATCGGTTCCAAAGGGTAGACCCTACCTAGAGGAATTCGATTCCATCCAGTATCCCAAGGGTTTCGTGCCTCCTTCCTTCAAAAACTTTGATGGCAGTGGAAACGCAAGGCAGTATATAGCATATTTCAGGGCCAGTTGTTCCAACGTAGGTGCCAACGATGCTTTGCTATTCTGCCTCTTCTTTAGTAGCCTAGTAGGGATTGCTTTTGATTGGTATGCTGAATTGCCCAATGGTTTAGTAAAGACATTTGCTGAGTAAGAGCAACTCTTCATTAAGAGGTTTGTTAGAGCTCAGAAAAGGGTCACTATAGGTGATCTTTGTAGCTAACACCCCTGAGTCTCATTGATTATATTCTCAGTAAGTATGAAGTGTGAACCATTCTGAACAACATTCCATTAAGATTCTCTTGAAGAATATCCATGGCCTGGTCACCTTCATGCTTAAGGGCTTCACTATCAAGATATTTAAGAAGCTAATCAACAAGGCAGCTAGTTTACAAGGAGAGGCCAAACAGTTGCATTTTCAAGATCAGTTGACTGAGAAGAATCCCCAAAAGGTCTATAAAGAAGCGGCGATGCGTGGTTGACAAGGGAAGTCCGACTAGAGATGGGTCAAGACCACCTCTAGCCTCCACCTCCTTTTCCACCACCAAGGTAGCCCTATGGTCTCCACTGACCTCCACAGGCCTCTCTCAATACCACCAATAGCATGCATACCTCTTGTCGTAACTTTGGTCCACCTACTCTTTTAGATAAGTTAAATAAGCCTTATTCTCTTAAGAGGGAGGTAATCAGAAAAATCTTTAAGAATCTCTTTAAAAAACTTGATTTTTAGCTACCTGAGCCTAGGAGACCGGAGGAAGTAAGCAAAAGTCATGATCCAAACTTTTGCCCTTGCCACCATATGCTAGGCCATATTTTGGAGGATTGCTTCACATTTAAGGACTGGCTTGAACATAGCTTCAAGATCGGTGCTATAGTTATCCCAAAGGAATGCCTTGTGGAACAACCTTCTAGTTCCATTAGGGTAATCCTTGGGGATACATGTGATCCTACCAAAACCAAAGAAGGTTGGGATATCTCCTTATCCCATACCTCTAAGAAGATAGTTGAGAAGATCAAGAAGCTTTCCTTGTAGGTGCACAGTCATCACCTCCAACACCAAGGAAGGTTTGCAAGTTGACTAGAAAGTGGGAGCTCAGCGGCATGTATGTTGGGATAGCCCTTTAGCAGCCATCGACCGTGTTGCCTCGGTTGTAATTTCCACCTCGACTTCTTCCACTTCATCTAGCTCTTCTGTTTCTTCTACTAGTAGAACTCTTGTATCGGCGTATAAGGGCATCAAATCCCTTACCCCCCTCACTTTACTTGATTTCTACTTTGTACCTCCAAATAATTCCAAGAAATTGAAGAATAAAGCTAGCTTGAATTACATTTGTGTCAATTCTGATGGGTTATCTTCTTCTATTCCTAAGGATAACTCTTCAAGTCTAAATAACTATAACAATTTTGATCTTCCTCTTTCTGATTCAAAGTTTTCCAACTCACGAATCTGGTTCACCTTGAGATAGACTTGCATCATCCGATTCTAGGGTCCCATAGAAGGCTGGGTAAGCTAGTGCAGAACCTTCCACCACCTTGCCTCAAGAGATCACCGAAGTTAACCTCCATAGTTGCAGAGTTTTACCTTCTAGGGCAGCACCTCAAGATAGAGGAAAATAAGTCATTAGTATCGAAGATCGAGAAGCCTTTCCATAGGATGCTCCACCTTTGGATATGCTTGTGGACCAGAGGTGGACTACAATATCCTTTCTCATCTAAGAAAGTTGATATTTAAGCTAAGCTTATACGATGCCCTTGTCTTATCTAGAGAGATGAGAGAATCATTAATCAAGGCTCTCCTTGATCCTGAGATATGCTTAGCTCAGTTGACCGATATAGGTGAGGAAGAACACTATACAAAGAGCTCAGGGATCACCTTCAGAAGACCTTTTAGGGACTTAGCACTCCATCCCCATCACATGCAGGATGGAGTTGGAGGTGGATCATGCATGAACTATGAGTCTAAAGACCTTGCCTATTTGAGGATCAACATCTCCACACTCTGAGGAGATAGGATGATGTTGAGAGGATTCAATGATTAAGGTGAGGGGGCTTTAGTTTCCATAGTGTTACCTTTGAAGATCGGTGATTGGAAGATTGAAGCCAAATTCTACATCATTGATTGAATACTGCCCTTCTTTACATTAGAATAAGATCATTCCATCCTCCCTTCATCTGCATCAAGTTAAAAAGAGGAATTGAATATCATGTCATGATAAAAGCTATTTTAGTTAGAGGTTGAGATTTATGAGGGATGCTACTATCTTCCTCAACACACCCTTTCTCATGAACTTGGGCAAAATTTAAATGCAAAATAAAAGAAAAGAAAGTCAAGAAAAGAAAAAGATAAAAAGAAAAGAATCCAAGTCCATAAGAAAGGGGATGAGAAAGAAATAGAGCATATCACATTCCATTCCATTCCATCATATGGATGTGTGGGTAGAATGGCTCAACCTCCACAG
The DNA here is from genome assembly GCA_021442155.1 of Cymbidium sinense. Classification (NCBI taxonomy): domain Eukaryota; kingdom Viridiplantae; phylum Streptophyta; class Magnoliopsida; order Asparagales; family Orchidaceae; genus Cymbidium; species Cymbidium sinense. The sequence goes on from CM038225.1 coordinate 64,716,619, forward strand.
GTAGAAATAGGAGGAAATTCAGATGGGGACCCCTAGTTGGCCTTGTAGAGAGGTCATGTTCTAATTCGCGTACCCCTACTATTCACATAGACTTGGAATCCAGCTGAGGATGAGTCTAATGTGATTAGTATACCAACCTCTCTGGGTTCCATTGAGGTAACTTTCATTCTAGGTGATGAAGACCAGCCTCCAAGCAAAGCAAAGTATTCAATGGTTTATGTAAAATAATTAGGGTTAGCTTAGCTTTAACCTAACTTTCATAAAGTTGAAGGTTTAGTATTAAGGAAGTCCCTAAGTCTTCCAGTGACATGAAGCAGAAGAGGTTCTTTTTGGGATCATCCTCCTTAAGTTTTGAAGTGGATGTAGAACTTGAGGAGGATACTTTTAAAGAATTAATGGAATTACCACTTGATTTTTACTCGCTTTGTGTTCAAAATCTTATACAGAAAGGTTTGGTTCCTCACACATGGTCCAAGCACATGTCAGAGTACTTTGAAAAATTATGGAATAAATTAGGCATGGAAGCACAATCAAAATTAAGACTAGGATTGATTGGGTCATGATGAGATATTTGTTTGGTTACCAACCATTTAGAGTCTGATAGGTTCTTCTCATACAACCCAACCCTTATGAGAATGTGTGTTTAGAAATCTCAGATGATCCAAATGATCTTCAAGTCAAGGATGCACCTCTAGAATTTGAAGAAGAAATCCATTCAACAATAGACAAGCTCAAAGAAATCAAACTCGGGACAGAAGAAAATCCACACCCAATGTACATCAGTTCATTCCTGAATCAAGAAGAAACCAATGACTTAGTTAGGCTATTAATTGAGTTTAAAGACTGCTTTGCATGATGTTATGAAGAAATGCCCAGATTATCTCCTAACATTACAGTCCAGAAGCTAGCAATAGACCCTAATGTTACCCCTATTAAGCAAGCTCCTAGACGCATGTGATTAGAAATTAAACAATAAGTCATTTCTGAAGTCAAGAAATTGATTGATGCTGATTTCATCTGGAAAGAAAAATATCCTACATGGTTAGCTAGTGTCATCTCGGTTAAGAAGAAGAATGGCCAAATTTACATTTACATTAATTTTAGGGACTTAAACAAGGCATGTCCTAAGGATGAGTTTCCTCTTCCTATACCAAAATTAATGGTGGACATTGCCTCATCTCATGCAATCTTCTCTTTCATGGATGGATCATCAATAAAATCAAGATGTCTCCGAAGATGAAAGAAACACTACTTCAACTCAAAATCTTCTATTATAGGGTCATGCCTTTTGGCCTTAAAAATGATGGTGCTACATACAAATGGACAATGATTCAGAATGCAAAGTTGTGGTTAGAGAGCACAAAGGTTTGAAGGAAGGAAAGTCACGCATGCCAAACCTCAGTTGTACAAAGCAAAATGATTCAAGCTCACAAAGTGCGACTAGGTCTTTCAAGTAGAGAACTTGTGTTAGTCTAAGAAGACTATTGCTCGAAAGATGGGAGGCAAGTTTGAACCCACTGGGAAGGCCCTATGTTAGAGAAGGCCTACCAAGGAGGATCTTATCAATTATTGATTGTAAAGGGGAACACCGATGCTTTTAATGGGCTCTATCTAAAGAAATATTACCCATGAAATAAATCATGTTTAAAATAATCATTAATAAAAGAACAAAAATATGATTCCATTTCTTCAAATCTTCTCTCTTCAAGTGTTATTTGTTGTTTGTCTTGAATCCAGTGATGTGTCTAGGTAAGTGGAGTCCCCAGTGGCATTGATCCCTCTTTCACATCACAAACAACCTCCAGCTTTTAGAATAGGTGTAAGAGAACTCAAGAGGCATCCTATTTCGATTAGCACAACTAAATTAGTTGTAAGAGAACTCGAGCGACATCCTTTCTTAGTGGGAATACTTTTGCCACCCATGGCACCATTTCATCAAACTTTCTAGTGTGTTTATGATAAGTGTGAGAGAATCCAAGAGACGCCCTATTCCTTTTAACACATACACAGAAAAAACACAAATATTTTGTCTCAGGCTATTTTGATGTGGGAGGAAGCCCCATGTAGCACTCACTCATTAGCTACACTTTCTTCCTAATTTGATGATTTCAAACCAACGAGTGCCTTGTTAATGACCATGCTACTCATGTTGACAAAAGAGGATGAGTCCCCTGTTTCTTGATCTAGCCATCATGCACTAACTAGGTTTAGTAGCCACCCCTGTGGTTGGAGAATTTGTTCAATGGATATGCAGATTCTCCCTTGGTTCAATAAATCTAAGATAGGTCTAGGCCGATATAAGCTCCATCTCAGTTTGATTCCCCACAAAATAATAAAGTCCATGATAAAATAAACTAAATAAAATAAACAAAATTTATTCACTTGTGGATTAGGAATTCAAGCCTCCAAAGGGCCCCATTTTTCCAAGTAGACATCCTATCTTTAGAGGCGGTGTTGAGAACTCCCTATAGGAATTTAGAGGTTGAGATAAATCTCAGGTACTCACTCCATGATCCCTTGGTGGGGTCCAATCTTTTCCACATTAGGTTACTCACAGCATCTCATTTTGAAATATGTAACCCATCGATTCTTTCTAGCATGATTGTTGCAAACTGACGGGTATCCCTAGGTTGGGTTTGAATTGTTGACCAAAACAATAGATCACCCCAATGGTCTTTTGTAGTGGAAGATGTGAGTCCCTGAACTTTCTTCCCTTAAATTGATCATTGCAAATCAAACGACACTCCTTTGGTCGGATAGCTCTCCATCGGAAGCATATTCCCTTTGGTTGAATTTTAGAATAGTCTAGGATGATGAGCTCTTTCGGTTTGACCCCCATAATAGCAATCCACACAAAACAAATGTAACAAATGAAATCTATCTCTTTATCTTTGAGTTGATTTAAGTCCCACATTCAATAGTGCCTGACAGGTTTGATTTGTTGCCCAAAGCAACTGATCACCCCAATGGTCTTTTATAGTGGAAGATGTGAGTCCCTTCTTCCCTTAAATTGATCATTGCAAATCAAAGGCACCCTTTGGTTGGATAGTCTACCTTGTGGTTGGTTACTCCCTTTGGATTAGTAAATCAGAGTTAGGTCTAGGCCTCTACTCAGTGTAGTTCATCGTGAACTAATGGGATCCATCATAATCAAAACCAACCTAAAAATGAAATTCTATCTCTTGATTATCTTTGAGTTGATTTAATTCCCCCTAGTGGCATTCACTTGAGCCTAGGTTGGGTTTGATTTTGCCCTCAATGGTCGATGGTTCCTTGTTTCTAGAAGATGTGATTCCAGTGCTTTTTCTTAAGACGACCATTACCAAAGGCACTCCTTTGGTTGGATAGTCCAACCTTGTGGTTGGTAGACTACTCCCTTTGATTGGTAAATCTTAGTTCTAGGCCTCCATGGCCCTATTCAATACATGTTATTTAAATGTAAATCCATCACAACAAATCTAAAATGAAATCTTTTCTTGACTATTTTTGTTTTAAGTCCCAAGTGGCATTCACTCAATAGTCAATTAGGTTGGGTTCAATCTGTGCCTTCAATAGATTACCCATGTGTCCTTACTTTGGAGGATGTAAGTCTACTACACTTTCTTCCTAGTACAGTTGCTGCATATTGAAAGGCATCCCTTTGGTTGGCTAGTCTTACTATGTGTCTAATAGACTACCCCTTTGGATTGGTAAATTTGAGTTACTTCTAGCCTCTGGCTTCTGGTCATCAGAAAACCAATTGGGTTCATCTCAAAATCCAAAATCCAAAATCTAAAAATTTGAAATAAACAAATCTAATGAAACAAACAAACAAAATAATCAACCAATCTAAATCAATCTTTTTGCTTCTCCTCAGTGAGATGCAAACTTTTTTGTCCCCTAGCGGACTTAGGATTCTAATCCCTTAATGGATTTCTCAACCCCTCCCTTGTGGACAATTTGAACTTGCTTCTCTAGTGGAGAGTTTACTTTTCTATTCCCCGTGGAGTCAAAACCAAAAAAATTAAACAAACAATAAATTAAAATAAATTCAACCCTCTTCCCCAACGAAATTCAAATCAAACCTCTCATCCCCTTGTGGATGACTTGAACCTGCTTCCCTAGTGGAATGTTCACACTCTATCCCTTAGTGGATTCTTCCCTCTCTATTATGTCTTGGACATAAGTAGAGCCACATTGTGTTAAGCTTTGGATTATTTCTATTCTTTGGGTTAATGTTAGATTATTTCTGTTAATGCTTATGATTTTTCAGTGTTGTTTATCATTTCGATCAACACCAATACGTGACGTGCACTTGATCACACACACACACTTATTGGTCTTTGACCTCATTTTTAGAATGAGCTCTCAACACCTCTATCTTAGACATATGATTCTTTTTAGACTTTATAAGTTCCTTAGTCTTAAGACACATCTAGTGATTAGGTGGACACTCAACCTAGCCTAGAGACTTATAAGGGTTAGCTATAGGATTAGGTCATGCCTTAGGGGTGTTAGAAAATTTGCCTACCCTTAGCTTGAGCCACACCTCACCTTCCTTCATTCAAGTCAAACTACAAATCAATCTCATTTGATTTTCTCCAAATTCAAATCAACTCCATATGATTGAAATCTATGATTGAAATCTATGATTGATACCCATGGTCAAAATCCATAAAAATACCCAAGACCAAATTTTTCTAAGTCCTTAATCCTACCTTAGGGACTTAGCCAAAATCATGATCAAAACTAAATCAAATCTTTGAGATATTCTCAAAACTCATTTATATTCTCATTTATATTCTCATATTATAAATTCAAATCAATCAAATCAAATCTTCAAATTAAATTCCAAATCAATCCATGAAATCTTTCTTAAATCTTTTAAATTCTCTTTAGTGGATCTAACCAAAATCAACTCTAAACTATTCAAACTCATGGAATTTTCTCAAAACTCATTTATTTTCAAATTTATATTCTCATATATAAATGAAATATAAATATAAATCAATTAAATCAAATCCCAAAATTAAATTCCAATTTAAAATTTTCCTTAAATCCTTTAAATTTCCTTTATGGATTAAACTCAAATCATCATCAAACCAATTCAAACTCATGAGATTTTTCTCAAAATTCATTTATATTCTCATATATAAATGAAATATAAATACAAATCAATCAAATCAAATCCAAGAATTAAATTCCAATTTTTAAAATTTCTTTAAATCCTTTAAATTCCCTTTTAGTGGGTTTAGCCTAAATCATGATTAAACCACTTAAAATCCTTAAAATTTTCTCATGATCCATTTATATTCTCATTTATATTCACATATATAAATGAAATATAAATTCAAACAATCAAAATCTATTCCAAAAATCAAACTCAAATCTACTCAAAATCCAATCTAAGCCTTTCAAGTCAAAATCTTGAACTTAGCCAAATCAACTTCAAATCAAGCCAAACTCTTGATTTTCTCTCATGATTCAATCAAACCTACAATCATGAACCCATATATAAATCCAAACTTCAATCAAGCAATCAAAACCTAATTCAAAAAATTAAAGCCAAAATCCCTTCATATTCTTCCTTTGAATATGAAATTGTCAAATGGATCAAAACCCATTTGACTTCAAACCACTTGCAAATGGATTTATATTTCAATTATAAGTCCATAAACAAGTTCAATCAACTTCAAATCAAGCTTTGACAAGCATTTGACCACTTAGGCTCACTTGACCCAAAGTGACCTAAAGTACCCTTATGAGCCAAATTAATCCCAAATTGGATTGAACCAAACTCATTGCCTCTCATCATGATCAACAATCATCATGGGATGATCAATCAATCAAATTGGGTCAAACCAAGTCAAACGTAAGGGTTGACCAAGTCCACACTTAACCAAAAATGAAATCTAATATAGCTAAAATCCACCATAGGACAAATTATTTGAAACCATTGATCTAAGTTCACTCATGACCAATGTTTGAACTTGACCAAGCCAAAATTTGAGCCTAACTCAACGCAATTGGCCACTTGACCCAAGTTGACCCAGCCTAACCTAAAAAGTCAAAATGGGTCAAAACTTGATCTAAGCCAAATTGACTCAAACCAATGGGTTGAGTTCATTCCAAATCACTTGTGAACTTGAAAGCCTCAATTGGCCAACTAGACCCAAATTGACCTTGACACTTCTTCATGACTAAAGGGGGCATGTTGAGCCAAATTTGAACATAACCAAAATTGATTGGAAACAAAGATACCAATCACTCCATATGACTAACTAAACCTAAACCCACCCTTGACCTACCTCAAATAGGTCAAATGGGTCAAATAGGTCAACTTGATCCATTTGATCTAAATGAAGTCATATGAGCCAAATTCAAAACTATACCAAATTGAATCAAACCAAAGTAACCAAAACATTTCAAATGGTCATATGAACTTGACCCAACCCTTGGTTTGACCAATGGTCTTGACTCAAATTGACCATTTTGACCTAAATGGGTCAACATGAGCCAAACCCTATCAAATGAATTTCAAATCTCATAAAAACATGGGCCAAACCTAGTTTCGCCACATACCCAACATATCCAAAGTGAAAAATAAAAAATGACCATTTTACCCCTAAGCCATAGAACAAATTTTGGCTTAATCCATGGGTAATTTGGTCATACCCTCTTCACATCCACTTGAGGCTTTCCTAAAAGCTCAGGGGACCTAGTGTGCAAAATAAGTTTGGGTCAGCCCAATTGGTCCCTAGACCAAACCCGACCCATGGGTCAAAACTCCAAATTCAAAACCCATCTCCCACTCAAATCCAAGCACATGGGAGGTTGCAAAATCCACTCATCGGCTCAAACTGATCATGTGCACCCTCCTAACTGATCAAACAACCCATTTCCTAAGCTCCATTGATAAAAAATGGCAAGAGGATGGATGACCATTAGATCCTTCAAGGGGGAGATATACTCCCCCTAATTCATTTCAGTTCTAACTTCCCCTCTGTCGATTGAAGCTAAGGAACTTAAAGCAAGCCTAAGAGAGTATTCCCAAGATTCTTAGAGAGGATTTGAACACTCCATTTCTCTTTTGAGTTTGAAATAGGGATCTATTGAAGAGCCAACTTCCTCTTCCACACTCAATTTCACTTCAATTGCTTTTGCATACTCATGAGAGGCAAGTGAGTGCACCCAAGCCCTCTTTGAAGTTCCAAAGGCAAGGGGGAGACCTAAGATCAAAGCCATAAGCTAGCTAGGAGGTGGTCCATATAATCCACTCAACCTCAATTGCTCAAAACTTTAGCAGTCTAACTAGGCAGAAGCTTCTCCAAGGGTCGGTGATCACCTCCGGTAAGGTATGGGATTTTTAGACCATTAAACTCAATGTGGTGTGGAGCTTTGTGAAAGAAATTTTAATCCCATGGAGTTTTGACTATTGGATGTGCCGCTCTTTAGCTTTAGATGGTGTGGGTTGAGTTTGGTTTGAATCGAGCTGGATCATCCCTGATCATGACGGTCTTTGTTGTTGATCAAGGGGAAGAACTTGGAGATCTCACCATCCATCCATACATTTTGGATGGGCAAATAATTCTCCATGTTTTGAAATCCTTATCCTTTTAAAACCATCGGAGAATCAGTCCAATCTTTGATCGGACGATAGAGATAAATCGTCCATGTGCCATTTTGGATTTGACAACTTAAGTGAATCCCTCATGGCGTGATGCATGTAAAGCTTGACCACCGTGTTACAGGGTAGGGTTAGTTAAAATACTTTAATTAATTTTAATTAACCTAGGGATCTTCTAAAATTTATAAATCCCTCTAGAAAATTCAAAAAAATTTGAAATAAAATCCCGTAGAAAGATAATTCAACCTAGAATATTATAAAATTAATTTCAACAAGTTTTGATTATAATTTTTTTTGATTTTGGGTTTTCTTGGAAAGTTTATTTTGCTAATTACTTTTTAATTAAGCCTCTGATTAATCCCAAATTTCTTGGGTATATTTTTAGGGATGACTTACCTCCCCTAATTTTCTTGAGATTTATTGAATGCTTGATTAAAAGAATTGCATATGGATTTCTTAATTGCCATGCTTATATAATTAAGAATAATTAAGGTGTAATTAGTGATTTTAATCCATGATTAGGGTTGATTAAGGTCAGATCCAATAAGTAGGAAGTTTATGGAATAATTTTGGGGCCTTTTCCCTAAGCTATTCAGTAAACCCCTTTTTCTCTTAATGCTCTCTTAATTAAGGGCTAATTCATTAATTATCCCCTCAATTAATTTCTAAAAATTTTAAAAAATTCCAAAACTTAATTAATCTACTATGGGTAGATGCTTAGGTATTCAATAGCCTAAGTTCAATTAAAGAAATCAAAACCCAATTCATTAGTATGAAAGGGTGTTTTGAAATTACTTAAGCTAAACCCTTAGCTTAATTAACTTTAATTGTGAGCCAAATTGCATTAGGCCTTTTCTTATTAGGTGCAAATTTAAATTCCTTGTGTGTTTTATGTCATCTCATTGGCTCATAATTATTTGGTTAATTCTAAGGTGGTGTAGGTAAGGGTTAATTAAGTTACTTAATTCATACCTTAACCTAATCAATACATAAAAATGGATCTAATTACCTAAAAATAAAAAAATATATATCAAACATATGTGGGAATGGGTTAGGAAGAGCAAACTCTTCTCACCTTTTCAAAATTAAATCAAACTTCAAACTAAACAAAATCACATTGAATTCACTTTGATTTATTTTAAACTTTCTTATTCTATAAGAATGTCTTTAGGATTTAAATTAAAGTGAGTTTATACATGCTTTCATTGCTTTGAATCTTTCCCAACATGTTAAATTTGTATGTCATGGTTTCATGCATTCATATTTTTCAAATTCAAATTTAAAAATGAAATTGTTTACTTTATGTCAAATTTGCATGTGTTGGCTAAAGTAGAAATATGAAGTGGCTATTATCACTACTAAACTCAAATTATTTTCAAAACATATAAATCAAATATCAAATCTGAAAGTATACTACTTATACTTTAATTATAAACTTGCATGTGAAATATTATAAAGGTATGCTTAGCATAGGTTTCCTTCCTCTCTTATGTTGGTATAGTTTTGAATAGGTTTAGTGAGATATATGGTTCCATTTGAAAAGAACCTAATACTCACCTAATTTCTATCCTATTCATCCCTATGCTATCATCTAAGAAGGGTTACCTATACTTGCATACATAAATTGCATAACAAAATGAATCCATTAATACAACTTTTGCATTCTTCTTTTCCATTTCATTTCTTTTATACATATGTTTGTATTTAAGGAAAGTGGTATATTAGTCACAAACCCAGGTTGTGAGGCTTTAAGTAGCCCTAAGTAGGTCTTTTTATACCACCTCACGGTTAACAATGGCTTGTACTCACTTATGCCTTTCTTACTTTCATGTGTGTGTGAAAATTGGATAAAGAAACCCCTTTCTACTTTTGAAAAATCATGCATATTCAACTTCTAAATTTCCCTAAATGGATTACTTGGCATGCATCATAAAGTGTGTTAAATATTCTAATTTGTATGTATAGATATTCTTAGGAGCCATCCATATGCATGTTATATATGTTGGAAAAGAAATGAAGTAATGTGTGTTATGTGAATTTTGATTCATTTTATTTAATCTTAAAATGCCTTTCTTTTTGAATAGGTTTGTTTAGAGTTTATCTAAACTTAGGATTAATTAAAAGATTTAATCAAAACATTCACCTAAATAAAACTAAAATGTGAATCTACTTTAGAAATTACTTAGGTTAGGGAAGGAAAGAAGTTCTCTTCTCTTTCCCTCTCTTCATAACTTAGTAATTAATTGTAGGATTCAAACCAAATCAAACATAAAATAAAATCAAAAATAATTAAACAACTTAAATGAAACCCTCCTCTAAGTTGAACATATTTTCACACTTAGAAAATTTCAACCCAAAGCCATAGCTAAGCATACCACACAGACCTTCAAAGCACACACTTAACCTAAGTTACCACTTTTAGCCTTAGGTTAGGGTGGTGCATGGTTTGATGTTTTATTTTATTTTATGATATATGTTTTATATTGGATGCTAGGGTGTATGTTCCTAGAATGAATGGTAGGACACACTTAGTCTAACTATTCTTTTCTCTGAGATTGTGCTTAAGGGTGTTATCATAAATAAAAAAAAAATAAATGCTTTTGCTTGCGCTTATACCCCTAAGAATAATCCATAGGCCAGGTGGACTTAGTCACCCATGTGTGGGGTGATAAGTCCAATATATATTCTTGGGATTTGTGTGGTTTGTTTTAGCTAACCTTTATTTTATAGATGTTAGTTAGATTTCCACTTTTCCTTTTCATGTAAATTTGTGCAATTAGGATTTTGGAATGATTGTTATGAAGGATTAGGATGAGCATTGGTCATAAGATCCTATCTTATGCACCATGTGAAGCCTTTGAGCATCTACCTTTCAACCATCCCAAAGAAGGAACTAAAAGAAAAAAGAAAAGAAGAAAGGAGAAAAAAAGAAAGAAGAATAAAGCTTGAAGACTCCCATAATAATGAATTCCTTGCTTAATTGTAATTTAATTCATTTTATAATGGGTTGTATAAGGGTAGAGCTTTACCAATTTGATATTTTTTAGTACCATAATGGCCTTTTTTATTCTTTGTGCTTAGCTTTATAAATTAATTGATGATTTGTTTAGCTTTGCATTAAGTGGCATGTTTTCCTAGTTTCTTCCTTGCTTTATGTATGACTGGATGTGGATTCTCTTAGAAAAATAAATCTTTACCAAACTTAACAACTCAAACTAAAAATAAAATAACTCATAACCTCACCTAAAGCTTAAGTTTAAAATCAAGATAAAAGAATTAGCAACCTCTTAGCTGGAAGAGCATTTCTTTTGTAATATCATGCACAATAATATCTTATTTCACTCTTGATTAGAGGGCTTCCACCTTTATTTCTCATGCATTAGGCATATGAATCCTATTAGTTGAGTCAAAATAATTGTCCAAAATGAAAATAAAATGAAATTTGAATTGCATTAGATTTAGGTCATTTGAAGCATGCCTTTTACATGATCTAGTCTCTTTAGGGAGTGAATTTAAGGACTTAGTCTCTTTCTAAATAAAATTAGCCTAGCTATCTTGCATAAGCATAAAGACTTGCCTACATGTATTTAAAATCAGAGGAGGAGTTACCCACCCCAAAGGTTGTAAGTCCAAGCTATCGGGTAGTTTGTCCTCTCTTGTGGAGGCCCCATTTTTCGCCTTAGATTTAGGTTGTGCTTTTGGCCTCAAAGCTCCCTAGATTTAGGTTCTAAGGCCACTTCTCCCTTTTATGGGCCCTAAGCATAAATCCTCACCTCTTAAGCATTTCCATAACCTTGTATTATGGAATTGTAAGCCCTAACATTATAATAAAAATTCAACTCAAATAAACTAAATCAATTTCAAAATATAAAGCCCAATCAGATTTTGAGATGCTGTTTCCTAGCATCGTGAGCATCTCTACTTATTCTCTTTTGGCTTAATAATAATCTCTCTTTGATCAATCCCATTTGATCTTCAAAAATAAACCAATCGATTGATAATCCTTTCTTATTGAAATCCTTAGAGATAACGATCATTTATCTTAATCGAGAGTTTTCCTAAGAAATCTCCATTTCTTAGGATGTAATTAATTATGGGGGCTTGCCCTTGTAGGAAACTTAATGAACCCGATTTAAAATAAACTCGCTTTTCCATGTAAAGTAAGAGAAGAATCTCTGAAGACCCAAAGTCCATAGGAGTCCTAATTGAGGTGATTAGGTCCATTAAATGATAGTTACTTCTATCTTTCAAGATTATATACTATTCCTTGATAACATACTCAATCACCTAAATAAGCACATCTATGGATCTGCATGGCGTCTTAAAAAGATGAATTTCTATAGGATTATCTTTCTCTTTCTATCGATAGATTTTAAAAGGCAACTCCAATATTGAAAATTTTCACCACAGGACTCCTAAGGATAATGGGTCTGCATGTGTACCAGAGATTCTTCCCCAACTTTACATGGAAAAGAAAAGCATGATTTATTTTAAACAGGATTCGTTAAGTTCCCTACATGGGCAAGCCCCATAGTTAATTACATCTTATGGAAGGGGATTCCATACGAATACTCTTGATTAAGGTAAATGATCATTGTCTCCAAAGATTTCAATAGGGTAAGACTATCAATCAATTAGTCAATTTTAGAAGATCAAATGGGATTGATCAAAGAGAGAGTTATTATTGAAACCAAAGGAAGATAAGTAGGAGATGCTCATGATGCTAGGAAACCTAGCGATCATCTCAAAGGTCAAGCCAAGTTTCTCTAGTAATGGTGGAAGCCCTCCAATCAAGAGTGAAACAAGATGCTATTATGCATGATGTTATAAAAGAAATACTCATCCAGTAAGGGGTTGTTAATTTTTTATCTTGATTTTTTTGCCTAAGCTTTAAGTGAGGTTATGAGTTGTTTAATTTGGTAGAAGATTTATTTTTTCCTAAGAGCCTAATCATCATCGCATAATGTAAAAGAAGAAACTAGGAAAAGGATGCTATATTAATGCACAAGCTAAACAAAGCATCACACATTTTATAAAGCTAATACAAAAGAATAAAAGGTCATTTGTGGTCAAGCACCACCGCACAAACCCAAAAATAAGTTGGGTGAGCTCTACCCTTATGCAACCCATATTACAAATGAATTTATAAATCAATCAAGGAAATTCATGTTATGTGTCTTCATTCTTCATTATTCTTTTCTTCTTTCTTTTTCTCTTCTTCTTTCTTCTTTGGTTCTTTCTTTTGGATGGTTGGAATGAGGATGCTCAAAAGGCTTCACACGATGCATAAGATGAGATCTTATGACCAATGCTCATCCTAATCCATCATAACATTCATTCCAAAATCTTAATTGCAAAAATTACATGAAAGGGAAAAGTAAATCTAACTAACACCTACAAAATAGAGATTAACTAAATAAACCATCATACAAATTCTAAGCATATATATAGAATTAACACCCCACACATGGGTAACCAAGTCCACCTAGCCTATTGGATTATGCTTAAGGGGTATAAGCACCTGCACAACAAAAGCATTTATATTTTTATTTATTACAATGCCCCTTAAGCTTAATCCCCTGCAGAAAATAATGGTTAGACTAAGATCACCCTACCATTGATTCTACGCACATTCACCCTAACATCTAAATTAGAAATAATACATTACAAAATAAAAGTAAACATCAAGCCATGCACCACCTTAACCTAAAGCTAGAAGTGGTGACTTAGCCTAATGTGTGTGCTTTAGAAGGTTTGTGTGGTATGCTTAACTATGGCTTTGACATTTAGATTTTCTAAGTGTGAAGATGTTCAAGTTAGATGGGTGGTTTCATTTAAGTGTTTAGTTGATTTGGGTTGATTTTATTTTATATTTTAATTTAGTTTAAGTGAATCCTACAATTAATTACTAAGTGTTGTAAAGAGAGGGAAAAGAGAAGAGAACTTCTCTTTCCTTCGCTACCTTAAAGTAATTTTTAAAGTGGATTTATGTTTGATTTTATTTCATGAATTCTTTATTATGTATTTTAATTAATCCTAAGTTTAGATTTTCCCTAAACAAACCTATTAAAAAAGAAATATATTTTAAGATTAAGTATAGTGAACTAAATTCACAAAACACACATCAGTTCATTTCTTTCCCAACATGTATAACATGCATATGAATGAATCCTAAGCATATCTATACATGCAAATGAAAATGTTTAGCACACTTTATGATGAATCTAAAGAAATATTACTTAGCAAAATTTGAATGCTTTATGATGCATGATTTTTATTAAGTAGAAAAGAGGTTTTCTTGTCTATTTTTCACATGCACACATGTATGTATAAAAGACATAAGTCAGTACAGCGCTGCTGACCTCATTTTTAGAATGAGCTCTCAACACCTCCATCTTAGACATAGGATTCCTCTTAGACTTTAAGAGTTTCTTTGTCTTAAGACACATCTAGTGATTAGGTGGATACTCCCCTAGCCCTAGAAGACTTAGAAGGTTTAGCCATAGGAATAGGTTATGCCTTAGGGGTGTTAGGAAATTTGCCTACCCATAGCTTGCATCATTCCACACCTTTCCTTCTTTTAAGTCAAAACTCCAAATCAATTCTAATTGATTTTCTCCAAATCCAAATCAACTCCATATGATTGAAATCCATGATTGAAACTTTTGATTGAAACCCATGATCAAAAATCCATCAAAAATTCCTAAGTCCAAATTTTGCCTAAGTCCTTAATTTTCCCTTAAGGACTTAACCAAAATCATGATTCAAACCTATTCAAATATTTGAGATCTTTCATGATTCATTTATATTTTCATTTATATTCACATATATAAATGAAATATAAATTCAAACCTATCAAATCAAACTCAAAATTCAAAATCAATTCGTGAAAGTTTCTTAAGTCCCTTTAATTTTTCATTAAAGGACTTAGCCAAAATCAACTCTAAACTTTAATCAAACCATTTCAAACTCATAGGATTTTCTCAAAAGATATTTGTATTCTCATTTATGTTCTCATATATAAATGAAATATAAATATAAATCAATCAAATCCAACTCAAAAATTAAATTCCAAATTTAAAATTCTTAAAATTTCCTTAAATCCTTTAAATTCCTTTAATGGATTTAACCTAAACTTTGATCAAACCATTTCAAACTTATGGATTTTCTCAAAAATATTTATATATTCTCATTTATATTCTCATATAAATGAAATATAAATATAAATCAATCATACCAACTCAAAAATTAAATTTCAAATTAAAATTTTCCTTAAATCCTTTAAATTCCCTTTAATGGATTTATCCTAAATCATGATTAAACCACTTCAAATTCTTGAAATTTTCTCATGATCAATTTATATTCTCATTTATATTCACATATATAAATGAAATATAAATTTAAACAATCAAAACCAAATCCAAAAATCAAACCCAAATCCACTCAAAAATCTAATCTAAGCCTTTCAAGCCAAATTCTTGAGCTTAGCCAAAACAATTTGAAATCAAGCCAAACCCTTAATTTTCTCTCATGGTTCAATCAATCATACAATCATGAGCTCATATATAAATCCAAACTTTAATCAAACAATCAAAACCCAAATCAAAAATCAAACTCAAAACCCCCTTTATATTCTTCCTTTGAATATGAAATTTTCAAATGGATCAAAATCCATTTGACTTCAAACCACTTGTAAATGGATTTATATTTCAATCATGAGTCCATATACAAGATCAACCAACTTCAAATCAAGCTTTGACCAAGTCATTTGACCCACTTAGGCTCACTTGACCCAAAGTGACCTAAAGTACCCTTATGAGAAAACTTTTGATCCTAACCAAATTGGATTGAACCAAACTCATATATTCTTCTCATCATGATCAACAATCATCATGGGATGATCAATCAATCAAATTGGGTCAAACCAAGTCAAACCTAAGGGTTGACCAAGTCAACACTTAACCAAAAATGAAATCTTACATAATCAAATTCCACCATAGGCCAAATTGATTGAAACCATTGATCTAAGTTTATTCATGACTTATGTTTAAACTTGACCAAGCCAATATTTGAGCCGATCCTAGCCCAATTGGCCCACTTGACCCAAGTTGACCCATTTTGACCTAAAGGGCCAAAATATGGCAAAACTTGATCTAAGCCAAATTGACTCAAACTATTGGGTCAAGTTCATTCCAAATCACTTATTGAACTTGACCAAAGCCTCAATTGGCCAACTAGACCCAACCTAGCCCAATTGACTTAGACCCAACATGACCTAAAGGGGTCATGTTGAGCCAAAATTGAACCTAACCCAAATTGATTGGAAACAAAGATACCAATCCACTCCATATGACTAACCAAACCTAAACCTACCCTTCACCTAACCAAAATAGGTCAAATGGATCAAATAGGTCAACTTGACCCATTTGACCTAAATGGAGTCATATGAGCCAAAACCAAATATAATCCAAATTGAACCAAACCAAAGAAACCAAAATATTTCAAATATTCATATGAACTTGACCCAACCCTTGGTTTGACCCAATTTGACCAATTGGTCAACTTGACACAAGTTGATCCATTTTGACCTAAATGGGTCAACATGAGCCAAACCCTATCAAATAGATTCCAAATCTATTGAAACTTGGCAAAACCTATTTTCTCAACATACCAAACATACCCAAAGTGAAAAAACATCAAAATGATCATTTTAACCCTAAGCCATAGAACAAATTTTGGCCAAACCCATGGGTATTTTGATCATACACTCTTCACAATCACTTGAGGTTTTCCTAAAAGCTCAAGGGGACTTAGTGATGAGTGGTGCACCCAACCCAATGGGTTTGGGTCAACCCATTTGACCCATGGACCAAACCCGACCCCATGGCTTGAAAATTGAGTTTTCAAATTCCCTCCTAAGCTCAATTTAAGCACATGGGAAGTTGGCATTCCACTCGATCAAACCACCATGTAAATGATCTAATAGCCTAAACAACCTCCTAATAATCAATTGGATCAAAATGATAACAATGTCACCATTGATTGCCATATGGGGAGATATACTCCCCCTAATTGAATGCAATTTCACTTGACTCATACTCGATTGAGGCCTAGAGAGAGTTAGAAATCATCAGAGAGCATACTAAGCCTTCTAAGGAAGATTAGAATTACTTCTTCTCAATTTTGCACTGTGAAAAATTGGGGAGGTGGAGTGATTAGCAAACTTCTTCTACACTTGATCCCATCCAAATTCCTTCTACACTCTTCATCTAAGGACCAAGTCGAGCCTGCCTAAGATTCCATTTGAGTTCCCATAGCAAGGAGAGCTTCAATTCAATCAAAGACGAAGGATCTTGAAGAGGAGTTGGTCTACCCATCAATCAACTTAACCCCAAGGCCTGGAACAAGATTTCGCTCCACTACTAAGCTACCCCATCGATCTCGAGCCGGTGATCACCCATGAGGTATGTGATTTTCGACCACTAGATGGAGGTGGTTGGTCCTTTGTAAAGGAATTTTCATTGCATGAAATCCACTGTGGTGACCTCTACTCCTTTAGATGGTGTGGGTTGAGTCTTGAATGATCCTATGCTATGTCGGGCACGGATCTCCCCTTAGATCATGGATGGTTCACATTGATCCTCAGGGAAGAACTTGGCTCATCTCAGCCATCCATCCGCACATTTTAGATGGACGGCTGAGATTATTAGACACATTTTATAAACCCTTTATCCATTTAAACTGCGTGGGTATCACCATCCCATCTTGATGATATTAAGGATATTAGACGTGCGCGCCACCACCCCTTGATGTGATGAAGGTGGCTCACAATGTGACATGTAAAGTGCATCACACCGCCACGCCACGTGAGCGGTATTAAGCAAGGATTAGTTAGGGATTTTAATTAATTCCTAATAAATTTAAAAATCTTCAAAAATTCATAACTCCTTCAATAAAAATAAGAAAAATAAAAAGAAAAATACCTTGGATAGATAATTTTATCTAAAATATTGAAAAAATGTTTTCAATGAATTTTGAATTCCCCTTTTCTCTGAATTTGGGTTTCTTTGAGTATTTTAATTAGCTAATTATTCTCTAATTAAGTCCCCAATTGATCTCAAATTTCTAGGGTTCATTTTAGGGGATGACCTCTGCCTCCCCTAATTTGCTTGAGATTTATTGAGAGCTTAATGGGGAAAATTGCTAGCTCATTCTCTAATTACCCCTTTCATGTAATTAAGGGTAATTAAGATGTGATTAGTGGATTTATCATATGAGTAAGTTTGATTAAGATCTAGAGTAGGGTTTATGGAATAATTTTGGGGCATTTCTAAGCTATTCTCTAAACCCCTTTCTCTTAATCCTTCTTAATTAAGGGTTTAACTCATTAATCACCCCTTTAAATAATTTTCAAAAATTCTAAAAAGTTCCTAAACTTAATTAATCTACCTTGGGTAGATGCTTAGGTGTTTAATAGCCTAAGTTCAATTAGTGAAATTAAAACCCCTTCCATAAGTGTGAAGCAGTGTTTTAAAAGTACTTAAGCTAAAACCCCTTAGCTTAATTAACTTTTAATTGTGAGCCAAATTGCATTAGACCGTTTCATTATTAGGTGTATTGCAAATTTAAATACCTTGTGGATTTTATGTCATGTCATTGGCTCATAATTACTTAGTTAATTTTCTAAGGTGGTGTAAGTAAGGGTTAATTAAGCCACTTAATTCATACCCTAACCTAATCAATGCATAAAAATGAATTTAATTGCCTAAAAATTAAAAAAAATCTCAAACACATGTGGAAATGGGTTAGGAATAGTAAACTCATCTCACCTTTTCAAAATTAAATCAAACTTCAAACTCAACAAAAATCATTTTGAAATTCACTTTGATTTATTCTAAATTTTCTTATTCCTTAAGAATGTCTTTAGGATTTAAGTAAAGTGAGTTTGTTTACAAGCTTTCATTGCTTTGAATCTTTCCCAACATGTTAAGTTGTATGTCATGTGATTCATGCATTCATATTTTCATGTTTCAAATTTTAAAAATGAAATTGTTTACTTTATGTCAAAATTGCATGTGTTGGCTAAAGTAAAATATGAGTGGCTATTATCACTACTAAATCCAAAATATTTTCAAAACTTATAAATGAAACATCAAATCTGAAAGTGTGCTATTCTTATACTTTAATTATAAGCTTGCATGTGATGGATTATAAAGTAATGTTTAGTGTAGCCTTTCTTTCTTTCTTATGTTAGCATAATTTTGAATAGGAGTTGGTAAGAAGTAGGGCTCATTTGAAAAGAACCCAACACTCACTTAATTCTATACCCTATTCATCCCTATACTATCATCTAAGAAATATTGCCTACACTTGCATGAATAAATTGCATAAAGAAAATAAATCAATCAAACAACTGTTGCATATTCCTTTTCCACTTCATTTGTTTATATGCATGTTTGTATTTATGGAAAGTGGTATATTAGTCTGGACAACCCTGAGGTTGCGAGGCTTTAAGTCACCCTAAGTAGGTTTTATACCTTACACCTCTGGTTAACAATGGCATTGTACTCACTTATGCCTTTCTTACTTTCATGTATGTATGTGAAATTTTGGATAAGGAAAACCTTTTCTACTTAAGAAAATCATATATGCTTAACTTCTAAATTTTCTTAAATGGATTACTTAGTATGCATCATAAAGTGTGTTAACTACTCTCATTTGCATGTATAGATATGCTTAGGGTCCATCCATATGCGTGTTATATATGTTGGGAAAGAAGTGAAGTAATGTATGTCATGTGAATTTTGATTCATTTATTTAATCTTAAAATACATTTCTTTTTGAATAGGTTTGTTTAGAGTTCACTTAGGATTGATTAAAAGATGTAATCAAAACATTCACCTAAATGAAACTAAAACATGAATATACTTTAAAAAATTACTTAAGGTTACGGAAGGAAAGAGAAGTTCTCTTGTCTTTCTATCTCTTTATAACTTAGTAATTAATTGTAGGTTTCACTCAAACCAAATTAAAACATGAAATAAAACAAACCCAAAACACTTAAAAGACTTGAATATTTCCTTCACACTTAGAAAAATTTTAACGCAAAAGTCCTAAGCTAATCATACCACACAAGCCTTCAAAGCACACACACATTAATCTAAGTCACCACTTCTAGCTTTAGGTTAGGTCGGTGCATAGCTTGATGTTATATTTTTTTGTTATGAATGTTTTAGACAGGATGTTAGGGTATATGCTCGTAGAATGAATGGTAGGATGCTCTTAGTCAAACTATTCTTTTCTGCAGGGGATTGTGCTTAAGGGGCACTATCATAAATAAAAATATAAATACTTTTGCTTAGAATTTAGTTACCCATGTGTGGGGTGATAAGTCCAATATACATGCTTGGGATTTGTGTGGTGTGATTTACTAACCTTTGTTTTGCATGTGTTAGTTAGATTTTCACTTTTCCTTTTCATGTAAAAAATTGTATAAATAGGATTTTGGAATGATTTGTTATGGGGATTAGGATGAACATTGGTCATAAGAACCATCCAAAAGGAAGAACCAAAATAAGAGAGAAGAAAGAAAGAAGAAAAAAGAGAGAAGAAAGAAAGCTTGAAGACCCCTATAACAATAAATTCCTCTACTTAAATTGTGATTTAATTCATTTTTAATCCGGGTTGTATAAGGGTAGAGCTCAGCTACCCAATTTGATATTTTTTGGTGGCATTCTTTCACATTCTTTTATTCTTTACTAGTTTTATAAATTGGTTGATGTTTGTTTAACTTGCGCATTAAGTGGCATGCTTTTCCTATTTTCTTCCTTGCTTTATGTATGGCCTGGATAAGGATTAGGCTCTTTAAAGAAAAATAAATCTTTTACCCTACCTAATAACTCAAAATAAAATTAAACAACTCATAACCTCACCTAAAGCTTAGGTTTAAATCAAGATAAAAGAATTAGCAACCCCTTAGCTGGATGAGCATTTCTTTATAATATCATGCACAAATGCATCTTATTTCACTCTTGATTGGAGGGCTTCAACCTTTGCCAGAGAAACCAGCTTGACTCGTGAGAGCCATGGAGGAAACTCACCTCCAAACCTTCTCGTTGATTTTGGCCAATAATCTTCTTTCTCATGCATTACGCATAAAAATCCTATTAGCCTGAGTCAAAATAATTATCCAAAATGAAAAATAAAATGATATTTGAATTGCATTAGATCGAGGTCATTTGAAGCATGTCCTTTTACATGATATAGTCTTTTTAGGGAGTGAATTGAAGGACTTAATCTCTTTCTAAATAAAAAATAGCCTAGCTATCTTACATTAAACATAAAGACTTGCCTACATAAATTTAAAATCAGAGAGGAGTTAGTACCACCCTGCTTGTAAGTCCAAGCTGTTGGGTGGTTTGTCCTTTTTTATGGAGGTAAACTAATTACCCATTTTTTGATTTAGATTTAGGCTGTGCTTCCGGCCCTCGCCGAAGCTCCCTAGATTTAGGTTCTAAGGTTGCTTCTCCCCTTTGCAAGCCCTAAGCTTAATTCCTCACCTCTTAGATATTTCCTTAATCTTGTGTTAAGGAATCTTAAGTCCTAAATTTTTAATGAAAAATAAAACTCAAAATAAACTAAATCAATTTCTAAAATATAATGCCCAACTATAGGATAGTTTGAGATGCTCGCTAAGTTTTCTAACATCGTTAGCATCTCCTACTTATTCCCATTTTAGCTTTGATAATAAATCTTTCTTTGATCAATCCCATTTGATCTTCAAAAACAAAACCAATCGATTGATAGTCCTTCCTACTAAAATCTTTAGAGACAATGATCATTTGCCTTAATCGAGAGTTTTCCTAAGGAATCCTCATTCCTTAGGATGTAATTAACTATAGGAGCTTGCCCTTGTAGCGAACTTAATGAACCCGATTTAAAATAAACCCTGCTTTACTTTTCCATGTAAAGAAGAATCTCGCATATGCACCCATCATCCTGTGGAGTCCTTATTGAAGTGATTGGTTTCATTAAATGGTAGTGACTTCTATCTTTCGAGATAGTACACTATTTTCTTGATGACATATCCAATCAATTGAATAAGTATATCTACGGATCTACATGGTATAATACCATGATGAATTTCTACATATATAGTTTTGCATCTCCTTTCTCCACATATTTGAAGGTGACTCTAAATAATGTGTGTGGAAATTTTTTCTACCAACAAGCACCATTGTTAACACCAGGGGTGTAAGGTATAAGACCTACTTAGGGCTACTTAAAGCCTCGCAACCCCAGGGTTGTCCAGACTAATATACCACTTTCCTTAAATACAAGCATATGTACAAAAGAAATGAATGTAAAATAAAGATGCAAGAGTTTGTATTTGTTTATTTATTTTGATTATGCAATTTATATGCATAAATGTGTATTTCTTGATTAATAACATAGGAATGAATATGAATATGATTAGGCAAGTGTTGTGTTCTTTTCAAATGAACTATACACTTTGCCAAAATTCTATTCAAAACTATGCTAAAAGGAAGGGGAGGGAAAGCCACACTATGTTCATCTTCATATTTATATCCACATGCAAGCTTATAAATAATTATAAGTAGCACACTTTTAGTTTTAGGTATTTGATTTATAGATTTTGAAAATAGCTTTGGATTTAATAGTGATAATAGTCATTCATATTTTACTTTAGTCAAAACATGCAATTTGACATAAAGAGATATTTCATTTTTTAATTTGATTTATGAAAGCATGAATAAATGAAAATCATATGACATGCACATTTAGCATTTTAGGAAAGAACTAAAGTAATTAAAGCATGTAAATACATTCACTCTAATTAATTTCTAAAGACAATCTCATGAAATAAGAAAGCTTAAAGCAAATCAAATTATTTTTAAAGAAGGATTAATTTTGTTTTGAGTTTGATTTAATTTGAGAAATGTGAGGTGAGTTGCTGTTCCTAACCCATTCCCACATATGTTTGTTATTTTAGTTTAATTTTTAGGAGATTAGATCAATTTTATGCTTTGGTTAGGTTAAAGTATGAATTAAGTGTGTTAATTATCCCTTACCTATACCACCTTAGCATGATTAATCACATAATTATGAGCCAATGAGATGACATAAAACTACATAAGAAATTTAAATCAATAATGCACCTAGGAAAGAAAGGTACCTAATGCAATTGGCTCATGATTAATGATTAATTAAACTAAGGGGTTTAACTTAAGTACTTTCATAACCCCTCTCACACATGTGAGTTGGGTTTTGATTTCCTTAATGTACTTAGGTTATTGAACACCTAAGCATCTACCCAAGATAGATTAATTGAGTTAAAAAGTTTTAGAATTTTAGAAAATTAATTAAAGGGGTAATTAGTGAATTAACCCTTAATTAGATTATATTAAGGAAGAAAGAGGGGTTTAGGGAATATCTTAAGGAAAGTATCCCAAAATTATTTCTAAAACCTCATATTCACTTAATGAAAGGTTAAGTGACTCAATCAGAGGGTTAAGTCACTAATTATATCCTTAATTAAGCTTAATTATATTAAGAGAGTGATTAAGAAATGAACTAGCAATTCCTCTAATTAAGCCACTAATAAATCCTAAAAAAATTAGGGGAGGCAGGGGTCATCCCACTAATTATACACAAGGAGTTTGAGATTAATCAGTGGAGTAATTAGAGGGTAATCAGTAAAATAACATTCCCAATAAAACTAAAATCTAGAGAAAAATACTATTTAAAATCCATTCAAATTATTTTTAGAATATTTTATGTTCAATTATCTATCCAATGCAGTTTATTTCATATTTTTTTGATTTTTCTAGGCTTATGAATTTAGGAAGTTTTCATGATTAATTAGAACATTTAGTTAAATATTTAATTTCCGCCAATGATGATGCTTTCCACGCGTCATGATGGATTGATATTAAAGTAGTCATAGTGTTGATAAAGCGCTTTCTCCTCACCCGTTCGATTAAGAATTAGACGGTTGAGGTTAAAGCCACGGATTTAAAGGGAAAAAATGTGGATGCTACATGTTTTAATCACAACCGTCCATCCAAAATGTGCAGATGGATGGCCCATGATACGTCCCTATTCTTCTTTATGAGTAATGGACACACCATCTTTTAGGAGAAGATCCAAGCTCAATTGAGCTTGGATTGGATTGAAACTCAACCCACACCATCAACATGCAAAGGAGATCACATCCAATGACTAACTTATCATGGGGTGAAGATTTTCTTCACAAAGCTCCAAGAAAAGTTGAAATTATGCTCGACTTAATGGCATAACTCACCGGAGGTGATCTACGGTGCTTGATTCCCTTGGAGAAGCTTCGTCTAGTGAAGACGAAGCTTTGTTGTGAGTTTGAGGTCTTGAGATCTGGTAGATGCTTCTAGAGGCCAATTCCACTTGCACTTGAGCTCGGTCTTGATCGAAGTAGATCCTCCCTTGCCTTTGGAGCTTGGGAGAGCTTGACTTGATCCTCTGATGATGCTTGAGGAAGGAATTAGGTTGATGTGAGTGTGGAGTAAGTTGGATTTTTGGTGGAGCTCCCCTATTTTCAAGCTATGAAAATCGAGAATGGGAAAATATATTTCACTCTAGGAAGCTTGGAATCACTTGACAAAGGCTCCTCTAGCTTCCCTTAGCTCAATCGAGTATGAGAGAATGAAGATTGAATGGAATTAGGGGGAGTATATCTCCCCCAAGGGAAATTGGATGGTTATGATGATGCTTGCCATTTTGATCCAATTGAGCTCATGCAATGGGTTGTTAGGCTGTTAAAGGCTTGCACATGGGTCATTTTGGCTAGAGGGGGGTAGTGGGAGAGTTTCCATGTTTTTAATTGAGTGGAGGAAGGTTTTCCATGTGGCCATTTTCAAGCACTTGGTGAGTTTTGAGTGACCCAAACCATTGGGTCCATTAGTGACCATTTGGTCCACTAAGAGAATGCCAAGTGTCCATGAAAAGGAATTGACCAAATTCTAAGTGATTTTAATTTTGGGTTACCTTATGGCCTAGGGTTAAAATGGTCATTTGACCTTGATTTCAGTTTGGGCATGTTTAATATGATGAGAAAATAGGTTTGGCCAAGTTTCATTGAATTTGGAGTTGGTTTGATATGATTTGGCTCATGTTGACCCATTTAGGTCAAAATGGGTCAACTTAGTGTTGACCAATTGGTCCAATTAGGTCAAACCAAGGGTTGGGTCAAATTCATATGACAATTTGAAATGTTTTGGTGGCTTTGGTTTGATTCAATTTGGTTTAGGTTTGAATTTGGTTCAATTTAGTTCATTTAGGTCAAATGGGTCAAGTTGACCAATTTGACCCATTTGACCTATTTGGGTTAGGTCATGAGTTGGTTCATGTTTGGTTGGTCATATGAAATGGATTGGTATCTTTATTTTCAATCAATTTAGGTTAAGTTTGAATTTAGCTCAATTTGATCATTTTAGGTCAAGTTAGGTTCATGGTCAATTGGGCTAGGTTAGGTCTAGTTGGCCAATTGAGATTTTGGTCAAGTTCAACAAGTGATTTGGAATGAACTTGACCCATTGGTTTCAATCAATTTGGCAAGTTTTACACATTTTGACTTTTAGGTTTAGCAAATTTTAGGTCAAGTGGCCAATTGGGATAGTTAGGCTCAAATATTGACTTGGTCAAACATTGATCATGAATGAACTTAGATCATTGGTTTCAATCAATTTGGCCTATGGTGAATTTTGACTATGTTGGGTTTCATTTTGGCTAAGTGTTGACTTGGTCAACTCTTAGGTTTGACTTGGTTTAACCCAATTTGAGTGATTGATCATCTCATGATGATTGTTGATCATGATGAGAGGTTTAGATGGGCTTAGTTCAATCCAATTTGGTTAGGATTAGAATTTAGCTCATAAGGGTACTTCAAGTGAGCCTAAGTGGGTCAAATGGCTTGGTCAAAGCTTGATTTGAGTTTGATTGAACTCACATATGGACTTATGATTGAAATATAAATCCATTTGCAAGTGGTTTGAAATTAAATGTGTTTTGATTCATTTGACAATTTTAAGTTCAACGGGTGAACATGAGTTTGACTTGGGCTTGATTTTTGCATTGAGTTTTGATTTGGTGATTGAAGTTTGTATTTATATTTGGATTCATGATTGAAGGATTGATTGAATCATGAAGAAAAATTGAGTTTGGCTTGATTTGAATTTGATTGGGCTAAGTTCAAGATTTTGACTTGAAAGGCTTAGGTTGAATTTTGAATGAGTTTGAGTTTGGGTTTTGGAATTGGTTTTGGTTGTTTGAATTTATATTTGATTTATATTTGTGAATATGAATGAGAATATAAATGGGTTATGAGAAAATTTCAATAATTTGAAGTGATTTGAACTTGATCTAGGTTAAGTCCTTAAGAGGGAATTAAAGGACTTAGGAAAGATTTTTGATTTGGAGTTGAATTTTGGATTTAGCTTGATTGATTTGAATTTATATTTCATTTATATATGTGAATATAAATGAGAATATAAATGGGTTGTGAGAAAATTTCATGACTTTAAGGTGGTTTGGATATGATTTAGGCTAAGTCCTTAAGAGGAAATCAAAGGGACTTAGAAAATATTTTGAACTTGGAATTTCAATTATGGGCTTCATTCTTAAGTTTCAATCATTTGGCATTGATTTGAGTTTGGAGAAAATCAATTTGGCTGGAATTGATTTAAGTTTGATGTTGATTTGATTTGGAGTTTTACTTGAAGGAAGGAAGTGAGGAATGTGGTTCAAGCTATAAGGTAGGGAAATTTTCCTAGCACCCCTAAGGCATGATCTATTCATATGGATAACTGTTCTAAGTCTCTAGGGCTAGGTTAAGTGTCCACATAATCACTAGATGTGTCTTAAAACTAAGGATCTCTTAAAGTATAAGAGGAATCCTATGTCTAAGATAGAGTGGTTGAGGGCTCATTCTAAAAATTAGGCTAACAAAGCGTGCCCAATAGATGTGATGTGACTGACAAAGAAACACCGCAGGTATTAGTGTTGACTGAAATGATCAACAACACCAAATGATCACAAGCACTAACAGAGACGATCTACTCCTAACCCAAGGTGTAGAAAGTATCCAGAGCTTAGTGCAATGTGATTCTACTTATGTCATAGACATAAAAGAGAAGGAGGAATCCACTAAGGATAGAGTATGTGAACCTTCCACTAGGGGAGCAGGTTCAAGTTATCCAAAAGGGGATGAGAGGTTTGATTTGATCTAGTCTCACTGGAGAGATAAATTTGATTTGTTTAATTAAATTCTTCTAGGGAAGAAGGTTGGATTTGTTTTAATTTGGTGTTTGTTTGATTGTGTTTGTTTTGACTCCACCGGGGATAGACACGTGAACTCTTCACTAGGGAGGCAAGTTCAAGTCATCCACAAGGGAGGGGTTGTGAAATCCACCAAGGGATTGGAATTCTGAGTCCGCTGAGAGAGCCATAAAGGTTTACATCTCATTGAGGAGAAGCAAAAGATTTGATTTAGATTGATTGATTATTTTGTTTTGTTTCATTGGATTTATTTTGTTGAATTTGTTTCAGATTTTTATATTTTGGATTTTGAGATGGACCTTGCTGGTTTGTGATGGATTGCACTGAATAGGAGCCAAAGAGGCTTAAACCTAACTCAAATTTACCAATCCAAAGGGTAGCCTACTAAACACATAGTAGGACTAGCCACCCAGAGGGGATGTCTTTCGATGTACAATAGTTGTACTAGGAAGAAAGCATAGTAGACTTACATCCTCCAAAGTAGGGATCAGTTGCTGGGGTAACCTATTGGCAAGACAACAGATTGAAAACCAAACCTAGGGTTGACTATTGAGTGAATGCTGCTGGGGGACTTAGATCAACTCGAAGATAGTCAAAATTAATTTCATTTTTTAGATTTGTTTTGATTATGATGGATCCCATTGATTTGCGATGGACTACACTGAGTAGTGGCCATGGAGGCCAAGACCTAACTCAGATTTATCAATCCAAAGGGAGTAGTCTACCAATCACAATGTAGGACTATCCAACTAAGGGGGTGCCTTTCGATGTGCAATGGTTAAGTTATAAAGAAAGCACGGGGACTCACATCTTCCAAAATAAGGAACCACTGGGGTTGATCAGTTGCTTTGGGCAATAAATCGAACCCGACCTAAGGCACTATTGAGTGAATGTTGCTAGGGGACTTATATCAACTCAAAGATAGTCAAAGATTAATTTCATTTTTTTAGTTTATTTTGATGGATTCCGTTGGTTTGCGATGGATCACACTGAGAAGGAGCTTATATTAGCTTAGACCTATCTCAGATTTACTGAACCAAATGGTGTAGCTTCCCCGCCGATGGGAGAACTATCCGACCAAAGGAGTGCCTTCTTGCAAATGATCAATTCGGGGAAGAAAGGCCTCACATCTTCTACTACAAAAGACTACTAGGGTGATCAGTTGCTTTGGGCAACAAATCGAACCTAACCTAGGGCTGCCCGTCGATTTGCGATAGTCATGATAAAAAGAATGCATTATAGTCTTACATCTTCCAAAGTAGAATGATTGTCTGGGTAACCTGCTTGTGGAAAAATAGATTGAACTCGACCTAAGGGTGACTACGAGGAGTACCACCCAGGATTTATCAATCTCAGTGCAATTCCTATAGGGAGTTCTCATTGCCTCTAAAAATAGATGCCCGCTGGTTCCCTTTGGGGGTTTGAATTTGTAATCCACAAGCGAATTAATTTGTTTGTTTTGTTTAGTTTGTTTTAACATGGACCTTATTGGTTTGTGAGGGATCAAACTAAGAAGGAGCTTATATCAGCCTAGACCTATCTCAGATTTACTAAACCAAGGGAGAATATGTGCATCCGTTGAACAAATTATCCAACCACAGGGGTGGCTACTAGGAAAGGGGGACTATCCAATCCAAAAGTAACCCGAGTAGTGTCTAAATGTGTTCACAAAGGATGTGATCCGAATAGAGTTCCCGTAGGGGATGGGGCCACTAAAGGATTAATCCAACACCCTAGAGAAGATGACATAGCTAGTCATATATCAAATAGGTGTTCGGTGTCCAACTCAAGGATAAAGCTCGGGGACTCACATCTTCTTAGAGTGGTGTAATCACCAGGTGAGTTGCTATCAGCATAACAAACGTCAACCAACCTAAGGTTCCCATCGACGGTAAATCAAGATAGGAAGAAAGCTGGGACTCACATCTTCCTATAGTAGAACTGATTGCTAGGATAGTATGTCTTTGGCTAAAAGCAGCCATCTTAGGGCTACTGAGTGAATGCCACTAGAGGACTTATATCAACTCAAATGTAGTTAAGAGGAAAGGAGCCTATAGGGGACTTACCCTAAACATCAAATGTACTCAACCTAGTTAGTGCATCATGGCTAGTTCAAGAAGAAAGCACGAGAACTCACATCTTCTTAAGCAAAGTCAACATGAGGTAGCTCACTGGCAGTGAAGCCTACCATACTAACAACAAGGGTTTTTGCCGTCAAGTTAGGAAGAAAGCGCATGGACTCACATCTTCTAAACAAGTGACCACTAGGGTGACATACTAGCGAGGTAGCATGTAGACCCGACCTAAAGCATCTAATGAGTGAGTGCCACAAGGGATTGCTCCCACATCAAAATAGCCCGAGAAAGGATATGTGTTTATTTTGTGTTTGTGTTAAAGGGAATAGGACTCCTATTAGGTTCTCTCACACCTATCCTAAACACGCTAGGGAGTTTGATGAAATTTTGCCACAGATGAAAATTGGTATTCCCATCAAGAAAAGATGACGCTTGGGTTCTCTTACACCTAACTTAGTTGTGCTAATCAAAATAGGATGCCTCTTGGGTTCTCTCACACTTATTCTAATAGCGATTGTAGATTGTGTTTGTATCATGAAAGAGGGGTAGGATGCCGCTGGGGGACTCTTACACCTAACCTAAGCACATCATGGAAAATTCGCAAGCCAAGCAAATAACGCTTCGAAAGAAGAGAAGATTTTAATGAAATGGAATTAGATTTTTGTTGATTGATAAAATTATTTTCAAACATAATTTTTATGGGTAATATTTCTTTAAATAGAGCCCATTAATTGGAAGCATCGGGTGTTCCCCTTTACAATCAATAAGCTGATAAGATCCTCCTTGGTAGGCATTCTCTATGACATAGGGGCCTTCCCAAGTGGGTTCAAACTTTCCTCCCATCTTTCGACTGACAATAATTACTCTCCTTAGGACCAACACATATTCTCCTACTTGGAAAGACTTAGGGCGGACCAGCTTATTGTGAGCTTGAATCATTTTGGCCTTGTACAACTCGAGGTTCTGGCACTCCCGAAGGCGACTCTCCTCCAAACCTTTGAGCTCTTCTAACCACAACTTTGCATTATGCTATGTAGTGATCTTGCTACACAATGCTATCCTTTGTGATGGGAGTTAAACTTTTAAAGGTAGAATGGCTTTGAACCCATACACTAAGAAAAATGGGGTAGATTGAGTTGGAGTTTGGTATGGAAGCGGTAGCAGGCTTCAACAAACCGCTTCATTCCCGCTACTTGTTATCGCCAAGTGTGTTCTTTAATATTTGGATGAGAGTTTTGTTGAATGCTTCGCTTTTTTCTCCGGGTAGTAGATGGTGGAGTATCTCTAATCTATATGTGTCTTCTGGCGAAGCTGTTGATCTTTATGCTTTTGAATGCAATATCATTATCGGATATAATTAGTTAAGGAACCCAGAACTTATATACGATATGGTTCATCAAAAACTAAAGCACACGCTAAACTGTGACCGCTCTGAGTGGGATTGCCTCCACCCACTTGGAAAAGTGAAGATGAACCGGTGACCCTTGAAAGAAGGAGGATCGATCAACCCACAATGTCGGTACCAACACTGAATGGCCATGAGTGAGGGGTAGGTGTAGAATGTTGGGTGGTTTGGTGGAGGACCACACCGTATACATCGATGGCATCTCCTAGCTACATCCATGTAGTTTGTAATCATCGAAGGCCTGTAGTATCCTAGTCTCTTAATTTTCATCATCATCTTCTTGACTGTGCCCTGATAACTGAATGTACCTGCTATAATGCTATAGGCTTCATTTTTGCTAAATAGTGTAACCACATTTGGTCAAAGGACCACAGATAGGTGCCATCAACGAGCGTAGAGAGCTCTTTCACCCGATGGGCTTATGACTTTTCTTGAGGTAGTTTGGTGTTCAAATATTCTATGAACTTGCCTCCAATCCTTGTCCATTTTGGCAATGGCAACCTCCCCTTCAAGAAAAAGTCTCTCAACGAGTTCAGCATCAATAAGGGACAAGACTTGTCTGTTTTTGACCCTTATTGGAATAGACTCATCTTCTGGACATGCCAATTCTTTGGCAAGTTTGGCTAAAGCATCTACTATGCGTCTCTCTCAGAGAACCTTGTAGATGGTGAGTTCGAATTTCATGGTATACTCACGGTAATGATGAAGCTTGGGTTTGAGAACCTTGTAGGACCTGCAATCTGGTTGATGACCAAATGAGAATTCCCAAAGATGTTGATACTTTTGATGCTGACTATGATAGCTAACTCCAGACAGACAATCAAAGCCTCATACTCAGCTTCATTGTTGGTGCATGGGTTGGAAAGATAGTATGAGAATCTCATCACATTGCGATCTGGAGTTAGGAGAACTATTTTTACCCCTGCCTTTCCCGGAAGAGTAAATCGTGGTGCTTCCCATTTATGAGAAGAAGCTGCACATTAAAATATATCTCCCATCAGCAGTTGTTGACCTCCCTTAAGTTAATGATTTGTTCATCAGGGAGATCATCACTAAGAGAATCGCCAGAAGTGGGTGTGCCGCTAAGAAATCGCTATGCTTGTCCTTTTATCACATGGAGGGGTATGAATGTGATATCAAACTATGAGAGAATAATGGACCATTGTGTCAACCTTCTGGATAGCGTTGGCCATGTCATGAGAAACTGCAGCGGATTGGTTCTGGAGATCAAGTTCACCTTATGAGAAAGCATATAGTGTCATAGCTTTTGGGAGGCAAAGATCAAAGCTAGGCAATGTTTCTCAATAGATGAGTAGTTCACTGAGGAATCATCGGGTAGTATAGAGCTCTCCTTCTTCGCTTGGGCCAACAGAGCATCGAGAGAGTCATCCAATGTAGAGGGATGAGTGGCCTACCCTGATAGGCCTAGAACTAGCTACTTCAAACCGCTTGATGTATTCAAAGGCATGCTGTCACTTATCATCCAACTTGAACTTGGCATCCTTTCTGACAAGTGCTGAAAATGGCTTGCATCTCCCCAATAGGTTGGAGATAAAGCATCTCAGATACGCCAACCATCCTTGGAATGATCTGAGTTGAGTTAAGCTTTTAGGATGTGGTATTTCTTAGATATCTTTGATCTTTTTAGGATCTATCTCTATTCCCTAGTGTTGGACAACAAACTCAAGGAATTTTGCTGAAGCTACTCCTAATGCACACTTTAGGGAATTCATTTTGAGGATATATTATCTTAATCATTCAAAAATTACTCTCAATTCAAAGAGATGGTCTTCCTTTTCTCTACTTTTGATTACTAGATCATCAACATAGCACTGAACCTGATGATGGATGAGTTCGTTGAAGATCTGAGTCATGGCCCGTTGGTATGTAGCACTAGCTTTTTTAAAGACGAAAGACATGACTTTATGACAAAAGATTTCAATCGGGGTTCGAAAAGCAGTGTTTCTTTCATCTTCTGGAGACATCTTGATTTGGTTGTAGCCAGATGTCTCATCCATGAAAGAGAACACTGCATGAGATGAGGCGATGTCCACCATTAATTATGGTATAGAAAGATGAAACTCATCCTTAGGACATTCCTTGTTTAAGTCACTAAAATCAATGCATATGCAAATTTGGCTTCTTAACGGTTCTAATCACAACTGTAGATATTTTTACCGATGAAACCAAAGATTGATCGCTTTCTTGACTTAAATGACGTTGTTCAATTTCTAATTGCATGCATCTAGAGTTATAGGTTAGGATCTATTACTAGTTTGTGGACTACTACGTCAGGAGATAATCCAGGCATCAAACTGATGTACATCGGGCGTGAATTTTCTTCTATCCTGAGGTTGATTTCCTTAAGCTTATCGATTGTTGAATGAATCTCCTCTTCAAATTCTGGCTGTGCATCCTTAATTTGAAGATCATTTGGATCATCTGAGATTTCTAAATACACATTCTCATAAGAGTTGGGGTTGTGTGAAAAGAACCTATCAAACTCTAGATTGGTAACAAATAGAATCATCATCGACTAGACCACTATTGAATCCTTCGGTCTTGATTGTGCTTCCCGTCAGATTGTTCCACAACTTCTCGACTGTGCTGTGACTATGTATGAGGAACCAAACCTTTTTGTATAAGATTATGAACACAAGACGAGTAAAAGTCAAACGGTAATTCTATTAATTCTTTAAATGAATCCTCCTTAAATTCTTCATCAACTTCAGAACTTGAGGATGATGATCCCAAAAAGAATCTCTTCAGCTTCATCTCATTGGAAGACTTAGGGGCTTCCTTAACTACTAAACTTTGAACTTTTTGAGATAAAAGTGAGGTTAAAGCTAAGGTTCCCAGCTGCTGCCTAATAGTCTCATATAAACTTGATTTGAATACTTTACTTTGTCTGGAGGCCTGGTCTTCATCACTGTCTGGATCGAAAGTCACCTCCAATGGAACCCAATCGAGAGGGTTGGTAATGCTAATCACACACTCATCCTCCGAGCTGGATTTCAAGTCTATGTGAATAGGGTACTCCTATGAACCTGGAACATAACCCTTATGGATGGACAACTAGAGGGTCTTCCACCTCCTACCTCCCCATGGAGGTTGAGTCATCCTACCCACATGTCCATATGATGAATGGAATGGAATGTGAATCTTCATTTCTTCTTGAATTCCCCTTTCTTGTTCACTTGGATTTTCCTTTTCATTTTTTTGTTTCTTTTGCTCTTTTTTTTTCTTCATTTTCTTTTTCTTATGAATTTGAATTTTGTCCAAGTTCATGAGAAAGTATGTTTTGAGGAAGATAGTAGGTCGGATCCTCATAAATCTCAACCTCTAATTGAAAATGGCTTTTCATATCCCATCAGATTTAATCGAGGGAGGATGGAATTATCTTGTTCTAATGTATCCCATCAAAGCAAAGTGAAAGTGAAGTGTTCAAATGCCTGATCTATTCACTATAGAACCCAGTAAAGCCCACCTTGTTCATTGAATCCTCTCAACATCATCCGATCTCCTGAGTGTGGGGATGTTGATCCTCAAATAGGCAAGGGTCTTTAGACTCATAATATTCACCGTTGCACTTGGATTGATGAGAACTCTAGCCAGTCTAAATCTTCCCATGTCAACTGTGATGTAGAGGGGACAATTGTTCTCCATGTCCCCCAGAAGAAGGTCTTCATCTGTGAATGTGATCCCCTGGGATTCTTTTGTGTAATCTGCCTCCTCACCAATAGCGATCAGCTAAGCTAAGCATATCTCAGGATCAAGGAGAGCCTTGATTAATGAGTCCCTCATCTTTTTGAATAAAATAAGGGCATCGTATATGCTTAGCTTAGATGGAAACTTTCTTAGATGAGAGAGGACATTGTAGTCCACATTGGGCTAATCCTCCATAAGCATATCAAAGGGTGGAGCATCCTATGGAGGGGCTTCTCAATCCTCTATACCAATGACTTGTTTCATCTTGAGGTGTGCCTACAGGTGTAGAACCTTGCCACTATGGAGGTTGACTTCGGTGATCTCTTGTGGCAGGGTAATGGAAGATTCTACCTGCACATCAAGCTCACGTACAGCTTCTCCTACGGGACCCTCAGAATCGAATGATTCCAAGTCTATCTCAAGAGGCGAACCCATAGTGTTCAGAGTAGGAAAATCTAACTGTGAATCAGAAAGAGGGAGATCAAAATTATTATAGTTATTTTGACTTAAAGAGTTATCATTAGGAACAGAAGTAGATAACCCATTAGAAGTGACACCGATGTAATTCAATCTAGCTTTATTCTTCAATTTCTTAGATTTTATAGGAGGTACAAAGAACAAATCAAGTAAAGTAAGAGGGGTAAGGGATTTAGTGCCCTTATTCATCGATACAAGAGTTCTACTAATAGAAGAAGAAGAGCTAGCTGAAATAGAGAAAGTCGCTGATGTGGTAGCTGCAACGGTAGATTGGAGGTTGGACTCGATCGGTGGTTGCGCATCGACCAGTCCCCGTTAGCATGCCGCTTCTTAGCTCCCCTTTCCCTCGAAGTTGCACTGCAACTTGTAAACCTTCCTTGACGCTGGAGGTTTGAGCCGTCAGAACCCGCAAGAAAAGTTTCGATCTTCGAATGATCTTTAGAGGTTTTGGATAAGGAGATATCCCAACCTTCTTTGGTTTTGAGAGTTCATACAAGTATCCCCAATGGAACTGTATGGTTGCTCCACAAGGTATTCCTTCGGGATAACTATATCATCAGTCTTGAAACTATATTCAAGTCAGTTCTTCAAGATGAAACAATCTTCTAAAACATGACCTAGCATACGGTGGTATGGGAAAAAGTTAGGATCATGGCTTTTACCCACTTCCTCCAGCCTCCTAGGTTCGTAGCTAAAATCAGCTTCTTTAAGAGGTTCTTAAAGATCTTCCGATTATCTCTCCTTAAATGAATAAGGCTTATTGAGTTTATCCAAAAGAGGTAGACCATAACTGTGGGTATGTGTACCACGCTATTGGTGATGCAGGAGGCTGATGTGGTCATGGAGGTATTACCTAGAGGGCTACCTTGGTGGTGGTAGAGGAGGTGGAAGCAAAGGTTGCTGAGGTTATGGTCTCTCAGACTGATCTCTAGCTGGTTGTTTCCCCTTATCTACTGCTATCACTATTCCTAGATTCTCCTCATAGACCTTTACAACTTTGACTTGGGCAACTAGTCTTGAAAAGGCAACTGTTTGGCCTCTCCTTGTAGACTAGCCACCTTGTTGATTAACTTCTCAAAAATTTTGATAGTAAAGCCCTGAAGCATGAAGGCGACCAGGCCATGGATATTCTTTAGAAGAATCTCAATAGCATATTATTCAGACAGTTGCAGCTCGCATTTCATACTCAAGTTACACCATCAGAGAATGTAGTCAATAAGGGACTCACTTGGGTGTTGTTGTACTACAATGAGATCGCCAGCAGTGACCATTTGCTAAGCTCCAGCAAACCACTTGATGAAGAGTTTCTCCAACTCAGCAAATGTCTTCACTGAACTATTAGAAAGTTCAGCATACTAGTCAAAAGCTATCCCCACTAAGCTACCGATGAAGAGGTGGAATAGTAAAGCGTCGCTGCCACCGGTGTTGCAACAACATACCCTGTGATTCATATATCTTGAAAATAATTTGAATTTAATAATGATAATAGCCACTCGTATTCTTACTTTAGCCAAAACATGTAATTTGATATAAAGGAAACATTTTCATTTTAAATTTGATTTTGAAAATCATGAATGTATGAAATCATATGACACACATATTTAGCATGTTGGGAAAGAACTAAAGTAATGAAAGCATGTAAACACATTCACTTTAATTAATTTCTAAAGACAATCTTACGAAATAAGAAAGCTTAGAGCAAATCAAAATTTGTTTAATGTGATTTTTGTTTGATTTTAAATTTGATTTAATTTTAAAAATATGAAGTGAGTTTTCTATTCCTAACCCATTCCCACATGTGTTTGATATTTTTGTTCAATTTTTAAGTGATTAGATTCATTTTATATTTTGATTAGATTAAGGTATAAATTAAGCATGTTAATTACCCCTTACCTACACCACCTTAGCATAGTTAATCAAATAATTATGAGCCAAGGATATGACATAAAATCTCAAAAGGAATTTAAATTTGCAATGCACCTAGGAATAAAGGGGCATAATGCAATTTGGCTCATGATTAGTGATTAATTAAGTTAAGGGGTTTAACTTAAGTAATTTCAAAACACCCCTCACACATATGAGTTGAATTTTGATTTCCTTGATAGAACTTAGGCTCTTGAACACCTAAGTATTTACCCCAAGCAGATTAACTGAATTCTAGAAATTTTTAGAATTTTAAGACATTAATTAAGAGGGTAATTAGTGAATTAACCCTTAATTAAGAGAGGATTAAAAAAGAAAAGGGGGTTTAAGGAATAGCTTAGGGGAAATGCCCCTAAATTATTCTCTAAATCTCCTATTCACTAAAAAAGACCTTAATCAGAGGGTTAAATCACTAATTATACCCTTAATAAAGCTTAATTATATTAAGAGAGTGATTAAGAAATGAACTAGCAATTCCTCTAATCAAGCCACCAATAAATCCCAAGAAAATTAAGAGAGGTAGGGGTCATCCCACTAATTATGCGCATGAAGTTTAAGATTAATCATTGAGTAATTAGAGGGTAATTAGCAAAATGATATTACCAATAAAATCCAAATCCATAGAAAATACTATTCAAAATCCATTCAAATCATTTTTAGAATATTCTATGTTCAATTATCTATGCAATGCAATTTATTTCATACTTTTTGATTTTTCTTGGCTTAGATATGAATTTAGGAAGTATTCAAGATTAATTAGAACATTTAATAGCCTAATTAAATCCCATCGATGCCACGTGGGCCACTGACGTAGCATGCACTTTCCACATGGTGCAATAGGATTGGATATTAAAGTAGTCACATCATAGCGAAGATAATGATGCTATTCTCAAATCAAGAATCAGATGGCTAAGGTTACAGTCATAGATCTAAAGGGATAAAATGTGGATGCTACATGTTTTAATCATGGCCGTCCATCCAAAATGTGCGGATGGACGACCCATGATCCTTCCATGTTCTTCTCTGTGAGCAATGGACACCATCCATCTTCTAGGAGAAGATCTGAGCTCGATTGAGCTCGGATTGGATTAAAACTCAACTCACACCATCAACATGCAAAGGAGATAACATCCAATGGCTAACTTATCATGGGGTGAAGATTTGCTTCACAAAGCTCCAAGAAAATTTGAAACTATGCTCGGTTTAATGCATACCTCATCGGAGGTGCCGGTGCTCGATTCCCTTGGAGAAGCTTCATCCATAGAGCTTTGAGAGAGGTCTCGAGATTGGGTAGATGCTTATGAGGCCAACCCACTTGCACTGCTTGAGCTCTTGATCAGATCCTCCGCTGCTTTGGAGCTGGGAAAAGGGTGAGCTCGACTTGATCCTATGATGAAGTTTGAAGAAGGAATTGGGTTGATGTTAAGTGTGGAGTAAGTTGGATTTTTGATGGAGCTCCCCTATATTCAAGCAATGAAAATCAAGAATGGGAAAATAGATTTCACTCTAGGAAGCTTGGAATCACTTGGCAAAGGCTTATCTAGCTTCCCTTAGCTCAATCGGACAGTCGTGAAGGTGCTTACCGTTTTGATCTAACTAAGGCCATGCAATGAAATGGAGGTTTGGCAGAGGGTTGTACCTGGGAGAGTTGCCATGTGTTTAATTGAGTGGAGGAAGGTTTTCCATGTGGCCATTTTCAAGCACATGGTCAATTTTGGGTTTGGGTTTGGGTTGGGTTGGGCTGACCCAAACCTATTGGGTCATGTGCACTAGGTCCATTAGTGACCATTTGATCCACCACTAAGAGAATTCCAAGTGTCGATGAAAAGGAAATTCCAAGTGGTTTTGATTTTACCCTATGGCTTAGGGTAAAATGGTCATTTAATCTTGATTTGTTGGTTTGATATGATGATGAAAAATAGGTTTGGTCAAGTTTCATTGAATTTGGAGTTATTTGATATGATGTGACCAATTTAGGTCAAATGGGTTAACTTGGGTCAAGTTGACCAATTGATCAAATTGGGTCAAACCAAGGGTTGAGTCAAGTTCATATGACCATTTGAAATATTTTTGTGGCTTTGGTTTGATTCAATTTGGTTCAATTTAGTTCATTTAGGTCAATTGGGTCAAGTTGACTTATTTGACCCATTTGACCCATTTGTAGGTAGGGTTGGTTCATGTTTGGTTCTTCATATGAAATGGATTGGTATCTTTGTTTCCAATCAATTTTGGTTAATTTTGAATTTGGCTCAATTTGATCCTTTTAGGTCAAGTTGGGTTCATTGTCAATTGGGCTAAGGTTAGGTCAAGTTGGCCAATTGAGGCTTTGGTCAAGTTCAACAAGTGATTTGGAATGAACTTGACTCATTGGTTTCAATCAAATTGGCTTAAATCAAGTTTTGACATATTTTGACTTTTTAGGTCAAGTTGAGTCAACTTGGGTCAAGTGGCCAATTGGGCTAGGTTGACTTGGTCAAGTTCAAACATTGATCATGAATAAACTTAGATCATTATTTCAATCAATTTGGCCTATGGTGGATTTATGGGTTTCATTTTGGCTCTAAGTGTTAACTTGTTCAACTCTTTGACTCTAATTTGACCCAATTTGAGTGATTGATCATCTCATGATGATTGTTAATGGATTGCATTGAGTAGGAGCCACAGAGGCCTACACCTAACTTAGATTTATCAATCCAAAGGGAGTAGTCTATCAAAACACATAGTAGGACTAGCCAACCAAAGTGATGCCTTTTGATATACAACAGCTGTACTAGGAAGAAAGCGTAGTAGAATTACATCCTCCAAAGTAGGGACAAGTTGCTAGGGTGATCCATTGGCAAGGCAACGGATTGGACCCAACCTATGATAGTCAAGATTAATTTCATTTATTAGATTTATTTCAATTATGATGGATCCTATCGGTTTGCGATGAACTGTACTGAGTAGGGGCCATGGAGGCCTAGATCTAACTCAAATTTTACTAATCCAGAGGGAGTGGTGTACCAACCATAAGGTTGGAATATCCAACCAAAGGGGTGCCTTTCGGTTTGCAATGGTCAAGTCTTAAGAAGAAAGCACGAGGACTCACATCTTCTAGAAATAAGGAACCACCAGGGTGATCGATTTCTTTGGGCAACAAATCAACTCAACCTGGTCAATACTATTGAGTGAATGCCGATGGGGACTTAGATCAACTCAAGGATAGTCAAAGATTAATTTCATTTTAAAGTTTGTTTTGATGGATTCCATTAGTTTGTGATGGATCACACTGAGAAGGAACTTATATCAGCCTAGACTTATCTCAGATTTACTCAACCAAAGGGAGTATCTTTCCGGCCGATGGGAGAGCTATCCGACCAAAAGAGTGCCTTTCGGTTTGCAATGATCAATTCAAGGGAAGAAAGCTCGGGGACCCCATCTTCCACTACAAAAGACCACTAGGGTGATCAGTTGCTTTGGGTAACAAATCGACCTAGGGCTAACTATTGAGTGAATGACACTGGTGGACTTAAATCAGCTCAAGGATAGTCAAAGATTAATTTCATTTTTTTGATTTTTGTTATAATGGATTCATTGGTTTGTAATTGATCAAACTAAGAAAGAGCTCATATCAGCCTAGACCTATCTCAGATTTATTGAATCAAAGGGAGTAGCTTCCTGGTTGATGGGAGAACTATTCGACCAAAGGAGTGCCTTTCAGTTTGCAATGATCAATACAAGGGAACAAAGCTCAGGGACTCACATCTTCTACTACAAAGGACCACTGGGGTGATCGGCTTTGGGCAACAAATCAAATCCAAAGTCCAAATGGTTTGCAGCATGCTAGAAAGAATGCATCATAGTCTTACATCTTCCAAAGAGAGATGACTACCGGGGTAACCTGCTTGTGGAAAAATAGAACCTAAGGGTGACTATGGAGTGAGTATCAACCCAGGGATTTATCTCCACTAAGGTAGTCAAGTAATTCCTATCGGAAGTTTTGTTGACATTGCCCTAAGGATAGGATGTCTGAATGGGAAAAGGGGGCCCTTTGGGGGCTTGAATTCTTAATCCACAAGCGAATTTATTTATTTATTTTAGATTAGTTTATTTTATCATGGACCCTGTTTTTGTGGATCAAACCGAGAAGGAGCTTATATCGCCTAGACCTATCTCATATTTATCAAACCAAGGAGAATGTGAGATCCAATAAATTCTCCAACCACAGGGGTGGCAACAAGGAAAGGGGGACTGTCCAATCCAAAAGTGACCCAGGTAGTGTCTAAATGGGGTCACAAAGGATGTGATCCAAATAGAATGTCTGCAGGGGATGGAAAGGGCTTAATACCATGAATATATCCAATAAGTATCCGGTCCTTCCCAAGGAGAAAGCTGGGACTCACATCTACCAAGAGTGGTCTTCTCACCGGTGAGTCCCTCTCAAAGATAGCTAACATCAACCAACCTAAGGTGCAATCGAAAAAAAGCTCTGGACTCACATCCTCCCAGCTGAACTCTGGTCGATAGTCCCTGTCGAGTGTCATTCGACTACTCATCGAGTGAATGCCACTAGGTGACTTATATCGACTCAAACGTAGTCAAGAGGAAAGGAGCCTCTGGGGGACTTACCCTAAACCTAAACCACCTAGTTAGTGCATGATGGCTAGTTCAAGAAGAAAGCACGGGGACTCACATCTTCTTAAGCAAAGTCAATATGAGGTAGATTACTGGCTGGGCAGTGAAGCCTACCATACTAACAAGGTGCTCGTTGGTTTACAATGATCAAGTTAGGAAGAAAGCATGGGGACTCACATCTTCCAATAAATGATCACTAGGGTGACATACTAGCAGAAGTAGTAGACCACCCAGAGCTAATGAGTGAGTGCCACAGGGGCTTGCTCCCACATCAAAATAGCCTAATTCAAAAGATTTATGTTTATTTTGTGCATATGTTAATGGGAATATGACACCTCTTGGGTTCTCTCACACCTATCCTAAATGCACTGGGGAGTTTGATGAAATGGTTCCATGAATGGCAACCAAAAATTCCCACTAACCTGTTCTCTTACACCTAACTTGTGCTAATCAAAATAGGATGCCTCTTGCCCTCTCACACCACCCTAATAGCACTGGAGGTTGTGTTTGTGATGTGAAAGAGGGATAGATGCCTGGGACTCTTACACCTACCTTAAACACGTCATGATGGATTTGCAAGATAAACAAATAACGCTTCGAAAGAAGAGAAGATTTTGATGAAATGGATTTAGATTTTGTTGATTGATAGAATTATTTTCAAACATGATTTATTTCATGGGTAATATTTCTTTAGGTGGAGCCCATTAATTGGAAGCATCGAAAGTGTTCCCCTATAATCGATGAGTCGATATGATCCTCCTGCCTTCTATAGCAAAGGGGCCTTCACAAGTGGGTTCAAACTTGCCTCCCATCTTTCGACGAGCAACAATTGGTCTCCTTAAGACTAACACAAGTTCTCCCACGGAAAGACCTAGGGCTAACTTGAATCATTTTGGCCTTTACATGACTCGAGGTTTTAACTGGAGGTGACTTTCCTCCAAACCTTCGAGCTCTTCTAACCACAACTTTACTTTCTGCTCTGAAGTGATCTTGCTACCCAATTCTATCCATAGTGACGGGAGTTGAACTTCCAAAGGTAGAACGGCTTCAAATCCATACATTAAAAAAATGGGAGTAGTAGGGAGTCCCAGATGCAAGGAAGTCACAAGGATTCAACCAACTGCTCATGCCACTATCATTCATTATCTTCAAGTGTCTTCTTCAATATCTGGATGAGAGTTTTGTTGAATCTTATGCTGCTTTCATTTTGGGTAATAGTATCTTCAATCTTCAATATCTTCTAGCGGTTGATCTTCATGCTTTAATGCATCATATAAATTGAGGCACCAACCTATATAGGATATGGTTCCTGAAAAATCAAGCACATGCCGAAGCCTCTCTAAGTGGATTGCTTCCACCACTTGGAAAAAAGCTAGAATGAAACATTGACCATCGGAAGAAGGAGGATCGATTGGACCCACAATGTCGGTATCCTAACAATCAAATGACCATGAGGCCAAGGTAGGGTGGTTGGTGAAGGACCACACCATGTACCTGACATAGATGGCATCTTCTAGCTGCATCCATGTTGTCTGTAATCATCGAAGGCCAGTAGTATCCAGGTCGCTTGATCTTCATCTTCATCTTTGGATCGGACTAATGTGCTCTG
The DNA here is from genome assembly GCA_021442155.1 of Cymbidium sinense. Lineage (NCBI taxonomy): Eukaryota > Viridiplantae > Streptophyta > Magnoliopsida > Asparagales > Orchidaceae > Cymbidium > Cymbidium sinense. The sequence continues at coordinate 64,759,365 of CM038225.1, forward strand.
CATAGACCTGAATGTACCTCAGTTATAATGCCATAAGCTTCATGTTTATCTAAATAGCGTAACCACATTTGGTCAAAGGACCGGCAGTACAGGGTGCCATCAACGAGAGTGTAGGAGAGGGCTCTCCATTTCACTTGATGGGCCTGTGACTTTTCTTGAGGTAGTTTTCCAGTGTTCACATAGTCTATGAACGGTTGCCTCCAATCTAGCTCCTCATCCTTTTCGGCAATGACAATCTCCCCTTCAAGAGAAAGTCTCTCGATGAGTTCAACATCAATAAGGGATCGGACTTGTCTATTTTGGATCCTTATTGAAATGGACTCATCTTTTGGACATGCCAGCTCCTTGGCAAGTTTGGCCAAAGCATCTGCTACTGCATTCTCTACTCGGGGAACCTTATTGTTGGTGACTTTAGAAATCTGGGCCAATAGCTTCATGGAATACTCGTGGTAATGACGAAGCTTGGGTTTAAGAACCTTGTAGGACCCGACAATCTGATTGATGACTACCTGAGAATCCTCAAAGATGTTGATGCTCTTGACACTAATAGTGATGACTAACTCCAGACCGCAATCAAAGCCTCATACTCAGCTTCATTTTTGGTGCAGGAGTTTAAAAGATAGTATGAGAATCTCATCACATCGCAGTCTGGAGTTAAAAGAACTATTCCTACCCCTGCCTTTCCTGGGAGAATAGATCGTGGTGCTTCCCCTTTGTGAAAAGAAGCTGTATCATCAAAATACATCTCCCATTGATGGTTGCCGATCTCTCCTAAGTTCATGATTTGTTCATCGGGGAGATCTTCACTAAGCGGAGAATTAGCAGGAAGTGGGTGTTTGCTAAGAAATCTGCTAATGCCTGTCCTTTTATCGCACGAAGGGGTATAAATGTATTGTCAAACTATGAAAGTATCATGGATCAGTGTGCCAAACGTCCGGATAGTGTTGGCTGTGTCATGAGATATTGTAGTGGATTTGTTTTAGAGATCAAGTTCACCTTATGAGAAAGCATATAATGTCGTAGCTTTTGGGAAGCAAAGATCAAAGCTAGGCAATGTTTCTCAATAGGTGGGTAGTTCACTTCAACAGGAATTAGATGATGATTGAGGTAGAGAGTGCTTTCCTTCCCTTCATCATTGGCTTGGGCCAACAGAGTGTAGAGAGAGTCATCTAATGCAACAGTGTAGAGGATGAGTGGCCTGCCCGGGATAGGGGCTGCTAGAACTAGTAGCTTCATCAAATACTGCTTGATGTATTTAAAGGCATGCTGACACTTGTCATCACACTTGAACTTAGCATCCTTTTTGATAAGTGCTGAAAATGGCTTGCATCTCTTTGATAGGTTGGAGATAAATCATCTTAGATATGCTAACTATCATTGGAAAGATCTGAGTTGTGTTAAGCTTTTAGAAGGTGGCATTTCTAAGATAACTTTGATCCTTTCAGGATCTATCTCTATTCCCCAGTGTCAGACAACAAACCCAAGGAATTTTCCTGAAGCTACTCCGAATGCAAACTTCAGGGTATTCATTTTAAGGTTATATTATCTTAGTTGTTCGAAAACTACTCTCAAGTCAAAGAGGTGATCTTCCTTTTTCTCTTCTCTTGACTACTAGATCATGAACATAACACTCAATCTGATGATGGATGAGTTCATTGAAGATCTGATTCATGGCCCGTTGGTATGTAGCACTAGCATTTTTAAGGTTGAAAGGAATGACTTTATAATAAAAGATTTCGATTGGGGTTCAAAAAGTGATGTTTCTTTCATCTTCAGGAGGCATATTGATTTGGTTGTAGCTAGATGACCCATCTATGAAAGAAAACACTGCATGAGATGAGGCGATGTCCATCATCAATTTTAGTATAGGACGAGAAAAATTATCCTTAGGACATGCCTTTTTGAAGTCCCTGAAATCGACGTAAATGCTAATTTGGCCATTTTTCTTCTTAATTAAAATGCTACTCTAGCAATTTTTCTTCCCCGATGAAACCAAAGATCAGCTTGACTTCAAAATGACTTATTGTTCAATTTCTAATCGCATGCCTCTAGGAGCTTGCTTGATAAGGGTAGCGTTAGGATCTATTGCTAGCTTGTGGACTGATACATCAAGAGATAATCCGGGCATCTCTTCATAACTCCATGCAAATCAGTCTTTAAACTCAATCAATAGCCTACTAAGTCATTTGTTTCTTCTTCATTCAACAATGAACTGATGTATGTCGGGCATGCATTTTCTTTTGTCTCGAGGTTGATTTCTTTAAGCTTATCTATTATTGAATGAATCACCTCTTCAAATTCTGGAGGTGCATCTTTGATCTGATGATCATCTGGATCATCTGAGGTTTCTAAACACACATCCTCATAAGAGTTGGTGCTATCTGAAAAGAACTTATTAGACTCTAAATGATTGGTAACAACTAAGCAGCAATCATCATCATCGACCAGACCCATTATACCAAATCTCACCCTACTTTGATTCTCGCTTCCTGCAGATTGTTCCATAGCTTCTCAGTACTCACTGGCTGTGACCATGTATGAGGAACCAAACCTTTGTATAAGATTATGAACACAAGTAAAAGATAAGTGGTGATTCCAATAATTCTTAAATGTATCCTCTCAAGTTTTACATCAACTTTAGGACTTGAGGATAATGATCCCAAAAAGAATCTCTTGGACTTCATGTCACTGGAAGGCTTAGGAGCTTCCTTAACTACTAAACCTTCAACTTTTTGAGATGAAAGTGAGGTTAGAGCTAATATTCTCAGTTGTTGCCTAATAGTCTTACATAAACTTGATTCAAATACTTTGCTTTATCTAGAGGCCTGGTCTTCATCACTATATAGATCGAAAGTTATCTCCAATGGAACCTGTTGAGAGGGGTTGGATAGTATAGTAATCACATTAGACTCATCCTCCGAGCTGGATTCCAAGTCTATGTGAATAGTAGGGGTACTCCTGCGAACTAGAACATAACCTTTATTGTCGATGGCCAACCAGGGTCTTCCACCTCTATAACCATCTCCCTCGTGAGGTTGAGTTTCATTCTACCCATATGATGGAATGGACTGGGTGGAATGTGATATGTGGCTCTATTTCTTCTTCAATTCCCCTTTCTTGTGCACTTGAATTTTCACTTTTCTTTCTTTACTTTTTCTCTTTCTTTTTTTCATTTTCTTTTTCTTTTATGTTTGAATTTTGTCCAAGTTCACGAGAAAGGGTGTGTTGAGGAAGATAGTAGGTCGCATCCTCATAAATCTCAATCTCTCTAATTGAAAATGGATTTTCATCTCTATTGACACGGTATTCAATCCATTCTTTCTGAACTTGATGCACTGATGGAGGAAGGATGGAATTATCTTGTTCTGATGTATCCAAGGCTTACCGAGCAAAGTAGTAAACAAAGTATTCGAATCAATTATGTAAAACTTGGCTTCAGTCTTCCAGTCACCTATCTCCAAATGTAACACTATAGAATCTAAAACCCTCTCATTTTGTTCATTGAATCCTCTCAACATCATATGATCTCCTCGAAGTGTGAAGATGTCAATCCTCAAATAGGCAAGAGTCTTTAGAATCATAATGTTCACTAATGCACCTGAATCAATGAGAACTCCGACGAGTCTGAATCTACCCATGGATGTGAGGGACGGTTGTGCTCCAAGTCCCCTGAAGAAAGTCTCATCCGCGGAAAGTGATCCCCGGCTTTTTGCATAATGTGCCTCTTCACCCATATATCATAATTGAGCTAAGCATAATTCAGGAACAAGGAGAGCCTTGATTAATGACTCTCTCATCTCTTTGGATAAGACAAGGGCATCGTATATGCTTAACTTAGATGATAACTTTCTTAGATGAGAGAGGATATTGTAGTCCACCTTGGGCTGATCCTCCACAAGCATATCCAAAGGCGGAGCATCTTGTGGAGGGGCTGCATCCTCCTGCAGACCAATGACTTGTTTACCTCTATCTTGAGGTGCCGCCTAGAGGAGGTAGTAACCTTGCCACTACTGGAGGTTGACTTCATGATCTCTTGTGGTGTGGTAATGGAAGGTTCTACTTGTACGCCAGCTCACTGCAGCCTTCTCCTATGGGACCCTGCACTGAATGATTCCAAGACTATCTCAAGAGGCTAACCCATAGTATTTAGAGAAGTCCAACTCGAATCGAAGAGGAAGATCAAAATTATTATTATTATTTTGACTTGAAGAGTTATCATTAGGAATAGAGGTAGACAATCCATCAGAAGTGACACAGATGTATTTTAAACTAGCTTTATTCTTCAATTTTTTTGGATTTGACAGGAGGTACAAAGTAGAAATCAAATAAAGTAAGAGGGGTAAGGGATTTGGTGCCCTTATCTGTTGATACAAGAGTTCTAGTAGTAGAAGAAGAAGTGCTAGCTGAAGTAGGAGAAGTCTCTGATATGTTAGCTACAATGATAGACTGGAGGATGGACTCGATCGGTGGTTGCATTACTAGGCTATAATACTGCACAGCCGCTGTTGTGGCCGCTATTGAGCTCCACCTTTCTTTGAGTCAGACTGCAACTTGCAAACCATCCTTGATGTTGAGGTTTGAGCCACTAGGAACCCAAGGAAAAGTTTTCTTGATCTCCTGAATGATCTTTTTAAAGGTTTTGGATAAGGATATCCCAACCTTCTTTGGTTTTGGAGAGATCGCAAGTATCCCCAAGGATTACCCTGATGGAACTGGATGGTTATTCCATAAGGTATTCCTTCGGGATAACTATAGGACTGGTCTTAAAGCTATATTCAAGCCAGTCCCTGAGGGTGAAGCAATCTTCCAAAACATGACCTAGCATACTGTGGTAGGGGCAAAAGTTAGGATCATGACTTTTTCCTCCCATCTCCTAGGTTCGTAAAAATCAAGCTTCTTTAAGAGGTTCTTAAAGATCTTCTGATTACCTCTTAAATGAATAAGGCTTATTAAGCTTATCTGAGTAGGTGGACCATATACTACGCTAATATATACGCCGGGTGATGTGGTCGAGGCATGGTGTTGGCCATGGAGGCTATTGTGGAGGCCGTAGGTCGCCTGGTGGTAGAGGAGGAGGTCACCGAGGTCGTGGTCTCTGATTGATCTCAAGTTGTTGCTTCCCCTTATCTACCCTCACTATCCTCAATTTTTCTCAGACCTTCATGCTTTGAGCAACCGATCTAGAAAAGTAATTGTTTGGCCCCTCCTTGTAGACTAGCGACTTTGTTGATTAGCTTCTCAAATATTTGATAGTGAAGCTCTTAAGCAAGGGGCCATGATATTCTTAAAAGAATCTCAATGGCATGTTGTTCGACATATTTGCTCACATTTCATACTGTGTTACCATCGAGAATATAGTCAATAAGGACTCACTGGTGATGCTACAACGATCACCCATAATAACCCTTTATCGAGCTCCGAAACCTCTTGATGAAAGAGTTCAACTCAAGAATATCTTTATCAACTATTGGAAGTTCAGATAAGTCAAAAGCTATCCGGCTACTAATAAAGAGAGGCGAGTAAAGCATCCCGCCACCGGTTGCAATAATTGGCCATAAAGTGTGCAATATGTCGCCTCTCCACGCCATCAAAGCTCTTGAAGGAAGGTGGCACAAACCCTTGGGATATTGGATTGTATCAAATTCCGGGTAGGGTCTACCCTTTGAACCGATGATCATCCCCCCAGCTTGAGCCAATGCTTCCTTCACTCTCAACCATGGATTTTATGTCTTTTCTTGTATGGAGGTACTTTCCACTACCTATACATGCTAGTGCCCTTGATTGACAGGGAGTAAGGTCTTGGGTCCAAGACACTAACTCACTGACTGATCATGTGATAGGATGAACTAGGGCTTATTTCAAGTACAAACCGCTAATAAGTCCTCAAGCCATCCATCTATCTTTTCATCTTTTGTTTTAATTATGCTAGAGGTGTTGATGAATGGGGTGTCTTCTTCGCATCATCACCTTCCATAGCCTGCTACTCTTTGAGGAGGGATCTTCTAGTATCTACCATACAAACTCCGACTGACTCTCCTAATAAATCATCTTCATTGGGATCAGAACTAACCTTCTCCTCATCGACCAATCCTAGAATTTCCTTCTTCATGAAATAATGTGCCACTATCTCATCTAAAGAATGATCAATGAGGTATAAATATCTTTCAACGGCAGGTGATCACTATCATGTACCCGAGAGGAACTTCCCCCTCGGGAGAATCAATCCTATGACTACTCACTAGAAGAGACACTCACTTCCACTAACTCAAAGGTGACACACCTAGAGGTTCTATCATTGGTGCAATGTATCTCGCCTCCTCTCAATGCTACCATCTCCATGTCTGCCGGTGTTGGTGAAGGGACGACCACTATGCTTCGGTCATTCCTTCCGCACCACCACAAAGGTCGAGAGAGCTCGCCTCACCAAGAGGGGTGTAGATGGAGTAGGATCCCTCGGTAGTTTGATCACCAACGCACGCCCCAAATGTGCCTTCATGGCCTTGGAATTGAGATGCGACATGAACGGGATGGTGGAGGTGGTGGAGACACCACCAACTCTCTATGAACAAGAGCTATCCTCCTGATGAGTGGTCTTGTAAGAAGGATGCTATTTTCTATACATGAGTAGTGCGAGCCGAAAATTGATGAGTGCAAGGCTAATGAACCACCTCTCCCTAGGTATGAATGTATGGGCCTCTCCGCACTCTCTTGTCAGATGTTTCCCCATGGGGATGATGGATCTCAAATCAAATTGAGCTCGGACTCGAATGTTAGAAGCTCAATCAACCCGAGTAAGACTGACGAGGTCGATATGACCTCCCGGGTAAGGGTGAACCACTGGTGGAGGTGAAGTATGAATCATCCTAGCCTCCTCTCTATCTGACCTAGAGAGAGGATGAAACTGGTTCATTGTAACTAGTGGTGAATTCAAAATAGGAAACTCCTCAACAACTGAATGGGCAGTTGCCTTCATCTCTAGCAATCCTAGTATGATACCACTTAATCATGTGATTTTTGTTCCTTTGTTGTGTTTTGGTAGAATGAGAAGAGGAGCTAAACTGCATCAAAAATAGGGGAGGCAATCCCCGGGATGGGAGCCTAGCCTCACTAAAAACTGCGAAACCCGGCCAAAAGCGAGTAATCACACCGGCCACCATTGAAATCAAGGGACCGCCACCGCTTCCTCTTTACCATGAGAATTCTTGAGGTTAAATCTTATCCTCAAAAATCTAAAATGGATTTGATACATGGATAACCAAGTCTGCCAAGTCCGTGGAAAGTGAACACAAACTTGTGAGCTTGCCATTTCTAATCAACCGCAAAATTGAAAGACCAATAGAAGAACTGACTGACCGAGAATGCAACATTGGAAACAAGCTTGGATCATATTTTTGTTTTTGTTGAGTTCTGGATTTGAATTTAAAATTTGAACCCACATCCAACATCTTGGAAGTGTTAAGTGGGGTTCAAATGGATTTTAGAGAAGATTTAGAAATTTGATTAGAAAGAGAAAATTTTCAATATGAATCCACTTTCAACAAATTTGGGTATGTTGAAAATGGGTTCAAATATCTTTAGAAAGATGCTTCCATAGGTTCATGGTAGAAATTGGATTTTGATTTGAAGACCCTTTCCTTTAACAAATTTGAGTATGTTAAAGTAAGGGTCAATTGGTTTTGATTTTGATTTGATATTTTGGAATTCACTCACTTAACAAATTTGGGTATGCTAAGTGAGGTGTTTGAAAACAATATTTTTTTTTTTTTGTTGTCTTGTGAATCTTTGTGATTTTGAAAATTGAAATTCCCACTTAGCAAATTTGGGTATGCTAAGTGAAGAACCCAAATGTGTTTTGTTTTTATTTGGAAAATGTTTGAAAATAGGATTCTTAGGAAATTTGAGTATGCTAAAAAAATCCTAAAGTATTTTATTTATTTTATATATTTTGATTTTTGAAAAGTTGGATCCTTAGCAAATTTAGGCATGCTAAGGAAATCCTAATGTGTTTCATTTGATTTTGATTTATTTTTTTGATTGTAAGTGGAGACTTCACTTTAGCAAATATGGTATGCTAAAAATGAAGTTCCACTTAATTTTGTGAAATGAAAATTTTATTTAGCAAATTTGAGTATGCTAAATGAAATCCCAAAAGATGTGTTTAAAATTTTTGTGTTTTGAATTTGGAGACTTCACTTAGAAAATTTGAGTATGCTAAATGAAATTCCAAATGAAAATCTTGGTTTTGAATTGAGACTTCATAGCAAATTTGTATGCTAAATGAAGTTCCAAATGTTTGTTTTGAATTTGAATTTCACTTAGCAAATTTGAGTATGCTAAATGAAGTTCCAAATGTGTTTGAAATTTTTTTTTGATTTTGGAGACTTCACTTAGCAAATTTGAGTATGCTAAATGAAGTTCCAAATGTGTTTGAAAATTTTTTGGTTTTGAAATTGGGAACTTCACTTAGCAAATTTGTGCATGCTAAATGAAGTTCCAAATGTGTTTAAAATTTTGTTTTGAAAAGTGGAAACTTCACTTTAGCAGATGTGATATGCTAAAATGAAGTTCCAAGTGTGTTTGAAAATTTTTTTGGTTTTGAATTTGGAAACTTCACTTAGCAAATTTGAGTATGCTAAATGAAGTTCCATATGTGTTTAAAATTTTTTGTAAATATGATTGTTAAGTTTTGATTTTTGAAAAGAAATCTTCCATTTCACAAATTTGGGTATGTAAGAATGGAAGTCAATCTTATTTTTGAAATGTGAAAATTTTGTTTTGTGTGTGATTATTGCTTTTTGAAAGAGGGAATTCCAATCATATATGGAAGTGGGATTTCCAAATGATGTTATTTTTATTTTGGAATGAAATCTTCATTCAATAAATTTGGGTATATTGAATGGAGATGTTCATATGTGCTTTTGGAAAATTTAATTTTGTTTGAAAATGAAACTTCCATTCAATAAGTGTGGGTATATTGAATGGAGAGGTTCATTTGTGCTTTTTGAAAGTTTTATTTTTTGATTTTGATTTTTAGAAAGATGATTGTTCATTTTATTTTGAAAATGAAATCTTCGTCAAAGTGAATTGAGGGAAGATGTTCATTTGTGATTTTGGAAAAGATTGTTAGTTTTATTATTGAAGATTCCTACATGTAAATATTATGAGAATTGTTAGATGAGGGTGATTTAAGAAAATTTTGTGGAAAATATTTTATTATGTGCATTTTTAAAAGAGTGCTTTTTTGAAAAACAAGATTTTTATAAAAAATTTATTGTCTTTATTATATTAGAATGAATCTTTCCTTATCATAAAGATGATAAAGAGGAAGTCTTTAAATATTTTCTTTTATTTAGATTTTTATTTATTTACCCATTGAGAATCAATGGGGTTTTAAGACCAACATGGGTGAGGTCCTAAAACTCAAAGATGTTGGTTATTTAACTTAAGGATGAAATAAGCTAAGTGCCAATGGAAAGAAAGATAGTCTTGGTTCACAAAAAGTACAAACCCACTATCGATACTAGAGACAACGATCATTTACCAAAGATGGAGAGAGAACCATCCCGGGAATGCAAAAATATGTGGTGAAATTTATTCAAATGTTCCTCATCCATTCATCTTCCCTTTCTGTGGGTGGAAAGAAGGATAAATGAGAACACAAGAATATAAATTTTCTTTTGATGCCACAGATCTGATGTACTTATTAGGTGATCGATGACATTGAAGAGAGGTGTACTATCTCAAAGATAGAAAGTCACCACTCTACAATGGACCTAATCATAAAATAAGGACTCAGGATTGGGCCTCAAGGTGAGATTCTTCCCTACTTTACATGGAAAAGTGGGTTTATTTTAAACGGGTTCATTAAGTTCTCAAGGGCAACCCTAATAGTTATATCCTAAGGAATGGGATTCAAAAAACTCTCGATTAAGGTAAATGATCATTGTCTCCAAAGATTTCAATAGTAGACTATCAATCGAATTCATTTTTTTGAAGATCAAATGGGATAGATCAAAGAGGGAGTTATTATCAAAGCCAAATAAAGATAAGTAGGAGATGCTCACAATGCCAGGAAACCTAACGACCATCTCAAACTATCCTATAATTGGGCTTTACAATTTTGAAATTGATTTAGTTTATTTGAGTTGAATTTTTCATTAGAAATTTAGTGCTTATGATTCCACAACATAAGATTATAGAAATGCATAAGAGGTGAGGATTTATGATTATGGCCCACAAAGGGAATAAGCAAGCTCATAACCTAAATCTAGGAGCTTTGAGCAAAAAAGCACAACCTAAATCTAAGAAAAATGGGTATTTATTTGCCTCCAAAGAGAGGACAAACCAGACTAATTAACACTGGGTGGTCCAACTCCCTCCTATGATTTTAAATTCATGTAGGCAAGTCATGTGCTTTATGCAAGATAGCATTATTTATTTAGAAAGAGACTAAGTCCTTAAACTCACTCCCTAAAGAGACTTATGTAGGGCATGCTTCAAATGACCTAATAAATCTAATGCAATTTCATTTTATTTTGAACAATCATTTTGACTCAAACTAATAGGATTCATATGCCTAATGCATGAGAAGTAAGATTATTGGCCAAAATCAGTGAGAAAGGAGGAGGTGTGTTTCCACCATGGCTCTCATAAGTCAAGCTAAGTTTATCTGGCAAAGGTGGAAGCCCTCTAATCAAGAGTGAAGCAAGATACATTTATGCATGATGTTATAAAAGAAATACTCATCCAACTAAGGGGTGGCTAATTCTTTTATCTTGATTTTAAGCCAAAGCTTTAGGTGAGGTTATGAGTTCTTTATTTTAATTTTGAATTATTAAATTTGGCAAAAGATTTATTTTTCCTAAGAGCTTAATCATCATCCAGTCCATATATAAAGCAAGGAATAAACTAGAAAAGGATGCCACTTAATGCACAAGCTAAATAAATCATCAATCAATTTATCTAAAGCACAAAAGAATAAGAAGCCATTGTGGTCGCACCACCGACAAACCCAAAATAAATTGGGTAGAGCTCTACCCTTATACAACCTAGATTACAAATGAATTAAACAATTAAGCAAGGAATTCATTGTTATGGGGGTCTTCAAGCTTCATTCTTCTTTTCTTCTTCTTCTTCTTCTTCTTCTTCTTTCTTCTTCTGGTTCTTTCTTTTGGATGGTTGGAAGGTGGTTGCTCCAAAGGCTTCACATGATACATAAGATGAGATCTTATGACAATTCTCATCCTAATCCCCCCATAACAATCATTCTAAAATCATAATTACAAAAATTACATGAAAAGGAAAAATGGAAATCTAACCAACACTTACAAAATAGATATTAGCTAAACAAACCATACAATCCTAAGCATGTATATTGGACTTATCACCCACACATGGGTGACTAAGTTCATTGGCCTATTGATTATGCTTAGGGTATAAGCACCGCACAACAAAAGCATTTATATTTTATTTATTACCCTTAAGCATAATCCCTAAAATGGTTAGACTAAGATCGCCCTACCATTCATTCTACACATGCACCCTAACATCCTCTAAAATATATACAAAATAAAATAATATCAAACCATGCATGCCCCTAACCTAAAGCTAGAAGTGGTGACTTAGCCTAATGTGTTTGCTTTAAGGTTTGTGTGTATGCTATAGCTTTTAAGTTAGATTTTCTAAGTGTAAAGAATGTAGGGGAGGGTTTCATTTAAGTTGTTTAGTTGTTTATGTTGATTTTATTTTGTGTTTTGATTAGGTTCAAGTGAATCCTACAATTAATTACTAAGTTATAAAGAGAGGGAAGAGAAGAAACCTTCGCTTTCCTTCCCTAACCTAAGTAATTTCTAGAGTGGATTAATGTTTTAATTTTATTTAGTGAATATTTTATTATGTGGTTTAATTAATCCTAAGTTTAGATGAACTCTAAAAAACTTATTCAAAAGAAAGGCATTTTAAGATTAAATAAAGTGAAGTAAATTCACAAAACATTCATCACTTCATTTCTTTCCCAACATGTATAACATGCATATGAATGGATCTTAAGCAAATCTATACATACAAATGAGTGTTTAACACACTTTATGATGCTAAGCAAATTACTTAAGAAAATTTGAATGTTTATGATGCATGATTTTCATTAAGTAGAAAAAGGTGTTTCTTATCCAATTTTCACATGCACATATGAATGTATGAAAGGCAAAAGTGATTATTGTTAACTAGGGGTGTAAGACACAAGACCTACTTATTAACTTAAAGCCTCACAATTGGTTGGACTAATATAGCACATTCCTTAAATACAAACATGTGTACAAAAGAAATGAATGGAAAAGAAATAATGCAAAAGTTAGTGTTAGTTGATTTTGGTTTATTTAAGAAATTTATATATGTAAGTGTAGTTGTCCTTCTTAAGTCAAAACATAGGAGTGAATATAAAATGGAATTAGACAAGTGTTGGGTTCTTTTCAAATGAACCATACATTTTGCCAAATCCTATTCCAAACTAAACCTAAAGAGAAGAAAAGAAAAACTACACTAAGCACGTCCTTATATTTTACTCACATGCAAGCTTATAAGTAAGCTATAAGTAACACACTTTCAGTTTTAATAATTGATTCATATATTTTGAAAATAATTTAGATTTAATAGTGATAATAGCCACTTATATTCTTACTTTAGCCAAAACATGCAATTTGACACAAAAAAATATTTTCATTTTAAATTTGATTTTTGAAAAGCATGAATGCATGAAATCATATGATACACATATTTAGCATGTTGGGAAAGAACTAAAGTAATGAAAGCATATAAACACATTCACTTTAATTAATCCCTAAAGACAATCTTAAGAAATAAGAAAGCTTAATGTAAATCAAAGTTTATTTAATGTGATTTTTGTTTGATTTTGAATTTGATTTAATTTTGAAAATATGAAGTGAGTTTGTTGTTCCTAACCCATTCTCACATGTGTTTGATATTTTTGTTTAATTTTTAGATGATTAGATTCATTTTATATTTTGATTAGGTTAAGATATGAATTAAGCATGTTAATTACCCCTTACCTACACCACCTTAGCATAGTTAATCAAATAATTATGAGCCAATGAGATGACATAAAACCTCACAAGGAATTTAAATTTACAATGCACCTAGAAGAAAGGGCCTAATGCAATTTGGCTCATGATTAATGATTAATTAAGCTAAGGGTTTAACTTAAGTAATTTCAAAACACCCCTCACACATATGAGTTGATTTTCTTAATTGAACTTAGGCTCTTGAACACCCAAGCATCTACCCAAGTAGATTAATTGAATTCTAGAAAGTTTTAGAATTTTATGAAATTAAAGAGGGTAATAGTGAATTAATTAAGAGAGATTAAGAAAGAAAAGGGGTTTAAGGAATAGCTTAGGGAAATGCCCCAAAATTATTCCTTAAATCTCCCATTCAATCAAAATAATCAACTTCAACAAAGGATTAAATCACTAAACTATCCTTAATTACATTAAAGGGATAATTAGGAAATGAATTACCAATTTTCCCAATTAAGCCACCAATAAATCCCAAGAAAATTAGGGGAGGTAGAAGTCATCCCCAAAATACACTCAAGAAGTTTGAGATTAATCAGTAGATTAATTAGGGAGTAATTAACAAATTAATATTTTTAATAAAACCCAAATTTAGAGAAAGAAATAATCAAAATTAATCAAAATCAAATTTAGAATATTATATATTTAATTATCTTTTTAATGCAATTTATTTCATATTTTTTTATTTTTCTATTGAAATATGAATTTTAGAAGTTTAGGTAATTAGAATTATTTAAACCCCTAATTAATTCCTTAATCCCTACGCCATATGAGCGACGCCACATCCCTTTACGCATGCACTAAGTGGCCACTTAAATGTCATCATAGTCGCGGTGGCAAGTATGCACGCTTTTCCTCACCGTCGATCAAGATCGACGCTGAGATTAAAGACCATTCAGGGATAAAATTAAATTTAAAGTGTTTTAATCTCAGTCCATCCAAAATGTGTGGATGGACGCCGAGATCCTCATTGTTCTTCCGAAAATGGGGAGGCCCACTTTCAAAGAGAAGAAGAGCTTGATTGACCATTGGATTGAAAATCAACCCACACCATCTAAACCTAATGGCAAGCACATCTAACGGTCAAAATCCATGGATTAAAATTTCTTTCACAAAGCTCCACACCACATTTAGTTTAATGGTCAAAATGGCATACCTTGGAGGTGATCACCATGCTCGATTCTTGGAGAAGCTGCTTGGAGAAGCTTTGGTGAATCTTGAGATTGAGTGGATGGCTCTAGGGTCACTCCTCCTTAATTGAGCTCATTTGATTGAAGTGGATCTCCTTGCTTCAAGAACTTGGAAGAGCTTGAAAGCTCGATTGGCCTTTAATGGAGTGCAAAGGAATTGCAATGATTTTGAGTGTGAGGAAGTTGAAGTTTAATGAGCTCCCTATTTTCAAGGATGAAAATTGAGAAATGAATTTCAATCTCCTGGAAGCTTAGATCTCTTTCCAATGGCTCCTAGCCTCCTTACTCAAGAAATGGCTCATGGAATTGGTGAATTAGGGGAGTATATCTCCCTGCAATCGGACGTCAGCCTGCTTGCCATTTTGATCAATCCAAGATTGAAAGGGTTGTTTAGCCATTAGAATTGTCCTCACGATGGCCAGGAGGGGGAATATGAACTCCCATGTGCTCAAAATAAGTGTATGCATGATTCCATGTGCCCATTTCAAGCCATGTGCTTTTGGCCATATGGTGGAGCTGACCCAAACCCATTGTTAGAGCACCACTATTTTATTTGACCATTTTAGAAGGATGAGATAATCAGATGATATTTTGTTTTAATTTGGATATTTTTTAATTTGATATTTAAATTTGAGTTCATTTGTATGGTTTGGCTCATGCTGACTCATTTAGGTCAAAATGGATCAACTTGGGTCAAGTTAACCAATTGGTCAAATTGGGTCAAACCAAGGGTTGGGTCAAGTTCATATGACCATTTGAAATTTTTTTGGTGGCTTTGGTTTGATTCAATTTGGTTTAGGTTTGAATTTGATTTATATGACTTCATTTAGGTCGAATGGGTCAAGTTGACCATTGACCCATTTGATTTGAGCTAGGTCATGGGTTTAGGTTTGGTTAGTCATATGAAGAGGATTGGTATTTTGTTTCCAATCAATTTTGGTTAAGTTTGAATTTGGCTAAATGACCTTTAGGTCAAGTTGGGTTCAAGGTCAATTGGCTAGGTTAGGTCTAATTACCAATTGAGGCTTTGGTCAAGTTCAACAAGTGTTTTGGAATGAACTTGACCCATTGGTTTCAATCAATTTGGCTTAGATCAAGTTTTGACATTTTGACTTTTAGGTCAAGTTGGGTCAACTTGGGTCAAGTGACCAATTGGGCTAGGTTATGCTCAAATGTTGACTTGGTCAAGTTCAAACATTGATCATGAATGAGTTTTGATCAATGGTTTCAATCAATTTGGCCTATGATGGATTTTGGCTATGTTAGGTTTCATTTTGGCTAAGTGTTGACTTGGTCAACCTTAGGTTTGACTTTTGACCCAATTTGATTGATTGATCATCCATGATGATTGTGATCATGATGAGAGCTTAGGTGAGTTTGATTCAATCCAATTTGGTTAGATTAGAATTTGGCTCATAAGGGTACTTTAGGTCACTTTGGGTCAAGTGAGCCTAAGTGGGTCAAATGATTTGGTCAAAGCTTGATTTGAGTTCGATTGAACTTGTATATGCACTTATAATTGAAATATAAATCTATTTGCAAGTGGTTTGAAGTCAAATGGTTTTGATTCATTTGACAATTTCATATTCAAAGGAAGAACATGAATGAATTTTGGCTTGATTTTTGAATTGACTTTGGTTAAGTGATTGAAGTTTGTATTTATATTTGGATTCATGATTGAAGGATTGATTAGATCATGAATGAAAATCAAGAGTTTGGCTTGATTTGAAGTTGATTTGGCTAAGTTCAAGAATTTGACTTGAAAGACTTAGTTGATTGGTAGATTTTGATTTTTTGAGTTGTTTGGTTGTTTGAATTTATATTTCATTTATATATGTGAATATAAATGAAAATATAAATGGGTCATGAGAAAATTCAAGATTTGAAGTGATTTGATCATGAGAAGCTAAGTCCTTAAGAGGAAATTAAGGATTTAAGAAAGATTTTGGAATTTCAATTTGATTGTTGGATTTAGTTTGATTTGAATTTATATTTCATTTATATTTGTGAATATAAATGAGAATATAAATGAGTGGTGAGAAAATTTCATGAATGTGAATTGATTTGAAGTTGGTCTAAGCTAAGTCCTTAAGAGGGAAATTAAGGATTTATGTAAGATTTTGGAATTTGGAATTTGAATTTTGGATTTGATTTGATTGATTTGAATTTATATTTCACTTATATATGTGAATATAAATGAGTTATGAGAAAATTTCATGAGTTTGAATTAATTTGAAGATGATTTAAGCAAAGTCCTTAAGAGGGAATTAAGGACTTAGTAGATATTTGGAACTTGAAATTTCAATCATGGGTTTCAATCATGTGATATTGATTTGAGTTTGGAGAAAATCAAACAAGATTGATTTGGAGTTTGACTTGAAGGAAGGAAGGTGAGGAATGGTTCAAGCTAAGGGTAGGCAAATTTTCTAACACCCCAGAGGCATGACCTATTCCTATGACTAACCATTCTAAGTCTCTAGGGCTAAGTTGAGTGTCTACCAAATCACTAGATGTGTCTTAAGACTAAGGAACTCCTAATGTCTAAGAGGAGTCCTATGTCTAAGATGGAGAAGTTGAGAGCTCATCCTAAAATGAGGTCAACACCATGCTGTAAGGAAAAGTAAACACATACTTCTGAGAAGCCATAACAATCAATGTAATCAAAATGAATCAAGTTGCAATCAAGACCGATCTAACGAGAGTCTACAATGTCGAAAACAAACTTAGATCAGATTTCTATCTTGTTGATTTCTGAATTTGAATTTAAAATTTGAACTCACATCCAACATCTTGGAAGTGTTAAGTGGGGTTCAAATGGATTTAAAGAAGATTTAGAGATCTGATTGGAAAGAGGAATTTTTTAATATGGAATCCACTTTCAACAAATTTGGGTATGTTGAAAATGGGTCCAAATATTTTTAGAAAGATGCTTCCATAGGTTCATGTTTTAAATTGCATTTTGATTTGAGGACCTTTTCCTTTAACAAATTTGAGTATGTTAAAATAAGGGTCAATTGGTTTTTGTTTTGGATTTTTGATTTTTGGAATTTGTTCACTTAGCAAATTTGGGTATGCTAAGTGAGGTGTTTGAAGACAATTGTTACTTTTTTTTCTTTCTTTGTTTGCTTTGTCTTGTGAATCATTTTTATTTAAAAAAAAAATGGAATCCTCATTTAACAAATTTTGGTATGCTAAAATGAAAGATCCAAGTGTGTTTTGTTTTGAAATTTTTTTTAAAAAATAGGATCCTTAGCAAATTTGAGTATGCTAAGAAAATTCTAATGTGTTTCTTTTTTATTTTCATTTTATCTTTGAAAAATAGGATTCTTAGCAAATTTAAGCATGCTAAGAAAATCCTAATGTGTTTCTTTTTTATTTTGGTTTGATTTTGAAAAGTAAGATTCTTAACAAATTTAGGTATGCTAAGGAAATACTAATGTGTTTCTGTTTTGAAATTTTTGATTTTGAAAAGTAGGATCCTTAGCAAATTTGGCTATGCTAAGGAAATCCTAATGTGTTTCTTTTTGGAAATTTTGATTTTAATCTTGAAAATGGGAGATTTCACTATAGCAAATATGGTATGCCAAAATGAGGTTCCAAATATTATTTGAAAAGATTTGTAAAATGGAGACTTCACTTAGCAAATTTGAATATGCTAAATGAAATTTCAAAGATGTTTCAAATTTTTGTTTTGAAAAGGGAGACTTCACTTTAGCAATAGGCATGTTAGAATGAAGTCCCAAATGTGATTTGAAGATTTTGAAATGGAAATTTCACTTAGCAAATTTGAGTATGCTAAATGATATTCAAAGATATGTTTTAAATTTTGGTTCTTTGGATTTTGAAAAGGGGAGACTTCACTTTAGCAAATAGGGTAGAAGAAGTTCAATGTTTTAAAATTTTTTTATTTTATTGATTTTGAAAAGAGAGATTTCATTTAACAAATTTGGGTATGTGAGATGAAAATCAATAAAGAGGAAATCTCAACTTAATCATATATATGGAATATGTTAAGTATTTCAAAGTAATTTATTTGAATGAAATCTTCATTCAATAAATTTAGGTATATTGAATGGAGATATTCATATGTGCTTTTGAAAAAAAAAAATTTTTGATTTTGTTTGAAAATGAAACGTCCATTCAATAAATGTGAGTATATTGAATGGAGGTGTTTCACATGTGCTTTTGAAAATTTTGGTTTTGTTTGAAAATGAAACTTTCATTCAATAAGTGTGGGTATATTGAATGGAGAGGTTCATATGTTTTGAAAATTTATTTATTTTGATTTTGTTTGAAAATGAAATCATTCAATAAATGAGTATATTGAACGGAGGTGTATCACATATGCTTTTAAAAAAATTGGTTTTGTTTGAATGAAAGTTCCATTCAAAAAAAATGTGGGTATATTGAATGGAGAGGTTCATATGTGCTTAAAAAAGTTTATTTTTATTTTGTTTGAAAATGAAACATCCATTCAATAAATGTGGGTATATTGAATGGAAGGTTTCATATGCTTTGAAAAATTTAATTTTGATTTTATTGAAATGAAACATCCATTCAATAAATATGAGCATATTGAATGGAGATGTTTCATATGTGCTTCTTGAAAATTTAATTTTGATTTTGTTTGAAAATGAAACCTTCGTTCAATAAATGTGGGTATATTGAATGGAGATGTTCATATGTTCTTTTGGGAAAATTTATTTTTGATTTTGTTTGAAAATGAAACATCCATTCAATTGAATGGAGAGTTTTCACATGTGCTCTTGAAAAATTTATTTTGATTTTGTTTGAAAAGGTGAAAATTCCAACTTAACACATGTGGAATGTGTTAAATGGAATTTCAAAGTTGTAATGATTTTTTTTTTTGAAGATGTAACATCCATTCAACACATTTGAATGTATTGGATGGGTAAACTTATCTTCAAATTTTGTGCTTTTGAAAACATAATTGTTGAAATTTTATTTTTGAAAATGAGGTCTTCACCAAAATGAATTGAGTAAAGAAGCTCATTGGTGCTTTAGAAAATGTGATTGTTGGAATCTTATTTTGTAAATGAGATCTTCACCAAAATGTACTGAGTGAAGAAGATCATTGGTACTTTTAGAAAATGTGATTGTTGAAACTTTGTTTTTTAAAGATGATCCTACACATAACAATCATGAAGATTGTTAGATGAGGGTGATTTAGGAAAATTTTTGTGCAAAATATTTTATTATGTGCATTTTGAAAGAGTGCTTTTGAAAAGCAAGAATTTTATGAAGGATTTATTTTGTCTTATTATTTTAGAATGAACCTTTTTACCATAAAAAAATGGTAAGGAGGAAGTCTTTAAATATTTCTTTTATTAGATTTTATTTTACCCATTGGAGAACAACGGAGTTTTAAGACCAACACGGGTGAGGTCCTCCTAAAGATGTTGGCTAGCTTAACTTAAGGATGAAATAAGCTATGCCAACGAAAGAAAGATAGTCTTGATTCATACAAAGTACAAACCCATCATACTTGGAGACAACGATCATTTACTAAATATGGAGAGAGAACCTTCCCAGTGAAAATGTGGTGAAAATTTTTATATTGTAGAATTTCTATAAATGTATAATCTTCATCTTCAATCTATGTAGAATAAAATGAAGATAGAAATATACTTTCTTTATGCATTTTGACACCAATAGATCCAGATGTTCTTATTAAGGTGATGCATGACATTGAGGAGAAGTGTGTACTATCTCAAAAGATAGAAGTCACCTACAATGGACCTAATCACCAATAAGGACTCCTAAGGACAATGGGTTTGTATAATGAGATTCTTCCCTATTTTACATGAAAAAGTAAAAAAGGTTTATTTTAAATCCCCCTAGGCAAGCCCCATAGTTAATTACATCCTAAGGAAGGGGATTCTTAAGAATACTCGATTAAGGTAAATAATCATTGTCTCCGAAGATTTCAATAAGGTAAACTATCAATCGATTAGTTTCTTTTAGAAGATCAAATGAGATTGATTACAGGGAGAGTTATTATCAAAGATAAAGAAAGATAAGTAGGAGATGCTCATGATGCTAGGAAACCTAGCGAGCATCTCAAACTATCCTATGGTTGGGCTTTACATTTTCGAAATTGATTTAATTTATTTAAGTCGAATTTTTCATTAGAAATTTAAGACTTATAATTCCACAACACAAGATTATGAGAATGCCTAAGAGGTGAGGATTTATGCTTATGGCCCATAGGGGAGAAGCAACCTAACTAAATCTAGGGAGCTGAGGCCAAAAATGTAACCTAAATCTAAGGTGACAATGCGTATTTGGTTTGCCTCTATAAGAGAGGACAAACCACTCTACTGCTTGGACGTACAACCACCTGGGGTGGCCGCCAACTAACTCCTCCTATGATTTTAAATTCATGTAGGCAAGTCATATGCTTTATGCAAGATAGTTAGATTGTTATTTATTTAGAAAGAGACTAAGTCCTTAAACTCACTCTAAGAGACTAGATCATGTAAGGGCATGAAAAATGACCTAAATCTAATGTAAAAATATATTACATTTTATTTTATTTTGGACAATCATTTGACTCAGCTTATAGGATTCATATGTATAATGCATGAGAAATAAGATTATGGGCCAAAATCGCGAGAATGGGAGGTGTGCCACCATGGCTCTCAAAGGTCAAGCCAAGTTTTGGCAAAGGTGGAAGCCCTCCAATCAAGAGTGAACAAAATACTTTTATGCATGATGTTATAAAAAATACTACTCATAAGGGATTGTTAATTCTTTTATCTTGATTTTAACTAAGCTTTAAGTGAGGTTATGAGTTATTTATTTTAATTTTGAGTTTTAATTTAGAAGATTTATTTTTTCTAAGAGCCTAATCATCATCCAGCCATAAAAAGCAAGGAAGAAACTAGAAAAAGATGTCATCTTAATGCACAAGCTAAACAAACATCACACATTTTATAAAGCTAACACAAAAGAATAAAAGGTCCATTTGGTCTGCACCGACAAACCCAAAAAAATAAATTGTAGTGAGCTCTACCCTTATACAACTTGAATTAGAAATGAATTAATTACAATCAAGTAAGAAAATTCATGTTATGGGGGTCTTCATTCTTCATTTCTTCATTCTTCTTTTCTTCTTCTTCTTCTCTCTTCTTTTCTTCTTTGGTTCTTCTTTTGATGGTTGGAATGTGGATGCTCCAAAGGCTTCACATGATATATAAGATGAGATCTTATGACCAATGCTCATCCAAATCCCCCATAACATTCATTCCAAAATCCTAATTGCAAAAATTACATGAAAGGGAAAAGTAAATCTAACTAACACTGCAAAACAGAGATTAGCTAAATAAATCATACAAATCTCAAGCATGTATATTGAACTTAGCACCCCAGACATGGGTAACCAAGTCCACTGACTATTGGATTATGCTTAGGGTATAAGCACCGACAATAAAAGCATTTATATTTTATTTATTAACGCTCTTAAGCACAATCCCCAAAAAAAATAATGGTTAGACTAAGATCGCCCTACCATTCATTCTATGCACATTCACCCTAACATCCAGACTAGAAATAATATATCACAAAATAAAAGTAAACATCAAGCCATGCACCGCCCTAACCTAAAGCTAGAAGTGGTGACTTAGCCTAATGTGTGTTTTAAAGGTTTGTGTGGTATGCTTTATAGTTTTATTTAATTTTCTAAGTGTGAAGATGTTCAACTTAGATGTGGTTTCATTTAAGTGTTTAGTTGATTTGGGTTGATTTATTTTTGTATTTTGATTTGGTTTAAGTGAATCCTACAATTAATTACTAAGTTGTAAAGAGAGAAGAGAACTTCTCTCCTTCCCTACCTAAGTAATTCTAAAGTGGATTCATATTTGATTTTGTTTAGTGAATTTTATTATGTGTTTTAATTAATCCTAAGTTTAGATTTTCCTAAACAAACCTATTCAAAAGAAAGAATTTTTTAAGTAAAGTGAACTAAATTCACAAAACACACATCACTTCATTTCTTTCCCAACATGTATAACATGCATATGAATGAATCCTAAGCATATCTATACATACAAATGAAATGTTTCACACTTTATGATGAATGCTAAGAAATGTTACTTAAGAAAATTTGAATGCTTTATGATGCATGATTTTCATTAAGTAGAAGAGAGGTTTTTTTTATCCATTTTTCACATGCACACATGTATTTATAAAAGGCATAAGTGAGTATATATCATTGTTAGGTGTAAGGTAAGACCTACTTAGGCTACTTAAAGCCTCACAACTGGTTGTCAAACTAATATACCACTTTCCTTAAATACAAACATACATGTAAAAAAGAAATGAATGGAAAAGAAAGATGCAAAAGTTTGTATTTATATTTGTTTTGTTTATGCAATTTATATGTACAAATGAATGTCCTTCTTTATTAATAACATAGAATGAATAGAATGGATTAGGCAAGTGTTGTGTTCTTTCAAATGAACTATACACTTTGCCAAAATCCTATTCAAAACTATACTAAAAGAAAAGAGAAAGCTACACTATGCACATCTTCATATTTATATCCACATGCAAGCTTATAAATAATTATAAGTAGCACACTTTCAGTTTTATATTTGATTTATAGATTTTGAAAATAGTTTTGATTTAATAGTGATAATATATTCATATTTTACTTTAGCCAAAACATGCAATTTGACATAAAGAAAATATTTCATTTTTTTTAATTTGATTTGAAAAGCATGAATGCATGAAATTCATACATACACATTTAGCATGTTATGAAAGAACCAAAGAAATGAAAGTAAATAAATACATTCACTCTAATTAATTCCTAAAGATAATCTCATGAAATAAAAAAGCTTAAAGCAAATCAAATTACTTTTAAATAAGGTTTAATTTTATTTTGAGTTTAATTTAATTTGAGAAATATGAGGTGAGTTTGTTATTCCTAACCCATTCCCACAAATGTTTGTTATTTTAGTTTAATTTATAGGTGATTAGACCAATTTTATGCTTTAGTTAGGTTAAAGTATGAATTAAGTGTGTTAATTACCCTTATACCACCTTAGCATACTTAATCAAATAATTATGAGCCAATGAGATGACATAAAACCACACAAGGAATTTAAATTAGCAATGCACCTAAGAAGAGAAAGACCTAATGCAATTGGCTCATGATTAATGATTAATTAAACTAAGGGTTTAACTTAAGTAATTTCATAACCCCCCTCACACATGTGAGTTGGATTTTGATTTCCTTAACTTAGGTTTGAACATAAGCATCTACCCAAGATAGATTAATTGAGTTCAAAAGTTTTAGAATTTTATGAAATTAATCAAGGGGGTAATTACTGAATTAACCCTTAATTAAGGTTGGATTAAAGAAGAAAGGGGTTTAAGGAATATCTTAAGGAAAGTATCCCAAAATTATTCTCTAAACCTCATATTCACTTAATCAAAACTTAATTGACTCAATCAGAGGGTTAAATCACTAATTATATCCTTAATTAAGCTTAATTATATTAAGGGAGTGATTAAGGAATGAACTAGTAATTCCTCTAATTAAGCCACCAATAAATCCCAAGAAAATTAGGAGAGGCGGGGGTCATCCCACTAATTATGCACAAGAATTTTGAGATTAATCAGTAGAGTAATTAGAGGATAATTAGTAAAAAAATATTCTCAATAAAACCCAAATCCTGAGAAAAATAATATTCAAAACCATTCAAATCATTTTTGGAATATTCTATGTTCAATTATCTATCCAATGCAATTTATTTCATATTTTTTTTATTTTTCTAGGCTTAGATATGAAATTAGGAAGTTTCCATGATTAATTAGAATATTTAATAGCCTAATTAAATATTTAATCCCGTCGGTGCCATGTGGGCCACTAACGCGGCAAGCGCTTTCCACGTGGCACGACAAGATTGGATATTAAAGTAGTCACATCGTAGCGCCACGTCAGCAGCGGTGCTACGCGCTTTCTCCTCACCCGTCTGATCATGGATCAGATGGTTGAGGTTAAAGCCGCAGATCTAAAGGGATAAAACGTGGATGCTACGATGATCATCGTCCATCCAAAATGCGGATGGATGGCCCATAATCATTCCTCTTTCTCGTGAGAATGGACATTCCATCTTCTAGGAGAAGATCTGAGCTCAATTGAGCTCAGATTGGATTGAAAATCAACCCACATCATCAACATGCAAAGGATATCACATCCAACAGCTAACTTATCATGGGGTGAAGATTTTCTTCATGAAGCTCCAAGAAAATTTGAAATTATGCTCGTTTAATGGCATGGAGGTGATCACCACACTCTCTGAAGAAGCTTCGTCAAGTGGAGACGAAGCTTTGCTGAGACTTTGAGGTCTTGAGATTGGGAAGATGCTTCTAGAGGCCAACTCCACTTGCACTTGAGCTCGGTCTTGATGAAGTAGATCCTCCCTTACCCTTGGGAAAAAGCTTGAGAGAGCTCGACTTGATCCTCTGATAAAGCTTGAAGAAGGAATTGGGTTAATGTTGAGTGTGGAGTAAGTTGGATTTTGGATGGAGCTCCCTTATTTTCAAGCTATGAAAACCAAGAATTGGAAAATAGATTTCACTCTATGAAGCTTGTAATCACTTGGTAAAGGCTCCTCTAGCTTCCCTTAGCTCAATCGTGTATGAGAGAGTTAAGATTGAATGGAATTAGGGGGAGTATATCTCCCCCAAGGGCAATCAGATGATCGTGAAGGTGCTTGCCGCTTTGATCCAATTGAGCTCATGCAATGGGTTGTTAGGTTGTTAGAGGCCTGCACATAGATCCTTTTGGCCAGAGGGGGGTAGTGGGGGAGTTTCCATGTGTTTAATTGAGTGGAGGAAAGTTTTCCATGTGGCCATTTTCAAGCACATGGTCAATTTTGGGTTTGGGTTGGGTTTGGATGACCCAAACCCATTGGGTCATGTGCACTAGGTCCATTAGTGACCATTTGATTCACTAACAGAATGCCAAGTGTCCATGAAAAAGAATTGACCAAATTTCAAGTGATTTTGATTTGGGTTACCCTATGACCTAGGGGTAAAATGGTCATTTGACCTTAATTTCAGTTTGGCCATGTTTGATATGATGAGAAAATAAGGTTGGCCAAGTTTCATTGAATTTGGAGTTGGTTTGATATGATTTGGCTCATGTTGACCCATTTAGGTCAAAATGGGTCAACTTGGGTCAAGTTGACCAATTGGTCAAATTAGGTCAAACCAAGGGTTGGGTCAAGTTCATATAACAATTTGAAATGTTTTGGTGGCTTTGGTTTGATTCAATTTAGTTTAGGTTTAAATTTAGTTCAATTTAGTTCATTTAGATCAAATGGGTCAAGTTGACCAATTTGACCCATTTGACCTATTTGGGTTAGGTCAAGGGTTGTCATGTTTGGTTTATTTGGTCATATGAAATGGATTAGTATCTTTGTTTCCAATCAATTTTGATTAAGTTTGAATTTGGCTCAATTTGACCCTTTTAGGTCAAGTTGGGTTCATGGTCAATTGGGCTAGGTTCATGGTCAATTTTGAATGAGCTTGAGTTTTGGAATTCGTTTTGTTTATTTGAATTTATATTTGATTTATATTTGTGAATATAAATGAGAATATAAATGTGTTATGAGAAAATTTCAAGAATTTGAAGTGATTTGAACTTGATCTAGGTTAAGTCCTTAAGAGGGAATTAAAGGACTTAAGAAAGATTTTTGATTTGGAGTTGAATTTTGGATTTAGCTTGATTGATTTGAATTTATATTTTATTTATATATATGAACATAAATGAGAATATAAATGGGTTGTGAAAATTTCATGACTTTAAGGTGATTTTGGATATGATTTAGGCTAAGTCCCAAGAGCGAATCAAAGGGACTTAGGAAATATTTTGAACTTGGAATTTCAATTATGGGCTTCAATAATAAGTTTCAATCATGGGTTTCAATTATTTGGCATTGATTTGAGTTTGGAGAAAATCAATTAGGCTGGAATTCATTTAAGTTTGATATTGATTTGATTTGGAGTTTTGACTTGAAGGAAGGAAGTGAGGAATGTGGTTCAAGCTATAGGGTAGAAAATTTTTCCTAGCACCCCTAAGGCATGACCTATTCCTATAGCTAACTCTTCTAAGTCTCTAGGGCTATGTTGAGTGTCCACCTAATCACTAGATGTGTCTTAAGACTAATGATCTCTTAAAGTCTAAGAGGAATCATATATCTAAGATAGACGGGTTGAGGGCTCATTCTAAAAATGAGGTCAACATATTAATATTTAATTGCTTTCTTTTATTCCAAGTTTATTAGTCTTTGAATATTCAATAGACTCTCTCTTATGACAATTCTCAAATTCATCACCAATTATACTCAATTTCTCCTTGATCTAATTCGATATTTAATAAGACAAAGAATATGCTTCAAATATTTTCCAAGAATTCATTGATTATGCCTATTAGCAGTCGTTCAATTCATGAAAAATCTCTTATGAATTCTTTGATTTTCTTCAATTTATTTGGGTATATTTGAAGAGTATATCTTAATTCCAAGAGGCTCTCTTATACTTTGATTTGATGTCCGATTGAGCTTCTTACTTCATTTGATATCATACCTAATTTTTAATTGCGCAATTACTTTCATTCATATTGATTACTCATTTGTGAATTTAATACTTTGAATATTCAAAGAGAAACTCTATCCACATACAAAGACATCAACTCTAATATACATTTATCCTTAACTCTACATCAGGCTTCATATTTATTTAATAACTGGGCTTCAAGTTCGTCCTAAGTCCCTTGTGGATTTAGTATTTGAGTCACCACATTTCGATTAAAGCTTATTTAGTTTTGAGGAATTTGCAAGAATACGAACCCACTTTGCCATGGAATTTACATTTATTATTTTACTTCAATTTAAGCCATAGAAAATTGTAATTAAAGCATGTGAGTTTAGTATTATCTATCAAATCCCGTCATTTCCTTAATCATTAAACTTAAATAAGGATGGGTACCACATCAACTCTTTCCATTTCTAGAAATAAGGCTAAGAGAGGGCCTTCCATTTCATATAGTTTGCTTGAGAGGTTGGAGTGTTTTGGAGTTTTTGAGAGGGGAGAAAGATTTGATTACATTCCAAGTAAGTGTTTTATTCTTTCAAAGTTTCTTTAAGTATTTCCCATCTATTTTCTTTGATTTAGTGTTTATCATTGTATTTACTATGCCTCTCTTATTTAATTTTAAATTTAGATGATTTCCATTTCTTGCTTAAGTCAATTTCAATTTCGACAAATTTCTTGACAGGCATCTAACAATTCTTTTGGCTTACTTGACACTATTTGAAGATAGGAAGCTTTTTACCAGCCATTTTTCACACCTACTACACCCTATTGGGCATTAACAGCATCTTGGAACCTGTAAAAAGAAAAAAAAACACACATATTTCCACAACTATTATTTCCACGCATCCACAAATTACTTCTTGGAGTCTCATTTCCTATTCCGGATGAGAGAAAGAGAGGAAGAGAGAGAATGGGGCTTGGTTTAGTTTGATTGGGAGGAAGGGTATTCGGCTGAGAGCTCTAAACAGACAAATTCTGGATGCTTGCGTGTGAACCGAGAGCAAGGAGGAAGAAGAGGACTTGCAGTTGAGAAGGATCGAACAAGAAAGAGGGAGAGAGTATCGGCTTAGAAAAATTGAATGGGAACTCACGTGTGAGAATGAAATCCTGCATGAGAAAGGGAGGAGAATGAGAGGAGAAGCGAGCTTATGACAATCGGGGGGAATGCCTCGTTCGACATGGCTTGGGACGGACGAGATGAGGGATCAAAGAAAGAGGAGAGGGTTTCGGTTTGCGGTTGAGGGGAGAAGAAGAATCGAGTGAAGAGGGAAGAACCAATGAAGAGAGTGAGGGAGGGTTTTCAGTTTTTATGGAGCAAGAAGGCTTGGAGGGAACGGTTGTCATTTCCGAGCGGTTGTAGTCATTCGATCAGGAGGAGCTGAGCACGAACGGAAGAGAGACGAGATCGTGCGAGTAGGGCTCGGGTTGGATGGGCTGTGCGAAAGGGGAAGAGGTCGGTTAGTGCTATTAGATGTAAATAGGTTTTTTTTTCCTTTTTAAATATGTAATCCACCTTAATATGAATTTTACGCCGACCTCAATATAAGGTTATTATCTACGCCGATTGGATTCACGTTCAACACAGTGATGTCCTTTTCGCGATCGGTGGTTGTTTGGTTCAAATCAATATCAAATTGGATCAATTTCGGCTCAAAATGTGCATTATCGCTTTCGACCGCTCGACATTCACACAGACTTGTTCAAATCAATCGCAGACATTCTCATTTGATAGATTTTGATGTTTTGAAGCTAACGTCGTAATTAATTTCATGAACGGAGATCGTTTGGTTTAAGTTGGTGCCTCCTGATCTTAATACGGCGACGCCGACAGCTGATCACTGAGGGATTGTTGATTTTACAATATTTATATTATGATCAATTTCAACATTCTGAACATAATGTCAAAGTTTGTTTATCGACGTAGATCATTTGATGATTTTAATGCTCTGCATTTCAACCTCGATCAGACGTTATCACTTTCGATCATTCGACATTCGCCCAGATTCGTCCGAATTGAGTGTGGATTGTCTCATTTGATAGGTTTCGACGTTTCAAAATTAACAACGTGATCAATTTCACGAACTGGTCGGGTCGCTCGAGCATCCTCGCACCGCAATGCGCGACGACATCGACAACTCGATCTCGACGATCGATCGTTAGATAAGATATATATATATATATATATATATATATATATATATATATATATATATATATATATATATATATATATATATATATATATATATATATATATATATATATATTCCTCACCAATTTTGACTTTCAACAAAATCAAGGTTCACAATCGGGTCATTCGTATTATCACTTCCCTTCCTCAATATATGTCTGATCGCCGACTCGATCGTTTGATCGGTTAACGTTAGATTGTGGAATATGTATATCTTGATAAATTTCAATATTCTGAATGCGATGATGAAGTACGTTCATCAATCAGAAGTCATTTGGGCTAGTTTCGGCGAAGTTTGGTGCATCTCAGCTTTGATTTGCGAGCTATTACATCAGAAGTCCATCGAATTTTGATTTTGAGCTCGACTAAATTGATGTATCACGCATGGAGGTCAACAAATGCCCCTAACAAATGTGATTCGAGCATGGAGCGAGTCACTGATGGTTAAAAAATTTATATAGAGTCAACTTTCAAAATCTAGAAAGAGAAAGACAAGACTATAAAATTGAACTTTTTGGGACGCCACGTAGATCCGCAGATGTACTTATTAAGGTGATCGAGTACGTCATTAAGGAATAGTGTACTATCTCAAAGATAGAAGTCACTACCCTTTAATGGACCTAATCACCAACAAGGATGTTGGATCTTCGAAGTGTACCAAAGATTCTTCCCCTACTTTGCATGAAAAAGTAAAACAATGTTTATTTTAAACCGGGTTCGTTAAGTTCCCTACAGGGGCAAGCCCCTATAGTTAATTACATCCTAAGAAATGTGGATTCCTTAGTAAAACTCTCGATTAAGGTAAATGATCGTTGTCTCTAAAGATTTCAATAGGAAAGGACTATCAATCGATTGATTTGTTTTTGAAGATCAAATGGGATTGATCAAAGAGAGATTTATTATCGAAGCCAAATGGGAATAAGTAAGAGATGTTCACGATACTAGGAAACCTAAGCATCTCATACTATTCTATGATTGAGCTTTACATTTTTGAAATTGATTTAATTTGTTTGAGTTGATTTTTCATTAGAATGTTATGGTTTATAATTCCACAATACAATGTTATGGAAATGCCTAAAAAGTGAGGATTTATGCTTATGACCTATAAAGGGAAAAGCAACCTCAAAATCTAAATCTAGGGAGCTTTGGTGAGGGCCAAAAGCACAACCTAAATCTAAGGCAAAAATGGATAATTGGTTCGCCTCCGCAAGAGAGGACAAACCACCCGACATCTTGGACTTATAACTTCCTGGGGATGGCCGCCAACTAACTCCTCCTATGATTTTAAATACATATAGACAAGTCTTTATGCTTAATGCAAGATAGATTTGTTATTATTATTTAGAAAGAAACTAAGTCCTTAAACTCACTCCCTAAAGAGACTAGATCATATAAAGGATATGCTTCAAATGACCTAAATATAATGCAATTCATATTTAATTTTATTATCATTTTTGGACAATTATTTTGACTCAAGCTAATAGGATTCATATGCTTAATGCATGAGAAATAAAGTTATTGGCCAAAATCAGTGAGAAGGGAGGAGGTGTGTTTCCACCATGGCTCTCACAGGTCAAGCCAAGTTTCTTAGGCAAAGGTGGAAGCCCTCCAATCAAGAGTAAAATAAGATGTTATGCATGATATTATGAAAAAAATACTCATCCAGCTAAGGGGTTGCTAATTCTTTTATCTTGATTTTTAAACCTAAGCATTTGGTAAGGTTATGAGTTGTTTATTTTTAGTTTTGAATTATTAAGTTGGATAAAAGATTTATTTTTCCTAAGGAGCTTAATCCACATCCAAGCCATACATAAAACAAAGAAGGAACTAGGAAAAGCATGCCACTTAATGCACAAGCTAAACAAATCATCAATCAATTTATAAAGCTAAGCGCAAAAAGAATAAAAGGTCATTGTGGTCGGGCACCACCGCACAAACCCGAAAATAAATTGGGTAGTCGAGCTCTACCCTTATATAACCCAAATTACAAAGGAATTATATTACAAATAAGCAAGGAACTCATTGTTATGGGGATCTTCAAGCTTTCTTTCTTCTTTCTTCTTTCTTCTTCTTTTCTTCTTTCTTCTTTGGTTCCTTCTTTTGGATGGTTGGAAGGTAGATGCTCTGAGGCTTCACATGGTGCATAAGATAAGATATTATGACCAATGTTCATCCTAATCCCCATAACAATTATTCCAAAATTCTAATTATAAAAATTTACATGAAAGGAAAAGAATGGAAATCTAACTAACACCTACAAAATAAAGGTTAGCTAAAACAATCCACACAAATCCCAAGCATGTATATTGGACTTATCACCTCACACATGGGTGACTAAGTCCACCTAGCCTATGGATCATGCTTAGGGATATAAAACACCTACAAGCAAAAGCATTTATATTTTTATTTATGATAGCACCCTTTAAGCACAATCGCATAAAAGAATAAGACTAAGAGCGCCCCATTTCATTCTATGAGCATACACTCTAACATCCAATCTAAAACATATATCACAAAGTAAAATAAAGCATCAAACCATGCACCGCCCTAACCTAAGGCTAGAAGTGGCGACTTAGGCTAATGTGTGTGCTTTGAAGTCTTATATGGTATGCTTAGCTATGACTTTAGGTTCAAATTTTCTAAGTATGAAAACATGTTCAACTTAGATGGGGGTTTCATTTAAGTTATTTAATTATTTTGGGTTGATTTTATTTTGTGTTGTGATTTATTTCAAGTGAATCCTATAATTAATTACTAAGTTATAAAGAGAGAGAAAGAGAAGATAATTTCTCTTTCCTTCCTAACTTAAGTAATTTCTAAAGTAGATTCACATTTTAGTTTGGTTTAGTGAATGTTTTGATTAAGTGTTTTAATTAATCCTAAGTTTAGATGAACTATAAACAAACCTATTCAAAAAGAAAGATATTTTAAGATTAAATAAAATGAATCAAATTCACATAACACATATCACTTCAATTCTTTCCCAATATGTATAACATGCATATGAATGAGCCCTAAGCATATCTATACATACAAATGAGAATATTTAACACACTTTATGATGCATGCTAAGTAATTCATTTAGGGAAATTTGAAAGTTGAATATGCATGATTTTTCTTAAGTAAAAAAGGATTTCTTTATCTAATTTTTCACATACACATATGAAAGTAAGAAAGGCATAAGTGAGTACAGCGCCATTATTAACCAGAGGTGTAAGGTATAAAACCTACTTAGGGCTATTTAAAGCCTCGCAAACTCGGGGTTGTCCATACTAATATACCACTTTTCTTAAATACAAATATATGTATAAAAGAAATGAAATGGAAAAGAAGGATGTAAAAGTTATATTAGTGAATTCATTTTTGTTTATGCAATTTATGTATGCTAGTATAGGTAACCCTTCTTAGGTGATAACATAGGGATGAATAAGATATGAAATTAAGTAAATGTTAAATTCTTTTCAAATGAACCATACATTTTACCAACCTCTACTCAAAATTATGCTAACATAAAAGAAAAAGGGAACCTATGCTAAGCACACCTTTATACTCTTCACATGCAAGCTTATAATTAAAATATAAGTATCATACTTTCATATTTGATATTTGATTTATATGTTTTGAAAATAATTTGAATTTAGTGGTGATATTCGCCATTCATATTCCTACTTTAGCCAACACATGCAAATTTGTCATAAAGTAAATAAATTTATTTTTAAATTTGAATTTGAAAAATATGAATGCATGAAATCACATGACATACAAATTTAACATGTTGGAAAAAGACTCAAATTAATGAAAGCATGTAAACACATTCACTTCACTTAAATCCTAAAGACATTCTCATGGAATAAGAAAGTTTAAAATAAATCAAAGTGAATTCAATGTGATTTTTGTTTAGTTTGAAGTTTGGTTTAATTTTGAAAAGGTGAGTTGAGTTTGTTGTTCCTAACCCATTCCCACATGTGTTTGATATTTTTGTTTAATTTTTAGATGATTAGATTCATTTTTATGTATTGATTAAGTTAAGGTATGAATTAAGTAACTTAATTAACCCTTACTTACACCACCTTAGAATAACTAACTAAATAATTATGAGCCAATGAGATGACATAAAAACTCACAAGGAATTTAAATTTGCAATGCACCTAATAAGAAAAAGGTATAATGCAATTTGGTTCATAATTAAAGGTTAATTAAGCTAAATGATTTAGCTTAAGTAATTTCAAAACACCCTTTCATACATATGAATTAGGTTTTGATTTCCTTAATTGAACTTAGGTTATTAAACACCTAAGCATCTACCCAAAATATATTAACTAAGTTCTGACACTTTTTAAAAATTTTAAAAATTAATTCAGGGTATAATTAATGAATTAACCCTTAATTAAGAGAAGATTAAGGAAAGAAAAGGGGGTTTATGGAATAGCTTAAGAAAAATGCCCCAAAATTATTGCATAAACTTCTTATCTACTAGATTTGACCTTAATCAACCCTAATCATGGATTAAAACCACTGATCACATCCTAATTATCCTTAATTATATAAGGAGGGTAATTAAGAAATCCATATGCAATTCTCCTAATTAAAACTTCAATAAATCCCAAAAAAATTAGGGGAGGCAGAGGTCATCCCCTAAAATATGCCCAAGAAATTTGAGATTAATCAGATGCTTAATTAAAAGGTAATTAGCAAAATGAACTTTCCAATAAAATCCAAAATCAGAGAAAAGCATAATTCAAAACCCTTTGAAATTAATTTTAAAATATTGTAGGTTGAATTATCTATCCATAGAATTTTATTTCATATTTTTTTGAATTTTATAGAGAGAGTTATGAGTTTTAGAAGATCTCTTCATTAATTAGAATTAATTAAAGCATTTTAACTAATCCTATAACTCACGCGTGGCGCACGGGCGCGCTTTACACGCATCACGGAGCGCCACTTAAGTTGTCAAATCCAAAAGGCAGCCGACGACGAATGCGCTTTGATCTCGGTCATCCGATCAAAGATCGGACGGCCAAAGATCTCCCCGCTGTTTTAAAATGCATAAAGGATTTTCTAAACATGTGTTTAATCTCCGTCGTCCATCCAAAATGCGCGGATGGACGGCTAGAGATCTATCCCTAGCAATCTCTGCAAAAAATGGAGACTATCCACCTTTGCAGCCATGATCCGAGCTCGATTGAGCTCGGATTGAATTGGAAATCAACCCACACCATCTAAGCATGGATACAAACACATCTAACGGTCAAAACTCCATGGAATTAAAATTTCTTTCACAAAGCTCCACACCACATTGAGTTTAATGGTTGGAAAATGGCATACCTCGCCGAAGGTGATCACCGATGCTCGATTCCCTTGGTGAAGCTTCGTCTGGTTGAGACGAAGCTCTGTTGAGAGTTTGAGCTCTTGAAGTTGAGTGTAGAGCCCTATGGACCAACTCCTCCTCAACTTGCTTGTTGCGGCCTTGATCGAGCTAGCCTTCCTCTTGCCTTGGGGAACTTGAAAGAGAGTGCACTGACTTGCTCCGATGGAGTGTGCAAAGGAAATTGGAAATTGAGTATGGAGAAAGTTAGCTCTTGATTTTCCTCCCCTATTTTCACCGCTCAAAATCGAGATAGGAAAATGGCTATGTAGGAAGCTGGGATCACTCGACATCCTACTCTCTACTACTTAATCGAATGTGGAATTGCATAATTCAGATTGAATTAGGGGGAGTATATCTCCCCCTTGAAGGATTGGATGGCTGTAAGCCATTGTGCCATTTTGATCCAATTGATCACAATGGAAGGCTGTTTGAGCTGTTAGATGCTTGCACATGATCAGTTTTAGGCAAGGAGTGGATTGTCAACCTCCCATGTGCTTGAATTTGAGTGGAAGAGGGAGTTTGAATTTGCTATTTTGACCCATGGGGTCGGGTTTGGTGTTGGGGCCAATTGGGCTTAGCCTAAACTCATTGGGTTGGGTGCACCACTCTTCATTAGGTCCCCTTGAGCTTTTAGGATAGCATCAAGTGAAAATAAAGAGGGTCAAACCAAATTACTCATGGATTAAGCCAAAATTTATTCTATGACCTAGGGGTAGAATCATTTTGCTATTTTTCAATTTGGATATGTTGGGTATGTGGAGAAACTAGGTTTGGCCAAGTTTCATGAGATTTGAAATTCGTTTGATAAGATTCAGCTCATGTTGACCCATTTAGGTCAAAATGGGTCAACTTGGGTCAAGTTGACCAATTGGTCAAATTGGGTCAAACCAAGGGTTGGGTCAAGTTCAATTTGGATTTCAATCACATGGAGTTGATTTGAATTTGGAGAAAATCAAATAAGATTGATTTGGAGTTTGGCTTGAAGGAAGGAAGGTGAGGAGTGGTTCAAGCTAAGGGTAGGTAAGTTTTTCTAACACCCCTAAGGCATGACCTATTCATATGACTAACTCTTCTAAGTCTCTGTATTGTTATGTCCACCTAATCACTAGATGTGTCTTAAGACTAATGAACTCTTAATACCTAAGAGGAATCCTATGCTTAAGATGGAGGTGTTGAGAGCTCATTCTAAAAATAAGGTCAATAGTCATGTTTGTTGAAAACTAGTTGAACCTAAAGGGTTGGCCACAGAACTTGGATCACTTGATTTACTCATTACCTGATGGATTGAAATGATGAACAGTTATTTATCTGAGATCGATGACCAAAACTACCAACTTAAAGTCTCTTTCTTCTATGTTAAAGATTTGACCCCAAAGCTTCATGCTTGGTCGGGTTTAATGGAGGAATTGGTCTACTTGTTTTGAGATTTGGAATTCCTTCTGTCCTAAATTTAAGCTTGACGGACCTGATAAAGGGTTGACCTGATTTGTCCACATTAACTTGTCAGAAAGTGTATGTACACCCTAAGTCTCGTGCTTGCTGCCTTGACGGACTCGTTGAAGGGTGGGTACATATGACCTAGCCTTCCGGCTTATATTAGGTCTATAATGTCGATTTATCAGCCTAGTAATGTGTGCTTTAATAGACTGAATAATTATAAAATTCCTTTAGTTCGGCCATCAGCTTTGTATGAACTATGGAATTGTTCCCTCGGTCCTGTGTTTTCTACTTTGACGAAGTTGATGAGGAGATTGGCTTTAATATGTGCTTTGTACTAGATCAGATCATTTGAGAATAAATTGAAGTATTACGCAAGTAATATAAAGATTGACTTGGCGCAAATTGAGAGTTTTCATTGTCTGGTCTCGATCAACAAAGATCTCTTAGATTTGATTGCTTGTAGTCAAATGGATTTAATTTGAGATTGAACAATTATCATCATTGAACGAAGGCTTTTTGCTTTTCTTAATGTTGAGGAGAGTCCAATAACTTACCATTTATAGTTTGAGTGACCTTGGAATACTCGAAGTTAAGTGATTTGGTGATTTGGTCATTGGACTAACAACGGAGCTCTTTCATATTTTCTGTGGTTTGTTAAGTGAGGAAAGCATCAACAACTCGGCCATTTGTGGGCTTGTTGAGTTTGACCTTTAGAACCCATTTGTGTCCTAGACTTCAGGATGTTGATGTTGATATTTTTTCAGCTCAATTGATTGAAGGTTCCAAAATGAGAGTTCTTCTGACTTAATCTTTGACATTTGATGAATCTTGGAGAGAAGTTTTGTCTTGATATTTAGGGTTATCATTTCATGCATGGAAATAGATTTTTTGTTCCTGCAAGAACCAATAGCTTTGACAATAATAGAAATTATGGATATATTCAGAGATCTCGGCCTAAAGCTTGATGTCAACCTAAATATATATACAAGAAAGTCTTATGGGAGATTCTAAAGCACTTTGAAAGAGCTTACTTAAGCAAAATATATCAATATTTGAGTTGATATATTTTATCTTAAGAGGGTCTTAACAAGTAACATTGATTTAATCTATGTATAGAAATCTAAAAATGCCTCCTGTGTAACGGGAGAATTTTCACGATTTTTTTTCTTGAGTAGGTATATTTATTTAGGGATCTCGACATGAAGCATGATATCGACTTAAATAGATATACTAAAAAAAATGCCCCCTATCTTGTAGAGGGATTTATATTGTACCTCAAGAATGTATTTATCATGTATAATACTTCTTCAGGTATTGATCATTAATTAGATCATGTATAATACTTCTTCAGGTATCGACCATTAATTGGCGGTATTGATCTTTCACCTTTTAGGTCAATGAGTTGGTATGACCTCCTTGATACACTTTCTCAATAACAAAAGGGCCCTCCCAATTAGGCTCAAATTTGCCACCAATTCCCCTTTTCGAAATGTTCGAGGTCGCACCGTATGGTCAAAAGCCATGTACATCTTTGCTCGATAAACTTCTAGATTTTGATGAGCTTGCAATCTAACTTCATCAAGCGCGTCGAGTTCCTCCATTCTTAAACGAGCAATTTGATCTTCAATTAGATTGTATTGGATGGCTACCAAGTGAAGGAACTCAACTTGAGAAGAACCGCCGCCAAATAATAATGAGTAGGAGTGGCTTTAAGATCTTATAAGTAGTCTGATAATGCCTCTATCGCTTTGGTATGCCATTCTCTTACTTTTAGTGAGGATCTTCTTGAGCAGCTTGACTAATGTCTTGTTGAAGGCCTCCGTCAAACCATTTGTTCTTAGATTGTACATTGAAGAGTATCGGCAATCAATTTTATATCTATCGATGAATCTATAAATCTTTGTATTTTTAAAAGATGTGTCATTATCAAAAATTATTCGGCGTGGCACTCCAAATCTATATATTACATTCTGCATGAAGAAATTAATCACTGATCAATAAAGAACTTCTTTAAATGGAGTAAACTTAGAGAAATAGTCACCTAGATGAAGCGGTGTCTAACTGACGATGGCCGATCAATTGGTCCAATTACATCTGTACCCCAGCATTCGAATGGTCAGGATGCTATTGTTAGGTGTAGTGGATTTGGAGATTGATGGATTATATTCACATATACTTGACATTAATGGCACCTCTTAGCATGATTGATACAGTCTCTCATCATAGATGGTCAATAATAACTCATCCTTTTGATCTTTACTGCCATCTTGGGACTTGACTGATGTGCACCACAAAGTTCTTCATGAACTTCAACCATCACTTTGCTAGCTTCTTCAGAAGCACGTAGCCACATTTGTTCAAAGGATTTATGATATAAAGTATATTGATGAAAGTATAGTAATTCTCTCAATTGAGTCTGATTTATTATTTGGTAATTTATCTTCTTTAAAGTACTCAATGAAGGGTTGTCTCCAACCATGTGGCTATTCTACTATAAAGGCTTCCCACTTCTTTTTTGAAGCAATGTCACATTTAGCTCTTATTGCTATAACTCCTTGTTGATTTTGGGGAGAATGAGAAGCAACCTGAGTCACATACTACTGTATCGAATTTAGTAACCCCTCTACCTATGGGGGTTGGTACTTTGTTGGCTCTAGAATTCGTTGAGTAAATATCCCGATCATGATATAATCATCATTCATACTTGTTATTTCCTTAGCTAATTTTGCTAAGTAATCTGCTTTGCTATTCTCGGATTGAGAGACTCGAGTTAATGTGATTTTTGATATTTGCTTCATAAGCTCAAGAACTTATTTTTGATAAGAAGCTAACTCAAGCTTATTGATTTTATAGATATCAAGTACTTGATTTATAATAAGCTGAGAATCGCCAAAAATATACAAATTTTGAATGCCTATGAAAATAACTTCTTCAAGACTTGCCACTAATGCTTCATACTCGGCTTCATTATTAGTTCTTAGCTCGGTCAACCGATATGATCATCTCACTTATCCCTCCTTCTGGTGTTATGAAGACGATGTCGATTCCTGCTCTTGCCCTTGGGAGATTTGGAGGTTGGATTTGTTTCATCGATGAGGCTCTATCAAAGTATATTTTTTAAATTTGTGAATTTTCTCTTTCATGAATGAGCATAATTTACTCATCAGGCAAATCGTCATTAAGAGAAGAGTTCGCAGGGATTGGATGTGCAACTAAAAAATATGCTAAGACTTGTCCCTTTTACTGATTTATGTGGAACGTGTGTGATATCAAATTGTAAAAGTAAACCGCCATCTTATCGTTTATCAACGCTAGTCTTGTCATCAAGTACTTCAGCGGATTAATCCTTGAGATGAGAATAATCTTGTGAGATAACATATAATGACGGAGCTTTCGGACTGCAAAGATCAATGCCAAACATTTCTCTATTGAAGAGTATCTTATTTCTGCTCTTATTACTCTTCAACTGATATAATAAAGAGCATTCTCTTTGCTTTGTTCATTGTGTTGTGCTAAAAATGCTCTAAGGGACTCTTCTAATACAGCTGTGTATATAATGAGGGGCTTCCCAAGAGTAGGTGTTGTAAGTATTGGTGAATTTAACAAGTAACTTTTAATATTATTGAAAGCTTCTTAGCACTCCTTGTCCCACTTGAATGGAGCATCCGTTTTCATCAACTTTGTAAATGATTGACAGCGTCCTGATAGGTTCGATATAAATCGGTGGATGAATGCAAACTGTCCTTGTAAAGAACGGAGTTGACGCAACTCTTCAGAGGAGGCATCTCCACAATTGCTTTGATTTTAGTAGGATCGATTTCAATTCCTCTGTGACGTACAATATACCCAAGAAATTTTCTAGAGGATATCCCAAATGCACATTTTAGAGGATTCATCTTAAGATCATATTTTTTTATTCTCTCCAATGTCATTCTCAAGTCTTCAAAGTGATTTTCACGATTTAAGCTCTTCACCACCAAATCGTCAATATAACATTCCACTTTCTGGTGAATCAACTCATCAAAAATACGTGTCATGGCTTTTTGGTATGTTGCTCCAGCATTTTTCAAACCAAAAGGCTTGAGTATGTAGCAGTATATACCAATTGGCATCCTAAATAATATGTGTTTCTCATCTTCGAGAGTCATCTTGATTTGATGGTATCTCGATGATCCATTCATGAATGAGAATATATCATAGTTGGAAGTATTGTCTACTAGTAGTTCTGATATTGGAAGCGAAAAATCATCTTTTGGACATGCCTTATTTAGGTCCTAGAAGTTAATGAAGACACAGATTTGATCGTTCTTCTTCCTAATTGGGATAATGTTGGCTATCCGACGATACTTCTTCCTGGATGAAGCCCGCTTAAAACTTCTTAGTTTCTGTAATCACATGTTCTTCAATCTCCAATCTCATTCGCCTAGGATAGAGTTGTTAGGATCTAAAGCTCTTAAATATATTCAAATTAATCAAGTTTTCAAATCAAATCAAATAGCAATCTAAAACTGGTTAAATGAAATTCTATCACTAAAAATTTAAATTAAACTCAATCTATCCACCTTCCACAACTGTTTGTCGGGGGTAACAAATTAAGAAATCTCTACCACAAAGGACCCAATGTTAAATCAAGGTTTTGCTATACTCACTCAATCAATCTCACGCCAAGAAGGACGTGACTTATCCTCTAATCATTTGACCAATTCCACAGATGAAGCAAGCACTAGTCCTCTAATCGAGTGGTTTGGCCAGCCCATTATATTACGATCACGACCATAATTCATATTCTCCCCAATGGCTCTGCCCTTTGAGTTGTGAATCATAAGGTATACTTGAAGGCAAACAACCTCTCTAAGATAATTTAAGTCTCCTCTGACAAACACCACCCAGTCATAAGGATTTCTGACGACGTAACTCATGTGTTGTTGATGAGAATCCTTCTATCGGCCAATGACTACCTCCGACTGTTGATAGATCGCTAATCGCCTGATGATGGAACCATGAGATCTAGATCGGGCACGTCATCATTCCCCCAACCATCCGGTTTAAGTTATCATGATGAATTTCATATATCAAATTCTAAAACTCTATATCTACTACATGTTACATTCGATCTAAAATTAGCCTTAATCGAAAGTTCTCTCACTTATTGGGAGGGTAATTAACTATGGGGCTTTCATATGAAACCCGAACCATATCTAAAGTCCTCACCAAATGAGGCTAAAATCTCTATGTCTTATCTTCATCTGTCTTCAAAATTACACACACACTTTAAAACACTCTTTCATCAAGAGGTGGTATAATTTTCGAGCCACACTTGTCTCAATAAGAAGAGCTCAAACAAAACTCTCCTAGTACTTATAAGGAATTCAATGTTTACTTATGAGTATCAACATTACCGTTTAATAAATATTTGAACAATATTATATCTTGCGTCTAAAGAACTTGTAAAGAATTCGACAATTACCTACAAGCTTAAAGGGGATATAATGACTCACTTATGACCAAGAATAAACATTTAATGCGTTGAACTCAAAAGGTTTGAAAGTCAATGAGCATAAATCATATTTCTTGTTGAACAATCAAATTATATTATGATTCATACTAAACAAATGGGTTGAGCTATATACCACATTAAAATCATTTAGTAAAAAAACAATGAGACTTGTGATGAGCCTAAGAGCTTCTCTGACCAGCTAAATTTCATTGAAACTTAAATAATGAATGAACTAAATGCAAATAAATGAATATTATTCTAAATAATTGAACAAGAGTAAAGGTCTTCATCGAATCCAATTCATATGTACAAGTGGATGTATATTAGTCTTCAAATTAAATATT
Organism: Cymbidium sinense; assembly: GCA_021442155.1. Taxonomy (NCBI): domain Eukaryota; kingdom Viridiplantae; phylum Streptophyta; class Magnoliopsida; order Asparagales; family Orchidaceae; genus Cymbidium; species Cymbidium sinense. The sequence goes on from CM038225.1 coordinate 64,801,116, forward strand.
ACACGCACGAGATATATTTTTGCAAATACCGTGCTTCAAAATCTATATAAATACTTAAGAAAAATGGACTAATGACATGAATTTTGTAGTGATGCTACATTTAATTTAAGTTCCTTGAAATACGTGTGAGCCTTCAAATGAAATTGAAGTGCTTACATGGATCATAAAATAACTATGTATTCAATCTTATTGCATCTGCTTGTAGGTGAGTATTTTAAGAGATTAATAAATTTTCTATGATTCACCTAAGAGTTTAAAATGACCACTGATGCCCCGACACCAATGCTTAAATTTAGTCGACGTCGCATGGTTGATTCTGATTTGGTTTGTGACCAGTCCCATTAACAAAACCTAACCCAATAATAATATTATAAGAATTTCAACTCAATAAAATATCTAAGAAGTTAATTATATCATATAGTATCATCCTCTATTACTAAATTAATAATCAATGAGTCCAAATAAAGAAAATACATTTACCATGATATGTTGACCAATATTTCAACCAGGGATTTTCATAATAATAATAATAAATCTATTCAAATTCTAATATTAAATCATTATATATTCAAATTAAAATAAATTATAAAATATTCAAATATTCAAAATTTAAAAAAAATTAAATGAAATTAATTATTTAAATTTAAAGTAAAATCTATCCATCCATCCGCAGAATCTTGTTTGAGGACAATTTAAGAAAATTTTGCACAAAGAGCAATGTCAAATCAAATACATAATTATTTTCACACTAAAATAATCTTAAGTGAAGACGCGTCCTCTGTCATGATTGCCGCAAATGACACCACATAAATGACAAGCACGCATGTGAGTCTCTAGACCGTGACTTAACGAAAATGACACCACTAAATTACTTGCATCAGATCCCATATGTTCCCCAACGGCCAGAGACTTTGAAATGAATTATAGAATATGTTTGATTGGGCAAAAGCCCTATTAGCAAGGTTGACTTATATTTGTCCCTTAGACAAACTCCAAGTCTACAAGTACACCTGACACGAACATAGTTGATAAGGATCCTTCTGCAGTCGACTACCCTTCGTCGAAGCGGTCATCGCTCTCAAACATAAGTTTTAAATTAAAATAATAAATCTCATAAATTTTAAACTCCACTCACTGCTATTATACACTCGTTATTTAACGATTCATCGACTATTTTAATCAAAATGCTCTCAAGACGGGAGGTAATTAATCAGGCTGCCTATGAAACCCAAACTAGATCTAAAGTCCTCACAAAATGAGGCGAAATCTCTGGGTTGTCTTATCTACTATTCCACCGCTTTTGAAAATTCATCGACATCAAATCAAACTCTCTTCATCGAGAGTCAAGAATAATTTTCTGAGCCCACACAAGAGTTTATCAATTTTTTTGTAAATATTTAAGAATTATCAATATAATCAAATTCATATTACAATAAAATACATTTGTCCTTCATCATATTTGATATTAGAGCTAATGCTGATACACATAAACGATAGTAAAAATTATGCCTAATAGACTTTCAACTAAAACTCTTCAGAAATTAACTCTTAAGAGATATGATCTTCATAAAGTTGTAAGAAAGATAAATGATAATATTTATGAAATATATCTTTCAATAGATGCTGAAATTTCTCTAGTATTCAATTTGTTGAATTTAATACTATTATTACTCCTTATGCAAATAGTACTAGCATGCAGGTTGTTGCTTCTTAGTCAGTTCCTTTACAATCTTATCACTAAAATCACCCTAGATCAAACTTTAGAAGATTAGAATATCACCAAGTATGATGAAAACGTTCAAAGATTTATGGTTCCTTTAAAAGATCTGTCTCCACCTAAAAATTCACGGCATACTTTTCATGAGGTGCATCTTGAGCATGTAGTTATTATAAGATACATAAATTTTATTCAATAGTGGAGAATCCTTCAAATCTGAGGAGTGTTGATGTGGGGCATCAATATCACCATCATCGATTTCATCCCCTATAATTTAAACTTAAGTATTCAATATATATTGAGCCTAATGTTGCTTTTTTGTTGGATATTAATTAGATTTTGTAGCTTTGTATCATCTTGTTATACTTTGGACTCATATGCATTGAGTCATTTTATGTCAATAGTGGTAGATATAGTAAAGGTGATATGTATAATAATGGTAAGTTTTAGTGATAGATTTGATAATGGTTATATGTGGTTATGATAGTGGTGGGTTTGAATTTACAGTTAAGATTTTGAACACTCTCTCCTACAAATAAGGAGGCTCTAATAATGTTACGTACTTGGCTTTAAAATAAAATTTTCTTCTTGAGTTTCTTTGCTTTCTTTGTGTGCTTTTCTCCCAAGTGAAAGATTGATTGAATGTACGAGCTTAAAACCTTTATAGAAGACTAAGGAAAGAACGAAATCTACACAATGACTATATTTATAAAATCGACTTCAAGCTATCCTTGCTTCACTACTAGTTACTTTAAATCTATCATATGTTAGATCGTTCATAGCTTTTAAATTCTTTCTTTGCACTTATTAGAATTAGATCTCTAGTGTGGTAACTTGAATCTTTTCAACCTTATTATGTTCTTACTATTGTGACCGTGTTTAATCAGAGTGTGCATTTATCATTCTTTTAAAATTATCAGATAATCAAATTTATATTATAATAAGTTACATCGGTCCTGTATCAAGAGGCATTTGGGGAACAAGTACTACAAGAGTACTATGGCAAATCGAGCAAAGATGCACGAGAGTCGACTACGCTGGAAAAGCCAAGACTATAGTTGTGATATAATAGTATTGTGGCAATTGAGAAAGTGCTATAAAGTGAGTTTATTTGTTTCATCTTTAAAAAGGATAGAATACAACAGTAGGTGACTACTATTCCGCTCCAACATCTTAGTGTATTGAAGTAGTATCTCAGTTTTATCTGTCAAATTTAAATAGTGTAATCTCTTTGTGTTGCTCTCTTAAAATTTAGTGGAATTTTTGGATCTTTGTGTGGCCATGGATGTAGGTGCTGAAATAGAACCGCATAAATCTTTGTGCTTGTGGTTATCAAATATATATTGTGAATGTTTGTATCCTGATCTACGTGTGCACTTTGCTTGATGCTTAATTACTAATATTCTTAACACGCTATAAAAACCTGAGTTTTCTTTAGTTGTGCTAGAGAAAAAAAGAACTTCAACAAAACTGATAATTACCTGAGAAGGGGATGCAGCCGTAGAAAAAGCTGTGGCGGCCATTTGGAAGCAAAATTTTCTTCTTCTCCACAATTATCACCATAGCATACGGAACTCATCTTATCATGTGTGAAAAGATGGCTTGAACAGCATTAGAGGTATCTGGTTGATGGTGAGATATTGACCTCTGGCAACCACAAGTTCCGAATTATCTCAGTTCCCTTTTTTCCTCCTCTAATGATAAACAATGGGATGTGCTATACTTACTGAGTAGGAAAGTTGCCAAACCTAGCCTTTCTCATCAAGCGGATTTTCCATTTTTTTGGTCAAAGTGGAAGCCATGTAAACCTTCTTCCGAGTCAATCCAACTAAATCCTACATTTTTAGAGACCATTCTCTCCTTCATCAGCTCCCTTACTCTACAAACACCATCCCATCTACCAGCTGCAGCAAAGGTGTTAGACAAAGCAATATAAGCCCCTGGTCTCTCGTTTCTGCATGACTTGAAAAGCTCCACAGCAATATCTGCCATGGCCACATGGCCATGAACCCTACTTGCCCCAAGCAAAGCACCCCAAACATCAGAATTTGGTTTCTCAGGAATTCTTTTGATGAAATCATGAGCTTCAAGAAGATGATCAGCTCTCCCAGCAGATCCACCATGCAAGCATAATGCTCCATTCTAGGTTTTAAACCATGATCCTGCTCCATGCTTTCAAATATTTCCTTGCCATCCGACACCAACCCTGCATGCCCACAAGCTGATAGAGCGCTAAGAAAAGTGGCATGATTGGGCTTGACATCTGAACAAGTCCTCATCCTGTTAAAAAGCTTAAGAGCCTCGTATGATATTCCATTCTTCCCATAGCCGTCGATCATTGATGTCCAGGAGAAGACGTTCTTCTCTCGCATGTTATCAAAGATCTTCCTAGCATCCTCCACCACCCCACACTTGCTATACATATCTATGAGCGCACTCCCAGATTTAACATGACAATAGATGTAGCTCTTGATAATTTGGCAATGTAACTGCTGCCCAAATTCAACCGCTGATAAGAGTGAGCAAGCTCCAATTACACTTACAGCAGTGGAAATCGTCAACTTATAACCTTCAAATCTCATTTCCTTAAAAACTTCAAGCGATCTCGAAGCTGTTTCCATGATTTTGCTGTAACCTTCAATCATGGCATTATAAACAACATCATCCTTCTTGACTAGGCATCTGAAGATCTCTTCAGCATCTCTAAAAGAATTCTGGCTCATGTAGCCTACGATCAATGCAGTAGAACATACAAGACTCCTATTTGGCAATGCAACGAAGATGCTTCTAGCATATCCAATCATCCCATTCTTCACATAAGAGTCAATCAAAGCTGCAAACAGGAAGTCATCGTAATTCAGATTTAATGATCTGGGTATGGGCCTGCTTTGCAAGCTTAAATGAAACCATAGATGCAGACAGCCTTAGAACCATGGATAAAGTGAATCCATCAGGCTTCTCTCCAGAAAATGCCAGTTTTCTAGCAAGTTTCAGGCACTCCTCAGCAATTCCAGCTCTGAAATACCCAGAAATTAAGTAGTTAAAGGCCGAGAGGGTCGGCTTGGTCATTTCATCGAATACTTTGCGAGCATTGTTCAAGGAACCGCACTTCAAGGAGAGTGAGGAGCTTGATAGAGACGTTAGTGTTGGGGGGTAACCCCGATTTGATAATGTGGGCATGGATGGGTTGCCCCTGAGACGGGAAGCTGGAATCGATAAAGCTCTGAAGAGCGGCGGCCATGGAAACCGAGCTCTGTCGACGGACAAAGAAGAGAAACGGCGCTAGCGACATGCTTGCATGGCGGGTTCAGGTTTTGGATCCTAAACCCGTTGTCGAAGATGCTTATGTCAAACTTTAAAATCAAGATTTAACCGTTGGGACTTCAGCTCAACCAGGGCAAAGCATTTATTTAAAGGGGCATTTACATCTCTTATATATTTATATATTTAATATATAAATTTATATATTCTTATATAACACATATTTAATATTATATTAAAAATAATATTATCATTATTTTTTTAAAAATAAAATGCACTATTTTTATACATAATGTTATATTTATAAATATTAAATTTGAGAAATTAAATATATGAATACATAATAATTTCACTATGTAGGTACATTTTCCTATTTTAAAATAGAGATAATTTTAGAAAATACTTTGATTATCTCAACAAGTAACAAGACACTTCTCTTTTAAATATTTTTGAGAAATACTTCACATATTTTATAAGAGAAGATATTTTCAGCCCATCTCAATATAATAGAAGCCCACTATTTTTTACACAATCAGCCTTTAATATATATGCATATATATATATATATATATATATATATATATATATATATATCTATATAAACCACCACCCCTCCAAAACCTTAACCAAAGATATTTTCTTGTTCCCCAAACTCTATTTTCTCTTCTCATTTCATTTCTTCTCTCATATCAAGCCATTTTTTAAGTTTTAGCAAGTTTTGAGGTGGAAAAAATATTTTATCTTACTAGACCAAGTTTCTAAAGGAAGTACGAGCCGATCTCCACCTTTGAAATCAGTTAATCTTCATCGTCAAACCGGTTAGTTAGATTAATTAAAAAGCTAAGTGCACCATGCGTTTATCTTACTTTATTAAGAATTTATTTAATTTAATGTGTTTGCTATCATTAAACTCATGAAAATATAGATTAGTTTAGGAGCTATGCATGCAAAATGTCCTGAACACATATCATTCTAATCATATTTGATATGCACATTTTAAATATATTAAATGTTGATCCATTCATAATATTTAGCATAACATATATTAATATTTATTATAATTTAATTTCCTCACAAATATTATACATTTATTTTATTTTTGAGTATATATATATGTGTGAATGTGTGTGTGCGCGCGCGCGCACGCGCATGTATAAATATACATAAAGCTAAAAATAATTAGCCTATTTACAAATCGATAGTTTGTAATATCAATTTATTTTTAGGCAGTGTAAAATTTATTAGTATGACTTTTGCTTGATAGTTGACTAGAATAATGAGATCTCTATAAAAGAAATTGGAAAATGTAACCTTCGCTTGAATTTCCTATATATACAAAAAATCCGAATATTGAGAAAATTTCTTTTCTTCTGTTTTGTAGGACTTTAGTCAATTGAGTTTTGCTAGAGTGGTTTTCTCATGGTGAATTACAAGTTATCCTTGGTGAAACTCAAACAATTCTAAATTGTGTTCTATTTTGACATGTTGAACCTTTTGAGTGAATTGACCAAAGATAAAGGGTTCAAATGGGTTTAACCAAGTTGTGTTTCTAACATCCCAAACTACAATCACTTTCAAGGGTTTTCATTTGGTTAGGCAAATTTCTTTGGAAAGTGAAGGTTTATGTTTATGAGCAGGAGTGGAATATTCAAGAGTCCCATTGTAGCTACTTATTCACGCCCAGATGACCATATTGCTTGACTATAAGTAGAGTCTAGGGGCATAATGTTCTCACCCAAAAGGCATTTAGGAGCCATGAAGTGTGAGAACCCGGGACGTAGGGAAAATGAACAAAGTTGTGGCCTTTCGACACGAGAATATATGTATATATGCTTAATGAATAGCGCCCAAAGCGCATCATTTCTACAAATTAGTTTCTTTAAGAGTTGTATATATATATATATATATATATATATATATATATATATATATATATATATTATGGGTGCATTTGAGAATTTAAAATAATGAAAACATCAGGCAATTAGTATATGGTCAATTTAGTTTCATAGAGCATTCATTTAATTATAGATTAATATGTGTAGTATATAATCAATTTATATTGATATAAAAGTCTGGATACATAAAACTTTACTTTTTGTCCAAATACCATATAAAATGAGTCAGTCATTCGCTCAGTTAATGCTTAGATACGATAATTATTTAACTCTTTTAAATAAATTAGTGCCTAAATACATTGGTGGCAGAAGTCGTCCAATTGTAATGTCGTCACAAAACAGTTTGTTAGAAATGGAGAAACAATCGTGAGTGCGTTGAAGTATGATATTGGGTACTACACAGCAAATCTCATTTGTCTTCTGAAGATGAAGCTTTCATTGTGACTGCTATTGATGATGGTGCAATGTGCACCTATATTTTTAAGATAACTACCTATAAAATCCTTATGATATATGTTGAGATTATTCCTTTCTAGGTTATTGCACTAAATGTTGATTAATTTATATTCCAACCATCATCATCCACCTCATATAACCAGTAAGTACATTTTATTCCACATCCCCTTATTAGTCCAAGTCATATCATATTTTCTCTTCCCTAATACGATGGTTACACTTTAGGACCTAGACTATTTTAGAACCCAATAGAGCAAGTAGCTCTATCCAAGATTACTCCCATCCATAAAATTTGAATGTATATTTAGCTATTGTTAATGAGGGATAAGATTATTATAGATAATGTTTCAAGTGAAGATAGTAGAAATGGCATCGAAGTTTGAAGATGTTGTGGAGTAGAAGCTGAAAATCCATCATTACGCCTAATTTAAGAAAATGTATTTTCAAGTTGCAATTAGCTAGACTATATGGCATCTAATAATGACTACATCCAATAATGTTAGACTACACAAGAATGAGATTAAACTGATTACTTTGATGGTCTATTAGAGCAATTGACGTCAAATAAAGAAAGTTTTATTCTAGATGAGTTAGTGGAAGATATATTTTTTTATCAAAAGTGAGTTACAATATGCAATTGGTGGGTTGTCGATCATAAATAATATGGAGTTCAAAATGATCATATAATACATGCATCTAATAGGAAGCACCTTGGTGGAGCTTGGAGAATCTCTAGCATAACCAATTGACACACTTGTACTCACTTAATTTTAAATAGTGGTTATGGATAGTGCACGCTAAAATTCATCTCATTATTCATACTGCCCAAGCATAAGGTGATAATTAGATCTTAAACCTAGGGAATAATTGAACTTATTGAAGCTAAGTTTAATATTAAAGTATCTTATATGAAGGCTTTGGATGTAAGAATAAAGACAATAAAATTTTTTTTTTTTATATAATTGGGAGGAGTCTTATCGATCTTTATTCAGATTTATGGATGCTATGTGTTCATCCATGAGAATTTCTATTTACAAGATACAGTGTGACCAATTTAACAGATTTCAATGATTATTTTGTGCATATAGCCCAACGATCATTGGTTGGAGATATTGTCGCCTAGTGTAGAGCTTAGATGGTGTGTTTCTCTTAGGCAAGTATAGGATGACACTACTTATAGTTATTGCTAAGGATGCTAACATCGGCTTATTTCCATTGGAATTATTTGTTGTCATCGGATCTGAATGTAATGACTCTTGGTTGTGATTTATGAAGACCTTATGTGAAGTTATTTCTTTTTAGGTAGGATTTGTGCATCATATTTGATCGCCATGTTGAATTTGTGGGTGGTTGTAGAGACTTATTATCGTGGGCAGCACATAAATATTATTTGGGGCATTTACAAGTAAATTTTAAGAAAGCAATTCGACAGTTGAGTATCACAATATGTTAGAAAATGTACTAGGCTATAAGTATAGATAATGTGAAGATATTTGATCGTTGTATGATTGATATCAAAAATATGAAGTCAGAAGCATTTGATTGGTTAATGTAGAGGGATCCTGATGGTGGATTTACATATACATCTATGACCACAAATGTTGTGTAATGCTTCAATAGGATTCTAAATCATGCAAGAGGATTGCCAATTCAAGCATTAGTTTGTTCCATTTACTATAATATAGCTGTTATATTCTTGAATCTTTTTACTAAGACTACTTAACTAGAAGCATCAAATGAGTCTTACTTTGCATCGAAGATTCGTAGTTGCTTAAATGTATGAACATGAAGCTAGAAGATTGTTCACCTGTCACAACCCATCCCGAAAGCTTGGAATACTAAGACGAGAACAGACGGTTGGACGGATAATAATAATAAAAAACTTCACTTAAACACATCTAATAGAATATAAACTACATAATATTTTTTAAATAATATAAGAGTCACTACAAATCCAAATCACATTTAATAAATTTGTCTACACATATAAATTATTCATCATCTGAAGTAATGTAAAAATATAATCTAAAACATAAACTAACATATTACCTATCTCTTGAAGTCCTTCTACGACTGTAAATATATTCTTGCATTTTATCCTCTATTTAGTTAGGAATGTCACCTAAAAAAATATAACAACTTACAAATGAATAATATTATCAGTGGATAAGTTATATTTTTATACTATAGTAAAACAAAAAAATCAGAAATAATATACATGATCGATCTACTATAAATATGAATATTATGTAAAAAATGTTTAAACAATCCAACATATAAGGGGTAAATAAAAATAAATATTTTTTTGAAATTTTATTTCTAATTTATCAATCATTTCAAGAATCATCGTCTAAAAACCTTTTCCAAAACTCATCCAAATCAGAACTATTTCCATTTATCTTTTCGCATTACTCAAGGCCCACAAACCCATATGTGTGAATCTCTCTAGCGCCTTCTACTTAAGGGTACTCTATTTTCAAATATACAAATTCATAACATATAATTTATGAAGCTATCCATATTAGCTCAAAGCAGAAAATAAGTTAATTATGTACAATAACATAAATAATAATATGATCTAATATTGAGAATGTTCATTCAATATGGAGAATATGAGAAAATAAATCACAATTTGAAATACAAGGAAAATTTATAACTATGTATCAATACATTCCATCACATGAAAAAAAAAGTAAACTTTTATTATAAATATAAAAACATAATTATCCACTTTAGTGTGAAGCTTCTTCTTGAATCTCTTTCTCTTTTACACTTCTTTCCTTAATTTGAGTACCTATAGAATAAATATATTGATTTGATAAATATTTGAAGTAATTTATTTTATTTTATTCATTTTCTTATCTATGATATTAGTGTATGTCTTTTGTTATTTAACGCTCACATTTATAAAAATTTAATTATTTATTTTTCAAATTAAGTTAATTTAATTATTAATAATGTTGATTAGCATATTCATTTGATTTAAATCATTTAATTTATTCAACATACACAATATTCTCTATTTTCTCTATTCAAAGTTTAATTTTTTTCAATTTAATTTGATTTAAATCTTTCTCTCCAATTATTTAAATTTAAAAATAATAATATATAATCATTTCACCTCTCATGTTGCACTTTTTTTACATCTTTATTTATAAAATACAAAAAATGAATATTTTCCTATTTTCTAAATTTTTTATTTATAAAATCATTAACCCCAAATTTTCAAGAATCATTAAATAATCAAGGCTTGAACTCTTTCATTTACTAATTTATTTAAATTTTTTTTCTTGAAAATCTTTACTTTCACTAGTATCCTATAATCAATCATGGCTATTTAAGAGTTTAGGTAATAAAATAGAATTAGGGTTGTAGGGTTGTATAAATTTTGAAATTTAAAATTATATATAGATGTATTTCGTCAAATTAGAGATAAAATTATGTCAAATTGTTGCTTGTGAAGCCCGCAAAATAAATTTCTTACTGTTTTAATAATAACCTAAATCAATCCAAATTTCAAACTAAGAAAATAGAAAACCCTTTTATATATACATAGATACCTTTTTTTTCCTCCTATGAGTTCGGCGTGCCCTATTCCCTTGCTCGAGCCTTCTCTCCTCCACGCGTCCAACAACCCTCCTCCTTCTTTCTCGGTTTCAAGCGCACGTAAGGGACAAGTTTATGGGCTTAGTGCCTTGGACGATGGCTCGTGGTGGCTCGGCAGGGATGGTGAAGCCGTCTCGCTCGACTAAGGTACGCACGCGAGGTAGAGTGCGACTTCTTCCTCCCGACCTCTCTCTCTCTCTCTCTCTCTCTCTCTCTCTCTTGGCTTTGGATGTTCGATTTTGGCAAACCAAAATCGAGCCCCATTATACATGATTGATTTGCAGGAGATGAGAGGGATGATGATACATCACAATTATCTATATAAAGAGATGAATGGCTGACTACAAAGATAGATATAGGGCCCTAGGGCCATCCACTTTTCCAACCCAGTTTACAAACTCATATGGTATGATATCTATTTCACAAGTATCAATTGATATGACTGGTGCTTCACATATTTCTATTGGCATGATAGATACATCATATATGACTTATTGGGCACCAATGGAATGGGTGTTTCCTTTTCAGCAGTAGGTGATATTTGCATCTTCACTGCATAAGATCCCTTCTTTTGGTTCGCCATCATTCTCAATGGGACTTGAATTCATCCCAACTAGTTCACCATACGAAGAAATATAGGGATGCTTCTCCTTTTTCGCCACAACAATCACAAAATAATACACAATCAAACTAAGAAGAAGAACAAGGTCTCTAGTGAGCGAAGCAACCCCTATCGAAGCCAATCCTCCGCATGGGATGCTATACCAGGAAAGTATAGACAACATGAAGGACGCCTGCGAGATTAATTACATACATCCCCACCCACAAGAATGATACTACGCAAAAAAAAAAGAACAAGGTCAACAACAGTAGCATCGCTCGAGGGATCAATCAGTTCATGCTCCTCGATAGTATACACCAGGATCAGATGTCATACCTCCATGACGTTGACGAACTAGACAGTAGACATTTTGTACTCTCATTTGATTATGTATGATGTTTATCTTTAGTTTTTATTTTTGTAATACATGTTATTTTCTACTATCATTAGACTTATTGTACCGTATCATTACAATTATCACATTTCATAATATCTTTATTATATATTTTTAAAGTTAATGCAAACATTGTTCTTATTTTATTTTGACAAATATACTAATTCTCTCAAAATAATAATAAAAAAAAAGTATTCAAATTGTTATAATATATAAAATAAATTGATATCATTTCTACTTTGATTAACTACTTATAATTAACTTTAAAATACTATAATTCCTAATAAAAGAAACATTTTAATTTTTTTATTTGCTAATATTATATATGTTATTTTTAAAACTAAGTGAACCAAAATTATTTCATTAATATATTATTTGTTTCTTCAACAACACAATACAAATTAAATTATATGAAAAAAATTATATATTTGAGATGAATTTATCAATATATATATATATATATATATATATATTTGAACAAATATTTAATCAAATATAGGAATAAAAAAAAAACCTTAAATGACCATTAGGATTTAGGATGAAGATTTATGCCAGCAAGAGGAAATCTCTTTGTAGGAGTATACTTACGTGACATGTGAATTCGTCATTATACGAACGATTTGTTCTACTTCTCTAATATTATTATTATTATTATTATTTTCGTTTTTTCTATTGTTTTTTCAACTGAAATTTAGCCACTTAAAAATACTATGTGATTAGTGTTACCGCAAATATATATTTGAAACATTTTTGAGCCGATAGGTTTGCCCTACAGCTGCTGCTGTTGCGCCGGCCCATGGAGTCAGGATATGGCTTCTCAGTTCTTATAGCAGGGATCGCGCTTCTTGGTAGAGTTCTTTTGGTTGGATTGATGTTTCTTTGGGGCAATCTCAGGTATTAATTTTGGTCTGCCATTGTTGTTTCTTAACCTTTCTTAGTAATTTAATCACAACTTAAAGAGTCCATTACTGCTGCAACTAGACCAAATTCACTGATCGGATTTAATACCTTAAGAAATTGTGCAACAGTGTTTTCTTCCGATTCAACCTTGCCATTCTTGAGCATGTGTTATTCAAATTTTGCAACATATTCTTCAACAAGCTGTTCTTTTTGTCGGAGTTCATAGAGTTTAACAAAAATATCTTGATGATAATGATTTGTCAAATAATTTTGGTGCATTGCTTTCTTCGTTTTTACCCAGGTGGGAATCTTAGTTCTTCCTTCTAGATATCAAGTTCACTTCAAAATTTCCAACCAAAAAAATGCATTCTTTTTCGATTACAAAAACTCATTCTATGATGTCTTTCAACTTATTTATTAGATCCATTCTTCCTTCAAAAATTAAGGATGTTCCCCAAAAATTAAGGATTACCCCCTTGATTCCAAAATCTAATGAAATATTTTAACATCTCGATCAAGAGGTTGAATAAGTGGCTCCTCCACACTTGAATCTTCTTTATGGAATGGGTTTGTCTCCCTTTAGCTTGCACCTCATCCATATCGTTTTGACGATTAGCAAATCCCCTTTGCTTTGATGCATCGAGGCATTGTTGTATTTGTTAAATTTCTCACTGTGAATCTTCAATCAAGATTTCTTGAACAGCAAGTTGAATGTTCCTCGAGACAGCATCTTGCTAGTGCTTTGATACTAAGAATGACACTGATTCTAATGTTTTTCCATGTGACTTAGAGGGGGTGAATTAGGTCTTTAAACAAAACTTCAACTTTTATAAAAATTTAGATGGATAATTTTTTAAAATGAGTATGATTTAAAATATAATTAGTAATTTAAGTATCTAACAAATAAAATTTAAATATAAGATACGCCATTTAATGCCATTATCGATTTATCCGTCACTTTATCATGTCCGTCCATTAAACCATAATTTTGCTACTTAACTTATACTAAACTTAAATCTAAAATAATTTAAAACTATACATATAAAGCCCGCTTAATACTTATGTAAAGCATAAACTAATTATACCTATATTTAAATTTTATTTGTTAGATACTTAAATTACTAATTATGTTTTAAATCATACTTATTTTAAAAAAATTTTCATCTAGATCTACCAATGTGACAAGTCGTAACTAGTCAAAGTTAATGAAATAAATCAAGGAACACAATAATTGTTTATGTAGTTTAGCTTTAAGGCTTACATCCTCACCTTGGTGCAATTGCTATCTAGGATAATTGTAAAGAAATTAATACAAAATCATTTTATCTACACATGTGGGCATGCCTTATATAATCTTTCACTTCTTTTAAAGGAATTATACCTTTCTCCTTAATTATAAGAAGTGAAGCCACCTTTAAGCTTTTCTTCATAAACTACTTAACAAAATGAAGAAACAAATTAGTACAAAAAATAAAATATAATTGAAACTGATATTATGTGGTGATTTATGAGTGCATGAAGAATCTAAATATGAAGAACCAAATGTCATAAATGATTTTGAATGATATAACAAGATTTTATATATCTTCACACTTTTAAATTTTCTTGATAATTTTTCAAGAGAAAACTAATGTCTAGGGTTAGGACAATTCAGATTTGGGTTTCACACAAGTTGCATTAGCCTCCTCTAGCCCTTAAGTCATATATTTACTATAATGCCTTGTGACTTCAAATTATGCTTACCAATATGTTAATATTCTAAAATTATGAGATTTTCTTTGTTTAATAGCTCAAATTTGCTACATTAAATGTGCCTAATTACTCGCACTATAAGTTGACTCTATCTAATTTAAAATGTTTATAAATAACTTATGGGTACTTAAAAATTAATGGAGGCTTGCAATAAGGCTTGTAGGGACCTTTTAAGAGTTTATGAAGGCTTGGTAATAATTAAATTTTCTTAGTTAAAATCTTTATGTCGTAGTGAAGCAAAATAATAGTTTGTGATAACTTATTATATGTTTATGAAGACCTACAAAGTTTTATAGAGAGTCGGCAATGTCACACTGAGTCTGGAAGGTTGTACATTTTGCAACAACGGATGTGATCAAGAAAATTAATATCTACTTTGTACTTACAAAGTTCATAAACAAATTAATATAAATAATAAGATTAAACACAAAAATAACATTTTATTTCATAAATAGTGTTTATAATATGAGGGAGATATAATAAAATATTGACCTCCATCCATATTATATAAGTTGAGTCGAGCTCACAAGACGAATTCGACGGACTTTGGATGCGATATTGCACAAATCGAAGTTGAAATACACTGGGCGTCACCGAATTAGTTGAAACGATATCCGATCGACGAATAGACTTCACCATCACATTCAGAATGTCAAAATTGATTAGAATATATATCTTGCACAAGGCCAATTAATCAAGAATGAGTACCGGACGCATCATGCACATATAGTCGGAGGTCGTGATAATGCCCAAATAACCTCCGTTTGTGAAATTGATCACGTTGTTATCGTCAAAACGTTGAAATGTCGAAATCCGTTGAATGAGATTGTCTGCACTTAATCGCAAACGCAGTGATGGCCGAAAATGATGATTTTTTACATTTTGAATCGATTGACTCGATTCTCCAACCAAACGAACTCGACATGAACGAATTACGTGCGGCCCAAAATATCAGAATAACCTAAAACTAATATCTATATTGCCTATGTGATAATAGAGTTGCTAAAAGTCAAAATTGAATTTTTTTTAATCTCTCAAATAAGAAAAAAAGGATAGAAGATTATATATTTAATGCAATTCTCAGCAGACGCCCCTCCTACATTCTCACCAAACCGCAGCACTCTCTCCTCCTTCAACATCTCGACTCTCCCCTCGAGAAAATATTACGTCCGAGTCGACGACTCAATCAACTGACGACATGTGTCGCTTTTTTCCCGCTTTTACATTAACTGAGCAAATGAGATAATCTGACGGCTCACTGACCCTACCAGAACGTCGATGGCGATAATCTGACCACGTAGAATACATTTCCGCCTCACCCGCCTGCTACGTGCTCAATGCGCGAGGAATTTAAAAGAAATATATAGATGATTTAGGTTAGTTTTTTCCAAGCAAACGAAGAGATACGTAAAATCTCATTTCCTTTTACAAAGAACCAATGGAGAACGCGTTGAGGAATAACAACCATTTTAAATGATATTAAATACAAATCCATCTAGAATGCTTCTCGCATTTTTACTTGCTTATTAGTGATATTCTTTTCTATCCGAAAGAATATGCTCATTACTCCAATTAAATAATTTGGATGTTTTTTTTGTCGAATATTTAATTTTGAGTGTTATTTTCAGATCTACTGCATCTTGAAGTATGCACCATTTTGACCTTTTTTCCCAATTTTTTTGCCAACTCCATGATTAGCAGGTGCATTGCAAAGGAAGATTTGATGGCAGCTGTATTTTGCTGGTGATTCAGACTAGACTTTGGAGTATACCTCTTTTGATCTTTTTTACGCTTTTCTGCCAACTCCTTATGATGATTATGATAGCGATTAAGATTGATTAGCGTGATTTCGCCATGAGAATTCACCTCTCTTTGGAGGACGACCATTTTGACCTTTTTTTTCATTTTTTACCAACTCCTTATGATTATGTATAGAAAGCAAGATTTGATAAAGATTTTGGTTGGTGGTTTAGTGTGATCAGATTCATTCCTTTGGAGACATTTTTGACCTTTTTTCCCATTTTGTCATTAACTTATGATTATGTATGGCGTTGAAGATTTGATGCATTGGGTGATTTCAGGTGGTTTAGATCAGACTCTGTACCTCTTTGGAGATAAACCATTTTGACCTTTTTTTCCCATTTTTTGCCAACTCGATTATGATTATGCATCAGAAAGCATTTGATGATTTGGGTATTTCGGGTGATCAGACTCGTACTCTTTGGAGGTACTATTATTTGACCTTTTTTTCCATTTTTTTATTAACTCATGACATGAAGTTGAAGATTTTGATTTCGGTGATTTAGTGATGCACTGACTTTGGAGAATGACTTTTGATCTTCTTTTCCGTTTTTTTTGCCAACTCCTGATTATGTTTAGGCATTGAGCGAAGATTCATTGGGTTTTCGATTTAATGCCACCCAGACCTCTTTGGAGAGACACCTTTTTTGATCTTCTTGCCACAACTCCTTTTTATTACGTATAGCAGTAAGATTTGATTAGTTTGGGTGGTTTAGCGAGATCCAGACCGTCTTTGAGGAGACTCGACCTCTTTGCCGCTTTTTTTTGCCAACTCCTTATGATTATGTAACATCAGATGAAGCATTTGAGATTTCTGGTTTAGGTGGTTTAGATTCTCCTCTTTCTGAGGGTATAGACCATTTTGACCTTTTTCGCTTTTTTTCCAACTCCTTATGATTATGATAGTTGCAAATGAAGATTCATGGCTTTGGTTTTGGGTATTTAGATTCGGTACTCTTTGGAGATGATCAATTTTGATATTTTTCCATTTTTTCCAACTCCTGGATTATGTTTAACATTATAATAAGATTCACGCCGTTTGGTGATTTTGGGTGGGTGTATCACATGCATTCCTTTGGAGCAGATCAATTTTGACATTTTTCCCATTTTTTTTTTTCCAACTAGATTATGTTTAACATTATAATGAAAGATTTCACGCCGATTTTGGGTGTTTCAGACCAATTTACGCTTCTTTGGAGATGAACTCTTTGATCTTTTTTTTACAGGATATATTATAATCTATTATAAACAATTCTAATCGAATAAATTAAGCCTAAAGCGATAAATTAATAAAAAATTTATTATATATAACTTTTCAAATCATTGAACTAATATCTAAAATTTAAAATATATATGCACATGAATAATAGGAATTCTCAATATTTCGAGTTACCATAAAATGAAGTTTTCTTAAACTCGAATAGATTCATAAGAGGTTTAATTTATATAATTGTTCAAATCAATGATTTGATTTTTGATTTAATCAAAAAAAAAGCCCACTCCAAAATGTATTAATCATTAACATCACAATAATACCAATCCTAATGTGACAAAGCATAAATTGAGCTCATAAATATGTTCAAAGTGAGAAAAAATACATGTTAAGCAATAACCAAAGAATCTATCCTAGTAAATAGAATTACTAATCAACATTTACCTCACAATCGAAATATAAAAATATATATACCAACAAACCACACTACTTCATTAAATCATCAGATATAACTACACTACATATCAACTAAAGATATTTAGTCATTAATCATAAAACAAATAATGAGCCATTTCGAATAAAACCTAAACATTTATTTTGAAAAGTTATTTTTATAGATCCATCTCATAGAACTGAACTGGAATTATCAATCATCACTATCAAATACAAATAGATCCATATCATATGTGAAAATATACAATGCGTAATCACTATTCATGACAAGGAAATGCTCCATATTCAAGGAAAATATACAATGAGAATCACACTTTATGGGGAAATCACTCTTTATTGCATTCATCTCCATGCCAAGTCATCTTCTTCTTCTCATTGTGTGACTTGCTCGAGGAAAGTCAAGGTGACGAGAGAGGATGAGTTCCTCACATTTATCTCTTCACGACTTGAAGAAGAGCTCTTGGAATTAGATTTGGGAGCTTCATTGATCAGATGCATGCACTTCAACAAATAGTCTTCAAAGCGAATAAAATATCATCCCGTGTCCATGCACTTCAACTATATGAGATGAGAGAGGAGAAGTTAAACAAAGCGAGTAAAATATCATCCTGTGTATGCACTTCAAAAAAAAAAAAAAACAAGATTCAAAGCCACCCAATGATGCATTAAACAAAATCCTATATCGACAAAATAATATTGTTTCACTCGATTTTAAGTCCCAAACAAAATGTAGCGTAGAACTCTCTAAATATATTCATTTATCTTTGGCCAATCTATTCATACCCACCTGGAGGTTTCTTGATTCGCCTCCATGTATTTCAGACAAAATTCCGCCGACACTATTTTCTTGACTGGTATCCCACTCACTATGTCGACATTACTTTCGATCGCCACAAAAGCTCGCCAAGATCTTCAACAAGTAATTTGATCTAAATAGTAAAAAATTTCAATAAGTTGGATCGGAAAAAAAAGTAAAGATGAACCGATTTGAAAAGCTTCTATCTCTCGAAAGAATGCTCTTATGGGTTGGTTGCAATGAGTCATAAAATACTAGCCTCGATTTAATATGTCAACCAAGAGTGTCCAGTCGATTATCTATAAGCATTAAGATTAACTCACCGGCACACCGTCTCATGCTGATATGTTTTGAACATCTGCTTTCCATCTTCGTCGCACGCATAACTCGCAGGAGAAAGAAGAGCGACACACATTCGCCTTTCATCTAAGCAAACAAGAATAATCGTAATCAACATTCTGGGGAACATACCCAATGCAAGTAATGAAATGTACAATATGGTTCATACAAACCGGCGAGCGAGCATTTCTGCCAAGTAGGAAGGCGGGCATCAATGTGTGATCGAGAGAACTCGACAACATGAAGTGCCTCGATGCGCGAACGAAATTATCGATGACAAAGCTAGCATGAAGAGCTACATTCACTATGAATAAATCCTCGATCTAGACATGATACCGAATGCTCCTCCACCACCATACGTAGCCTGTTCTCAATTCTATCGCTTTCGCTAACCTATAAAACAATTTAGGATGACGAAGCAAAGCAAATATGACTTTGGATCGAGGTCGAGATTATTAATACCTCTCCGATGCTCCTCCACCACAACAAGCGTACCGTGTCATCGACTTTATTGCATCATCTATGCTAACCTATACAAAATTTAGTGAAAGACTATTTCTATTATCTCAAATCGAAAGTAACTTAATACCTGCCTGATGCTCCTCCACCACAACAAGATGGGTCATCGACCTTTATTGCATCATCTGTATAACCTATACAAAAATTTAGTGAAAGACTATTTCTATTATCTCAAATTTAAAAGAAAACTTAATACCTCACGATGCTCCACCACAACAAGATACTGCGGTCATCGACCTTTATTGATCATCTCGTGCTAACCTATACAAAAATTTAAAGAGACTATTTCTATTATCTCAAATTTAAAGAAAGATCTTAATACTCTGTCACCGCAGCTTGAGTGGAGGCCACCACATCATTTGTTCTGCCGAGACTTCTGTAAGTGTGTGTGAAAGGAAGTAACAATTTTCCTCTTCTTATCACAGCTTTAACACCACGCCAATCTAATTGTTTGAGATGTGGTCCTCCACAAGAACTTCTCCTCCCAATTCCACGCGCTTCCTCAAGTATCCAACTCAGATGGAATCTCGTGGTAGCCTCAAGAGCTTCCTCTGCCTCCTCGTGGTCAGACACGCAGGGTCTCCCTGGTAAGGCTCACTGGAAGCTCAGCCTCAAGAGTTTCCTCAGGTGACCCAGAACCTCCCCCATTTGGGGTGGGGACCACGCCTGGATAGAACATCCTCGAAGAAGAACCGAAATCAAGCCCATCCAACCTCTCGAAAAAAGATCTATATCTCTCTGGTCCTTCAAACTCAAGAAATATCCTCTCCACCAGTCATGTGGGTAGGCAGAGGGCGTGTAGAACACCGGACGGGAGAATATCGAGAGAGATATAGGAGAGTTTGGGGCTGAATGGACTTAAAACGGGACTATACATAATACCCAAACTGCCATCAAATGCAAAATACCCACCCAAAAAAACCCAAACTGCCATCAAATGCAAAATACCCACCCAAAAAAACCCAAACTGCCATCAAATGCTTCCATTATAATGCTCTATACATAATCATAAGGAGGTAAAAAAATGTAAAAAGATCAAAGAGTCAGATCTCCAAAGAGGTACATGACGCACTAAACCATCCAAATCACCCAAACCGCTATCAAATCTTCCATTATAATCCTATACATAATCATAAGGATTGTAAAAAATCAGAAAAGGTCAATGATCAGATTCTCCAAAGAGTCTGCATAAATGAAAAATACCCACTCAAAATACCCAACCGCCATCAAACGCTTTCATTATAATGCTATACATAATCATGGAGAGAAAAGCTTAAAAAAAAGATCAAAAGAGGTCACCTCCAAAGAGTACAATGACGCAAAATACCACCCGAATCACCCAAACCGCCATCAACGCTCTTCAATGTTCTAAACATAATCATGGAGTTGAAAAAAAAAATGGAAAAAAGGTCAAAATGATGAATTCTCCAAAGATGGCATAAATGCAAAGTCTACCCAAACCACCCAAACCGCCATCAAATGCTTCCATTATAATGCTTCTATACATAATCATAAGGAGTTGGTGAAAAAATCAGAAAAGATCAAAAGATCAGATTCCAAAGAGGTATCTGGTACGACTAAACCACCCGAACCACAAACGCCATCAAATGCTTTGAATGTTCTAAACATAATCATGAAAAAAAAAAAGAAATATCTCAGAATTCTCCAAAGAGGTATCTGGCAGATGCAAAATACCACCCAAACCACCAAACCGCCATCAAACGCTTCCTTCAGAATGCCTAAACATAATCATAGGATTGGCAAAAAAAAGCTAAAAAAGATAAAATGATCTCATTCTCCAAAGAGGTACAAATGCATAAACGCAAAATACCCACCCAAAATCACCAAACCGCCATCAAATGCTTCCATTATAATGCTCTATACATAATCATAAATAATTAAAAAACGTAAAAAAAGATCAAAAGTCAGACTCTCCAAAGAGGACACGCGCATGACGCACTAAACCACCCGTAAACCACCCAAACCGCCATCAATACTTCCATTATATCGCCTTAAACATAATCATGGAGTTGACAAAAAAAACCGGAAAAGAAGATCAAAAGAGGTCAGATCTCCAAAGATATTACACGGCATGATGCAAAACACCCACCTAAAATCACCCAAACTGACATCAAATGGTTCCATTATAATGTTCTAAACATAATCCTAAAGAGTTGGAAAAAAAAAATAGAAAAAATATCAAATTGATCTCCAAAGAGAGTGGTACAAATGCAAAATACCCACCCATAACCACCCAAATCCATCAAATGCTTCAATGCCCTATATCGAATCATAAGGAGTTAAAAAAAAAACCGCAAAAGGTCAAAATGGTCAGACTCAGAAGAGGCAGATGCACTAAACCACCCTAAAACCACCCAAACGCCATCAACGCTCTTTCAGAATGCTCTAAACATAATCATGGAGTTAAAAAAAAATCAAAAGAGAAAAAGAGGTACCTCCAAAGAGGTACAGAGATGTGACGACTAAACCACCCGTGACCCAAACCATCAACGCTCCATGAATGCTCTAAACATAATCATGTCGAGTTGGAAAAAAAAAACCAAAAGAGGTCAAATCATTTTCAAAAGAGGCAGAGAGATGATATAAAATAACATATAAAAAATGTACCAATCTTTCATCAGATAATCAAGAATGAGTAAACCCTAAATTCATTCAAGTTCGGAACGATGCCAGAATACCACGTAATACCTACAATACCTCAATTTATGATTTGTTATACCATCTGACGACGTCCGACGTACCATCAACGGAGCTGCCGGTAAATCCTTCCGACGATAATGTCGAACGTCGAATGTTTCGCTCTTCTTCTCCCGCTTTTGAATGACGCTAACGGGCGGCCGCGGGAATGATACCGCCGTCGGATACGCCATCGACAGGGTCGGGTGGGAAAGCATCGATCTTCCGCTGGTCCAGAAACGGAAAAATGGACACATTGCCGTCAGTGGAAGTCCTGACGTAAAGCTACGTGCGGACTCCGGACGTAATATTTTCTCCTCCCCCTTCCCCCAATCGAGCATTCCGCCACTCTCTCCCGTTCATTCGTCCGAACAATAGTCGACCCGAGCACCTGTTCGTCCCGTCTCTCCCACGTCGACCTCCTGCCCGACCTCCCTCTCTTGCAAGGTCGAGACTCCCTGCCTTTGTTCTGCATGCAGCTGAGCAGTTCTCTCCGCCTGCTCACTCCCTCCTGTTCGTTCATCCGAACAATTGCCGAACCAAACGCTCGATTCGGCCGCTCAACACTCCACAACAGTTGAACTCCTCTCATCCACACCAATCCCAACTGCCAGCTCCTCCTGTGGAAACCTCTTCATGTCAAGGCTGCTATAGTGCCCGAGCCAAAACATCTCAGAACTCCGATCCCTCTTCCTTGGCTGCCGAATCCAAGCCTCATAGTAATCCTCCTGTTATTCCAAGCCTACAAAACCATGCATCTCTCTTCAATTCCTCTGATTTCTCAACCGAACTCCACCAACATTATCCCTCGTCAGCTCCTGTAATCCGGTTTTGATCTAGGTAGAATGAGGTAATTAGAATCAAATATCTATGGGGATTAATATTATTTTTATTATGTCATGTAAGATTGAAATCTGCCTATATTTTATCATCAATTTGTCATTATATTTGTTTGATGAATTTGGAGGGAGTACTGCTTCGATGTTTGGTGAGAAGAGGATGAAGTAGAGTTCTGAGCTTGTTAAGAAATTTATATTTGTTATTATCCTTTGGTAGTTTCAAAGAGTGAAAGATGAATGAAATAGCGATAGGAATGGTGGTGTGATGGAGTGATTTCATTTGTATCTTAATCATCTCGCTTTCATATATATGTAAATATAAAATTATGATGAATGCCAAAAATTTTAAGTACCCATTGTGTTGCTCCAATACGATGGGGAAACCTACTAGACTTAAGTACTCATTTGTGTTGTTTCAATGTGGAAAAAAAATTATAAGCGCGCTTTTCATAAGTGCGGTAAGTACATATTTCTTTTTGGTCATGGTGTCGATAGAAACCTACTATGCATGCTTCTCATGAGCGTGGTGGGAAGGCTTTAACACTCCCGATGCAACTCTCTATGCGGGGACGATGATGAGAGGTTGCCAAATTTTATCAATAATTACTGTGTACTTGCAAGCATGAATATTACATTCCTATACGCGATACTTTAATATAACTATAATAATTATTTGATATAATTACTCGTTCGTGTTGCTTCAACACGGCGAGGAAGTTAAGATACTTCTATCTTTTGAAAGCTATCGCGCTTCCCATAAGCGGTGGTATCAAGACTTCGTCATGGTGTCGAAAGACACCTACTATTTACATTTTTCATAAATATGGTGAGAAGTCCTTGGCACTCCCGATGCAGCCGTCTACACGGGAATGACGTCAGGAGATTGTCAGATTTCATTCCAAATGATTATGTATTTGCAAGCATAATGTATTGATTTTTTTGTATTTGCTGCTTTCATATAACTGCAATAACTACTAGATTTAAATGCACATTCATGTTGCTTCAACACGACGAGGAAAGTTAGGATGCTTCTTATATAGATTTTGATTAGAAATATAAATTAGCATGATACACATGATGGAAAGAAATGGATGAAGATGTGTTATATGGTAGTAATCCATTCTAATTAATCTTAAGATATCTTTCTTATTGAATAAGGTCATTTAGAGTGAACCTAAACTTAAGATTGATTAAAACATATAATAAGTCATTCACTAAAGTAAATTGATTAATTAATTTGGTTTAGAAATGACTTAAGGTAGAGATGAAAGAGAGATTCTCTCTCTTTCTTCTCTTTGTAATACTTAGTGAGTAAGTGTAGACCATATGAAACAAAAGAAAACACTAAATAAAATCTTCAAATCAATTAAATCACTTAAAGAGAAATCAACTCCCCTTATAAATTAAATCCCTTACACTTAGCAAATTACAACTCTAAAGCTGGTTAAGATATACCTCACAGCTCTAATGCACACATTAGACTAAATCACTATTTCTAACTTTATGTTGTATGATTTGATGTATGCTTGTTTTGTGATGTATTGTTGTAGATTAGATGTTGGTATTTGATAGTTTGAATGTAATATTAAATTTTAATCATGTTTTCTACACGGGGTTGTTCTGAAGGGACTGTTGTAATAAAAATATAAACGTTTTTGTTGTATAGGTTGCTTAGCCCCTAAGCATAATCCAAGTTAGGATAGGTGAGCTTGGTTACCCATGTGTGGGCTGCTAAATCTAAATTATTCATATAACTGTTTGGGTTGTATGGTGTGTTTAGCTAACATTTATTTTACAGGTATATGTAGATTTACTTCTTTTAATATAATTTTGCATTAGGATTAAGATGAATGTTATGGGATTTGGTTACCCATGTGTGGGGTGCTAAGTCTAAATTATTCATTTAACTGTTTTGGTTGTATGGTGCGTTTAGCTAACATTGGTTATAAGACCAAGTCTTATGTACCATATGATGCCTTTAGAGCATGCATATCCAAATCAAGCCGAAAGGAAGAAAAAAAATAGAGCAAATCAAATGAAGAAATGGAAGGTGAAGAAATGAAGAAGGAAGAATGAAGAATGAAGAGCCCCATAACATTCATCATTTGTAATTGTAATTATTTTCTTGTAATCCGGGTTGTATAAGGGTAGAACTCGGCTACCCACATTTCTTTTTGGGTTGTACGGCGGCACCCTACCACATCGGCCTATTATTCTTTTACGATAGCTTTCTAGAATTGTTTGATGTTTTGTTTAGCTTGTGCATTAGAAATGATATGTATTTTTATAATTTTTTTATGATTGGTGATTGTTGTATGACCTAGATTTGATTAGGCTCTTAGGATAAAAATAAATTTTATATCCCATTAACAACTTATAACTAAACTTTTAAAATAACTCACAACATCATATAAAAGCCTAGGCATTAAATCAAGATAATAAAATATTTAGCAACCTCTTAGCTGGATGTTGTGTATTTAATATCATGCATAACCATCTTGTTTCACTCTTGTTAAGAGAGAGCTTCCATCTTATCCAAATAGAATGGGCTTAACCTTTGAGAACTTATGATGGAAGAACATCTCTTTCCCTTATGATTTAGCCCAATCGACTTCTCATACATTTATGCATACAAAATTCCATAGTCTGTGTCAAAATAAAGAGTCCCAAATTAAATAAAATTTGATAAAAATTTGCATTAGATTTAAGTCATTATTCATACCCCTCACGCTTAAGTGAGGATACTGATTTCTTTTCTAAATAAAAGCTACCATCTTGCAAAAGATACGACTTACATGAATTTAAAGCATATGAGGAATTAGCTGGTTGCCACTCCAGGAGGGTAATAAGTCCAGCAATCGGATGATTTACTCTCACTTATAGAGGTAAATCATATACCCACTTTCACCTTAGATTTAGGTCGTGCTTTGGCCCTCGCTAAAGCTCTCTAAATTTAGGATTTGAGGTTGTTATTTTTCTTTAGGTCTACAAGCATAAATCCTCACCTCTTAGACATTTCCCCAATCAGAAAATTGCCACCGATTTCTGAAAAGAGTTTTTTTAAAGTGAGAATTTTGAGATGGAATAGTAAATAAGACACTACCTGAGATTTTGCCCTCATTTTGTGATTTGGGGATCTGCTCTGATTCCTATAGAAAACCCCTATAGTTATTACCTCCCAGGTAGAGAGAGAACTTTCGATTATGAATGTTAGATCGCAAAAAAAGTGTAGCGAAGAAAGATGTAGAGTTTTAGAATTTAAGATATGAAATTCATCATTTTAGCTTAAACCGGATGGTTGGGGAATGATGATGCCCCATCTAGATCCCTCGTTCCATCATCCCGAATCGCGGTCCCTGTCTACTTAGTCGAGGAGGTAGTCAACCCGACGAAGGATCCTCATCACATTAGGGCCAAGAAATCCTTATAGACCTAGAGGTGTTTATCTAAGAGAGCTTAAGTCCGTCTTACCGATAGATGGTTGTTTACCCTATCAAGATAACATGATAACTCTAAGGCGAGCCATTGGGGAGCAGTTACGATCATGATCCTAATATAATGGAGTGGACCGCCAAACTACCCGATTCGGACTCGGCCATAATCGCTTCATCGCTGCCCTACCGCATCGAAGCCACGCCCATGCACTTCTCATAAGTGTCGTAGGTATGAAGACTTTTTTTATCACAGTGTTGAAAGACACCTATCATGTACATTTTCCATAAGTGAGGTGAGAAGGCTTGACACTCCCGATGAAGCCCCTTATATGAGGATAATGTCGAGAGGCCGTCGAAATTTCATCAAAATCCCGTATTGACAAAAAAAAGGAGAGGGAATTGAACTTAGTGATACCATTCAAATCATATAAATTCAATTGACATTGAATTTAAGCTGGATGTTATAATAAATGATGATTTTGAAATAAATTAAGATTTGAAAATTACTCGTTGAGTGGAGTTATGTTTGAATAATACTTTCAAGAGAACTCAATCATGTTTCACAAATATAAAATTTGTTATGAACTAAAAGCATGCTTTTAAACAGAGAAAATATAGAATGAAACTAGAAGTAGATGTGATAAATCTCAAATGAATATGAATAACTTGATTTTATTATGCGATTGGGTCACATCATTTCAAGTATTAAAACAAACAAGAAGAGAAATGCTCAAGCCAAATGTATATATGCTTTGATGTTGATATTAAACTCAAAGTTTGGCCTTTGAAAAGAGGACATACGTTAGTGAGACATCCAAACTAAAGTCATATTTGATTCAATATCTCATACTTGAACAAGAAAACAACTTGAATGCCCATCAATGAACTTGATTATAGCTTATTCAATAGGCAATAGAATTATCATATTCTAAATAAATTAAGTGTGATTTCAACGAAGCGTAGTCAACTTTGGAGAGTTAATATGAAGCTTGATCTCTCATTTGTGAATGAGAACTTTCACATCTCGTTAACTAGCATGGCAAAATTCTCCCGGAATATTAAGTTCATGGATACTAATGCCATAAGCAACTAAGTGAGAATCAATGCCATTGAATCTACATCACAAACCTAGAAGTAGATAAGAGGCATTGACTCAATCCCTGAATAAACCTTGCATGCTTCAGAAAGTGTTTATTAAATTTAATTTGGATGTTCTCGAAATTCATATAAATAACCGACTAAATTTACTTTCATATGCATGCACCATGAGACAAACTTCTAATTGAATTCAAGTGTTTCATAATTCATGTCAATTCATTGGTATCAAAGTATATGCGAGTGCTTTAGAAATGATAGATACTTTGAAAATCTATGCAAACATTTGAATCAAACCACTCGTATGGGCCCTGACACTATGCTAAAAGCTTAGAGTTAATGTCCGAGGAGGCTATGCAGGTTGACATCAAATGGATTCAAAGCCTACTTTGTTTTAAAAAGTCTGCAAACCTCTTTATGAAGTAATGATTACTTTGAAGATAGACTTAATTTGTAGGCTTAATTCTTGAAAATTGATGCATATACACATTACTAATTTATTTAAACATTGAAGTTGTATGTCGCACATTACTAATTCGATCTTCCTCCTCATAAGGATCAGAGTTGACAGGATTTATTGGAAGTCAGGTGTCTCTTCATTAAGAAGAATATTTTATCTTGCATTTGCATACGATCATTAATGATATAAATAAAGAAGCTTTATTTTTAATAAGTTGAACTCTAAATCAGGTTGAGAACATAATGTTCATGTCTATAGATATGATCCTTTACGCTATGACTAGAGTTGACAAGGTCTTTAATATGGATTAATAAAGTCAATTTTAAATCACATATAAATATTATAGACTCGATCGTCTGCTAGCAAACAAACAGAGTTGACAAGGTCCATCCTTGATGATGGCTGTGTTGAATGAAGATTTCAATTGTAGGGGATATCACTATCAAATTATATTTAAAATTCAAGATAAATCAAGATAAATTCTAATATGCAAAAGAAATTAAATATAAATGTCTATATGTAAATCATCAATCTAAAAGATCAAAGCTAAAATTTATCCACCCACTAGTAATTATTTCTCAGAGGTGATAAATTAAGAAAATTCTAGCTCAAAAAGAAGTCAATGCCAAATCAAGTACATTACTATATTCACACTCAAATAATCTATTAAAGACGCTGTGTCCTGTCCGATAGTTGACTATGACTCTATATATGATGCTTATGATTAAAGTCCTTTCGACCGGTATATCAAACGACACCATTATATGATAACGATCAGAACCCGTGATGTTCCCCAATGACACTGTCTCTTGAGTTATGAATCATAGGGTGCACTTGATAGAACAAAAAACTCTCTGCTAGCTAAGGTGGATTCAAATTTATCCTCTTAGACAAACACCATCCCAAGTCTACAAGGACACTTTGGATGATGTAACCAATGACTGTCAACAAAATAGACTAGGTACCACGACAGCCCGGGATGATGAAACCATGAGATCTTGATCGGTCACATCATTATTCTCACAACTATCTACTTTAAGCTAACGATGATGAATTTCATAAATATCTCAAAACTCTCATTTGCTACTCATATACCTTAAGCAATTAGCGATCTAACGACTAACCTTAATCAAAAGTTCTCTCTCAACATTGAGAGGGGTAATTAACTATAGGTGCTTGCACATAAAGAAAACTTGGAACCAGATCTAAAGTCCTCATAAAATGAGGACGAAATCTCTAGATAGTATCTTATTTACTATTTCATATACTTTCTGAAAATTCGACTGACATTAATTTAAACTCTCTTCATTGAGAGACCAGTGACGAATTTTCGGAGCATTTATAAAAATTAAAGAAAAGAGGTATAAAGAAGAAGAAAAATAAGAGGAAGAAAGCTCACTATTATGGTTGCTTGGTTGAGAGAGGAGGTGAGGGAGAGTCTTTTCTATTGTTAGTGGTGAATAAAAAACTGAGAGGGAGGGAGTATAGGGGAGGATTGGTTATTCATTGAGTCACTAAAGGAGAACTATATATTTCAGGTGCATTTTTGGTGGAGTTTTTCATAAGAAATTCCCAATTTTTAGCAGGAAATTTTTTTGATGGAAGTACCGATTGTAGAGGACCTCGTGGTCAAATTACTTAAAGACGATGAATTTTATGGCAGAAAATCTGTCAAAATAATTTTCGGAGGAAACTGTTATTATTAGGGCCACAAAATGCCTAACTTTCTCCTCCACTTGACCCAAATATACCAATTTGAATTACATTGAGCCAAATTCAATTTAAATCTAAATTAGATCAATCCAACTTCACACCAACACATTCTAAATTGATAATGGAACATAACTCGATTGCCTCTTTGGCTCAATTTGATCACTAGACTCAAGTTGACCCAAATTGATTTAAATAAATTACATTATGCTAAACCTAATCAAACTAATTTCTAACTAACTAAACTTGACATGACTCTTCCTTGGGTCCCTAAAGATTTGCCTAAGTGGGTTTGACCTAAGGCGAACTTGGGTTAGCCCATCTAAGGTGGACCAAGGGTCCAAGAAAAGAAAAAAAAAATCTCAAATTCACAAAGTCCACTCATCCCTTTACCTTGGACAGTCACCTTAGCATCTCTTATGCTCACTTCAACTGGCCCAACTCACCCAAAAGCTAATTTACTTAGCCATTGACCCAAATAAGTCATGGCCACAAGGTGAAAATCCTTGGTTCATGTCCCATGATTTGTCCCTCTCACCTTCTATCCCAACACTTGGCCAACCGCTATAGCACCTCTACTTCATCGCCTCTAGCCACTTTGAGCTTAGGCTACAACTCCACCTCCCTTTGGCTGAACTGAGCCAAAATGAGGGTGTTCACATGTAAGCTCCATACAATTTGAATCAAGGAAGCTTTAACACTTAGGAAAATTATCTCATTTTCGTAGACAGTCTCCCAAGCTCCTAAGCTCCCTCTTACACCAAAACCTTAGCCACCATCAAACCTCTAAGGCCAAGCATCTCAAAATCCCCCACCTCAAGACATCCAATTCCCAAATTAGCACACACCACATCTTCAGCAACCTCATCCAACTTAAAATAAATCGAGCCTGCACGATTGGGAAGGTAGAGAAACACCAAGCTCTGATGACTCACGGTGAACCATTAATCTTGGGAGCAATTAGTGGGGAGGCAACTGGAGATGTCCGAAGCTACTTAAGCTACCTCATGATCAAAATTCACTAAACATTGGCTTTAGTGAGGCAATTCTAGACATTAAGAATTGTCTATTTTGGAATCCTTAATGATAAAATTAACCCAATAATCATTTAAATAATTACAAATAATATATTATCATGCTAAATACACTTATTTAATATAGAGGCATTTAGAAAAAAAAATAATAAAGTCCTTTGGTTTTAATTAAAAAATAAATAAATTAGGATTAATTAGTCATTAATAATTAATTAAATCACTTAGAATTTAGAAAATTTATAACTAATTACAAAATATTAAAAAAAATGCAAATAACCTCTTTTTGTGCTCAGCTAATAGAGAGGAATTTAATGAAGTTAAAATCCCTAATTAGTGTTAGGTATTTTGAGAGAATTTGACTAATTATTGAAATCTTAATTAATCTAATTAGTCATAAACTATAGGCTCAAATGCTTTGAAATTTTCGGGGTAGATTTTGTATGTGATGTGATTTTACTCAAATTTTTTGGGCTTATGTTTTATGATTTATTAGCTTTTTATGTTTAATTGAAGAGATAACCTAATTAATTTAATTTAAATAATCATAAAAATTATACAATTACATCTTAAGATTTTAAATCACTTAATGAATTGAAATAACCATAGAAGAAATATAAAACATATTTAATCACCTTTAATTGCTATAATAATCTTAATTAGGCATAATTAAGTGTTTTTAATTAACTAATTAACTCCTAAATTAGAAGTTTTATAAATGACTTAAGCTAGGTTCAAATGTTCTAATGATCCTATAATTAATCTTAGGATTATTGAAAGAATCTTTATGAGACTTTGATATAAAATAATAATATATTTTGAAATTATGTTTATAAATAGCCATTTAAATGGTATTTAAAATTTAATGAAATTATATAAATAATATAAATTAACTTGAGTCATTCTAAGTATTTATTATCATATCCTTTATAAGTGAAAATATTTTTTCATAATCACTTAATTATTTTAATATTGTTCATTTTTTTATATAAGATAAATAGTTAAATTAATCAATTATTAAATATTAAATAATCTTAAAATTCTCTAAATCCTTAAAAGAATGTTCTTTAGGCCCACCTTGGCCTTAGGAGATAACTATGACATTTGGAGTTGATTAAGTTAAGTAAATAATTTCAAGAGAATATGTATTTAGTTTAATTTAAAAATTACATAAATTGCCATTAGATTTAGTGATTTCATAATAAATAAAATAAAGATTAAAAATTTACCAAAGTTTTATTATAGACTTATGTTAACAGATATAATATAAGAAAAATAAATCCACCTATTTTTAATATTAAAACATTTTTTATAATTTTAATATTTAAATAAATTAATTAAATCATAGAAAATCTATTTAAGTTCTAAATGAAATGGAAATTTTATAAGAGTGTTAGGATTCACTCCTAACACTATTGTAAAGTTTCAAAATTTTATAAGTTTTATTTTAATTTAAATATTTTATAGATCATATTAAAATATAATAATTAAAGATAATTCAAATTAATCCCAAATTTTAATGGGATGTTCTTTGAAGTCTCTCAACTATAAAAAAAAATATTTACATAATTTTGGGAGGTATCTTGACATTGATTTGATATTTTTTTTGTCACTTGATTAATAAAGAATAATAAACCTAATAATAATTCAAAATTATTCAAAATATCATAAAGTGGTCTTTAAAGTGTTTCCCTAGTTCCAAGACATACTTCATAAAATTATGAAATCATTTCAACCGAAATAAATCTTAACTTAGAATTTAATTAAATTATAGTGTCATTAATTATATTAACTAAAAGTAGGGGTGTCAATTTGGGTCAGCGGGTTGGGTTCGGGTCCGACCCAAAACTGACCCGACCCGAATAGGGTTGACCCAAACCCGACCAGGTTTTGGAACCGGGTCAAAAACTTCAACCCGAACCCGACCCGATTTCAACCCGATTGACCTGAACCCGATTTCGGGTCAATTTTGGGCCGATTTTGGATTGATTTCGGGTCGATTTCAGGTCAATTTTAAGTTGGCGGGTCAAAATCGGGTCAATTTTGGGTTGGAGGGTCAACCCGAACCCAACCCGAAAAAATTTTCGGTCAATTTCTTCAACCCGAACCCGACCCGAAAATTTTTCGGGTCAACCCAAACCCGGATTTTTCGAGTCGGGTTCATGTCGAGTTATCGAGTCTGGTCAATTTTTGACACCTCTAACTAAAAGTAATAAAAGTCATTTGTTTAGACTCTTCAGCTAAACTCTCATCCTTTGGTGGGGTGTTCACTTCATTAGATGTATGATGTAAGGAAAAATGGGCCCTACACCAAGTGGGGCCTATTATTCTTCACAATTTTGAAATATTAAACTCAACTCAAACTTAAGTTAAATTATAACTTAAAAATATATCATTAAATCAATAATCACTTAACTCAAAATCACCCAATGTAATAGATTGAACTTCATCTTCAAACCAAAACAAAAATATTAAAGCCAAATTTTTTCTCACCATATTAACCTTGACACATTAGGTTGATAAGTTACTAATCTTAGACTTAAGTTAGGTTTGTGCATTATTATGGTATAATATTTTAGACTACATTTGATGATGTGTTGTTTGTATGTTATTCTGATTATCGATAAGCACTTAAGGAATTAAATTTCCTACCCCAGTAAAATTACTCAACTCAAATTAAAGCTAAATGTAACTCATAACTTCATTTAATTAAAGTCTGAGGTATAAAAGCTAAAAATAACTAGAAACTCTAGTTCTTGTAACCATAATACATCTTATTTTCTTTTCCTTAAATTGAACTCTTCATTCGTTGCATATGAGGGACATCTGTCTAATGAGGATAGCCACCTTCTTAGAAAATCTGCCTTCTTTTCTAATTACATGTATGTATGCATAATTGCATATCCAATCCTTATCAAATGAATCTTGTGTCTAAAAATAATTGAAAGTTAAAAAAAATATTACATTAGTTAGGAGTATTTTATAGCAATCATGATTTTAAATTTAGGGAGTGAGTCTAAATTCTTAAAATTTATTTTTAATAAATAACAACTTAATTATTTTGTATTTTATGAGACTGACCACATGATTTTGAAGCATATGAGTTGTTAGCTCGCAACTCATCTAGGCGGGTTGTAAGTTCCAAAAAGTTGAGATATGTTCATACTCATTGGTGGTAGTAAACAAACACATCCCAATTCTTTCTCGTTAGATTAGGCCGAGCTTTTAGCTTGTGCTGGGTGTACCTTTAGTTTTATAATATGTGGCTACTTGATTCTCCCTGCTACGGGTTTAAGTTCACGTGAGTGGTCCATAGAATTTGAATCATGGAAGTCTTAAGCACTTATGAGACATACCTCATTCCCAAAGATGGTTCCCAAAGCTCTCAATCTCCCTCATGTACCAAAGCCCTAGCCATCATCAAAGCCTCTTAAGCCTGAGCATCCCAAAAGCCTCCCCCATCTCAAGCCATCCAATTCTTAAATTAAATCCCACAGCTTCCCCAAACTCAGACAACTTAAAAAAATTGAGCCCCTCGCGATTCTAACTCGATAAGGCAGAGAAACACCAAGCTCTAGTGACTCGTGATGAAACATTAATCTCGAGAGCAACCAGTGGGGAGGCAATTGAGGATCTCCATAGCAGGGTTTGCCTCTTTAAGATGAAGCTACTTCATGGTCAAAATTCACTAGGCATTAGCTCAAGTGAAGCAATTCTTCAAAACTATAGAAAAGTTATAGGATTCTCATGCTTTGTAAAGTGAATGTACATTTTGGTAAGATCCAATTGTAAGAATCCTTGCATTTCTTTCACTGAAACTTTTAAAATCATTTAATGCTAAAATCTGAGCTTAGATAGCTCGAATTGGGTAGCAAAAGGCGGATGATCCCCGTCTCTCGCTAGAGGTATGAGATGAATAATGTGTTGTTCATTTTATTTGATTGGTACAGACGACCATGATATCGTTGCATGATAAATCGTGAATAATCTCTTAGTAACTGTGGGTTAGATATGAGGCATAGCATTCTAATGAAATCAAAAACTAAATATAAATCTGAACTTCAAAAACATAAAACCTAACAATAGAATAAGCTAAAGTGCTTAATAGGTTTTCTAGTATCTAAGCATTTCCTACTAATCTTCCTTTGAAATCCAAAAAGAACTATCCCTATTTAATCTCCATTTCTTGCCAAAGGTATGAGACAAATAATGTGTTGTTCATTTTATTTGATTAGATCAAATAGCCATGATCTCATCGCATGATAAATCATGATTAATCTCTTAGTAACTATGAGTTAGATCAGAGACATAGCATTTTAATAAAATGTCAATTCTAAACTAAATATAAATCTCAACTTTAAAAATATAAAACTCAACCATAGAACAAGCCAAAGTGCTTATTAGGCTTCCTAGTATTTAAGCATTTATTACTTATCTTCTTTTGAAATCTGAAAAGAACTTTTCCTATTTGATCTATCTCATATGGATTTCCAAAATTTAGCAATCCTTGATATAAACTTTGAAATTTATAGAGTCATTAGTTGTTTGTTTTAATCTAGAGTTTTCTTAAAAGATTTTCTCTGTAAAGATGTAATTAATTAGGGGGGTTTGCCCTTGCATGAAACTTGTAACCTAAGTTAAAATAAATCCTACCTTACTTCAATCATGTAAGGCTGAGATAAGATCTCTGGTACATTTAGACCCATTGGTCTTAAAGAGTCCTTATTAAATGATTGAACCTATTATATTCAGATAGTATATTATTTCTTGATGTCTTATTCGATCACCTATATAAATACTCCCAAGATCTATGTAGTGCCTTCTCATATTTTTAATCACCACAATTACCATTTTATGTAACTACGTCCACTTGTGCTTGATGAAGAGGATAACATACTCATATTATATTTGATGCTAAATATTGCAATAATACATACCCACAAAGCCACTGAAGTAGGTTGCTGGTAACTTCTTCCTCTTTGTCAGCAATAGACATGAAAAACTTCTGTTGTCATGTCGCTAAATGGAGGCTGTTTGAAAACACACCTTTTTTTTCTTCTATCTATAGGGACTGTTTGGTTGCCTACATTTGGAATGCAGTGCATTCCAAATGCACGCTAATATTTCGTTTGGGAAATAAAGAAAATTCCAGAATGTAATATATTTTAAATACACTAGAAAGGATTATTATGAGATTGCCGACGGATTAAATACACAATGTAGTGATGCTGGCCACCATACCGCCACGCTGGGCCGCCATGGTGACATGTCAAAACCTTCAATTTACTTTACATTACATTTTATTAACCAAACAAAAAAAAAGTAAAGTCATGAATTTGTAAAGCTCTCAACCAAACAACTATAAAGTAATCTTTTTACACTGAATTCCTTTTACACTGCATTCCAAATGCAGGCAACCAAACAGCCGTAGATGAAGAGATCCTCATTCTGGTTACTCTTTTGTCTATATTTTTGCAAATAGCCATCTGTAATCTCTAGTTTTTGCAGAAATTATCAAATTTTGCATGAAATTTAAAAGAGAACATCACGACATAAGATAAATTTAAAGGGTAAATTAATCATTCCGAAGGCTCACACACTCATAAAAAACATGGTGGTAGTTGCATCCATCAACTCAAAGATACTTGATTTATAATATACTTAAAAGTATGCATTTGCATTAAAAATATAAAGCAAAATGTACAAAAGATGAGTACAAAAGCTATGTATGAACTATGTCAGCTAAATCTTCTTTGAGGATCTGAACAAAACCGAAATTGTACTTCCTATCTATGGTAGTATCACCCAAACAACAAACAAAATTAGGAGATAAAATGTTTACATTATTTGTATTTTTCCAAACAAAGTAATGCTTGAGAGCAATGTGTGCATAAAAATCAGCAGCCCTGTTGCTCTTCTTGTGAGTATGGTGGAATATAACTTGCTTAAACTACTGAAGGAAACTGATATTTGCACCAAATTGTGAATGCCTTCCCCAGCTGCCTCCCCGTGTGCACTCATGGAAGTGCTGTATGATACTAATGTTTTCACCCTGAATGATTAGCCCATTGGTCTCTATCATCCACGGCTCTAAAATCTTCTTGATGGCAAGTATAGCCTCCATGTCAACCGTAGTGTTATCTAAGTGTATGAGCCGCCTTCCCATGGCCACAATAGGTTCCTCCCACTCATCTTTGACAACAGCTCCAAAGCCAACCTGGTTGGATCGTGGGGGGTGGAACTCCATCTAGGTGATCAGTCCATTGGGCTGGGAGATTTCCAATTGCTCCAAATAGGAGTAAAGCACTCAAGGTATTGGCTGCCATAACAGTGGGGGCATTATATGGTCGACCATGCTTTCTAGCATTTCGCCCCCTCCAATTCTGATAGATAGCTCCACATATAACTCTATTTGCTCCTATGGCCTGTTCACCGGATGCATGAGAGCGACATTGACTGAAATTTTCTCTGCTCAGGCTATAAATAACATCATCAGAAAAAACATTTAAACTCAGAATCAATGTAAAGATCCTAAAGGAGATCCCCCTCATCCAGCCAAAACGGATCTACCTTTAACATTAGAATTTTCGCTCAAAGGACAATACCTTCAAAGTAGGCAAACATGTATTTTCTTAATTATTTATGCAAATTTACAAGTTCCTATAGTCACAAATATACACACAACTATTCTCCTTAGAAATGAAGCATATCCAACACGAATCAGTTTTATACCTTACTGTACCATTCATGAGGAAAGACTGATGATCTTACACACTTAATTTTAACCCCAAAATAAAAATGAAGGAGAAGTTGTCTCCACTTTTCTGCACAATTCAGCGAATCAATCAAAGAATAATATAGCCAAAAGAGTGACTTGCAGGCATCTATCTTTCTCTCATGGGGCTGCAAGGTATATCTTTGGTGTATAAATGGCGTGAATAGAAGGATCCATCCCAATAAAGTTTCCCTTCGGAGTAAATTGAGGCTTCTTTGGCTTTAATAAAGATGTGCATTCCCTTCCTAGCATGTAAACAACAGAGGCCATTGTTGGCCTATCAGCAACATTGTCCTGCACACACAATAGCCCCACATGTATGCACTTGATGACTTCAGCTGCTTCACAGTTTCTCTTGATACTTTCATCTATGAAATCCATCGCTCTATTTTCTTGCCAAATTTTCCATGCCTGCAAAAATTTAACACACATAATTTTTATAGATGCTAAAGTAAAGTTCAAATGGCTTGAGTGATGGTATTTAAAATTAATTATCACATCATACTTGTCATTGGTTTGAAACTGAAATGAAACAAGTTTGATTTTGAAAAAAATATAGCCATTTTATTAATTATTAACCATTGTATCATATATTTACTTTATTTTTAGATTTGAATTTGACATGAAACAAATCTAAATTTTAAAAGTTTGTTTAAGTACTACTATAAATACTTAATTATTACATCATAATGTAATTATTGATTCATGATTATTTCGACAAATTTTACGCTGGCTGTCGACTACCTAACGCAACCCTCCACTTTTTGCATCCGGACTTGGGACCGGCAATGGTAGTGTTGTGACTTTAGGTGATCAAGTCATTAATAAGAGTGAGCGATTCAGATATTTAGGCTCTATTGTTCAAAATGATGGTGAAATAGATGGAGATGTTATTAGTAGAATTCAAGTTGGATGGTTGAAGTGGAGGAATACATCCGCCTATTATGTGATAGAAAAGTTCCACATAAACTTAAAAAATTTTATAAGATGGTGGTAAGACCGCAATGACTTATGGTGTAATGGCCAAAAGAGAAACATAAGACTGCTAAGTGTTAGAGATGAGGATGCTGTGGATGAGTGGCTTTACCCTTAGAGATAGAATGCAAAATGAGTATGTTGGGAAAAAGTTGGAGTAGCTCCAGTGGTAGATAAGATTAGGGAGAGTGCCTTAGATGGTTTGGTCACATAAAGCCCCGTCCATGACCCGACAGGAGAGTAGATGCAGATTTGCCTTTATGTTAAGAAAGGTAGAGTAGAAAAAAGACTTGGTTAAGATGTATAAAAATGATCTTAGAAAAATGAAAAATGATAATAATGGACACAATGGAGGATTAGAAATTTACCCCTAGTGGGATTAAGGCTTCTTGTTGTTGTTGTTGTTGTAATGTAATTATTGATTCATCTGAATTTAAATTAAAATTAAAATCTATAACTATTAATTCATATATGTCAAATAGTCCATTTACTGGATAATTAAATTTATTATTTGATATGATATTATATATAAATTTAAACTTATTTATATTATACTTCAATGTTATTTGTAGGATTATTGAGTGATTTTTGTAGGAAGACCTGTTCTTATGGAGTCACACCATCTAATAAAGGTTCTTGTCCATTAATTACTTGCACTAACCATTGGATCTTGTTAGCAAAATGCCTACCATCATGTTAACAACAAGCATATTTATTTATATACTTACATACTCCAAGAGGTTGTCGCAATTTTTGAAATTTCTAAAAGTTCCATTCCTTTCTCCACTAACAATCTCAAGTAGAAGTACCCCAAAGCTGTAGACATCAGATTTCATGGAAAAATGACCTTCCATGGCATACTCTGGAGACATATACCCGCTGCATTAATCCAAATATTAGAAAAGATTGTTTTTAATTTCTGTATAATTTGAACTGTATTGATATCTAAGATATAATTCATAGTAGAAAAGTTCAGCATGCAGAACTCACAAAGTCCCAGCAACTCTTGTTGTGTTGCCTTCATCCTGATTACCACCAAAAATCCTTGCCATACCAAAATCTGAGATTTTTGGATTCATATTTTCATCAAGAAGGATGTTGCTTGCCTTCAGATCTCGATGAACAACTCGAAGCCTTGAATCACGATGGAGGTACAAAAGACCTCTGGCTATTCCTCCAATTACATTGAATCGCTTCTTCCAATCTAAAGTCGCCTTCTTTGTTGGATCTGGATCAAGTTTTCAGCACTGTAAGTTTAATGCATATGCATCCATGTCTATGCTATGTGTACAAAGTTACTGTTCTGAGCACAAACCAAAGAGGAATGCATCCAAGCTTCTATTTGGCAAGTACTCATAGACTAAGATCTTTTCCCCTCCTTCAATACAACATCCCAAAAGCTTAACCAAATTCTTATGTTGAAGTTTGGCAATCGATATAACTTCATTCTTGAACTCCTCTATCCCTTGCCCAGAGCTCTTTGAGAGTCTCTTGACTGCAATCTCCTGTGAACAGGGTAGCTTTCCCTGTTTTTGTTTATCAAGAATCAGAACATAGCAATAAAATAACTAATGATTTGAAATTGTTCAAGGAGAAGTTACTTCTTAAAAAGGGCAGATTCAGTACTTTGTAAACAGGACCAAAGCCTCCTTGTCCTAGCTTATTTGAGGGTTGAAAGTCATTTGTGGCAGTAACTAATGTTTGTAAACTGAATAATGGGAAGTCAGGAAGTTTGCCCTTCTTTGCATTGAAAGCATCCAAGAAGCTTGAAAATCTTGCTGAACCTGTTCTATCGATGCATAACTCCAAATTTAATATGTCGGCCATTTTTTTGCTCGCTGCAATGCCAGGATGAATATAGTTAAGCAGGCAAACTTAGGTAGAAAAATTTTGATGATGAAGTTAAATGAGAATGTATTGGTGAGGTATCATACCTTCAGATCTATTCTTGCACTTGCAGAGGACATAGATGGTAAGAATCAAAAGGATCAATCCAAAAATCACCTCTGCTATAACATATGATGGTAATTTCATTTCCTTGTCAGCTGCATAAAGAAAGAAGAAATAGATGCAAGTAGTTGTCTGAGAAAAGCTTTGAATCTTTTATATGATCGGATGCAAAAGAAAATCCAAATGTGTGAAAAAGGATCAACAACAATAACAATAAGTTTTTATCTCAATATGCGGGATCTGTTATATAAATTCTTACTCTTTATTGTGTCCTATTAAGTATCAAATTCTCATTTAATTCTAAATTATAAAATTAAAGTGACAGAGTCCTCCAACAAATATTATGTATTTACATATTTGATACCTGAAACTTTAATAAATACAAAAATAATACTTAAATTTTTAATATCACATGAAAAATATTACTTTCATTAATTTTTTTAAAATCAAATGCACATTTTCATGCATAAATTTGGTGTGATTACACAAAAGTGTTATATATCTAAATATAAAATTTCAGCTATTAGATGGAAATAATCAACAGAACACTTGGAAGATTACTTTATAGCTGAGCATACCTGACATAGAGCTAACAACGCGAACATAGATCGCTTCACCTCCTGAAACAAACTGCTGTATATCCATCAGAGCATCTCCCCAAACCATACACCCAATGCCATTAGCATACGAATAGGCCTCGCAGGAACAATTCCTCAAACACTTTTTTTCACATCCTTCCTCGTCTAAATTTCCTATCCATATTGATGAATCTGGCAACTTCACACCATCAACTCTAACAAGTCCATCTATTTTCTCATCACACTGTAAGGGAATACTCCTCACACAACCAGCAGACCAATCTCCACTGCTCCAATTCCCAATCGTCTTTGGCTCAAATCCTGGCAAGCAACTACATATATTCGTCTCTTTGTCATTACAGATTGCATAGTCGCCACATTTGTTGTAAGCATCACATTCATTTCCTGGGGCAAACCAAGTTGAGTTCCATCCCTTCTGGTTTTCATCCCAGCTCATTTGCTCATAGACGCCATTAGGTCTTAACAAAAACCTTGTTAAGGAGGAATTGAAGGGAGCATAACTGAAGTACATCTTCTTCTCCATTACAACGTCGTTGAGCTTGAAGCCGAACAAGTTCAGAGGCAACACCATTGGCATTCCAAGGAAGTTCTGTCCATTCCATAGTCCTGATCGCCATAGTGGAATCGATCTCTCCCAAATGAACAACTGTGCAAGTCCTCGAGGATCAACTCCAATAGAGTAGTTTCCAATGGATGGATCATCCTCGCTCTTCCATGAAATGAAGAGCTTGTTTGTACCTGTGGTTAAGTCAAGCCCAGTTCTCATACCAGGCAAGTATGTATCAGAAGGATAGTTGAAGCTCTCCCAAAGTGTGAATTGTTGATAGGATTCATTGTTCTGCTGCAGAGAGAGGACGAGATTGCCAGAGTCTGAGAGCATGGCAATGACTGAATCCGACTTCATTCTCATATTTGTCGACCAAATGGTGGCGTTCGTGTGGTCGCTTAGCAAGAGATCACCGTCAGCCACAAGGCATAGGATCCCAGACGAGTCAGTGACCGGGTTAGCCCTGTTGGCCACCCAGACAATTGTCTGGGTTGGGAGGCCATGGTACCATGTGCCGACATAACGGTTTTTCGATTGGCCTGGAGAGAAGAAGCCTAGCTCAAAGATGCCGCCATGGGAGACCAGAGTTTGGTTGGAGCCATCCCTTATACACTGACCAGCGGTGAGTATGTCGGAGGCAGCGGAAAACAGCCAGAATTGATTGTGGAGGAGGAGGAAGGAGAGGAAGAGAGAAGGGATGGGAGGCCTTATTGTACATCGTTTTGCTCCCATTTCTTCTACTCTCAAGTTTTTTAGGTTTGCCTCGAACTGCCTTTATAGACGGTTGCTATAAATTTGACCGTTATTAGATAGGTTTGAATTTTAGAAGAATAGATTGGATAGGATTTTCTTATTGAACTTTTAAGGATTCAAGGGGAAAAAAATGTTGGTGGTCACACTTTGATTAACATCTGAGCATAATAAAAATGAAAATTAATCTAATAATCTTAAATTTTATTCTGATTTTTTTAGCTTAAGTTAATTAAAATGTGTGTCTGTGTGTTTAACTGATGATGATATTTATTAATTATGTGGATTTTTACGATAATATTAATTTTTCATGAATATTTTTGTTGCAACATGGATCTCTCATTAAGTTTGAATCAATCTACTGCAATATAAGCATTGATTCTGAATTCATCAGAAGTTCGACTCTGAAAACGATTTGATCTAATTTAAAACAATGATGATTAAACACGGCCAATTAATTAGAATATGAAAGAAACGCCACCATGATTTCTTTAATGTAGCAGAGAGAAAGGGGAAGCTTCCATAATAGTTGGTTAAAGCCCCATCAGGTTGACCGAACAGAAATATCTGAAGAGAAAATTGAAAATTTTAAACTAAAAAAAGATTTAATTTAATTTTTTTTAATAAGACCTTAATTTGGATTTCAGACGGTGCTATTAAATTAAAGCTCTCAAATGAAAAACAAATTGTATAATTGAGTTTGACTTTAGCAAAATGTGCGTTGCGTATGGTCCACGCAGATCAGAAGATCACTTGTCATGGCCATAAGCTCCCCCCACCAAACCTTCCATCTAAACTAACAGAAAATTGAAATACTTGGATAATTTTGTTGGTGGGTAAGAGTGGTGGCATTGATATTCTATTAAATACTTTTTATTTAGGATATATTTGGGATTAATTTTATTTTATTTTATTTTTTATAATATTTTTAAAAATATATTTATTTGATATATTTTTATATATTTTTATTTTAAAAATAAATGATATAATTTTAAAAAACACTCAAAATAATTTTTGAATATTTTGAGTGTTTTTAAAAATTAACACTCAAGAGATTGATATTAAATTTATTTTTAATCAAAATAAATGAAATAAATAAATAAAATAAAAGATAAAAATGATCTCAAATGGCTCTTACTGTTTATTAGAAGGATCATGTTTCAATATATTACAAAAAAAAAAAACCTCTTTTTGACAATTTTTATATGCAATCAATGTTATAAGCCTTTTATGTACTGAGATATTTACGATGATAGAGAGAGAATTTATTGTGTTCATAGTGCACTGAAATCTCTCATAAATATACAAAATTGAGAATATATCATTATATAGGTAATATTTTCTTAATAAAAAATACATGAAGGGGGCTTGACCTAATAGAGTCATATATTATAAAAATTTCCTTTTCTTATAATTAGAGAATACATTAATATAATATAATAGAAATAAATGATAAAATGTGACTTTCATGATGGAAGTATGAGTCAGAAGTCATTGAATTTGACATTAATAGATCATTGATGATCTATTTACTTATTCTCATTATATGAGCAAATACTAATATTTGATATGTGCATTAATCTTTGGTAGAGAGAACATGCATTGGCGAT
Organism: Cymbidium sinense; assembly: GCA_021442155.1. NCBI lineage: Eukaryota > Viridiplantae > Streptophyta > Magnoliopsida > Asparagales > Orchidaceae > Cymbidium > Cymbidium sinense. Next base: position 64,845,293 of record CM038225.1, read on the forward strand.
AAAAGCATTATTATGGATATCGATGATGTGTGTTGGCCATGGTGGTGATGATAAGCATTGATGTTTGTATTTCCCTCTTGTTAGAATTCTTTAGGCTCAAGAAGAGATGGTTTTCTTTCAAAAGGTCAAACAACTTTTTATGAGTTTGAGAGGAATCTCACATATCTAATTTTATATGAGGATGTCATTAAAATAAATGATCGTGAACTGTAATATGAGCGGCTTCATATTATTACTCGAGAAATACATGAATTTTAATGGGGTATTCTGTAAATCAAATGACAACAACGTATATAGATTTAGTTCATATTTGATGTTAAATATGATCTTCTATTTATGAACATAAATAATATGATAATCCATTTCAAATCCAAAAATATGAAGACATTATCATGATTCAGTTAATCCAACAAGTCATCCACTCAATGAAGTAGATGCTAATCATGTTAATGTTCAGTGCTCAATTTTTCCACTCTATGAAGTAGATGCTAATCAAGTTGATGTTGAGTGCTCAAATTTTTTATACATATTTTTCAGTCCTCATCTTCGAGATCATCACAGTTTGTGAATCACATGTTAAATTTCTTGGTTTTATAACCCTTTGGTCTTACATCACAACCACTTATTTCTTTTTTATTTCTTTTTTTTTTTTTCATTCTCTATCTTTAAATTTTTGCACAAGCCAATATTAGTCAGAGTAGAGTATGAGAGAGCATTGATCTTATTATCTTTAACTATTCATATACGTAACCTTTGTAGTTCTTAAAAAGTAGCTCTTTGTAGTCTTCTCTAGGTACTGTATTCTCTTAGTTTATGAGTATAATAGTATGTACTTCTTTTATTCTCCTTCTCAATTTTTCTTAGATTCATCTTGAGATAATGCTTTAGCATTATCATATGGCTTCACCTATTATATAGTGTAGAATAATAAAATATCATCATATATTTATCATCTTTTTAAGTTAACTAGTGGCCACCAAACTAGAGAATAACATCACTTGATCCTACTAATGATATATTGATACAATTATCAGATATAAGAAATTCTTAATCATATAAATTTGAGCTCTAAAGATAATCTAACAAATATTGAGCAGGGCACTTCACACTAAACTTCATCAATATAATTTTGAAGGATAATAAAGTACAAATGATATTATAGATCAATCCACATTTTTATGTCCTCCTAAATCCACTTGAGTGGATAAAGATGAAGGTGAGGAGTCATCTTAAGATTTATTCTTCTAACTGAAGTCATTGAGATCAAATTCTTTTGGTTGACATAGTCAAAGATGGCATTGATTATCACTTGCTTCACTTGGATCATCAACTTGAATAATTCCTCAAATTTATTACGATTAGTTTTCTTACTCAGCTACTTTTCTATCAATATTTCTATGAAGGAAATACATAATTTTGGTTGATTTATTGACTGTAATGCCCAATCCTACACTATAGTAATGCCATCTTCTTCATTTTGACATTCCTTTTAAACTTCTCTAAGAAGAGTTTCATATTAAGTTTAACACTTATTTCTATCATGTCATATGAATGTATAACCATCATAGCAGAGGTTGTTTTATGAAAGAAAAAAGAGATTAAGGCTTTAGGTTTATTTGAATTCTTTTGATTACACTTTTTCTTCATTTTGATAGCCTTCATTTTTTCTCCTCATTTCCTTTTGATTAGAAATGTGTTGGATTTTTTTTTTTTTTCCCCTAGATCATCATGACAACTATGCATTCCTAACATATATATTGGATAAGGAAGAGAAAGTGTTTGTTAAAGATGTTGTAGTGCAGCCTTATATTATACTTAATTATTATGAATATATCTTCCAATGATACACCTATAATTGAGACTTACCTCCTTAACTCGATTGTGTACTATTGCATGGTTTATTTACATCACTAGCACAACTCATGTTATTTCTTATTCACACCTTAGAATTCTTAGCAAAAATTTTATCAACTTTCCATAAGTGATGTTCTGATGTACATACTGAATATAAGTCCTCATCTAATTCAAGGTATGTTTTGTGAGTACATGTTAAGTGAAAAAAAAAATCTTATATTGGAAAGAATAATGATAAAGGTTTAAGAAATATTTTCAGCTAATCCACCCAAGCATACAACTTATCATCATTAATAGAATCATTCAAGGTATAAATGTCATTGAGTCCATTGACCTCCTACTCACTTATCTAGTGCTCCATGTCATTTCTCCTTCACCTCTAAAATGACTAATTTATCGATTCTTAATAGCCTTCATTACCTTCATGCTCCACCAAATTCACTATCTTTAGGTCATGTTGCACTCACATTTAGGGGCTGTTTGGTAGCGTGCGTTTGAAATGCACTGCAAAGTCATGAATTTGTAATGCTCTTAACTAAACAACTATAAAACAATTTTTAATAATTTCTTTTACTTCTTTTTACACCGCATTCCAAATGGAACCAAACCCTTAGAGCAAATTAATCCAAATTCTCTATAGTCTTCTTATATTGGTCATCAACTTTCTCCAAATTGTGTCTCATTCATCTTTAAAAGGAGGACTTTTGACCATCTTTAATCACTTTTTTTATTTTATAATGTTAAAATAAGAAAATGATCATCATGATCATCTTTACACTCATTATCTTGAAGTTACAATCTTGTGTCCATCAGTATTAAGAAAATGATCATCATGACCACCCTCTATGGTCTCTTAGACTTCTTTAGCATTGTCTTATTCATAGCCTTCAAGTCATGCTAACTTCACTCCTTGAATAAGGATTATCATAACTTGACCTTATTATGTCTCTAACACTAAGAATACTAGTAACAATCTATCTTTATTTTCTATTTATGGGTAGTTTCTCTAAATACAAAGAAAGATAACCTTTTTAAACTTTTATTTATTACTAGCAGAATCTATTTTAAGTAGGTTAGATTTAATAATTTTCTCTTACTGAAGTTTTTTATATCAAAGGTATGTGTTCCTTATTACCTTTATTTAATTCTGCTAAACAACAATCTTATCATTGATAAGACTGTTTGTTTAGCTCAAAAATTGAGGATCGCTTAAAAATCGAATCGAAATTTGGATTGGATCGAAATCGAATCGATTATATTGAGTCGAGTTATAAGCCAAAGATTTAGACTGAAGTTTTTTTAAGCCGATCTCGAATCGGTGACAGATCAGATCGAATCAGCTCGAGATCGAATCGAATTATCTATTATTATTATTGCGTGCTAGAAAACCAGTTGCGGTAGAGTGAAAGTTTACTTTAGCCTTGGGAAATCCAGACACACACGGTATTTAAAGAGTAACAAGAAAACTCCGAATTTTACGTGAAAACCTGAAAGGAGGGAAAAATCAGGCTGCGAAAAGCATCCACTATATATTTGTTTTGGAGTACAAGTTTTTCCGATAACGGGATTATATAATTGTATATGAGAAAGGTTGACAATGGGAATCTCAAAATCAGACAACAACAAATATATATACGCTCGTTTATATATGCTTGAGGAAGATGTTGAACGAGCGAACAACCACCGATACGGCGTCGTGATGGAGACCGACGGAGATTGACGGCGAGGATCGGATGACGTGCGGCCGGCCGGGCAGTGGTTGGTAACAATGGGGTGGTAGCCGGCGTGTGACATGATTATGCCTGGAGGATTTTCAAGCTTTAGAGCTCTCTTCTCTCTCTTGCTTGGCCCCGTGGTTTTTTCCCTCATTTCGAGATTTTCCACGTAAAAATTCTGTAGTTTTCTTGTTCACTCTTTTAAGTATAAATTTTTTATTAAATTCAAACCACTCCATCAAAATGAGCCAATTCCATTCGAATTCAAGCAAAAAAAAAAGTTTAAAATGTTTAATTCAAGTTGGCTCGAAATCAAAGCGAGCCAGCTCGAAATTGATTAGAAAATGGGCTATTTAGTTGTCGATTGGTTACGGCCATTCTCAAGCTTAATAATATTTGAGTCATCGGTCGATCGTTAATAGCCCTAAATTCATTGATAGGAAGTTATGACCTAAGAAGTATATATCAATCGAGTTCCGTCAAATTTTGTAACTGAGTTAATTATTTATAATATCATATTAGTATCATTATAATTTATTAATGATGATTAAAATAGTAATCAAACACGTTAAAAAAAGTTACGTTAGACGACTGCGCCGTATGGCGCTGACTGCTGAGTTCTCCCACAGACTAACACACTCTGGTTTTTAATAATAGTTGCACGTCGGTCATAATCTTTCTTCATCAATAAATAATAATAACAAAATAAAATTTTAAAACTTAAAAAATAATAATTTTATCAAAATCAAACTAAAGCTTAAAGATCTACGACAAAGGGCAGTAACCCATGAGTTTGGACACTGGACTCCTTTAAAATATCCAATTTATTAATGCAGAACGATACAAAATTCTTTTTCTTAAATAAAAAAAAAATTGAATAAGACTTGGATCAAACTCCCATGAAATGTGGAGACTTATTTTTAAATAATTTGTTATTGTGTTAGTCTCAAATAGATCAAATAAAAATCATTTCAGATAAATGCCAAACAAATTGCCTTAAAAAGCATTTTCAATTGCCTTAATAATTTTTTATATCATTTAAAAATTTGATTTGTAAATAAATAATAAAATGTGAATATTATAATAAAATGTTAATAAAATTTTGTGATATGTATGTAAATTCTTCTAATTATTTATACATTTTAATGATATAATTTTTGATGTTTCATCAATAACTTTGTTTGCAATCTGGATTGGCATCTCAGCTTACCTCCTGCATTGATTCAATTCATGATCTGGTATCTAATAAGCCGCTGGCCATCTCGTCGTATATTATTTATTTATCTCCTGCACTTTATCATCTTCTTATTATTCTAATTTATATTATTAAATTTTTTTTTTCTACATATAAAATATTTTTAATCAAATAACTTAAAAATATTCAAAATATATTACTTTCATTTTACGCTATATATTTTTATTTTATATTTCTTTTTTAGCCAATCAAACAGCACCTAAATTTATTTCATTAATCTTAAACTATATAAAGCCAGTCTTAAAACCAAATTAATCAATTTTTACATAGTGTTAAATGCCGTGTCCCACATTCCTTGGGCCTCCGCAGTCTTGGGCCTGGTCCGTGCCAAATCAGATATAAGTGGTGTAGCCACTAATATCGGTAATAATTACGTTTTTGTTTTAATTTACAATTACTTCTTATAAGCACGACCGCGTAGGGTGTTAACGATCCTATCTCAAGCCTCTAGCCAATCCGATCTTAGCTCAAGAATAACTCAAAGTTAGTCAATCTAATTTTTGAGTTATTTAAGATTAATTATGAGAAGATTTGATCTGATCTTGATTAGAGTAAAAGCATTGGTTTATTACATATATATTTTGATTTGATTAAGCTCAACTTGATTCAAGTTTGATTTGATCCTAGATATTCCCATTACTTGTGTTGTTGACTTCAATCCAATATAAAAACAAACTCAATTTTTGTATGATTTTGATAATTAAGGGGCTGTTTGGTTGTCTGCATTTAGAGTGTAAAGTAAATCGAATGCAGAGAATTTAATTTTTTGAGTATTTGGTATGGTGTAAAGTAAAATTGCAATGCATTTATAGTGTATTTGAAATACATTAGAATGATCATTTTTAGTGTATTTGAAATTCGTTTTATTTTGGTAATTTAAAATCTCACTACAATAAAGTGTTTTGATTCTTTGTTAGCCTTCAATCAAAATACTTTATATTATATTTATTTTACCAAAAAAATAAATAATAAACTAATGTATTTGTAGAGTTTTCAACTAAACAACCCTAAAGTGATCTAAATACATTGCATTTCTTTTATATTGCATTCCTTTTGCACTGTATTCTTTTTTCAGGTAACCAAATAGCCCCTAAGTCCATTTTACAACCTTAATTGCCTTGGGTTCCTATCATGGGGTCAAGAAAACAATTATTTTGTCAATGTAGTACAAATAAAAATTTCATTTGTGGTCTCAATTAACGAGTTATTATGTGAAAGTCTAAAAAAATAAATACAATATTTAGTTATTTTTTGTCTATAAATGTTGCGTCTTTAACATCATTAAGAGTGAAAGTTTCGCTTTAGCCTTGTGTGACAGAATAATTAAAGCGAAAGAGACACCTATTTTAACGATTAAATCCTCGAAAGAGGGGAAAAATCACGAGAGCTTCCACTATGTATCTTTTACAAAGTCTTCCGATAACGATTATTGCATGTGAGAGAGGAATAATAAGCGTGCGATCGGGTTATGTATTCGATGGTGGAGATCGTAACCGTGGGAATCTAAATGCAATTAGTGACACGGTGGTGGGTGGCGATGGTTGATGGTAAGTGCGATCTTGCTTTCTCGGATCTTGCTTGAGCTCTCTTCTCCTCACTAGGCTTTTCCTCTTCTCGACTCTTCCTTTCCTTGACTCTTCTCTTCTTTCTTTGGACTCTTCCTCTTCCTTGCTTGGACTCTTTCTTCTTCCGGGACTCTTCCTCTTCTTCCTTGCTTGGACTCTTCTTCCTCGAACTCTTCCTCTTCTTGCTTGGACTCTTCCTTTTCTTCCTTGCTTGGCGGTGTGGCAGAGGATGGCATTGGCTGGTGGTGGCACCGTCGGCGGTGGCTCCTCCTCTTCTTCTTTCTTCTTCATCTTGGCCTCTCCCTTCATGTGAGGAATGAATGTATATTTATAGATGGGAGGAGCGTCTTGTAAAAATTAAAGCGTTCCTCCCCGATCGGACGGCTCGGGATGATTCCTTGATCATTTGATGTATTTTGAGCATTTGGATGCCCAAATAAAATTATGAGATCTTAGGCTCGTTAGATCCGCTCGTCGAGGCTCTGATTTACTATAGCTTTTGAGATTTAATTGATGTCCCAAAGATTCCAATGATATTTTAAGTGCTTGATCTCGATCGGTTTCGACTCAAAATCATATCGCTTTCGACATCAAGATTTGTGCTTTGACTAGTGGTATTTTGAGAGTCATATCAATAAACATCCACTTTAATTATTTTATATGCATTTAGTTTGTGTAACTTGATTTGTGATAATATTATTATAATCTACATAAATCAAATTATATATCATAATAAATTCAATTGAATTAATAAATAGAAAAGCCTTTATAAATCCTCTTTTTGATAGAAAAGCCTTTATAAACCCATAACTTTTCATTTAACTGACCATCTTGTGGGAGGTGCTCCTTATATAAGGGCAAACTAATTAGATGCCAATGAATGACCAATCTCTTTACACCATTCATCTCTTATTATTACATTTTCTAAAATCAATGCTAGTTGATTTTAATGTCTTCAAAGGATAGATCATCCATCATTTTAATTCTTAAACCTATTTTTTTCTTATTCAATATAGATTTATCATTAGTAGCATGTTGTAATACATGCCAAAGGAATAAAAAGCATAAACTTCAATTTTCTATATCCATTATTGTATCTAATCAATTTTTAAAATATTATTTCAGATATGTGGACTTCCCCATATAATCCTATGATGATTTTAAATATTATATATACTATTTTTTTTATCAATATTTTAAATTTATCCATTACTATTCACTTAAATAAAAATCTCAAGTTTAGGATGCATTCATTAATTTTAAAATCTTATTTAAAAATACCTTGATCATAAAATCATGACCCATATGTTCTAACAATAGTGGTAATTATCAAGTTCCTGACACTTTTCTATCGATCAATGACGTCTCACATCTCATTAGCCTACCATGCATATTAGAATGCAATAGATTATTTAAATATTTCATCAATATATTATTAAAATTCATCTCTCTCTCTCTCTCTCTCTCTCTCTCTCTCTCTCAGTCAAAAATCTTTTTTTGTTCCAACCCTGTTCCTGGTGTTCGAACTAGTCATTAATGGCCGGCAACATGGCTTTACAAATTGGTTTTAGCGAGTAATGAAACAACTAAAACTTTATGTTGCAATATATTTATTTTTTAAAAAAGTGACAAAATATTAATATTTAATCTCTTCTCTAAAATTTTGAAAAAAAAATATATTCACATTTTTAGTCTTGAAGGCTTGTTTAGCACCATTATATGTGTGAACAAAGTTTTTGGCATATTTTTTGTAAACATGTGAATAATAATTATTTATAATCAAACCTATTTAAAATACAATAAACTTAGAAAACTCTAAAGTCTAAAGGTTAACTTGTCACTGACAATATTTTGATGATAATTAAAAAAAATAATTAACTAGTAACACTTCACATTCTAATATTTTAATACATTCATAAGAAAATACAATATTTTCCGCAGGTCTTAAACTCAGCATCTTCTTAACAGATCTTTATATGATTTTTATATATAAGAAGCCTTGAATTGTTTGAAAATGTAGTTGTCCAATTATAATTTTTTTTATAGCATCTACTAAATATGAAAAAAAATTTATATTAAGACATCAAAATGCAACTTGTATTGCTTACAAATGTGTTCTTAAATATAATGGGAATATAAAAATAAGATAAAAATAAATTTAATTATAGAAAATAATTAATTCTAAGAAAATAGGACTCATTTTTTTTTTTGAAAAATAAACATCATTATGTCATTTATTAAAGATATGATATGATCATGGGATATATATAACTTATTGCATTGGTTTTCAAAAATAATATATTAAATTCAAAGCAAATATTTATTAAAAAAAAAGGTGTGGAGGTTAAGGTCAACACGTCTCTTACCAGTGAGGAGGGACTGTAGGTGCCAAATTCCCAACTCGATCGATCCGACGTGATAAACCCGGAAAGAAAGTCTTAACTGGATCACAGGCAGAGAGACGTAGCCAGCCAAAGATGAACAGAAAAAGCCACGCATGCTGCTTCTACGAAGGAGTTCTTAGCCTTCAGCCCGCGCAACGCTTCGCATTACAGTGGCCACCGATACTCCCATCAGTAAGGACTTATATATATGGGAGATGGATCGAACGCGAATCCATTCATTCAAGAACAGGACTGTCAATTTATCCCTTCTCTCTCTCTTCGGCCTGATCTGCAGTTAATATATAAAATTATATATTGATGGCGGATCAGGAATACATGCCCGGGTTCGTAGATTTCTTACCGTCGATGGCGGAGCGGCTGGGCACCAGTGGGCTGTTGGAGGAGCTTTGCAAGGGGTTTTATCAGCTGGTGGATCCTGAGCGAGGGGTGATTACGATTGAGAGCCTGATGCAGAACGCCAAGAAACTCGGCATTGGTGAGTTGGGAGAGGAACAGGCTGTGGGTATGCTCAGCATGGGGGATTTGAATGGAGACGGAGCATTGGATCATGCTGAGTTTTGCACGCTCATGCTTCGGCTTAACTCCGAGACCATCAAGGCGAAGTAATTTGTTCTAATATAATGCATGTATATCTATTTAAATGTTTATATGTGTATAAATATTATGAGAAAAAATGTATCTGATCAAGGATCTTAATGTAAATGTCACTGAATATCTATATATTTGGATCATTAACTTCGTCATTTGATTCTCAGATCATATAAACTTTATTTCTAATATATTTATAATTAAGATTAACAAATTAAAAAGATCAAATTTAATAGCACTAAGGATCATCAATGAAAAGAGTATAAATTGAATCTAACTTAAGCTCAATCAATGACCGGCTAGACTCTCTCGTAAGTGGATTGGACCTTCCATTGGACCCTCACGGTCAACCATGCATGGGCTAGATCAACATTTACTGAATCACCCAATTTGGTTTAATTTAAGTGACTAATCAAACACCTAGTTATGAAATCAACCCTATTTGCTTATTTAAGCTAACACACTGCTATCTTTGGTTCTAATTCTATATCTAGTGCTTTAACAGTTGATTATAGCTAAACATAATATGTTGATCACTAAAAATTCATGTGTTTTTTTTCCAATATGAGTTAAGCTTATCACACTAAATAAGTGTCTCTCCAACTACTCGATACAACGATCTATTAGATCGTGTCCTTAGACACCGTGATGCAATCATATCACATCTGAACTGGGCACGCATCTTTCTAGATTTTCACAGTTTTGGCTTGTCTATTCATAATGAGACTATGAGCGCTTTAGGGCGTCCCCAAGATATGTTTTCAGAAAGGAGTCATTCTCAAGTGAAAGTTTTGTTCATACGATTGAATCGTGTACTCAATCATCGTCTAGGAGACCTTACCTTATTCCTACCTTCTCAAAACTTAGCGTTGGAATGGTCTTAGCTGAATATTTAGACAATCAAAAGAAAAGACGATAGTTTTCTTTGTCAAAAGAAAAGGCAAGAGTTTGATTATTTCAGAATCAAAGGGAAGAAAAGGATGATATTGAAACAGTTATGAATTTGGTTGAGTTTCCATTACTTAACCAAACAACCCCCAATTCAATTCTTTCAACTACATCGAATGATCTCTTCCTCTCCAGAGTACTTCTCGAGGCTCCACTCTCTCCCCTGAATAAGTCGCTCATGCTTTGGGTGGGGATAAGGAGTCGATTGAAGCCCCAGCGTTACGCGGTCTTGGATAGGGGTCAATGTAGAGCCAAGTGTAGTGTGGTGTAGTATTAGGCACTTATAGGCCCCTTCCACCTGGATCACTCCAGTTCTTGAGCACTCTGGACCCATCCATTCGTGAGCCGTTTCCTTTGGCGGTCTTCTTTGAATCAAACATTGAATGATTTGTTTTAGATATCCGGATAGATGGATGGATCTATCTTCGATAAATATCTATTCAACAAGAAGCCCAAAATCTTGATTTGGCGGAAACAAAGCTTTGGGCCCGAGCGGCGATAGTTCTCTTCTTTCAGAAGAGAAGGCGATAGTTTTCTTATGAAATAAGAAAAGGCATGCGCTTCGTGTGCCATTGGCGCTTTGCTCTCCTCTTATTTCTTCATTGGACGGTTCAGATGGACTTCACCGTTCTTTCCCAACGAAAATGGAAAGGGTTGTATCACATCGAGATGTCAATTCATTTTCTGGGAATCGCCTCTCCCTTCATCTTTTTGCTCACGTCGTTCCAACAACGGGGCACCTCGATATCTGATCCGATGGCGGGAGTCCTATTACACCTAAGGCCAACTTTAATTCACCAAACCTAGGTTCATCTGTAATGATTGTGGACTCGTACAAGGATTTGGAGTCGACGGTTGATGTATCGGACTTCGACCACTCTTTTAAGCATGCATTTGCATCCGTGTAATGATTGTAAGCTACGTGTCGATGGAAAACTATCTTCGGTCTCCCAACCTTACTCATGGCAACCTTCCGACCAGACCTATAACGCTAGTCACTACTCCCACTGGCTGGGAAGTAAGCCCACAACCAAAGTGGCGAAGAAGAATTTGCTACAAAAGCCGGCTACGGGTATTCTGCGATGAGAACATTGTAATGGAGAAGGTAATAGCAGAAATAGGATTCGTTTTGGCTAGAGCACCCAAATCCGCTATATATTTGACACGGGGTTGTCGTAATGCTATAACTATGGCAAATGCATCTATCATCATTGATGCATAAAGAAATACCAATTAATAATGATCGAATTCCTTCTATGGTTCCACATGAGAAACCAATACAAATATAACCTACATGTCCAATCGAACTATGAGCTAGAGGTCTCTTGACTTTCGTTTGGGCCATGGCGATCTCTAAGATCATAGAAGCAATCTTTGAGAAAAGAAGATTTGTTGCAATGTACCTCCATAGGAGGCAACAAGAAAAACATGTGACATATTTGTAAAGAGAGATTTTAGGCAATAGCAGAATGTCAGGGGTGGGTGAACCCTCATAGATATCAGGTGCCCACATATATGGAGTCAAAAGAGAGATGGAGTTCAAGGGAGAGGGGTGTTTTCTTCGGGGATCGAGAGATTAAATAGATAGGGTCCGCACAAGTTTGGAATTCACCGTTGAGGAATTCACACAAAAGGGAACAAGGAATTCTCAACGAAAAAAGTGCTCTCTAAACCAAAGCGTGAAAGTTGTTTTCCATCGGGGTTGTTCACATAACTCCACTCTCGGCTTAGATTATATATCCAACATGGTCTGCTCTCCTCCATTCCACACATTGCCTAGCAGAGGCGTAGTCAACTTAAGCAGATACTCTCTTTTCTTTTGTAGTAGATGCGAACCTGCGCTTCGATTGGCTGCAGCACATGGACCCTTCCTTTATGTTGTTGCCGGTAGCTTTCCGGGCAGGAATTCCTTATTATCCCGGAAGGCTGCTATCCCTCGACCCTTCTTTTTGATGAAAAATAAATTGAATCGACATCTCGATCTCCCAAAGCGTTTTCGACCCCGCATCCCCTCCCTTTTCGCCTTTAGAAAGGCATAAACCTTATCAGCGTGTGCATTCCTAGCACCTTTTGTGGGCCCGGGGTTTTGAACATAGGCTAAAACATGATGGGAAGGGCCCCATGCATTCAACAAGAAAGAAGAAGAAAAAAGCCTGAGGATGACAAAAAGAGGGCTCTCTCTTTTTTGAAAAAGGACAAAGCGAAGAGCGTCTTCCTCCGTTTAGCTTAGCCATTAGAGGGGAAGATTAGCGAGGGAAAAGACAGGGAGGGAGGCTGTTTTCTCTTGAGAACTTGGATCGGAGAAGCAGCGCCTTCAGCGAAGCGAAGCGATCCAATCCATTCGGGCTTGGGAACAAAAAATGAACTTGATTCATATCTTTTCTTTCTGAATAGATATTCATAGATAGATAAGGCTAGAGATAAGAAATAGATGAAATAGATATATGTATGAATGTCTTCATTGAAAAGAAGAGAATCTATATCCCACTCTCTATGTATATTCTTTTCATCATCACTTCTAAAATATCAAGACTAGCGCCTATTTTAGTTTTCATAGTTCTATCTTCTCTTTATAGAAAAAAATCTAGAGAGAGCAGATGCTTAATAGCACCTATATGGAACACTCTTTCTCCTTTATAAAAAGTTTCCCCATAATGGACTAAGGTAAGTCCAAAAAGAAAAGGTCTATCTAATTTGACCACTAGACTTTCCACAGAGTATAACTATTTGAAAGAGTTTCATCGATTAGTCCCTTTCATTACTATTCCTTGAAGGGAGGGTAAGCGAGGAATGGCGGAGAAAAGCGCCATGAGATTCATGCAAAGATTACATACCTTATACACTGGAGGCACTAGTTTTTTAGAAAGAAAAGAAGGGCTAGTTCTTCCCACATTGAAACCAAAAGTGCATTTCTCTCATTCTAATGGCTTAATCCCTTCTTTTTTGGGGCTTTGAGCAAGGATATTGCTGAAATGAGTGCGTAGATGCTTTGAATCTTGAAGGCGAGTCCTATTAGGAACCAAAATGAGTTCATGCCTCAAAGAGCGGAGAATCCTCGAGCAAAAGCGAAGGAGGACCAGCTTTTCGAATGGCAAGGAGCGAATGCCATCGATGACCCTCGGGATCTCGGTTCTATGATGTTGAGTTACGGCGATCAATTTCTTATGTAAGAAAAGGGTGAAGCTTATCTGTCGATAAGTGCTCATGCGATATCGAACAACACTTCACTCCATATTTCTTTAGTAGTTAGTAGCGAGAGATGTCGTCGTAAGAGCGGATTGCTCCACACCTCTTTTCATTTTCAAAGGCGTCACAGGTCTTCTTGATGAGTAGCGTGAAGAGTGCCTACCTATATAGAAAAGTCAGTCCCACATGACCAGTTCCTCAAGAAAAGAAAATCCCGAAATTGCACTCACCGTCAGGTGTGGTAGCAAGGTCGTCGACAACGAGTTCACCATCATTCATTAGGGGGATGGAGTGGAGTCTAGTATAACATTCGATTGAAAGTATATCACCCTAGCGCCTCTTTCGTAAAGCTCTAGAGAAGAAGTTTTGACATTAGGCTGGTCAAGTGAGTAGACCCTTTTCAAAGGTAACTAGATACTTCACTCTAGGTCTAGCTTTCCCTTGGATTGCTTTTCAATTTTCTGGCTTCTTGCTTTACTCAAAGACAGTCTTTTAGTTTCTATATAGCTTATTGGCTTAAAGGGAGAGAAACCCACAAGGCACGTAGTGAATACAAATAAAGGTATTCAATTAGCTAGGGGAGGGAAGATGCCGTTGCGGTCGAATAAATATTCGCTTGTACAATTAAACAAGCGATTGAAGACCGATGGCCGGGAAGTTCATAGAAATTCATAAGCTTTTTCATCACCTTACAGAAAGTAGACTTGGAAGATGAGAGTAGGTATTTGACTTCTATCTGTATGAACTAAGAGGGAGAAGATAGAGAAAAGAACGAATACCAGTCTTTATGGTGTCTGTCTCTTGTCTGATTTCAGTCTTGTGTATCTTAATCTATAAGATAGAGAATGCCCGAGACAAGCATAGGTTAGATCTAGCGCCTTGTACCGAGCTTCCTCTCCCACACTAACTACTCTTGAAAGAAAAAGAAAGTCAAGCGATGCCGACAGATTCATGACCAAACAACCTATCCCGACTAATCTAAGAGCACTTCTTGTTATTCTACATAGGAGAATCTTGAAAGAAGATTGAACCACTTGAAGCTAAAAGCTAGTCGAATCCTAACTCACTTCTTTTATTCTTCTCTTGTTCGTGAACCAATCGTAACCCAATGAAACCTGGGGAGGGTCGATGGCTTCCTCTAGCTGAAAGTTAAGGGGAACTTTGAAAAGATGGTGTCAAGCTCCTTAGGCTAAGCACTTCTACTCCTTTTTCTATCTTCCTAGTGAGTGGAACCCATACTGGGTTTTTTTTTTGACATTTATTATCTAGGAATGGAAAGACACGGTAGCGAAAAGGAGTAGCAAAGGCTAGGTTAGGAGAGAATACGCTTAACAACCATTGAACTAGCTACCAAAAAAAATGCGAGTTTCACTTAGACAAGTTCCGAGTTTTCTTTTCTTTTGAAAGAGAAAAAAGAAAGTTTCGAAAAATACGAGAACAAAGATTTACCCCTTCCTTTGTTTGTGGAGCGGTCTTATTGGAAACTATCGAAAACCACTTTGTGGTATATCAATGGAAAGAAGATTCTCGCGGTTCACATCGAAAACCATCATTCGTCTTCCGTTTTGTTCATCGTTAGTTCAGAATCTCAAATCAATCTAAGGCTTTCAAAGTCACGCTTGGGTAAGCGTGAAAGCGTTCAAAACCAATTTCATTAGTGAGTGTGATCTAGCCTTTGAGAAAGTAGGTTTGCAAAATGTCACTTCAGGCGACATGTACAAGAATTCTCCCTAACGGCGAAGCGATCTTTCAAAAGGCTCGAGTTTCACTGTGGGTTTTGAAACCACTTGTTCCCGCTACTCGCCCATTGAATCTCTCTTCAACGATCGATCCCAACCAGCTTTTAAGCACGACTACTCCGATCTCCGGAGAGAATAAGAGGTCTATGCGATGCTTCGGGGGCAAGTAGTTGAATCTGGGTTTTGAATGTTGAATTGAATGAAAGAAGCTTTGCTTCAATATTCTATATGTGATCTTCGCTTCATGACGTGTCTTTTTGCTTGGGATGTGTGCGTGGTGGGCCTTGCATCCGGAACCACTGTTGACTCAACTGTTCGTGTTCCACAGACTACACACAGGCACTGAAAAAGGGAAGAAAAAGTCACTCAGTTTGTCCATGATGAAGTATGGGGTATCCATGCATTCCCAAAAGGGGAATTCACAATAGAATCGTAGAAGCGTTCACCGAACCTTATTTGATCCTTTCTCTCTCAAGCTATCAAAGAGAATTATGGCTTTAGTAGTCATGATTGGGGTGGTCATTCTCTCTCATTCTGGCATTGGGGGAGTCATTGACATTGGAAGGAGTGGTTGGTCACTTGGTCAGTGGTAGCGTGGAGACCAAGTCGAGTGAGCCCTAAGCTTAAGAAGCAGTGGAATCCAGCGCTATTACGAAGAGTTCGCAGCTTGTGGAGGTGGAGGAAATAGCACTAAGGCGTGAGTAGAAGCCTAGGTTGCTCACGTGGTGAACCTACAGCCTTCATCACCGTTGGAGGTCTTTTTCTTTGACCTTGAACCCGAACTGCAGGAGTCGGCTGTTGATTGATAGTCCCAACATTGATGTATATTATATAGGATTCAAAGCATCGGTGAAAGGAGGGGGAAATGGGAAAGAAAACTATTGACTTTTTTTTCTTTTAGGAACATGGCTTGCCTAA
This sequence comes from Cymbidium sinense, assembly GCA_021442155.1. NCBI lineage: Eukaryota > Viridiplantae > Streptophyta > Magnoliopsida > Asparagales > Orchidaceae > Cymbidium > Cymbidium sinense. The sequence goes on from CM038225.1 coordinate 64,861,466, forward strand.
CGAATGTTGCACTTCACTCGCAACTCGCTGGCTCGTTCATTCACTTGCTCATGAACTCTTGCCCGCTAGAAGAAGCGACTAGTCGCCTCCTTTCCTCCAGATGCTTAGCGGAAGCTCTGAAGGAGGGTAGGCTGGGAAGGCCTATGATGGCAATGAGGGGAAGGCTGTAGAAGCTTTGCCACTTTCTTTCAAGATGAAGAAATGAAATTATTCTCCCAGAACGCTAGCTAATCTACGAGTTCCCTTCAATCTTATGAACTAAATCAGAATGAACTCCGCCATCCTTCTGATTCAGGAATGAACCCATTTAGGGGGTGTCGCTGAAGGGAGAGTGGCCGAGTGGTCAAAAGCGACATCTTGTAAATGTTGAAGGTTTTCGTGGGTTCGAATCCACCTCTCCCTTATTGTAGACTTGAGAGAAAGTAAAGTCAGGAGGAGACAAGCGGTGAAGCTCTTTTTTTTTTTGCCGTGCCTTGAAGTAAAATTGTATATGCTGCTGAGATGAGATGGGTTAACTACTACGATCTATAGAGATTCCCCATCTATATCCAATGAGAATAGAAAGTCGCAGGGCATTGGCTTGTAGTCTCTACGTCGGCACATGCATGTGCGTGGTTCGTGACAAGTGATACATACGATGAGCGAAGGAAGCACCCACCTTTCAGGGAGACACTGTAGTTTTCAGCAACAAGCAAAGAAGAGCACGTAAGGTTGCATAGCAAAGAAAGAAAAGAACAAACACGGCAATAGCGCATCCATTTTCTTTCGAGGAGAAGTGGATTAGAGGTGGAAGAAGGATGGATTTAGGAGTCTTTGTGCGAGCCATATCGATGAGAGTTGCATCACGCAGCGAGGGGTTCGTCTATCGTGTGTGGCCTACCCACCTATTTGTTCCATGATCTATGGGTCTCTGGAGCTACCCACTTCAATCAATTAGCTAAGATTTTGACCGATCTGAAATCCGGTGCTCGATCTAGTGGTCTTTTATGGGGATTCTATCTATCCGCGGATCCCTATTCAAGATCACTGCAGTTCCTCTTCAGTAGGGCCGGACGACCCCTATAAGTAGTAGGTAGGATGGGTGGAGTTGATGAGGCCAATCCTAGCGCATGCGGGGGGGGCTGAAACTAATCACTACCTCCGTAGGCGTTGAGACCATAGCATGTTACACAAAAGTGGCTCTTTCTGAGTGTTGTCACATCGCCCGACTAGAAGAGCTACATAGTGTTGTCACACAAGATAAACCGCCCTTCTTGGCGGGAATCAGTTCTCTTCGGTCAACCAGTCAAGTGCAAAAAACACAATAATGGAAACTCAACCAAATTCATAATTGTTTCAATGTCATCCTTTCCTTCCTTTGATTCTGAAATAATCAAACTCTTGCCTTTTCTTTTGACAAAGAAAACTATCACCTTTTCTTTTGATTGTCTAAATATTCAGCTAAGACCATTCCAATGCTCCTTTTCGCCATGCATAAACTGAACCGGATAAGCACGAAAATGAAAGCTTCTATAAAGACAGATACACCCAATACATCAAAGCTCATTGCCCATGGATAAAGAAAGGCCGTTTCAACATCAAAAATAACAAAAACTAGAGCAAACATGTAATAGTGAGTTTGGAATTGTACCCAAGCATCCCCCATGGGTACCTAATTCATAACTAGAAAGCTTTTCTGGACCTTCCCTAATCGAGGCTAAAATCCCAGAAATGACAAATGCCAAGATAGGAATAACGCTTGATATTCTTAGGAATGCCCGAAAATCTCATATTCGTGGAAGCAAACATCAAAGTACTCCTATGAATGTGGATATGAATGTGGAATAGGCTGAATTCTTCCATTTGAATTGGAATCTTCAAATCATCTAGAACTTCTTAGATGAAACAAGAAAAGAATTTTGATCAAAGAAAGCATAGTTGAGAGTTTGTTTGATGTAGGACATACCTTGTTTCAAGATTCATCTAATGTCATCCCACTTCTCTTTTTCTTTTTTCTCCTTTTGATTCTCTTTCTATTTCTGATGTGTAGACATAGCATGCTCTTAGACTTAGTTCTTTTCTTTCTTATTATACTAAGTCTTCTTATACTTAGTTTAGACTTCTTATCTTATGTATCTTTTTTTTCATATTGATCTTCTATCTTCTAAATAGAAAGTGAAAGTCAAGAATCACGATCTTCTAGTCAAGAAGAAATTCAATAATTTAGAATTCAAGAAAAAAATGACAAATTTCATTTTCAATTCAGATTGGAAATTCAATGAAAAATAATGAAAAAGAAGAAAAATGTCATATGTAATTCATGAAAGTGGATGAAGAGAGATGGGTATTTGATCCAAGATTTGACAAATACCAATTGGGTCCATTGGAATGAATTATTGTGTTTCTTTTCTTGTTCTTACTACTACTCCAATTTCTACACAAAACAAAAATGGAATGTATTAGGGCTACTAAACTCAACCGTAGACCTTCTGAAAAAGCAGAGAAAATCGATGAAATAATTTGAACTGTTTCAAAGACCCAACATGCATTTTATTGCATTGGGCTCTTTCATCAAATGATGTAGAAGTTAGTCCACCATATTTTTTCTTTAGAGGAAGATAAGAAGATAATGAGATGGCTCCATGTGCTCGATTCATTCTTTGTATCGATCTAGGAGCAATACCAAAGTGTTTCAAAGAAGGGTGACCTTTCTTTAGGTACCACCTAGATCAATGCGTCTATCGCTCTGCAAGAGTCAAATATGAGACTTCATACACCTCAAAGCTCATGGGACTAAAAGAGGTTCTTTTGAGATCCTTATACTCATTATGCGGCATTGAATGGTGGGCATTTACCTTACAATGGCAAGTTCTATTTGATTTGGCACCGGAATTTGCACCTAAATTGGATCCAACCAAAGGCTCTTTTTCTCTTGTTCTCTCAAATCTACGGAGTAAGACATCGACTTCTCAAAAAGATCAATTATGGTCATTGCATAATGGAAAAATATTGGCGCATGTGTAAACGAGGTGCTCTACCTAACTTAGCTATAGCCCTTGTCATAATCATTTGAACATAGAGACAATTTCTTGTCAAGAAGGGTATTCCATAATCCCACATGAGAACTCTCTGATCTGTTTATGTTTACTGGTAAAAGATTGATATTTCTTAGAAAACATATTTGACCTATTATCCATCATTTTGTGGTGATAAATGACCTACTTAACCTAGTGGTTAGAGTTTCATACGGCGGGAGTCATTGGTTCAAATCCAATAGTAGGTAGAAAGACCGGATTCCATGGTATCTAAGAAGTTTTTATACCCATCCTCTTTTTTTATCATCGATTCATCAAATTAGACTTCATTGTGTTCAATTTGTGGAATCAAGATGTAGTGTGTAGTGTATAATAAAGAACTCTTTTGATTTTGATTGAATGTATTGACAACTAATAGGAAATCACTTTGACAGCTTCTACTCATGTCTTAGCTCGTCTGAGAGCTAGATTTGCCTCAATTGCTTGTCTCTTACCCTCTACTCAAGTTAGTTTTATTTCAAGTGTTTGTTGAGCTTCTTGTGGATCAATGTCGATTTAATTCGCACCATTTTCTAAAATGGTGATCTCATTATTACTTATTCTAGCAAAAGCCCATAAGAGCCACATGGTCGTTTAGCCGTCTTCTCAAAAGACCTATATCTACCATGGCAATGGGGCATGGTTTGGTAATACCCCAATTTGTCCACTCTTAGTGGAGAAAAGAATCTCTTTCACTTGAATCCCAAATCATTGATTAGAGTCACACAAAGATTTCAGTCATTTTCATTTGCTCTCCTCTTCTAAGTTCATAGCTTTGGTAGCTTCATCGATGTTACCCACCAAAGAAAAGGCTTGCTCGGGAAGACCGTCTAATTCTCGAAAGGATGAATTGAAACCCCAATTATTTCAGATAGACCAACATATTTCCGGAGTTCCGGTAAAGACCGCCACAAAGAAGGGTTGTGATAAGAAACGCTCAATCTTGCGTGCTCTTGCTACAGTGAAACGATCTTCTTTGGAGAATTCATCCAACCCAAGCATCCTATAGCTACTTAGGATCCAATCTCCATACAATTACCAATTTTGGTAGGAAGAATGACCATGGTTTGAGGGTGGCAAGGCAGAACATAGAAATTGAGTGAGCCAAGCGGGTCACCCAAGGGGACCGCTAGAAATTCTAAAGCGGTCGTAGAATGACAAACAAGCATATTGAGTGGTTGAGGTAGGGAGGATTGGTCTATGCACCGTGACTCGATTAGCTTCTTTTCTTAGGCGAAGCTTACCTTCGTGGAAAGAAAAGAAGCTTGTACTTTACGATCGGATGAAAAAACAGGTCTTTCCTCAAACTTTTCTAGCGAATGCTATGCTCCTTGGCACCTAGTTGAATAAGGAACATAGTCTTGCTTACTCGTCAAAGAGAAAGAAAGATAGAGCACTTGACTAAAAGCGCTTATTGCTGAAGCGGTCAAGAATCTCGGCTGGCAACATACAACACCGATAAGATGAGATTGCTTCCTTTGCCCACGGTATCCTTACTCAAATAGTAAGCTAATAGACTTTAAGATGTGAGAGAGTACGAGCTCTAAGCGGGTGAATAGAAAAGAAAGCGACTTGGCAGAGCTTTTCCTTTTGGAACCAATCCGATGTATATGAGCAAGTCTAGAATCGCTCGGAAGAGCTTCATAGCACTTTTTTTATCGAAATTTTCAATGAAAATGATAGATGCCTTGCATACAATACCCAAATGAATATATAGCTCATCTTTCTTTCTGAGAAAGAGAACTTCACCTTGAATCTCAATCTTCTAAACTAGTCTTTTCTTTGATTTGAGGTTTAGGATAGGAAGAAAGAACTGTTAACAAGACATCCCGAAGCTTTCATGTAGAAAGGAGTCCTTCTCAAGTGAAAGTTTTGTTCATACGATTGAATCCGTACTCAATCATAGTCAGAGACCTTACCTTATTCTATACACTATTGCTCGATATCCGCCTCGCTTAGCTCATTAGAGCATCGCATTTGTAATGCGATGGTCATCGTTCGATAGTCGGCTTTTTTCTTTATTGATTTTGTTCTTTCCATGATTGAAAATCTCTACTCTTTCTAAATGTCGTCACATTATGTCATGGTAACTTGTAGCTATAGCTATGAATAAAAAAGTTGACAAGAACAATGAGATCTCTACAGAAGAAATTAGAAAATGTAACCTTCGCTTGAATTTCCTATATATACAAAAAATCCGAATATTGAGATCTTCTGTTTGGTAGGACTTTAGTCAATTGAGTTTTGCTTTTCCTTTAGTTGGCCCAATTTCTATTTTTTGTCAAATGAAAGTGAATCAAAAGGAGCCTTTATATGTCTAGAGGACCTCGTTTAAAAAAATATGCCTGGGGCTTTACCGGACTAACTAGTAAAGACCCGATCCATAAGTGATCTTCAAACCCAATTGCGCCTGGAAAAGATCATATCGTCGCTTTAGAAGAGAAATAGAAATTGCATTTTTATTATGACAATAATTACTTCAATATGTGCATATGGAAAAGCCAAAGGGTCAACAGGTTTTACTACAACTACTTGAGATCGTTTGGATAACATCCTTTTTTGATTAGGTATGGCCGACCATTCACGGAGCTGACAATTAGTTCACCATAGACACATTTGAGTGAATGGTCGATATAGTGAAATACTAAGTTCTCGCAAACCACGAGATATTCTACTGAAGGATAAAGAAAGATCGAAAGCTCTTATTCCAAATTCTCTTGTTTCATCCCCACGGGAATTACAAACCATTTGACTATTGACTCCTTACAATAGAAAGGATTTAGAAAGAAAATACAAAGAATAGATAGTAAATGGATTGGTTTGAAAAGAAATGAGTTGTTGGTCATAGAAGATTCTTCCCGTCAGACTTGATGAAAATACAAAAGCAAGGTTCATGCAAATTTTGACTCCTTTCGCTAAAGTCAATAGAGTCTCGTGCTCTCATTCACGTATCAAAAAAGGATTGGGATTTTTTTCATCTTTTCAATATCAATACGATCTTTCTATTTGTATTTGACCTATCACGGATGAATTAGGGATAGATAATGTCTATGAAATAAGTTCGACTGCTAGAATAATGATATATCAATTCTTATTTGATTTGATACATTGTAGGTAACATTGATGAATGAAAAGAAATGGAGAGAGAGGATTTGAACCCTCGGAAAACAAAAGTCTACATAGCGCCAATGCCTTGAACCACTCGACCATCTCTCCTAGAATGTTCTTCTTAACCAAAACCCGAATGAATAGTCAGTCTTTCATCTTCATTGTAGTACATGTATGATGGTTCCATAAGAAGAAATTTCTTTTCCAATTTCCTATTTATCAACAACTTCTTTCATCGTAACCCATGGAATTCATGAATCGTCCAGATGAATCTTTCTATTTCAATTGTATGGTGTACATACATTATGCAAACAAAAGGATGGTTTTTTTATTGGAATTTGATTTTCTCATGGCCATTCTTTTCCTTTTGGTTTTTGGATCATAACCAAATCAAAGATTCTCGAGTTATCAAAATCCATAAGAAACTTGGTTATTCAACTTAGATGAAATAGTAATATTCATTGGTAGATTATGAAATTGGAATGAAATAGAATCTGATTCCACTATGGAATTTCATCTTTGTCCAAAAGGGGACACCACATTTTTCCAATGAGTCTGCTTTTTTTATGTTCTTTTGTACTATACAATCCTTTTTTGTGGGATCATTTTGGATGAGAAGAATTATAGAAGGAATTGCTTATGCCTAGATCTCGAATCAATGGAAATTTTCTTGATAAGACCTCTTCAATTGTAGCCAATATTTTCTTACAAGAATGACAACTTCGGAGAAAAAAAGGCATTTACCTACTACGAGATGATGCGATTTTCTTTCTTCTTGACCCACGAGAAAAGAGCGTAGTTAGAATAGAAAAACAAATTAGTGAAAGAAACCTACGCTTGGTGAAGGTGAAGTTTAGAGATAGAGCAATTCCTTCGTGTATCCTCGATTGATGCCTTAGATGCTTCAATTATCGATTTGAGTATGAAGCGAAAGGTTACATCTATAGGTTATGTATTGGAGGTAAATACTACTTCATTTAGTACAATAGGTGGCATCGGGAAAAAGCACTACACCTGAATCAACAACACAAAAACTTTGTTCTAAATCACCCTTTTCCTTATGACGGGACTCAAAAGAATGGTTAGGAAAACAAAGATCCATCTCATTCATACTTTTGATACCCGTATAACCATCAAAGATTTGACTAATTCTTGAAAATCATAAGTTGAGTACAAAGAAATCTTTGGAGTGACTATTTCTATCTAGCAAATATGATTGGTGTTAAGAAAAAACCTCTTGTGGGAATGTTGGCTAGAAATTTCTTATCAAAATACCGCTCTCGTTCATAATGATAATGAGAATAGTGAAATTTTGATTACATGAATTCTTCCTCTTAGTACTATGCACAAAGGGAGGAGCCATATGAGATGAAAATAATGCATTCGAACGGAGATTCTTTGACTAGAATGACCATCAACGGATGTAAGCTCAATCCGGACGAAGCTTTAGAATTCTTAGGAAGACCAAATTGATCCTATGATCAAGTTATATACTCTATAACATAGGTCCTATACACAACAAGCAACGAAGAACATACAAAGCTTTGGAATATTCTTTCCAGCACTAGAATGGAATCCATTTTGACCACAAGCTTTTGAATATGGCCGTGATCACATGACGACTATCTTCACTAGAAAGAAAAAAAGATGGAATTGTCTAGTAAATACTAGAAAAGATAGGCTTTCTACATAGGAATCGCCCAAAGTAACGATTTTGATCAGTAGCAAGGAAAAGACTTCAGAACCAAAAAAAATCGAAAAAAAGAGGTATGACCTATATACTAGACTCTATGGATAAAGAGAAAGAGTCAAATTGATAGAGAAAGAAGTAAAGATCCATTAGTAAGCTATTCTTTGGTAAATACAGTTCCCGCTACTTATGTCATGATATGGGATAAAAAAAGTGAGAAATCCACTTATGTAATAGAGTCGATCTACTAAAGTATTACGTAGCATCGAGATCCCAAAGATAGTAAGTTCTTTTTTCTTAACGGTTTCAAAGATTCTATATAAATAGAAATATCATATACCATACATGAAATATGAAACCGAGATAGTGACCTTTCATAAAATTCTAACGATATGGATATCTATGCTTCATTCTCAAGGTGGGAGAAAAGAAAACTCATCATTGATCCAAATTAGAATTGAAAACTTATGCAATAAACATCTTTTGGTTAACCCAAGAGAAAATAGAATAGATTGATGAGAATTTCATTGGTTAGCATAGGATAGATTCGAGAAGATGGGACGCAAAAAAGAATCGATTCTGTATGAGGTAGGAAACTCAAGTATGGTTCAAGGGAGGGAATTTACTAACCTATTCCGATCGGGAGAACAGGCCATTCTACAAGGTGATTAAATTGCGAGGAGGCTTGTCGAAGATTGGAAACAAGCTATACGCTTACCTGTGGAATTCTATTGAAGCACATAATTGGTGAAAAGAACGGCGTTTTGAATAAGACCATTCTGTTTTTTTTTTGGATCCAGCAATCAAATGAAAGAAATCGTTCCTACGAGGAGATCCAATCAAGAATTTGATTCTATCCCTTCTTTCTCAATTTCTCAAATCATTAGATTTTTTTATTTTTGATGAAAGTCAATTTATATGGGCACTTTGCCATTCAGAATCTAAATAGAAAGAAGCTAGGTTGCAAAAAAATTATTTTTTCATTATCCTGGGAAATGCTTTGGCAATAGAATAGGTCCCCACCTATTCTTTATGTCATAAGAAATCGAACACTTGCCGAGACTTCAATATCCTAATTTCTCTAGTGAATAACTCAAGAAAATAGATGGATGGAAGATAGGAAAGAAAGGGACTAATCATAAAAAAAATATCTATCTTCAAGTTCACTAAAACTTGAGTGTTGGCGGGTCTCTTTGTATGTGTTGTCAAAGAGGAGGACTTCATGATTATTCGCTCAGGAACCCGAAATGAAAATTGTTGCAGAATCCTATAAAATGTCATTCGAGGAATGGGCCGACACACCATTTCTCAAGAACAATAGCTAAGGGTCCCGATACTACTTGGATCTGGAACCTACATTGTGATACTCACATTTCGATAGTCATACCAATGATTTGGAGGAGATCTCGAAAAGTCTTTAGTGCTCATTTGCCAACTCTATTCTTTTTCTTTGGTGAGTGGCATGTACTTCCATGGCCCGTTTTCCAATTATGAAGCATGGCTAAGTGATCCTACTCATATTGCACCCGCCCATGTAGTTTGGCCAATAGTAGGTCAAGAAATATTGAATGGGGATGTGGGCGATGGTTTTGAGGAATACAAAGAACCTCAGTTTTTTCAGATTTGCAGCATCCGAATCACTAATGAATTACAACTCTATTGTACCGCAATTGGTGCATTGTTCTTTGCATCATTAATGCTTTTTGCTGGTTGGTTCTATTATCACAAAGCCGCTCCCAAATTGGCTTGGTTCCAAGATGTAGAATCTATGTTGAATCACCACTTAGCGGGGTTACTAGAACTTGGGTCTCTTTCTTGGGCGGGACACCAAATCCACGTATCTTTACCGATTCACCAATTTCTTGACTTGATCCTAAAGACCTCATGAATTTCTCTTATCTTGAATCGGGATCTTTTGGCTCTTTATCCAAGTTTTGCCGAGGGAGCAACGCCTTTTTCACCTTGAATTGGGCAAAATATGCAAAATTGAGTTTTCGTGGAGGATTAGATCCAATAAAGGGGGGTCTTTGGTGAGTGATATTGCACACCATCATTTAGCTATGCTCCTGTCGCAGTCATGTATGTATGGGACTAAGGTCATGGCACGAAAAGACATTTGAGAGGCTCATAAAGGTTCCTTTACGGTCCATATAAAGGTCTTTATGAAATCTAACAACGCCATGGCATGCTCAATTATCTCCGAATCACTATGTTAGGTTCTTTCACCATTGTTGTAGCTCACCATATGTATTCCATGTATCCATACCTAACTATTGACTATGGTACACCCGTTGTTCACACATCACATGTGGATGGGATTTCTTATAGTTAGCCGCATGCAACCATCTTCTTTATGGTAAGAGACTACGATCCAACTACTCGATACAACGATCTATTAGATCATGTCCTTAAACACCGTGATGCAATCATATCACATCTGAATTGGGCATGCATCTTTCTAGGTTTTCACAGTTTTGGCTTGTCCTTTTGGTGAGCTAGGTTTTGAGAAGGTAGGAATAAGGTAAGGTCTCTTAGACGATGATTGAGTATGTGATTCAATCGTATGAACAAAACTTTCACTTGAGAAGGACTCCTTTCTACATGAAAGCTTGGCCGGGATGTCTTGTTAATAGAGTTCTTTCTTCCAATATGAGTTAAGCTTATTACACTAAATAAGTGTCTCTCGAACAAAGTTAAGCATAGCACCCCCCCACCCCTCGCTGTTCCAAGCTTCCACCTCTTATTGTTAAGCCTCATCAAAACTAACGAATAAACTTAAGTCACTACTTAAAAACTTCTTCTGCGTTGCCTCTCAATCCCTAAGTTTAAATCCTACAATTTGCTCAAAGCATAACTAATTCATTTGAGCCTAGTTAAGGCATTGTACATCTTTTATTTGTCAATCCCATCAGAGTTGGGATTACATATTAGTTAAAGCAATCTAAAAGTAGGGAAGAGGGCATTTCTTTTTTAAACCTTCACCTCATTCCCATCATGCTCAATTACATTGTTGAATGACTAGTCATTTCCCTAGTTTATTTAACTATTTTGTCTCTTAGCCCTTCTTTTGCTTGGTAAGTTTGCTTATACATATCTTTACTAGACTTATTCTTGCCTTCACCCACTAGAGCACCTTGAGAGCTTTCTTTAGACTATAAGAATGATAGATTTTTTTTTCTAATGGTTGGAGATAAATAAATTTGCCAAACCATCAACTTGCTCTCTATCCTACACTAGAGCTAGAGGCAAGGGATATTATACCAACCCATGAATCAAGATATAATAGTCAAGATAATCTTGATCTAAGCTAATTTGATCATAACAAAAAATTTTATTTCATATCTAATTTTCACAAACTAGGCATCTAGTCGAGCCTAGAAAAATATATAAAAAATGACCCTATAAGCTAAAATCATTTTGTTATGACTTAGAATAATTATTTATCTCAAATATACTAGTAAAAGAAATTAAAAATTAATTAATGATTTTTTAGGATGTTTGAGGCTAGTGGTTTTAATTTACAATCATTTAGACTTCTCATCATTTGAGATAAGACTTAAATATCTTATTTAAGGATTTGTAATTATTTAATTTTTTTTTAAATAATGAAAATGATTCTTAAGTGTCCTTTACTATCCTCTTGGTTTATTTTAACCAATTTTATTGACTTGGGAAGTTTAACTCCTTCGGTTGAGCTAATCTTAGCCTAAGACCAAAACTTAATCTGCCTATCTATGCGAGAGCACCTACGCAAGGGTTGGGATGCCATGTCTTGGGTTATCACCATAGGAAAGATATTGCCAAATATAATATAAAATTTTTATGTATGAAAGTAAAATTTAAAAGAATACAACAACATCTCAAAATTTGCGCTCCCCCAACACACATGCACACATAAATTTTCCTATTGATATAGATAATAATAAAAAAATATTGTACTACTCAAAATAGTAAAAAAATATAAAAAATAATAATGAAAGATACATTTTCTTCATAGAAAAATAATTTATATGATGATCATCACAAATCACTCAACTAATACATGAATTTACATCAAAGATCTCTCTAAACAAATTTTTTTTTTTAAACCCTGATGTGAGTGAATGCTGATTAGAGAATGTCAAGATAAGCAAAATTTATATATAGAAGACATAATTGAACTTTGAAAAATGAAGACATGTGATATGGAATTAAATGAATATATAATATGAATGCCGGATGCGTCTCACTCAATTGATCCATTCTAATGAGAATCGGCATCAAGATGTAATGAAACAAATATTTTCTCCGACATAAAAAATTGGAACAAAAAAGAATGTTGATTTGAGACCATATCAAAATCATTAAGAAAATTTTCTATGTAAAAAATTTAATTTAAAAGTCAACTCAAAAATATTAATAAAAAAAATGGCGGCTAAAGGACATCACGTTTCACTTATTAACCAACCAATGGAAGGAAAGAGAGATCGAGTCATAAAAGGGCTTCATGAACACTTCCGACGTGACAAACCTGGAAAGAAAGAGTCTCAGCTCGATCACACCGAGACAAAGAAAGCCAGCCAGCGACAAACCGAAAAACACCATGAATGCGCGCTCCTTCTACGAAGGAGCTCTTAGCCTTCAGCCCCCGCTATCCGTCGCGTTGCGCTGGCCACCGATACTCCCATCAACAAGAACTTATATATTGTAGATCGTTCCAACGCAAATCCACTCAAGAACGTCTGGCTATTAGTCCCTTCTCTCGTCGGCCGAATCTGCAGCTAATATATCCATTAATGGCGGATCAGGAATACATGCCCGGGTTCATAGACTTCCTGCCGACGATGGCGGAGCGCCTCGGCGCCCGCGGCCTATTGGAAGAGCTTTGTAAGGGGTTTTATCGTCTGGTGGATGCTGAGCGAGGACTGATTACGCTTGAGAGCTTGAAGCTGAACTCCAAGAAACTCGGCATTGGCGAGTTGGGGGAGGAACAGGCTATGGGGATGCTCAGAATGGGAGATTTGAATGGAGATGGAGCATTGGATCACACAGAGTTTTGCATGCTCATGCTTCGGCTCAGTTCGGAGAACTTCAAGGCCAAGTAATTTGTTGTAATAAAATTATAAAATGCATGTATATGTCTGTATTTACATAATCAAAAAATGTCCATGATTATATACGAATTTAAATGAGAATTTTACATTCAAAATATCTAAATATTTGACACACAAACATCATCATGTAATTCTATGATCCTAAGTATATAAACTCTATCTTTAGTTAACTTATAATAGACTTAGTCAACTCCATACTTTTAACCATAGTTTAATAGGTTAATTAAATATACCCTAGAAAAATCGTGAATTTCTGATGATCAAACTTGAAAATTCTTAAAATTTCATCGAAAAGTATTATTTCGGATAATTTTCTAGCAAAACAAATTAATAGCCAGAAATAAATTCTTAAGAAAAAATAGATTGCCAGAAATTATTTATATCGATTGTTTGATGAAAAAAAAAACAATGGTATATAGCATCGTTCCTATCATCAATTTCTATATATTACTGTTGCTTAAAAGTCAACTGAAATTTGCATAATAATTTTTTGGCAGAAAAATTGCTAAAAAAACTCTTACTATTTTTTTTTAAATAGCATTTACTTAAAGTTATTTTTTACTATAATTCCTGTCCATAGTTAAAATAATACTCCTATATTCATAGGATATTTAAAAACATAAAAACAACCACAAAATATAACAATGGAGGGTTAATTTATATTAAACGACATTCTTAAAACAATGCCATTGATGGATACAAATTTGTTAAGAAATTTTTTGCTTGCCACAAAATTTGGGTGAAGAGCCAAATTTGAGTAGGATTGTTTGGTAGGATTTAATCTAAATCCTTTCAAATATTAAATTGACAACTATATACCCTAAAATAATGACAAACAAGCTTGAACTCGAAGAAGCACATACTTTGCTTGACTTGATTTGTTTGCAGCCCTACAATAACCCAACATAATTTAGTTTAAACATAAAATGAACCTACCCATAGACTTGATTAAATTAACTTAGTAGACCCCTAGGAGACCTTATTAAGGCTTTATATTAATTGGGTCAAGATTTAAGCCAAATTGGATTAGGCTTGAACAACATTAATTTGACTTGACTCATTTATTTAATGTAGATGACTCATATATGATCTTAATTGAACTAAGGACTAATTCATTGACACATTACTAGCTTATGAATTTTTCTAGATCCATCTTACACATAATATTAGGCATAATTTCTAGAGACTTCACCTTAGCTTGATTTAATTATTTCCTATATAAGCTATTGAAGTTTACTTTAGCCATATTACTTCAGATAAATCTGATCCTATTATGGTTTGACACATATTGTGTCTTAAAGGACATAAGGGCCCTTTGAATTTTCTAACAATAGACAAGACCTAGCTTAAGCTTAGATTAAGTTTTTTCTAGCCCAATCTGACACTTACCAAGGCTTTATGCCCAATTAGCTTATTAAAAAATAATTGAACCATGCAATATTGCCTTTTAACCCTATTGACCTCACTTTTGGAGTGAGGGTTCAATCTTCCCATCATACATCTAGGAGTCTTCTAGATACTAAGAACTCCTTAGTTATAGGACACTTATAGTGGCTAAGTGAACACTTAACCTAAACCTAGAGACTTTAGGAGGGTTTGCCATAGGATTATGACAAGCCTTATGACCCAAGATGACTTACCCACCCTATGGCCTAAACAAGCTCATGCCTACCTCCTTAGCCAAAATCCAGATTAAACCCAAATTTAATGAAACTCAACATAAATCTAAATCAAACATATTTGAATTGAAATCTAAATTCAATTGAGCTTAGGCTGACATAATTAGATTGATTAACTCAATCCGTTTAAGTTCAAAATCACTTAAGTCCAAATAAAATTAAATTAAATCAAAATTAAACCAAATTAAATCAATTCAAAAACACAGAATCAATGCATAAATACAAATGAACTCAAAAATAAATTTAAATGAGGTTCAAAGAGTCAAATAGGTCATTTGACCTAGAATTGATCCATGTGGGACCCATTAAGGCAAAAGTCAACAAACCAAAAATTGTCCAAATTAAATCACTATGAAGGCTCAAAATCATCAAATGAATATTCTTAAACATAAAACTAAATAAATCTAAATCAAATAAGATCTCAAATGGATTAATTGGATCATTTAACCCATTAAGCTCAATTTAGATTAGAAGAGATTCAAATCAAAATTAACATCAAATCAAATGAAACCAATTACTCTAAATCACAATGATCACTTAATCAAATATGATTAGAGCTTAAACACACATTGGTTGAGTCAAATTAGAACATTTAACTCAATTGAACCCAATTTGACCCATCTGAACTCAAAATGGGTCAAATCCAAACAAAATTAAATCCAAATAATTGATCAAGAACATTCCAAATAATTCATAAAACATAATTGAAACATAATCTAAACATAGAATGACAAATTGAATCACATAAATTAACTTAATTAATTTGGTCAAAGTTGGTCAAATCTTGGTCAAACTTGGGTCAAATTCAAAATTAATCCAAATTGAACAAAATTAATCAATAAAAACCATCATGAATGATCAATTAAATATAATTAAAATAAATCCAAAGCCAATGAGTCAAATCGGATTGCTTGAACCCAACCCAACCCATTTAGGTCAACATGAGTTGACCTAATCCCAAATTGACCCCAAATTGGATAAAACACTCAAATCCTCATGTAAAAAGTTGAATTTAAACCTCTATGGTTAGGTGAAATCAAGAGAGAGAGAGAGAGAGAGAGAGAGAGAGAGACAAAGAGAGAGAAAATAATCAATCTTGCAAAATGCCTCATCCACTTCCTTCGCATTCAATGGCACTGACCTCACAGCTGAAAAGAGGACTTTGGGAAGCTAAATCCAAAGTCCTCAATCAGCCATCACCACCCAACCATCTCCCCATCACCATTAATGGTGATTTTCGGCCAACATTAAGGGAGGGAGAAAAAAGGCATGAAACACATCTAATTTTGGTACTAGAGAGCTCCTAGAAACTCTAGCAAGCAAGAGCAACCCTCTCCCAACTTCTCTTCAATGAAAAATTATCAAATTCAAGCAGATTCCAATGAAGTGTGGCGGAGGTTCGTGATTACAATGATTTGAAGCAAGGAAAGAGTCTAGATACGATCCGAAGCTTCATCTCACATCTAGGAGTGTATTTGAATCATTTTTGATGTCGTAAATCATCATCGGTGAGGTAATTTTTAAATCTCGTAGCGAGCAATAGAATTATTTGTTTGTGAGAATGTTTGCTTGATTTTAGGAATTTCCCTTAGATATCCCTCGCATCTTTTATTTTGAAGAATCCTAATGCAAAAATAGAAGTTTTTTTTGATGAGAATCGACGCGAAATCGACCCTGATCGGACCCCATTTCATTGGTTTCATGATTTTTGTCAGTTCGACATTGTTCATCACGTCCCTGTCATCCGTTGGGTAGTAGACGAAGTAGCAGTCATCCAATCTCTCGTTCAGGGAAACAGACGACTAAGATTAGCGCCAGATCTCGTGATTTTAGCCCATTTATATAGCTTGTTCGATTTGCGATCTAGACCGTCCTCCGCCGATTACGCGCGATTTCCGCTCAAAGTCCATTGCACCGCATCTTGCGTGTACGCCACGCGATGCCGCGTGCCATGCAAAACTGCTCAGTCAAAATGCATCGCACCATGGTGTGTCGTGTGTAGGTTAAGTGAGAAAATCAACAATTTTTCGATTTCAAAAATTAAGTAAATTGCCTGAAACTTTAAAAATTCATAAAAACTACACTACTCAACAAAAAATTACAAATAAGAGCTCGTTGGATTTGTCTTTCCGAGAGGAACCAAATGAGACTAAAATCCCCAATTTATATTAGGTATTTTGAGCTTAATTTAGA
Source organism: Cymbidium sinense (assembly GCA_021442155.1). NCBI lineage: Eukaryota > Viridiplantae > Streptophyta > Magnoliopsida > Asparagales > Orchidaceae > Cymbidium > Cymbidium sinense. Next base: position 64,878,282 of record CM038225.1, read on the forward strand.
TTTTAGTAAAAAAATAAAATTTCATTAATTAAACCAAAAATACACATCAGATTGATTTGAAATTTCTAAGAGATTGAAATTAAAGTTAAAATACACCTACCATACAAATTTCAAGTCAAAAGGACTTCTGGATAATGAGATATTAAATTTTGAAATTCAGATTATCTATTTTAATAAAATAAATCAAATAAAAATCCAGAAAATCATAAAAATCTTCAAAATAACTTAAATCACCTCTGTCAACATCTAAGATCCTTGGAAAAATAATATGATCTTCTAAAGCTTAATAAACCTAAAATAAACACTTAAGATTAAGATAAAATCAATTAAAGAATTAATTAAAATGGAATTCATAATAATCTAAATATTAAATCAAAATCAAAAATAAAATAACACTTAAGCAATCATTAATCAAACTTCAAATCCGAAAAATATCACATAATCTTCAAATGAAATTAAATTAAACATAACTAATCTTTATTAAGTTAATAAAACTCAATTAAATGATTAAATTTTAAATTAAACTCAAAAATCGAACAAACCAATGAAACTTTGATATGAATAAAACCTGCACTAAGCATTGAATCTTAATCACATGAAACCACTTAATAAATTAAAATAAATTGAACATTATTTAATTATTAATTAAACTAAAAATCAAATCGATTAACAATCTAATTCATCTTAGCTGATCACTTAATATTAATTAAATTAAACTAAATAAAATTAAACCAAACTTAATCAAGTTAATATATAACTAAATCTAGCATAATTCAATCAATTAGAAATAAGATAAGTAATTAATCATTAAATACATGAACCTAATAACTAAATTAAACATAAATTCATAATTAAAGTATTAAATGAAATTAATTAAACATAGTAAATGAATAAAATCAAACGAAACTCTAATTATAAATAATCAAGCTTTATTAAAATAAAAATAATTAATTAATTCACTTAATCTCATCAAACAACAATAATCATAATAATAATCCTTTAATCAAATCAAATTCATGTAAAACACTTAATTAAATCTATTAAATCAAAACACTCATATGAGGGAAATTAAATAATTAGTTTCTAATTTAACAATTATTTAATTAATCTAAAAATATTCAAAATTTAATTATCCTTAATCAAATCTAATCAATTAAACACCTAATTAATGCAAACTTAATGAATTAATCCATCATCTTAATGAACCAAATTGATTTAAATAAATCACATTAAAATTAATTCTTAAATCAAACACAAATCAAATACTTAATTAATATACTAATTAATTTAATCACAACTCTTAAAATAAGTTAATTAAGTTAATTAAATTAATCATATTAAACCTAAGTTTAATCAAACATGAATTTTGAACTTAATTAAAATGCAATTAAATGTCAATTAAATCTAAACTAAACCTAAATCATTAAGTTATTAATTACATCATTAACCTAAACAAACATGAAATAAAATCAAAAATTAAATAAATCTCTAATTAATATAATAATTAATATAACATACTTCTTAATTAAACTAATTAATATACATAATCAAATCAAATTAAATAAAATTAAGAAAGACTCTCATCAATTTAAAATATAATCAAATTAAATCTAATTCAACCAACTTAAAAGGATAAACTAATCAACTATTAAATGTATGAATCTAATAATTAAATCCAAACATAAAATCAAATACAAACTAAACTGTAATAAATATGATAAATGAATGAAATTAAAAATAATCATACTCAATTAAAATCAAAGCAAACTTTTAATTCATTTTATCCAATCGAACTATAAATAAATAAACCATAATCAAATTAAATAAACTTGAAATTAAATCTAAACTCTAAAGTCATCAAACCGATCCAAATTCCAATCAATATATAAATAAGTTAAACAAAAATAAAATCCAAATAAACAAACCTATTGAATTAAGATAAGAGATTAATCATCAAACTAAAGAAATAATCAATATACATCAACTAAATGGCTAAGTTTAATAAGTTAAACCTTGAATTGGAATTCAAATAAAAGAATACATTAAACTTCAAATAAATCATAAGTAAATTAAAATACATTCACCAATCTAAATCAAACTTAAATGGAATAATGAAATCAATAATTTAAACAACATCGAAATAATATTAATAATTTGAAATTAAGGAATTAAATTAAAACCCAAGGGAAAGAAACTAGAGATTGAATTAAAAGATATTGAATTATCAAAATATTAATAAAATCAAAACATCTAATCTAAAATTAATCAACCAAAAACACATGGATTTATACAAACATAAACTTCATTAGATATTATGGATATTGAATTATCAAAATTTAATTAAATCAAAACATCTAATCCAAAATTAATCAATCAAATACATGAAGATTAAACAAAATGAGATTTTAAAATATAAATAAAATAAAATCAAACACATAAATTGAAAGGGGCTAATTAAGATACTTAAGGACCTTAGTTAGACTCTTTAGGAGTTAGGATGTAGAATAGGGTGAGTTCCATCCATAAATGGAATTTATTCTACTATTCATTCTTGAAAACCTAAATATCACTTTAACCAAATAAAAGTGAAATAACAATGAAAAATAAATCATTAAATCATTTTAATTGAAATCACCCAAAGGTAAAATTTAATTAAATTCAAACTCCAAATTGAAACTTAAAAGAAGCATAGTAAAGTCTTGTCACACAAACCCTCTTTGCACACTAGAATGTGCACAAGCTAGGTTAAAATGTGTTGATTATATGATTGATGTATGTTCTGTTTTGATATGTAATATTTTATACTGGATGTTAGGGTGTATGCTTCGTAGATTGAATGATAGGCCGTTGATAGTTTAACATTATTTTATGCAAGGGGTTGTGCTTAAGGCTTCGCTTGTAGATTTGCTTATGCCCCTAATCATAATCCAAGTTAGGACATGTGGACTAGGTTACCTATGTGTCTTATATATATATATATATATATATATATATATATATATATATATATATATATATATATATATATATATATATATATATATATATATATATATATAACCTATATATATTGCAAGTATAATTAGATTTACTTTTTTCTATAAAATATAATTTTGTAATAGGAATTAGGATTAGTGTTGTGGGAGATTAGAATGAGCAGTGGCTAGAAGGCTTAGTCCCTAAGGTGCCCTGTGTTTCCTTTACAATAAATCAAATCAAAAAGAAAAGAAGGAGGATATGAAGAAATGAAGAAACAAAAACCACCATAGCATATATTTATTTGTAATCTGGGTTGCATAAGAGTAGAGCTTGGCTACCCATCTTTTTTTTTTGGGGTGTACGACGGAACCCAATCGCACCGGCCTTTTATTCTTTTGCGATAGTTTATAAAATTATTTGATGTTGTGTTTAGATTGTGTAATAGAATTGTATGCTTTTCCTAGTTTCTTTATGTTTGTTGTTTGATTGTGTGGCCTGGGTACGGTAGGCTCTTAGAATAAAATTAATTTGTCTACACCAAATAATAACTTGCAATTAAAATTTAAAATAACTCATAACCTCATCATAAAGCCTAGGATATAAATAAGATAGTTAAAAGATTTAGCAACCCCTTAGCTATATGGTTGTATGTCTCACATCATGCATATCATATTCCTTCTTCCTTGAATAGGGGGGATCTCCATCCTTGCATGATAGGGGAATGCTTGACCTATGAGGGCATCCTTTGTGGTGGAGAACACCCTCTTCTCATTGATTTAGCTAATAACCTTATTTCATCATACATTTAGGCATAAAAATCCCAAGCCTTTGTCCAAATGAATTTGTCAAAAATAAAATAAAAATTGAAAAGATTTTGCATTAGTAGACTAAGTCATATGCTCATACCACTCATGCTCTAGTCTCATAGGGAGTGGGTTTAGGACTTTAGTCTCTTTCAAATTAAGTAACATCTCAACTATCTTGCACTTTCATAAGACCAAACTACATGGTTTTGAATCGTAGGAGGTGTTAGGTGACAGCCACTCTAGGCAGTTGTAAGTCTAGAAATTAGACGGTTTATCCTCTCTTGTGGAGGTAAACCATTATGTCTATCTCTCACTAAGATTTAAGTCATGCTTTAGCTTATGCTAAAGCTCCCTAGATTCAGGATCCGAGATAGCTATTTTCTTTGGGCTACAATCATAAATCTTCACCTCTTAAGCATTTCCACAATCTTATATTGATGAATTATAGGCCCTAACAATCTAATAAAATTTTAACTTAAACAAATAAATCTCTTCAATTTTAAATATATAAAGCGTAATTATAGGATATATTGGAATGCTCACTAGGTTTTCTAGTATCACGAGCATTTCCTACTTATTCCCTTTGGCTTCCGAAAACAAGTCTTCTCCTTGAACAATCTCACTTGATTTTTTAATATAACTAATTTATTGATAGTCTAGCCTTGAAATCTTTGGAGACTTTAATTTCTACTTTAATCGAGAGTATTCCTATGAAATTCATTTTCCTTAAGATGTAATTAACTATGGAGGCTTGTCTCTATAGGAAACTTAACGAACCTGGTTTAATATAAACCCTACTTTACTTTTCCATGTAAAGTAGGAAAATAATCTTTGGTATATTCAAAGTCCCATCATGCCGTAGGAGTTCTTATTAGATGATTAGGCCCATTATAGGGTGATGACTTTTATCTTTCGAGATAGTACATCATTCCTTAATGTAAGATCACTTCAATAAGTGCCTAAGATCTGCGTGGTGTCCAAAAATAAACACGGTGACTCGGTGATTGGATGGGTCTTCTCTCCATCTTTAGTGGACAATTACTATCTCCAAGCATCGATAGTGGACTTATATTTTATATAAGCCCAAGACTATCTTTCTTTCCATTGGCACTTCGCTTATTTTATCCTTAAGCAAAGGTAGCCAACATCTTTTAGGTTTTAGGACCTCACTCTATGTAGGTTTTAAAACCTCTATTGGGTCCCCCAATAGATAAAAATAAATTAACTAAAGAATGAAAAAGTAACCAAACATAAAATTTAGAACCACCTACCACTAGCTTGGTGAAGCAAAGTTCACCCCATGCTTAACCAAATTTCAATAAAATCCAAAGTAAAATAAAAACATCTTTTACAATAATTTTCAAAAGTCTTTTCAAAATAAAAATCATATGAAACCCATTTAACATAATCCAATTTGTTAAATGGAGGTTCTCTCTCTAAAATCAAAATTAAACAAAGATAAAAATCTTTTCTCCAAAAAGTTTCAAACCTCTTTCAAAATAAAATTAATTGAACCCCACTTAGCATACTTAAATTTGCTAAGTGAAGGTTCCTATTTTAAAATCAAGATTAAATCAAATAAAACATCTTCTCCAAAAATAAATATCAAAACCCTTTTTCAAACAAAATTAACTAACCCCATTTAACATGCCCAAATATGTTAAATGTGAGTTCTATTTCAAAATCAAAATCAAACAACAAATACAACAAACACAAATTTTGTCTTAAAAATATATTTTCAAACAAAATTAACTCCATTTACCATACCTAAATTTGGTAAATGAGAATTTCACTTTTCAAAAATTAAAACAAAATCACATATTAACGCACAACAATCAATATGAACTTACAATTGGACTCTATTTAACATACCCAAATTTTTTAAGTGAGAGTTCCATTTTCAAAACCAAACAAAAAAAATCATAAATTTTTGAACCTACTGTCATATTAATATTTGAAAAGTAAGGTTCCAAAATTTCTTAAGTCCCACTCAAAGAGCTTTGAACCTACAATCATATCAACATTTGACTAGTGAGGCTCCAAAGAAATTCTCTTCAAATGTCTCCAAATCAAAATCTAATTATTTGAACCCCCTTATCATATTCAAATTTGATGAGTGTGGGTCCGAATTCTTTAAATCTATCAAGAATGTCTGAATCAAATTTGACATAGAGCTTAAAAACCTTAAGATGACTTATGATAATGCAGTATTCATTATTATTGGTCATAAGTTATGGTTAATAAAAAATTTTTATGTTGGAATTCAACTTAAAATCAAAATGTGGATTCTCACCATAAAGGAGAAATGCCATAGAGGTTCCTTAAGGGGCAAGAATGAAATTGATAAGGATTTTGAGTATGTCTTATCTATTCTAGATAAATATAACTCAAATGACTTGAATCCTAATTCCCAAAAAAAAAAAGGATAACTCTCAAAATGACAATCATAATAATGATCGTAATCCAAAAAATAGCAGTACCGATGGACTTGATGTCTTTAATGATTCCAACTCGGGTAGAGATGCCCCCATTTTAAGTTTTCATGGTATCATTATCGATAAAGAGTTATAATCACTAGATTTTAAAGGTCTAATAGGATAAACTTTGGGCACTAAAAAGAGTAGGTAGACATCAATTCTACCTCTCTTTCAAAAGATCATAGAAGTCAATTATTACAGTGGCAGGGTCCTACCACTTTGATCAACACCATAAGAAGAAGCAAACCAGTCGTTGAATATAATAAAATTCTAAATCCTTCTTAAGATACACCTAAAAAATCCAAAATAAGGGCTTCAAACTATTCTGAAGGTTAATCTTAAGGTCCTAAACTATCTTGGAAGGTTGCCCACTAAGCTAAATAATAAGTGCACCATCACCTTTTCTAAAGAGATAGAAAAGTGTTTGATTGGGACTTAACTTGATTCTTCCTTGCTCAGTTAGTGGCAACCTCCTGAAGTCATACTTCACATAAAATATCTTATGAAAAAAAAAAGACAAGCAATCTCTTTTAGAGAACACAATATAACCAAAGACTAAAAAAAAGGAGAGAAAGAAAAAAAATGAAATTTTTTAAAAAAGAAAAACTTTCAAAAAAAATAAAAATAAAAATAAAAAAAGAAGAGAAAGAGAAGAAGAAAAAGAGAAAAGTAAAGCACCAATAATACACATTGATTTGGAATCCAAAGGATGAATCATGCGTACGAAGTGTAAATTCAAGGAAAAAGAGAGAAAATAATATATGAAATAGATTTTGAATCAAATTTTGACAAGTCTCTGGAGTTAGTGTGGGCTCCGAAAATTTGCCACCGACCTCTTCGATGAAATGAGTGTTTTAAAATATTGGTGTAATTTTTAGAAGGCAGATGGAATAGTAGATAAGACACTACCTAGAGATTTCTTCCTCATTTGGTGAGAACTTTAGATCTGGTTCTAGGTTTCCTATAAGCGCAAACCCCTATAATTAATTACCCCTCCCAATAAGTGAGAGAGAACTTTCGATTAAGGCTAGTTATTAAAGGTCGCAAAATGCTTAGCGTATAGTAGTAGCATGTAGATTTTTAGAATTTGAGATATGAAATTCATCATTATAGCTTAAATTGGATGGTTGGGGGAATGATGACGTGCCCGATCTAGATCCCATGGTTCCGTCATCCCATGTTGCGGTCCCTAGTCTACTTAGTCAGAGGAGATAGTCGAACCAACCTGATAGAAGGATCCTCATCAGCAACACATGGGTTATGTCGTCCAAGAAATCCTTATAGACCTGGGGTGGTGTTTGTCTAAGGAGACATGCTTAAGTCTACCTTACAGAGGGGCTGTTGCCTATTAAGTATACCCTATGATTCACAACTCAAAGGGTAGAGCCATTGGGGAGCATCTCTACTTGTGATCGTAATATAATGGAGTCTGGCCAAACCACCCGTCGAGGACTTTGGTGCGCTTCATCTGGAGCTATCGGCCAAGCCAGCGGTCGAGAGGACATCCACGTTCTTACTGGCAAGAGATTGATTAAGAGTGAACATAGCAGAATACTTGATTTGACATTGGCTCCTTTGTGAGCTAGAGTTTTCTTAATTTATCACCCTCGATAAACAGTTATGGAAGGTGGCTAGATTGGATTTGATTTAAGTTTTAATGATATAATTTCATTTAAATAGTTTGAGATTACTATTTGATTTGATTTGATTTGATTTGAATATGTTTAAGAGCTTTAGATCCTATCGACTCTATTTAGCTGCTAATAGAGGATTAAATCTACTATCACTTGACAAAATCAATTTCTCAGATATTTCATTAATTTGAGACTCTTATTATAAGTTTTTAGATTTTGTTGATCCGGACCCAGTCCTAAGACTAAACCGAGAAGCAACCTGTGCAGCATCCTCAGACACTTGAATCTAAACATTCAGCATAGTGTCGGGGCATATGTGAGTGTATTTAAGAATTTAAACAGTTTTTATTTCTGAGTTATGAGATTGATTTTAGATTGCTATTTAATTTGATTTGAAAAATTAATTAATTTAAATATATTTAAGAGGTTTAGATCTTGTCAAATTTATTTAGCTGTTAACAGAGGATTAGATCTACTGTCACCTAACAGAATCAATTTTTCAAATATTTCATTGATTTGAAACTCTTATTATAGGTTTTTAGGTTTTATTAACGGACCCAGACTAAAGCAGGAAGCAAACATTTTCAGATATTAAAATTTGCTCTTAAAATCTCAATATCTGAGCACATGTAGGTATTTATAGTATAACTAATTTCATCTAATTAATGAAATTATTTACTTTAAAAATCATAATTAGAATGAAATTCCTTAATTTTTGATCAAAGGGGGCCCTATGATTTTTGTAGATTTTGATTTAATATCGCCTTTTGTCTACTTGTACAAAAGGTTGCAGATTTGGTGGCGAAGAAGGTGTTGTAAATTGATCTAATATCTTATTAGAATTTTCAGATTAATATTTAATATATTCTAATTTAGCCTGTGCAGCCTTTTCAGACATTAAAATTTGCACTTGAAATCTCTATGTATGAGCACATGCAAGTATTTATAGCTTAGCTAATCTCATCTAATTAATGAAATCATTGATTTTTGAAAATCATAACTAGGATGAAATTCCTTGATTTTTGGTTGAAGGAAGCTCCATGATTTTTGTAAATTTTGATTTAGTATCGCCTTCTGTTTACTTGTACAAAGAGTTATATATCCGGTGGCGAAGAAGGTGTTTTGATTTAGATTGTAGTTTAAAACATTACTTGTAATTAGTTTACTTGTTGAGTTTTTTGTAATTCTTCCAATTTGATTATGTTCAATCTACATCACTTTTGATAAGTTATGGTGATTTCAGTATTTATTGCTTTAGCCATACTCATGCTTATTAGTTAGCATAGTAATCACCTCCACATTCGTATAAGAGTTATTAAACTCAATTTTGATTTATCTTTAGATTTTGAGTTTATTGCAAGTTTGTTATGAGTTTGGAATTGGTCCCCCCTCAATTCCAATCAAAGCTTGCTTAATTTTGAGGGATTTACAATAAAATGAATTCACTTTACCACTTCAATTTAAGCTACAGAGGATTACAATTAGAGTTTGTGAGTTTAATATTAGCCTCTCCCCAAAGTTTGTGAGTTTAATATTAGCCTCCCCCAAATTTCACTTAGATTTTAAATGAATGTTCTATTCTTTTCAAAATTTTCTTTAAAGGATCCCCTCCTTTTTTGTTTAACGCTTTTAGTTTAAAATTAGCTGTCGATTTCCCTACTTAGTGTTCTTAAATTAGCTTATCTCACTCTCCCCCTTTTTTTAAGTCAAAAGATTTGGCCTTAATTTGGATCTCTCGTCATCCCCTTGTAAGTACATCGAGGGTTTTGGCTACTGGTACTCCTGTTGAGCATAATGGTGTCTTAGCGAACTATTTTTTACATCTTATTGCACCCTATCGAGCCACGGCTTTAAACGAAAAGAAGAATGCAATATATATATTCCTCCCCTTCTTCTAATTTAGACAAAATTTGGCACCTCCGGTGTCATCCAGTGAGGCTGCGATTTCGCTTACCGCCCATGTTGAGCATAGGTGGTGTCTTGTGACATCGCTGATTTATGTCGTCGGCTGAGCACGCGAGATCTTTATAAAAGAAGATATCTGATCTATATATTTATCCCCTTTTTTTTTAAGTGGAAATTGAATAAATTTTCATTTCATCTAGGGAGTGATATCTAAAGTGGTGGCTTACCTGCACGCTTTGAGCATAGTGGCGATGTCTTGACACCACAACCTCTTTTCATCTCGGCTGTGCACAACGAGGTCTTCAAACGCGACAAGCATGTATATATATTCACATTCACATATCCACAAGTTCGGCGCATTTTTGGTGCGTTGTGACAAAGGAACAGGTTAGGTATCATTGGGAATGTAAGGCAAGAGTCGAGCCATAAACTAAGAATTCATTTGACGATGTTCTTCCCCTTGGCGAAGAAAAGTTGGAGGGCTAAAGCGAATCGACGTCGAAAATCGAAGAAGAGTTCGCTGTTGGTTCTTCCGGATTCTGCTGTGAAAATGGGGCTAATATGAGGGTTCACGGCGAAATGAAGGAAGAATTCTCCTGTGACGATTCTCTCGATTCGTGAAAAGGGGATAAATAAGAGGTGCAATCTGAATCGAAGGAAGAATTACGCATTGATGATGTTCTTCCCCCGATTGTGGCGGAGCAAAAATGATGAAATTTGGATGAGTTGCGGGCTTGCGGGAAGGATTGTGCATAACGGGCCAGGTTTGCGGGCTGGATTGCACAGAACGGGCCGCAAGGAAGCAGGTTTAATGGCTGATGGGCTGTGGGCTATGCAGTTTTATGGGCTGGAGGAAAGAGGCTGGCGGGCCGTGGGCTAGTGGAGCGTGCCGGTTTTGCTGAACGGGCCATAAGAAGGAGGGTACAGCAGAACGGGCCGAGTCGGGTCGCGGGTCGGCATCAGTTGCAGGCCGGCGGCAAAACCACACGGGTCAGGTCGGTGCACGGGCTGGGCCAAAGCGCGGGATGTGCGGCGGGTCGATGGGCTGGACGTGGTGGGTTGGCAGGCTGGATACTGGATCAGCAGCGGGTTAACGGGCTAGACACGAGCGGCGGAGCACGCGGAGCGGGCTGGGCGGCGGGGTCGTGCTCAGGCGGGACAGCATGCCGGAGTGGCGGGTCGCGAGGGTGCGCGGCGGGTCCGTGCAGTAGTTTTGGTCACACGAGCAGCAGCGGGGCAGCGAGACAGACGGCAGGGAGGCGCCGAACGGAGGAATTGAGAGGAGAATTACCTTTTTTTTTCCTCTTATTTTTGTTTCCGATGGGAGAGAGAGAGCAAGAGAGAGAGAGTACTGGAGACAATGGGGGGGGGGGGGGCGTTTCCTTTTAGTTTTTTTTTCTTTTCTTTTTTTAAATTTTTTCATAAAACTGAAAATAGGAGGGAAATGGGTGAGCATGGGGGTAATTTGAGAATTTCTAAATTAATTTAAATTATTTTAATTTGGATTTCATGTCAATAAATACACATAGTCAATATATATATATATATATATATATATATATATATATATATATATATATATATATATATCAATTTAGATAATTTCTAATGATGCGTTATCCTTTCGCGCTCAATTTATTATTCGATTGGTCGAGTTAATTTTTCAAATGTTTCTTTTCACTCGATTTTCATGCAAACTCGTCCAAATTGAGTGTGAATAGTCTTATTTGATAAATTTTGATATTTCAAAACCAATGGCATGATGAATTTTATGAACGGAGGTCGTTTGACTTACATCAGCATCTATTGACCTCGATATACATGCAAGCATGTTGATGACTCGAGCGCTTGATCAGTTGATCATTAAGTCATACAATATGTATATCTTGACCAATTTCAACATTTTGAATGTGATGATGAAGTCCGTTTGTCGATCAGAGATCATTTGAGTTGATTTTGGTGATGTCCAATGCATTTCAGTCTCGATTTGTATGCTGTCACTTCAAATCATTCGATATTTGCACAGGCTTGTCCGAATTGAGTGCAAATAGTCTCATTCGATATTCTGATGTTTTGAAGCTAATTGACATGATCAATTTCACAAACAAAAGTTGTTTGTTCAATGTCGTAGCTTTCTAACTTCGATATATTTGATAGCTTCGGCGCTTGTCGGTCAAGTAAATTTTACAATTTTTATATTTTAATCAATTTTGATGTTCTGAATGCGATGACGAAGTCCGTTCATCAATCGGAGGTCGTTTCGACCATTTTCAGTGACATCCAGTACATTTTGAGCCTCAATTTGCGCACTGTCACCTCCGAAGTCCGTCAAATTTGCTTTTGGGCTTGTCTTGACTTATGACACGTATGTGGAGGTCAACAGTTAGATAGCAATAAAAGAGAGTTCTAAAAGGATGATTCATGTATGATATGACTAGAAACTTAGTATGTATGCGAGCTCATTGACTTCAATTATATTATCTCATGATATTATTATAGGATTGGAAGTTGAGAGTTGCTCCTAATCTCTAATCAAAATAAATAAAATAATATATATATATATACTCATTTCAAATTTCCACTTCATATCTCTTTCTTCAAAAAGGATTCAACAATTATAGATAAACCTTCAAATAAAGTAATAAAATCATCTTCTGCCTAGTCTACCTACTTTGCTCAAAGAATTTTGAAGACTTTAAGTAGAGGATGCACTCCTGAAGTCGAGGAGAAAATTAGATCATTAACCAATAAGTTTCAAGAAATTAACCTTAGAACATAAAGAGAGTCCACCCACCCTTCCAACATCCATATATAATAAGTCAGAAGGAAAATGCCAATGACTTGGTTATGTTACTTTTGTAGTTTAAAGACTGCTTTACCTAAGACCAAAAAAAAGTGCCCAATACATCTCCGAAAGTAGCAGTCTGCAAGCTCAAAATTGAACCTATTGCTCTTCCTATTTTACAAACTTTTGACGTGAACATTGCAACAAGAAAAGGATCAAAGTTTGAAGTTAACCTTATTGAAGAAGAAAGACACTATCATGATTACCCAACATTATTCCCAGTCAAAAGGAACAACATTCAAATCCACACTTATGTCAATTTTGAAGATCTAAGTTAGGCATGTCTTGAAGATTATTCACATTACCCATATCAAATTTAGTATTGGACATAGCCTCTTGACGTGCTGTCTCCTCATTAATGGATGGGTCAAATGATGCCGGAGGATGAGAAGTCGTTTGCATTTATAATTTCCACAAGAATTTACTGCTATAAGGTCATGCCTTTTAGCCTTAAAAATGCTGGTGCCACATACCAGGGGGCATGACTCAAATCTTCGACGAACTCATTTATCACCAAGTTGAATGCTACGTCGATGATCTCGTGGTCAAAAGCGAAGAAAAGGAAGACTAACTTTACGATATGAGTAGTTGTCTTCGACTAGTTATGACATTATGAATCCCCTAAACTATACAATTAGGATGACTTTAGGGAAGTTTCTAGGGCTTGTAGTAAAGCATCATGGGATAACAAAAAATTGATCAAAAAGATATTAAAGTGATATTAGAGATGCAACCTCAAAAAAAAAGTAGAGAGAGAGAGAGAGAGAGAGAGAGACCTCAATTAATGTTGAATATAGATGGTTTAAACTCTTTCAAAGTTAGCCTATCTCAAAACTCTCCATATCAAGATTTTGCTTCTAATCATTAAAAGGCCTACTTTGGTGTTTTGAAGGATGGAAAGTAGTTTAAACCACTATGATAGGAGAGTGTCTTGTATTTCTAGTCAACAAACACTACCTCAAAAGCCATTACACTCAAAATAAATTTCCAAATTTGGAGAATAATTCAAGTAATTGGAATGATAAATTTCTTTCATTAAAATGCAAATTAGAGCATAATACTTGAGAAGCCTTGATGAATTTCTTTCACTATGAATGATCAATTACTTTGACTGGGTCTCAAGGATTTTGGAGAAAGAATATCAGTCTTAGTTGTTCTTGTTCCATTTGCACACACCTAAAGAATTTTTTTTAAAAAAAAAACAAAATCAATTCCTTAGTAAAGTTATGTTTTTACGTCTATGTTGGTTAAGTCCAAATTCAAAATAAATAAATAATAATAATAATAATATCAATTTATAATCACTCTTTAAAATTCATCATCAATCTAAATATTCCTTCAAACTTACATCCAAAACTCAATAATTATCTCCAGTGCTATTAAGATAAGTCTAAGAGAACCCAAGAGACATCCTATTTTGACTAGCACAACTAAGTTAGGTGTAAGAGAACTTGAGCGACATCCTTCCTTAGTAGAGTCACAATGCCTCTGTGGCACCATTTCATCCATTCTTTGATGTGTTTAGGATATGTGTAAGAGAACCTGAGCGGCATCATATTCTTCTTTAGCACAACACCAACACAAACACACAAACACACACATATATTTTATCTCGAGCTACTTTGAGTTGGGATAACGCCCTCAACAACACTCACTCAATAGTTGCTCAAAGTCGGGCTGACGTGTTACCCTGCTAGTGCGTCACCCTAGTGGTCCCTTGTTTAGGAGGATGTAAGTCTACTACGCATTCTTTCCTGATTTGATCACTGCACACCGACAAGCGCCTTGTTAGCATAGCAGGCCTTACTAGGAGGTCGGTAAGTTACCATCATGATAGTTTTGTTTAAGAGGATGTAAGTCTGCTATGCCTTCTTCTTAAACTTTCCATTGTGAATTGACTTGGTCGAGTATATTTGAGGAATAGGGTAAGTCCCCCGGTGGCTCCTTTTCTCCTGACTACTTCAAGTCTGGGTCTAGTCCTGCTTTGTAACTCCCTACTTAGTAATCACCCTTAGATTGGGTTGATTTATTGTACCATCAACGGGTCCCCAACAGTTGATCCCTACTTTAGAAGATGTAAGTCTGCTACGTTTTCTTCCTTAGTACATTCGTTGCACACAGGTGGCCAGCTCTAGGTCGGATAGCACTTGTCGAGCTGACGACAGACTATACTGACAATCAATTTCGGTTTAGGGAGATGTAAGTCTACACACTTTCTTTCTAGACTGATTGTCACACACAGACAGACACTTTAGGTTGGTTGGTGTTCGCTATGCTGATAGTGAGCCACCTAGTTGATACACCACTCTTAATAGATGTAAGACTACTACACTTTCTCCTTGAGTTGGTCACCTTATACCTGCAAACATTATTTTCTTTACAGCCCCTAGTGACACCTCCCCTATGGACACTCTATTTGGAACACGTCCTTTGCGACCCCATCTAGACACTACCCGGGTTACTACTGGATTGGGCAATCCCTCTTTCCTAGTAACCACCCCTATGATTTGAGATTCTATTCCACGGATGCACAAATTCTCCCTTGGTCTAGTAAATCTAAGATAGGTCAAGGCTGACCTAGCCCCTTCTCAGTGTGGTCCCTCGCACACCAATAGGGTCCACAACAAAATATATATTCGCTTGTGGATTAGGAAAATGCTCCCAGTGACACCTTTCCCAAGCAGACATCCTATCTTTAGGGCAGTGTCAGCAAAACTTCATATAGGAATCGTCTGACTACTTTTGAGTTGAGATAAGTCCCCAGTAGCACTCTCTCAATAGTCACCCTTAGGTCGAGTTCGACTTGTTGTGCCACCAACGGTCACCCCGACGATCGTTCCTCACTTTGGAAGATGTAAGTTTGATACATTCTTTCCAGCACGACCATTGCACACTAATGGGAAGCCTTAGGTTGGGTTTGATTTATT
Source organism: Cymbidium sinense (assembly GCA_021442155.1). NCBI lineage: Eukaryota > Viridiplantae > Streptophyta > Magnoliopsida > Asparagales > Orchidaceae > Cymbidium > Cymbidium sinense. Next base: position 64,893,855 of record CM038225.1, read on the forward strand.
ATTGTACCAGCAGGTCACCCCGGTGGCTATTTTTTGCTTTGGAAGATATATGTCTGTTATGCTTTCTCCCTAACACAGCAGTTGCACACCGAAAGGAACCCCTTAGGTCGGATAGTCCCACCCTTCGACTGGTAGACTATCCCTTCGGATCGGTAAATCTAAGATAGGCACAGGCAGACATAGCCCCTTCTTAGTGTGGTCCATCACACACCGATGAGATCCATTAAATGAAATCAAGACAAATGAAAATGAACCAAACCAAATTAAAATAAGTCAAATGGAATTCAAATGAAATTAACTTAGATTACTCTTGAATTGAGGTAAGATCCCCAATGATGCTCACTTAGTAGTCGCCCTAGGTCGGGTTCGATTTATCGTGCATCCAACATATCACCCCAACGACTAGTCCCTATTTTGGAAGATGTAAGTCTGCTATGATTTCTTCATAGCACAGTTATTGAACATCAAAAGGTAACCCTTAGGTCGATTAGTCCTACCTCGTGGCTGGTAGACTACCCCCTTGGACTTGTAAATCTGAGATAGGTCAAGGACGACATAGCCCCTTCTCAGTGGGTCCATCGCACATCGACAGGGTCCACAACATAACACACCAATTAAATCATATCAAATCAAATCAAAATAAATCATATTAATCATCTTGACTACTCTTGAGTTAACATAAGTCCCTAATGACATTCACTCAGTAGTTGCATTAGGTTGGGTTCAACTTGTTGTGCTGTCAGCAGGTCACCCCATCAGTTGTCCCTTGCTTTGGAAGATGTAAGTCTTCTACGCTTTCTTCCTAGCACAACCATTGCACACTGAAAGAAAACCCTTAGGTTGGATAGCCCTACTTTATGGCGGGTAAACTACCCCTTTGGATTTGTAAATCTAAGATAGACAAAGCCCCCGTGAATCCTTCTTAGTGGATCCATTGCACACTGACTGGATCCATCAAATCAAAATAAATCATATTAATCATCAGGACTACTCTTGAGTTGAGGGAAGATCCCCAACGATGCTCACTCAGTAGTTGTCCTAGGTCAAGTTCTATTTGTTACGCATCCAATAGATAGCCCTAGTGGATGTCCCCTGCTTTGGAAGATGTAAGTTTGATATGCTTTCTTCTTAGCATAACTGTTACACATCGAAAGATAACCCTTAGGTTGGATAGGCCTACCTTGTGGCGAAAGTAGACTTCCCTTTGGATTTGTAAATCTAAGATAAGATGAGGCTCCCGTGGCTCTTTCTTAGTGGATCCATCGCACATCGGCAGGGTCCATCAAATTAAAATAAAATAAATTAACCATCATGACTACTCTTAAGTTGAGGTAAGATTCCCAGTGGTGCTCACTCAGTAGTCGCCCTAGGTCAGGTTCAATTTATTGCGCATCCAACAGATCACCCCAATAGTTGTTTCCCACTTTGTAAGATGTAAGTATGTTACGCTTTCTTCCTAGCACAACTATTGCACATCGAAAGGAAACCCTTAGGTTGGATAGCCTTTATGGCAGGTAGACTACCACTTTGGATTTATAAATCTATGATAGGCCAAGGCCCCCGTGGCTCCTTCTTAGTGGATCCATCGCACACCGACTGGGTCCATAAATACAATCAAAATTAAAATCAAACAAATTCATTGAAGCTCATATCCCAGTGGATAGGAACTCAGACAAATCAAATTCAAAACCAACCTCCCCAATAGAGTTAAATCAAATATAATAAATCAAATTCAAAATCATTCTCCCCAGTGGAGTCAAATCACACTCCTCCCTCAATGGAGTCCAAGTTAAAACAAACCAAATCAATCTCCCCTAGTGGAGCCAAATTAACAAACTAAATTAAACAAGTTTAGCTAGGCATATATTCCACAGCAGATATGCCTCCAAATCAAACATCAAATCAACCAAATTAATCTCCCTTAGTGGAGCCAAAATAAAACAAATTCATAAAATAAATCAAATCAAAATAGATCCAATCTTGATCCCTAGTGGATTCAAGCCCATATCCCTAGCAGAAATGCCCCAAATTAAATCTATAAAAAAAATTTAAACTCAAACTTGTATCCCTAGCGGATCCCCCATTCACAAAATTAAATCAAACAAAATAAAATAAATTAAATCAAATCTTCATTCCCAATGGATCTCCCTTACTTTTATGCCCTTGGCATAAATTTATCTCAATCAAATCCAAATTCATGTGTGATTCCCCATTAGATCTCTCTTCATGTCCTTGACATGAAAATCAATTCAAACCAAATCTCCTTGACTCTCTTATGCCATGAGTTGCATTGCACTAAGATCGTGATTCTATCTATCTCTTGGTTTAGGAGTAGATGGTCTCCATTAGTGCTTGTATTTCTTTGGACATTGTTGATCATCTCGGTTAACGCTAATATGTGTGTGGTATTTATTTTTGAGATATGGGACACCACGCAGATCTTAGTGGGTACTTATTGAAGTGATCGTGTATGACATTAAGGAATGATGTACTATCTCAAAAGATTGAAATCATCACCCCGTAATGGATCTAATCACCTAATAAGGACTCCTAAGGCATGATGGGTCTTCGAATGTACTAGAGATCTTTCCCCTACTTTACATGGAAAAGTAAAGTAGGGTTTATTTTAAGCCGGGTTTGTTAAGTTCCCTATGGAGGCAAGTCCCCATAGTTAATTACATCCTAAGGAATGAGATTCCTTAAGAATACTCTCGATTAAAGTAGACAATCATGATCTTCAAAGATTTCAAGATAAGACTATCAAATGATTGGCTATGTTAAAAATCAAATGGGATAGATTAAAAGGAAAGACTTATTTTGGAAGCCAAAGGAGATGAGCAAGGAATGCTTATGATACTAAGAAACCTAGTGAGCAATCCAATCTATCCTATGGTTGGGCTTTATATTTTTAAAATTGAAGAGAGTTAATTATTTGAGTTGGCATTTTATTAGAATACTAGGACTTATAATCCTACAATATAAGATTGTGGAAATATCTAAGAGGTGAGAGTTTATGCTTGTAGCTCGAAGGAAATAGCTACCTCGGATCCTAAGTTAGGGAGCATTGGTACAAACCACAAGCACGTCCTAAATCTAAGCGAAAGGTGGACATAATGATCTACTTCCATAAGAGAGGATAAATCGTCCAACTGTTGGACTTACATCCACCTGGAGTGGTCGCCAACTAACTCCTCTTACGCTTTAAATCCTTATAGGTAAGTCTTATGCTTTGCAAGATGGCTAGGCTGTTATTCATTTAGAAAAGAAACAAAGTCCTTAAACTCACTCCATAAGATACTAGAGCATGAGTAGTATGAATTCATGACTTAATATAATGCAAATTTTATCAAAATTATTTGATTCTCTTGGACTCGTTATTTTGATACAAGCTATGGGATTTTGTATGTCTAAATACATGAGAACTTGATTATGGGCCAAATCAAGAGAGAAATGGATGTTCTTCCATCAAAGGCTATCACAGGTTAAGCCTTTATTCTCTGGCATAGATGGAAGTCCCCTCTTAACAAGAGCGGAAAAATATGACATGCATGATATTATACATTCGATCATCCAGCTAGGGAGTTGCTAAATATTTTTTTATCTTGATTTAATTCTCAGGTTTTTATGCGAGGTTATGAATTATTTTAAAATTTTAGTTATGAGTTATTAATTAGGGTAGAAAAATTAATTTTATCCTAAGAGCCTACCACATCTAGGCTACACATTCAAGCATCAAACATGAAGAAACTAAGAAAAGCAAGCAATTCTAGTGTGCAATCTAAACAAAACATCAAATAATTTTATAGACTACCGTAAAAGAATAAAAGGCCAGTGCGGTTGGGTTCCACCGTACACCCCGAAAGAGAAAAAAAAAGATCGGTAGCCAAGCTCTACCCGGATTACAAAAAAAAAAAAAAAAATACTATGGGGGTCTTCTTTTCTTCATTTCTTCCTTCCCTTCCTTTTGATTTGATTTGCTCCAAAGGCATCACAGCGCACCTCAGGGACTAAGCCTTCTGGCCTATGCTCATCCTAATCTCCCATAACACTAATCTTAATTCTTAATACAAAATTATATTAAAAATAGGAAAAGTAAATCTAGCTACACCTGAAAAATAAATGTTAGTTAAACACAATATACAACCCAAGCAGTTATATGAATAATTTAGACTTAGCACCCCACACATGGGTAACCAAGTCCACCTATTCTAGCATGGGTTATGCTCATGGGCTAAGCAACCTGCACAGCAAAAATATTTATATTTCTATTACAGCGGCCCCTTAAACACAAACCCCTGTAGAAGATATGATTAGGCTAATAACGGCCTAACATTCTGTCTACGAAGCATACACCCTAACATACAGTTTAAAATATTACATCATAAAACACAACACAACATCATACATACAATCAATACATCAACCTAGCCTAATTCTAGGGTCAGTGACCTAGTATTCTAGTGTGTGAAAAGAGGGCTTGTGTAGCAAGACTTTGCTAGGCTTCTTTAGTTTAAGTTTCAATTTGGGGTTTGAATTTGTTTAAATTTTTCCTTTGGGTGGTTTCAATTTAAATGATTTAATGATTTATTTTTCATTTTTTATTTCACTTTTATTTGGTTAAAGTGATGTTTATGTTTTAAAGAATGAAAAGTAGAATGAATTCCATTTGTAGATGGAACTCACCCTATTCTACATCCTAACTCCTAAAGAGTCTAAGTAAGGTCCTTAAGCATCTTAATTTAGCCATTTGAATTTGTGTAATTTATTTCATTTGATTTATTTGATTTGATTTAGATTTTAGAATTTGAGTTTGTTTAATCTTCATGTATTTGATTGATTAAATTTGGATAAATTTTTTTGATTTAATTAAATCTTGATAATTTGATATTCTTAATATCTAATGAAGTTTAAGTTTATTTAAATCCATGTTTTTTTGATTGATTAATTTTAGATTAGATGTTTTGGTTTAATTAATATTTTGATAATTCAATATCTTTTAATTCAATCTCTAGTTTCTTTCCCTTGGGTTCTAATTTAATTCCTTAATTTCATATGATTAATATCATTTCGTTGTTGTTTAAATTCATTGATTTTATTATTCCATTTAAGTTTGACTTAGATTGGTGAATGTATTTTAATTTACTTATGATTTATTTGAAGTTTAATGTATTCTTTTATTTGAATTTCAATTAAGGGTTTAACTTATTGAATTTAGCCGTTTAGTTCATGTATAGATTATCTCTTTAGTTTGATGATTAATATTTTATCTTAATACATTAGGTTTGTTTTATTTGAGTTTTATTTTTTTTTATTTTGATATTATTTGAAATTAAGAGTAATTGAGTATGATTTAATAACTTTAGAGTTTATATTAAATTTTATGTTTATTTTATTTGATTATGGTTTATTTATTATAGTTCGATTGGATAAAATGAATTGAAATTTTGCTTTGATTTAATTGAGTTTGATTATTTATGATTAGAATTTCATTTTAATTTCATTCATTTATGATGTTTGTTAGATTTTAATTTATGTTTTGATTTTACACATTTTAATAGTTAATTAGTTTATCTTATTTAAGTGGGTTGAATTAGATTTAACTTGATTATTTATTAAATTGGTGAGTGTCTTTCTTTATTTGATTTGATATTGATCTATGGGTTTGCTTAGGTTCAATGTGATTATTAGTTTAATTAAGAAGTGTGTTTAGGTTAATTATTAGATTAAATAAGGGTTTATTTTATTTTTAATTTGGTTTCACATTTGTTTTGGTTGATGATGTAATGACTTAATGATTTAGGTTTAATTTAAGATTTGATTGGCATTTAATTTCACTTTAATTATGTTCAAATTTATGTTTGATTAAGCTTAAATTTAATATGATTAATTTGATTAACTTAATTAGTTTATTTAAGAGGTGTGATCAAATTAATTTGTAGAATAATTAAGTGTTTGATTTGAATTAATTTTAATGTGATTTATAAAGTTAATTTGGTTCATTAAGATGGTGGATTAATTCATTCAATTTGCATTAATTAAATGCTTAATTAATTAAGTTTGATTAAGAGTAATTAAATTTTAAAATCATTAGATTAATTAAAGGTTTGTTTAATTAGAGATTAATGACTTAACTAGCCATATATGACTTATTTGATTTGATAGTTTTAATTAAGCATTTACCTACATTTTATTGATTAAAGGGTTATCATTGTTATTATCATTTGATTAGATTAAGTGATTTAATTGCTTTTTATTTCAATTAAACTTGATTATTCATAATCATAGTTAGGTTTGATTTTCTTCATTTATTATGTTCATTAGATTTCATTCGTGTTTGATTTAGTTGTTAGGTTTATGTATTAATGTCTTAATCATCTTATTTCAAATGGATTGATTTAAAATGTGATTTAATCATATCTTAATTAAATTTACTTTAGCTTTATTTGGTTTAAATTGATTAATATCAAATGATTATGTTGAATTGGTTTATTAATTAATTTGATTTTTAGTTTATTTAATGATTAATTAATATTTAATTTATTTTAATTTGTTAAGTAGTTCCATATGATTAAGATTCAATGCTTGGTGTAGGTTTGACAAGATTAGTTTGGTTGTATATCAAAGTTTCATTGATTTATTCAATTATGAGTTTGATTTAAAGATCTCAACATTTAACTAAATTTCATTAACTCAATTAGGTTTAGTTAATTTTAATTTCATTTGAGTTATATATGATATTTTTTTGATTTAAAGTTTGATTACCAATCATTTGGGTATTATATGATTTCTGATTTTGATTAGATATTTAAATTATTTTAGCTTATGTATTCCTTAATTGATTAAAGTTTAATCCTAAGTGTTTGTTTGGGGTTAATTAGGCCTTAGAAAATCATATTATTTCTTTAAGGGTCCTAGATATTAACTGAAGTGATTTAAGTTATTTTAAAGACTTCTATGTAATTTTATGATTTTTTATTTAAATTATTTTATTAAAATAGACAATATGAACTTCAAAATTTAAGTTTTCCTATTCCAAAATTCTTCTTACTTGACATTTTTATCATAGATGTGTTTTAACTTTAATTTGAATCCTTGAAAATTTCAACTCAATATGACTTATATTTTTAGGATAATTAATGAAATTTATTTTTTACTAAAACTTAAATTAAGCTCAAACCATTCATTGGAATTTGGATATTTTTACTTTTTTGGATTGGTCTCGGAAAGGCGAATCCAACGAGCCTTTATTTAAAATTTTTTGCTAAGTATTTTATTTTTTATGAGTTTTTAAAGTTTCAGGATACTTAAATAATTTTTAAAATCAGAAAATAGGTGATTTTCAACTTAACCATCAACGCCCGCGGTGCCGAGTGTACATGGCCGCGATTATCGTGTTACGCGTGAGACACGGCCGATTGGCGCATCGGTGCCATGTGTGGCAAGCGAGAAAGTCTCGCGACATGGGATGGCGACGCGCAGAACCATCCCATCGTGGGATATGGTCCATTCGATCCATGGATTGAGGAAAAGCGTAGAAACGGCGTGTGATCCGGCATTGATTGCGATCAGGCCAATTCGATCCGCGGTCCAAATGGCTGAGATCATGCAGATTGTTACATGAAACGGGATCTAGATCACATGATCTGAGTCATCCGATCTCCCTAAATGGGAGATCGGACGGTTGCTGCTTCACGTGATCCGATGAACAGTAAAATCAAGCCTTTTTTGCTAAATCAAAATGAAATCTAATCCAAATGAGCTCATTTTTTGCGATGATTTTCACCGAAAATCTCATGATTCGTATTAGGACTAAATATAATGAAAAAAAATGTAGGGCTCCTCTAAGGAAATTTCTAAAAATCGTGTAATGATTGACACAAATAGAAGTTTCTAAGACCGGCTAAAGTTTGGTGAAATTATCTCGCCGGGAATAATTTTCGATGGCAGTGAAGATCCGAACGACCTCTTAGGTGTAAGAGGAAGCTTTGGAATGAGTGTAGCCTTCGTCTTCACTTTAGAATGATGTATCTTCTAGTGCTCGCCATTTTCTCATCGAAATCAACTAGGTTTTGATTTTTCTAGCCTAAGAGAGATGGGAAAATGATTGTTAGTTGTTTTTGGGAGCTCTTGGGGGCTGAATAATGGTATGAGGAAAAGAAATGAAGTCTCATTTCCTCCTCCTTTAATAGTTGCTGAAAATCCTTTTTTTTTTAAATTTTTGGCTCAAAAGTGTTGTCATTTTGCTTGGGGTGGTTAGGATGGATGATGGAATGATTGAAGACTTTAGATTTTTGCTCCAAAATCCTCTTTTATTGTCGTATGATCAGCTCCATTGAATGCAAATGTTGGAGAGCTGAATGCATGTGATGGGGAGAATTACATGAGGTTGGGTGAAATCCTATGTGGGGGAGGATCCATGAGGGATTTAATTGGGTTGGGTTGATTTTGGGCTGATCCCAAATAGGATTGGGTTGGGTTTGATTAGCCCCCAATGGGTCATGGCTTGGTTTCAAGAGATTTGGCTCAATTTGGGTCATATGGGTCATATTGGGTTAGACTGACCAATTGGTCAAATTGAGTCAAACCAAGGCTTAGGTTAGGTTCAAATAATAATTTGAAGTATTTTGGTATGATCAATTTGATTTAATTTGTCTTAGAATTGATTTTGGCTCATTTGAAATCAAATGGATCAAATGGGTCAAGTTGACCAATTTGACCAAAATTGGCCAAATTGGCTTGGGTTATGGGTTGATTCATGTTCAATTAGCTAAGTAAATATGAATCTGATCTTTAGCTTGAATCAATTTGGATTTAATTTGAATTTAAGAAAAATTAACCCTTTAGACCAATTTGGGCTAAATGGCTCAATTGGTCTCGATTGATCAAATTGGGTTCAATTATGGCTTTGATCAAGTTCAATAATCAAATTGGAATGAACTTGAGCCATTGGTTACAATCAATTTGGGTTATACTATAATTTGATCTAATTTGCCAATTTGGGTCAAATTGGTTTGAATGACCAATTGGGCTTGGTTTGGCTCAATTAGTGGTCAAGTCATATTTAAATATTAATTTTGGGTTGATTCTAATCAATTTGATGTAGGATGAGTTTTGGCTAGTTTTGGTTCATTTAGGCTAAGGGTTGACTTGGTCAAATGACTAAGTTGATTAGGTTTGACCCAATTGATTGCAATTGATCATCCTAATGTGATCAACAATCATGATGGAAGGTTTTGGTGAGCTTGGTTCAATCCAATTTGGGTTGAATTGGAAGTTGGCTCAAATGGATCCTTTAGATCACTTTAGGTCAAGTGGACCTAAGTGGGTTAATTAGTTTGGTTTTGGTTTGATTCAAGTTTAGTTGAACTTATATATGAGCCAAGGATTGAAATATAAATTCAACAACAATCAATTTGGAGTCCAATAGGTTTGAGCTCAATTGAAAGTTTCAAGTCAAAAGGGCTAAGTTAAGCTTGACTTAGGTTGACTTGAATTTGGTTTAATGATTATAGGTTTCATTTATATTTGGGTAAATAATTGAATTAATGATTGATTCAAGAGAAAATCCATTGGTTTCGAGTTGATTTGGATAGGATTTGGTTAAGTCTAAGAAATTGGCTTAAAGGGTATAAATTGGATTTTGGTTTGACGTTGGATTTTGTCTTGTCCATTTGGATTTATATTATATTTATATTTATAAATATAAATGAAGGAATAATTGATTTATAAAGGAATCAATTGAATTTAATTTGATTTAAAGGGAGTTTTGGCTAAGCTTATGACGATGGTTCATATGGCATCAGAAGGGTCTAAGGATTTGAATTTGATTTAGGTTTCAATCATATGAAGTCAAATTTGAAATTAGATTTGAAATTTGAATTTGAATTCAAGGTTTGTTTTGAGATATCAATCTGGTTTGATTTGAGAAGGTGTATATGGATTGGGTTTAGGTTATAGGATAGGTGATTCCTTAAGTCCTAAGGCATGACCTAATCCTATGATTAACCCTTCTAAGTCTTTAGGCTTAGGTTAAATGTTCACCTAATCAGTAGATGTGTCCTATGACTAAAAAAATCTTAGTGTCTAGAAGATTCCTAAGTCTAAGTGGATGTGGTTGAGAGCTCACTCCAAAAGTGAGGTCAACAACGTGCGGTGTTCCCTGTTAGTTACACCACACATATTGTGAGTCCTTTTGTTGATCTCACTTTTGGAGTGAGGGGTAAATCTTCCCATCATAGATCTAGGAGTCTTCTAGATACTAAGGACTCCTTAGTCATAGGACACTTCTAGTGGCTAAGTGAACACTTAACCTAAACCTAGAGACTTTAAGAGGGTTTGCCAAAGTTTAGGATAAGCCTTAGGACCCAAGGTGACTCACCCACCCTATGGCCTAAACAAGCTCATGCTTACCTCCTTAGCCAAAACTTAGATTAAACCCAAATTTAATGAAACTCAATAAAAATCTAAATCAAATATAGTTGAATTGAAATCTAAATTCAATTAAGCTTGGGCTGAGGTAATTAGATTGATTAACTCAATTAATCCATTTAAGTTCAAACTCACTTAAGTCCAAATTAAAGTAAATTAAATCAAAATTAAATTAAATTAAATCAATTTAAAAGCCTAAAATCAATGCATAAATTCAAATGAGGTTCAAAGTGGCAAATAGGTTTTTTGACCTAGAATTGACTCATGTGGGCCCCACTAAGTGAAAAGTCAACAAACCAAAAATTGTCCAAATTAAATCACTCCGAAAGCTCAAAATCATCAAATGAATATGCTTAAATATAAAGCTAAATAAATCTAAATCAAATAAGTCTCAAATGGATTAATTGGATCATTTAACCCATTAAGCTCAATTTGGATTAAAACGGATTCAAATCAAAATTAACATCAAATAAAATGAAACAATTAATCTAAATCACAATGATCACTTAATCAAATATGATTAGAGCTTAAACATATCTTGGTTGAGTCTAACAAAATATTTAACTCAATTGAACCCAATTTGACCCATTTGAACTCAATATGGGTCCAATCTAAATCCAAGCCAAATTAAATCCAAATAATTGATCAAGAACATTTCAAATAATTTATAAAATATAATTGAAACATAATCTAAACATAGAATGACAAATTAAGTCACATAAATCAACTTAACTAATTTTGATCAAAGTTGGTCAAACATTGGTCAAACTTGGGTCAAATTTAAAATGAATCCAAATTGAATAAAATTAATCAATCAAAACCATCATGACTGATCAATTAAACATAATTAAAGCAAATCCAAAGCTAATTGGTCAAACCGGGTTGCTTGAATCCAACCCAACTCATTTGGGTCAACATGAGTTGACCCAATCCCAAATTGACCCCAAATTTGATAAAACACTCAAATCATCATGTAAAAAAAAGTTGAATTTAAACCTTTATGTCTGGGTGAAATCAAGAGAGAGAGAGAGAGAGAGAGAGAACACAATCTTGCAATCGAAAATCATCCCTGGCTTAGTAATTCTCAAATCTCGTAGCCGGCCTTAGGAATGCTTGTTTGTGAGAATATTTGCTCGATTTTAGGAATTTTTTTTAGATATCCCTTGCATCTTTCATTTTAAATAATCCTAATGCAAAAATAGAAGTTTTTTTTGGTGAGAATCGATGTGAAATTGAGCCGTCTTATTTTTCAATTTGCAATTTCCATCGGTTTCGCTGTTCAGCGTCGGCGTTGTGTCGAAGCAACAAAAGCATGTCGATCTCCCATTCAAAAAAACATATGGTTGAAATTAGCACTAGATCATTTTGATTTTAGCTCGTTCAGATTGTGGGTTCAATTCGGAACGTTCGATCTATGATCGGACGGTCGAATCTAACCCCACATCATTCCACTCGGTTTCTCGCTTAAAGTCCACACGGCACCGCACCAGTCAATCGCGGCATGCCACATGGTGCCACGTGCCACGCCGTTCCCAAGTCTGGCGTCGGCGTGGCATGATCCGTCTGGCCGTTAAGTGAGAAAATCGGCAATTTTTCGATTAAAAAAAAAGTAAATTGCCTAAAACTTCAAAAATTCATAAAAACTAAACTACACAACAAAAAATTGCAAATATAGGCTCGTTAAATTTGTCTTTCCGAGAGGAATCCAATGAGACTAAATTCCCCAATTTCTATTAGGTATTTTGAGCTTAATTTAAGTTTTAATGAAAATCAAATTTCATTAATTAAACTATAAATACAGATCAGATTGATTTGAAATTTTTAGAGATTGAAATTAAAGTTAAAATATACCAACCATAAACATTTCAGGTCAAAAGAACTTCTGGATTAGGAGATATTAAATTTTGAAATTCAGATTGTCTATTTTAATAACATAAATTAAATAAAAATCTAGAAAATCATAAAAATCTTCAAAATAGCTTAAATCACTTTAGTTAACATCTAAGATCCTTGGAAAAATAATATGCTCTTCTGAAGCTTAATATACCTAAAATAAGCACTTAAGATTAAGATAAAATCAATTAAAGAATTAATTAAAATGAAATTCATAATAATCTAAATATTAAATTGAAATCAAAAATAAAATAACACTTATGCAATCATTAATCAAATTACAAATCAGAAAAATATTACATAATCTTAAAATGAAATTAAATTAAGCATAATTAATCCTAATTAAGTTAATGAAATTCAATTAAATGATTAAATTTCAAACTAAACAAACCAATGAAACTTTGATATAAATCAAACCTACACTAAACATTGAATCTTAATCACATGAAGCCACTTAATAAATTAAAATAAATTGAATATTAATTAATCATTAAATAAACTAAAAATCAAATTGATTAACAATCTAATTCATCTTAGCTAATCACTTAATATTAATCAAATAAAACTAAATAAAATTAAGCCTAACTTAATCAAGTTAATATATAACTAAATCAAACCTAATTCAATCCATTAGGAATAAGATAACTAATTAATCATTAATACATGAACCTAATAACTAAATTAAACATAAATTCATCATTAAATTATTAAATGAAATTAAATGAACATAATAAATGACTAAAATCAAATGAAACTCTAATTATAAATAATCAAGCTTAATTGAACTAAAACTAAATAATTAATTCAATTAATCTCATCAAACAATAATAATCATAATAATAATCCTTTAATCAAATCAAATTCAAGTAAAACACTTAATTAAATCTATTAAATCAAAACACTCACCTGTGGGAAATTAAATCATTAGTTTCTAATTAAACAGATATTTAATTAATTTTAAAAAAATATTCAAAATTTAATTATCCTTATTCAAATCTAATCAATTAAACACCTAATTAATGCAAACTTAATGAATCAATCCATCATCTTAATGAACCAAATTGATTTAAATAAATCACATTAAAATTAATTCTTAAATCAAACTCAAATCAAATACTTAATTAATCTACTAATTAATTTGATAACACATCTTAAAATAAGTTAATTATGTTAATTATTAATCATATTAAACCTAAGTTTAATCAAACATGAATTTGAATTTAATTAAAATGCAATTAAATGTCAATTAAATCTTAAACAAAACCTAAATCATTGGTTATTAATTACATCATTAACAACAAACATGAAATCAAATTAAAAAATTAAATAAATATCTAATTAATCTAATAAATAGTATAATCACACCAAATTAAACTAATAAACCGATCAAATTAAATCAAATTAAGCTCATCAATTTAAATCATAATAAAAATTAAATCTAATTCAACCTACTTAAATAAGATAAACTAATCAACTATTAAATGTATGAATCTAATAATTAAATCCAAACATAAAATTAAATACAAAGTAAACTCTAATAAACATGATAAATAAATAAAATTAAAACTAAATTCTAATCCTTAATAATTAAACTCAATTAAAATCAAAGCAAACTTTTAATTCATTTTATCGAATCGAACTATAGATAAATAAACAATAATCGAATTAAATAAACTTGAAATTAAATCTAAACTCTAAAGTCGTCAAACTTATCCAAATTCCAATCAATTTTAAAATAAGTTAAACAAAAATAAAATCCAAATAAACAAACCTATTAAACCAAGATAAGAGATTAATCATCAAACTAAAGGAATAATCAATATACATAAACTAAATGGCTAAATTTAATAAGTTAAACCCTTAATTGGAATTCAAATAAAAGAATACATTAAACTTCAAATAAATCATAAGTAAATTAAAATAAATAAATCTCTTCAATTTTAAATATATAAAGCTCAATTATAGGGTAGATTGGAATGCTCATTAGGTTTCCTAGTATCACAAACATTTCCTACTTATTCCCTTTGGCTTCCGTAAATAAGTTTTCTCCTTGAACATTCTCACATGATTTTTCAATATAACCAATTTATTGATAGTCTAGCCTTCAAATCTTTGGAGACTTTAATTTCTACTTTCATCGAGAGTATTCCTAAGGAATTCACTTTCCTTAGGATGTAATTAACTATGGATGCTTGCCTTTGTGAAGAAAAATATTCCAACCTTCATCTTATCCTTTTTGAAGAGGATAAATAAAAAAATAAAAATATTACACCTTGTTGGTTAGGATGCCATGCAGATCTACAGATGTGCTTATTCAGGTGATCAGATACGTCATCAAGGAATAGTATACTATCTCAGGAGATAGAAATCACTACCCTTTAATGGACCTAATCACATCAATAAGGACTCAAGGACACCGTCACATATGTACAAGATTCTTTCTACTTTACATGGAAAAGTAAAGCGGGTTTTTTTTAAATCGGGTTAGTTCCTAGAGGGCAAGCCCCCATAGCTAATTACATCCTAAGGGATGGGATCCTTTAGGAATACTCTCAATTAAGGTAAATGATCATTGTCTTTAAAGATTTCAATAGGAAAGGACTATCAATCGATTAGTTCATTTTTTTGAATATCAAATAGGATTGATCAAATAGAGAGAGTTATTATCGAAGCCAAAAGAAAGATAAGTAGGAGATGCCCACGATATTAGAAAACTTAGAGAGCATCTCAAACTATCCTATGGTTCGACTTTATATTTTTGAAATTGATTTAATTTATTTGAGTTGAATTTTTTATTAGAAATTTAGGACTTATGATTCCATAACACAAGATTATGAAAATGCCTAAGAGGTGAAGATTTAAGCTTATGACCAACAAAGGGGAAAAGCAACCTCAGAACCTAAATCTAAGGATCTTTGGCAAGGGCCGAAAAAATAACCTAAATCTAAGGCAAAAATGAGTATTTGGTTTGCCTCCACAAGAGAGGACAAACCACCCGACTATTTGGACTTACAA
The DNA here is from genome assembly GCA_021442155.1 of Cymbidium sinense. Taxonomy (NCBI): domain Eukaryota; kingdom Viridiplantae; phylum Streptophyta; class Magnoliopsida; order Asparagales; family Orchidaceae; genus Cymbidium; species Cymbidium sinense. Next base: position 64,909,191 of record CM038225.1, read on the forward strand.
CCTCCTAGGGGTGGCTGTCAACTAACTCATCCTATGATTTTTAATATATGTAGGCAAGTCTTATGCTTTATGCAAAATAGTTAGGCTGTTGTTTATTTAGAAAGAGACTAAGTCCTTAAAATCACTCCCTAAAGAGACTAGATCATGTAAGGACATGTTTCAAATGACCTAAATCTAATGCAATTCAAATTTCATTTTATATTTATTTTTGGACAATTATTTTGACTCAGGATAATATGATTCATATGCCTAATGCATGAAAAATAAAGTTGTTGGATAAAATCAATGAGAAGGGAGGAGGTGTGTTTCCACCATGGCTCTCTAAGGTTAAGCCACATTTCTATGGCAAAGGTGGAAGCCCTCCAATCAAGACTGAAGCAAGATGTATTTGTGAATGATGTTATAAAAGAAAGTACTCATCTAGCTAAGGGGTTACTAATTCTTTTATCTAGATTTTAAACCTAAGCTTTATGTGAGGTTATGAATTCTTTATTTTTAATTTTGAGTTGTTAGATTTGGTAAAAGATTTATTTTTTCCTAAGAGCCTAATCCAAATCCAGGCCATATATAAAGTAAGGAAGAAACTAGGAAAAGATGTCACTTAATGTGAAAATTAAACAAATTAACAATCAATTGATGAAGCTAATCACAAAAAATAAGAGGTAGTGGGGCACCACCGCACAAAAAAAAATAAATTGGGTAGCCAGCTCTATATACAACCTGGATTAAAAATAAATTAAATTACAATTAAGCAAGGAATTCATTATTATGGGGGTCTTCAAGCTTCATTTTTTCTTTCTTCTTTTCTTCTTTCTTCTTATTTTCTTCTTTTTTCTTTCTTCTTTGGTTCCTCCTTTTGGATGGTTGGAAGGTGGATGCTCCAAGGCTTCACATGGTGCATAAGATAGGATCTCATGACCAATGTTCATCCTAATCCCCATAATAATCATTCCAAAATTCTAATTGTAAAATTTACATAAAAAAGAATAGAAATCTAACTAACACTTGCAAAATAGAGATTAGCTAAAAATAATCACACAAATCCCAAGAAAGTATATTGGACTTATCACCCCACATATGGGTGAATAAGTTCATCTGCCTATTGGATTATGTTTAGGGGAATAATCACCTGCAAGCAAAAGTATTTATATTTTTTATTTATTATAGCACCCCTTAAGCACAATCCCCTATAAAAAATAATGGTTAGACTAAGATCGCCCTATCATTCATTCTACAAGCATACATTCTAACCATGCACTGCACTAACCTAAAGCTAGAAGTGGTGACTTAGTCTAATGTGCGTGCTTTGGAGGTTTGTGTGGTATGCTTAGCTATGGCTTTAAGTAAGAATTTTCTAAGTGTGAAATATGTTCAATTTAGAGGAGGGTTTCATTTAAGTTATTTAATTGATTTGGGTTGATTTTATTTCATGTTTTGATTAGGTTCAATTGAATCCTACAATTAATTACTATGTTATAAAGAGAGGGAAAGAGAAGAGAACTTCTCTTTCCTTCCCTAACCTAAGTCATTTTTAAAAGTAGATTCATATTTTGATTTTATTTAATGAATATTTTTATTAAGTGTTTTAATTAATCCAAAGTTTAGATGAACTCTAAACAAACCCATTCAAAAAGAAAGATATTTTAAGATTAAACAAAATGAACCAAATTCATAAAACATACATCACTTCATTTCTTTTCCAACATATATAACGTGCATAGGAATGAGTCCTAAGAATATCTATACATACAAATTAGAATGTTTAACACACTTTATGATGCATGCTAAGTAGTTCATTTAAGGAAATTTGGAAGCTTATGATGCATGATTTTCCTTAAGTAGAAAAGGGATTTCTTATCCAATTTTTCACATGCACACATGAAAGTAAGAAAGGCATAAGTGAGTACAACGCATTGTTAACCAGAGGTGTAAGGTACAAGACCTACTTAGGGCTACATAAAGTCTAGCAACCTCAGGGTTGTCCAGATTAATATACAACTTCTCTTAAATACAAATATATGTACAAAAGAAATGAATGGAAAGAAAGAATGCAAAAATTTGTATTAGTTGATTCATTTTGTTTACGCAATTTATATGTGCAAGCATAGGTAACCCTTCTTAAGTATTAGTATAGGAATGAATAGGATATGGAATTAGGAAAGTGTTAGGTTCTTTACAAATAAATCATACATCTTACCAAATCCTATTCAAAACTATAATAAAAGAAAAAAGAAGGATGACCTGCACTAAGCACATCTTTATATCTTACTCACATGCAAGATTATAATTAAAATATAAGTAACATACTTTCATATTTGATAATTGATTCATATATTTTGAAAATAGTTTGAATTTAATAGTGATAATAGCCACTCATATTATTACTTTAGCCAACACATGCAATTTTGACATAAAGTAAATAATTTTATTTTGAATTTGATTTTAAAAAAAAATGGCTGCATGAAATCATATGACATACATATTTAACATATTGGGGAAAGAATCAAATGCAATGAAAGCATGTAAACATATTCACTTCAATTAAATCCTAAAGATAATCTTATGAAATAAGAAAGCTTAAAATAAATCAAAGTTTATTCAAGATGATTTTTGTTTGATTTAGAATTTGATTTAATTTTCAAAATGTGAGTTGAGTTTGCTGTTCCTAACCCATTCCACATGTGTTTGATATTTTTGTTTAATTTTTATATGATTAGATTCATTTTTAGATTTTTGATTAGGTTAAGGTATGAATTAAGCAAGTTAATTAACCCTTACCTACACCACATTAGCATAGTTAACCAAGTAATTATGAGCCAATGAGATGACATAAAACCTCACAAGGAATTTAAACTTGCAATGCACCTAGTAAGAAAAGGGCCTAATGCAATTTGGCTCATGATTAATAGTTAATTAAACTAAGGGGTTTAACTTAAGTAATTTCAAAACACCTCTTCACACATATGAATTGAGTTTTGATTTTCTTGATTGAACTTAGGCTCTTAAACACCTAAGCATCTACCCAAAGTAGATTAATTAAGTTCTAGAAGGTTTTAGAATTTTTAGGAATTAATTAAGAGAGAAATTAATGAATTAACCTTTAATTAAGAGAAGATTAAGGAAAGAAAAATGGGTTTATGGAATAGCTTAGGGGAAATACCTCACTGGATCTAACCTTAATCAACTCCAATAAGGAATCAAAACACTAATCACCCTTAATTACATTAAGAGGGTAATTAGTAAATGCATTTGTAATTCCCCCAATTAAGCCTTCAATAAATCCCAATAAAATTAGATGAGGTAAAAGTCATCCCCCAAAACATACCCCAGATGTTTGGGAGTAATCAAATGATTAATTAAGGAGTAATTAACAAAATCATATTTCCATTAAAACCCAAAATCAGAGAAAAATATAATTCAAAATCCATTGAAATCATTTTTAGAATGTTCTAGATGAAATTATCTTTCAGTAAAAATTTACCTCATATTTTTTTGATTTTTATGGAGGGAGATATGAATTTTTGAAGCTTAAGGGATTAATTAAAATTAATTAAATCCCTAACTAATCCCTCCATAACCGCACGAGTGGTGTCGCTCTTTACACGCTTGCTATGAGGGGTTACTTAAACATTGCATCACAGAGGGGGCATGGTGGCGAGACGCAGTTTGATCCCTTCCGTTCGATCAAGGATCGAAGTGCCAGGGATTACCCTGTGGTTTTAAAAGGGATAAATGATTTATAAAACATGCGTTTAATCTCAGTTGTCCATCCAAAATGTGCAAATGGACAGCTGGGATTACCCTAGTTCTTCCTTGAGGATCAATATAGATCATCCATGATCTAAGGGAAGGTCCGAGCTCGATTGAGCTCGGATTGGAATAAAACTTTACCCACACCATCTAATGCTAATGGCAAGCCTATCCAATGGTAGAATTCTCATGCCATGATAATTTCTTTCACAAAGGACCAACACCTCCTAAGCTTAGTGATCAAAAAATGTCATACCTCACCAGCACTCGAGTTTGATAAGGTAGCTTCATCTAGTGGAGACAAAGCCCTGTTGAAAGTTTCAAGCCTTGGGGTTGAGTAGATCTCTCTATGGACCAACACCTCCACTCCTTGCTTGCGGCTTTGATCGAATTCAACTCCTCCTTGCTTTAGGAACTTGTGTGAATGTTTAGGTGCACTCGACTTGGTCCCCTGAGGAAGTGTGCAAAGGGAATTGCAGTGGATTGGAGTGAAGAGGAAGTTAGGAAATGAGAGGAGCTACCCTATTTTCTAAGGAAGAAAAATTGAGAAAGTTTGCTTTCAATTGCCTCTTAGGAAGCTTAAGAATGCTCTCTGATGGATCCTAACACTCTCTAGGACTCAATCGATAATGAAGGTGATGAATTCAAATGGAATTAGGGGGAGTATATCTCCCCCTATGGAAATTGGATGACCGAAGCTTGGGTTACCATTTTGATCCAATTGATCATATGGAAATGGTTGTTTGGGGCTTGGTACATGGTCGGTTTGAGCTAGTGGATGGTGGTAACCTCCCATGTGCTTCAAATCAAGTGGAGGGAGGTTTTTGAATTGGCTAATTTGAGCTAGGGGTCGATTTTGGCCTTGGGTCCATTTGGGCTAATCCAAACTCATTGGGCTGGGTGCACCACTCTCCATTGGGTCTACTTGACCTATTAGGAAGGTATCAAGTTGATATGAAGAGGGCTTGACCAAATTTCCCATGGATTTGACAAAAAATTGTTCTATGGCCTAGGGGTAGAATGGTCATTTTGCTAATTTTTGAATTCGAACATGTTTGGTATGTTGAGAAAATAGGTTTGGCCAATTTTCATTGGATTTGGAATTCATTTGATAAGGTTTGGCTCATGTTGACCCATTTTGGTCAAAATGGGTCAACTTGGGTCAAGTTGACCAATTGGTCAAATTGGGTCAAAACAAGGGTTGGGTCAAGTTCATATGATCATTTGAAATGTTTTGGTGGCTTTGGTTTGATTTAATTTGGTTTAGTTTTGAATTTGGCTCATATGACTTCATTTAGGTCAAATGAGTCAAGTTGACGGCCCATTTGACCTATTTGAGCTAGGTCAAGGGTAGGTTTAGATTTGGTTCATCATATGGAGTGGATTGGTATCTTTGTTTCCAATCAATTTTGGTTAAGTTTGAATTTGGCTCAACATGACCCCTTTAGGTCAAGTTGGGTTCAAGGTCAATTGGGCTAGGTTAGGTCTAGTTGGCTAATTGAGGCTTTGGTCAAGTTCAACAAGTGATTTGGAATGAACTTGACCCATTGGTTTCAATCAATTTGTCTTAGATCAAGCTTTGACACTTTTTGACTTTTTAGGTCAAGTTGGGTCAACTTGGGTCAAGTGGCCGTAGCTGGTTAGGCTCAAATGTTGACTTGGTCAAGTTCAAACATAGTTCATGAATGAACTTAGATCAATGGTCTCAATCAATTTGGCCTATGGTGGATTTTGGTTATGTTGGGTTTCATTTTGGCTAAGTGTTGACTTGCTCAACCCTTAGGTTTGACTTGGTTTGACCCAATTTGGTTGATTGATCATCCCATGATGATTGTTGATCATGATGAGAGATAGGTGAGTTTGATTCAATCCAATTTGGTTAGGATTAGAATTTGGCTCATAAAGGTACTTTAGGTCACTTCGGGTCAAGTGAGCCTAAGTGGGTCAAATGGCTTGGTCAAAGCTTGATTTGAGTTTGATTTAACTTGTATATGGACTTATGATTGAAATATAAATCCATTTGTAAGTGGTTTGAACTCAAATGGGTTTTGATCCATTTGATAATTTCAAATTCAAAGGAAGAATATGAAGTTATTTAGGATTTGATTCTTGAATTGGATTTTGATTTGGTGATTGAAGTTTTTATTTATATTTAAATTCATGATTATAGGGTTGATTGAATCATAAAGGAAAAATCAAGAGTTTGGCTATGTTCAAGGTTTTGACTTGAAAGGCTTAGGTTAGATTTTGAATGGATTTGAGTTTGATTTTTGGAATTGGTTTTGATTGTTTGAATTTATATTTCATTTATATATGTGAATATAAATGAGAATATAAATGGATAATGAGAAAATTTCAAGGATTTGAAGTGATTTGATCATGATTTAGGCTAAGTCCATTAGAAGGAATTTAAAGGACTTAAGGAAATTTCATGAATTGATTTTGAATTTTGAGTTTAGTTTGATTGGTTTGAATTCATATTTCATTTATATATGTGAATATAAATGACAATATAAATGAATTATGAGAAAATCCCATGAATTTGAAATGATTTGATCATGATTTAGGCTAAGTCCTTAAGAAAAGATTAAGGACTTAAGAAAGATTTGGACTTAGGAATTTCATTCATGGATTTCAATCATGGATTTCAATTATGAATTTCAATCACATGGAGTTGATTGCAGTTTGGAGAAAATCAAATAAGATTGATTTGAAGTTTGACTTGAAGGAGAGAAGCTGAGGAATGGTTCAAGCTAAGGGTAGGCAAATTTTTCTAACACCCCTATAGCATGACCTATTCCTATAACTAACTCTTCTAAGTCTCTAAGGCTAGGTTGAGCGTCCACCTAATCACTATATGTGTCTTAAGACAAAGGAACTCTTAAAATCTAAGAGGAGTCCTATGCCTAAGAAGGAGGGGTTGAGAGCTCATTCTAAAAATGAGGTCAACAGCCTCCATAGGGAACTTAACGAACCCAGCTTAATATAAATCCTAGTTTACTTTTCCATATAAAGTGTGGGAAAAATCTCTAGTATATTCAAAGACCCATCATGCCTTAGGAGTCCTTATTAGGTGATTAGGTCCATTATAGGGTGATGACTTTATCTTTCAAGATAGTACATGATTCCTTAATGTTGTACCCAATCACTTCAATAAGTACCCCCTAAGATTTATGTGGTGTCCCACATCCAAAAATAAACACCACAAACCCCCCTCTAACTTACAAATAAAAATAAAAATAAAATCACCTAAACTAAAAGCCATTTAACTTAAGATGAACCTAATCCTATTATGTTTTAACACACATAGTGTGTTAATGGACCTAGGAATCTTATGGATTTTCATACAATAAATAAGACCTAGCTTAAGATTAGATTAGGCAATACCTAACTCAGTTTGACACTTATTCTCAATTATTGTAATCAAAATAAAATCATTTAAACCAAAAGTCAATTGACTTTAGATGAACATGATTCTATTATGGTATGACACAGTGTGTTAAAGAACCTACATACCCTATGAATTTTCTTAAAATAAATTAAACATTACAAAACCCAATTTGAAACTTGGTAAGCCTTTGTGCACAATTAGCTTAATAAAAAAGAATTTAACCTTGCCATCTTTTTTTAAGCATTGGATATTGGCATAAAACTTAAGACTTAATAGACCTACCCTAGGTGACTGACCTAACTTCAACCAAAGGAAAACCTGCAAATTGATATCTTAATGGTCCCTTTGGCCTGATGTGGTTGAATTAAGCAAACTAAACTTTACTTTCTTTTTTTAGAGTCTAAGTATCATTGCATACCAATAAAAAAGCTAGGGGCACTACTTGGTTTAGCTAATTTGATATCCAAATCAAAATAAATCCAACTTGATCAGTCAATTAATAGGGCTTAACCAAATTAAATCTAACTTGAGTTTAATTGATCTTGCTAAACTTTACCTTAAGTAGCTTATAGCATCAAAATACATGGAGCCATTCCAAGCATGATTAGATCAATATTAAGCCAATTTAAAATAATCTAAATGACTAACAAAATACTAAATAATATGATAAAAACTTTTGGCTAATTAAGCTATAACTTCATGTTCTAATTTCCCCATGTTATATGCAATGCCTTTTCAACTTAACTATAACTAAAAAATAATAGTCTGGCCTTAGGAACACCTTCCCTTCAAAGCCAAACAAAAATATGGGCAGGCAATTGCCTACCCCTATAATAGAGAATATTAAAATTATGATGGGTAATTGTGATGGAGGGAATCATCATCATTTTCGTTGACATCATCATCATAAAGCTTAAATCTATGTATTGGGCCTTTTTGTTATAATTTAGGTTATGTATTATTGGGCTTTTATATTTTGTATATATTTTGGGCTTATATGTCTTGGGCTATTCTTATATCATGGCCTATGATTCATGGTAGTAGATATGCTATTTTGGGTAGGTATGGAAGGAGTGGTAGGTTTGGTAGTAGATGGTGGTAGGTATAATAATGATGGTGGTAGGTTTGAGTATTCTTAACTCTCTCTTTCAATCTTATAAATAGGGAGGCTCTTGTAATGCTTGACACTTGGATTTGGAATAAAAATCTTCTTAAATTTTTTTTACTATTCTTTTGTGTGCTTTCCTCCCAAGTGAGGGATTGCTTGAGTGTGTGAGCTCATAACCCTTAGAGAAGGACTTCTAAGGAAGGAATGTGATCTCCATAATGACAGACTATTTGTTGGGGTCGACTTCAACTTATCCTTGCTTCGCTGCTGGTTATTTTAAATTCACTATAGGTTAGATCGTTCATAACTTTTCAATTATTTCTTTGCACTTATATGATTCAGATCTCTAGTGTGGTTTATATAACTTTAGTCGTAATCTTTTTAAATTCATTAAATTTATAATATTACTAATGTGCTCAATAGTAGTGTGCATTTATCACTATTCTTTGTGAAAATTTAAGAATTATCAGTGTAATAAACTTCATATCATAAAAATCACTCTATTCCTACATCATATTTGGTATCAGAGCAAGTATGTTTCTTTGGGAGCATTTTGTTTGGTATTGAGCTTTATTTTCTACATTAGAGTAATCTTGTAATCCATTATTAAAAAATACAAAAAAAAATATTATTTAATTAGGGCATTTACTTATCTCTTTAATCATGTCTTTAATTTCATTACATTCCATATTTAAAATAATAATAATAAAAATTTTAAATATTTGCTTATATCAAAGTTTTTCAATAGTACATCATCATGTCTACTCGAGTGGTCTTAGATATCAAGATCAATCTTTAGATGAAAACATGATTCTTTTGAATTTTTACTTGAAAAAATAAAAAGCCTTATGCACCAACAAACCTACAATGAATTCTGAAAAAAAGATTTGAAGCCTTATAACAAAAGGTTGGTAGGCTAGCAACACATTCACCGAAAACTAACCTAATCCTAGAGCACCAACTTGAAGAGAGGGAAGGTCATCCTATCGACCCCATTCCTCTTCCTCTCCCTCCTCATCTACATTCTCCTATTAGACCCCGTTATCGTTCTAGGGACAACTTTAATGAATATCCCGAGTTTGATGAGATACTTCCTCATCCATCTCATTGATTAGGAAGATAATTGAGATGAGATGAAGGCTATTCTCATCAAACTCTTTATGAGCATTATCCTCGACATTATGAAGAGTTGTTATCTAGTTATGTTGCCCTTCGACATACACTTAGAGAATCTGATGATGATGCTATTTGTAGGGTTAAAATTCATCCACCTACTTTTGATGGTCGACTTGATCCAAAAATTTTCTTAGACTAGTAAGAAGATACAGATCAATATTTTGATTGGATTCCCATGTTAGAAGAAAGATAAATTTATTTTACTTGCATGAAACTAACTAGCCATGCTAAGACTTAGTGGATTAATCTCACACAAAAATTTTAATGATTAAAACAACCGCCTTTTACTTTTTGGGATGAGATGAAAGAAATTATAAAATAAAAATACGTACCATTAAATTTTCATGATTAGCTTATGGATGAAATCACTACGCTTAAATAAGGATCTTTGACTGTTGTTGAGTATATGATATGCTTTGATGAATTGATGACCCATTGTGATATTAGAGAGGATCACCACACCACAATCTTTAGATTTAGATCTGGGTTGCGAACTGATATTCATAATGAAATGTTAACCCAAAAAATTTATTCTCCTAAGGATGCATTTCGAGTGGCAACAAACTGAACAATATCTTTGATCACAATCTTATAATCGATCATAACTTCATCTAGAAATAACCCTCAATCGTGTGTTACTCCTCCTACCTCAATAATTCTTAAAGGACCTAGTGAAACAAAAGGAAATGCTTTAGTGGAAACATCTAGTTCTAGGACTTCTAGCATTACTTGTTTTACATGTGATAAAGTTGGTCATTATGCAAGCACTTGTCCTCATCAATACTTACACTTAGATCATGAAAATGAGGATCAACAAAATGAAAATAATGATAATCAAATTGTAGTCGATCTTTGTGAAGTGGCTAGTGATGCAGAAGAAGCATTAGATGAGTCTCATATAGCTATTATGCATTGTGTATTAGCTACCCCATACGTTAATAATGATTGGAGACGCTTATTTTTCAAACTTATTTTAAGAGTGGTGAAAAGAAGTGTAAATTAATCATTGATAGTGGAAACTATATGAATATTATTTCTACCTATGTTTTGGCTAAAATGAAGCTCACCCTAGAGACTCACCCATAACTTTATAAGGTTGCCTGGGTAGATATGACTTTTATCTATATATCTCAACGTTGTTCTATACCCATTCAATTAAGAGAATATAGTAATAAAATTTGATGTGATGTTCTTTTGATGGATGTTGCTCATATACTCTTATTTAGACCTTGACTTTTTGACATGGATGTCACAAATTATGGACAATCTAACACATATGCTTTTAATTTTCAAGGTAAGAGAATTATATTGAATCTAGTTAAGCCTAAAGAGGTCACTCCACTTCAACCTCAAAATTCCTCTACTCCCATAGAAAAAAAATCCTTACATATTATTAATAAACATCAATTTCAATAGGAGATTAATGAGGATATCCTTTTTGCATTAGTTGTCATAACCTCCAAAAATCAATCTTATGTTGAATCATTTTCATCTGAAGTACATGAACTTTTATCAAAATATCAAGATATTTTTCCCGAAGAACTTTTTAGTGAGCTTCCCCCATTAAGAAGTATCCAACATGTCATAGAGCTAATTCTTGGATCATCTTTCCCAAATTTGCCACATTATCGTATGAACCCAGATGAACATGTGGAGCTAAAGCGATAAGTTGATGATTTATTAGCAAAAAAAATTATTAGGGAAAGTTTATCTCCATGCATAGTGCCTTCTCTTCTTACCCCAGAGAAAGATAGTACTTGGCGTATGTGTGTAGATAGTTGTGCTATAAATAAAATCACTATTAAGTATAGGTTCCCCATACCTAGACTTGATGATATGTTAGAAATGATGGCTGTATCAATAATTTTTTCTAAAATTGATCTTAGATGTGGATATCATCAAATTCGTGTGAGAGAAGTTGATGAATGAAAAATAACCTTCAAGATAAAAGGTGGTTTACATGAATGGCTAGTAATGCCTTTTGATTTAACTAATGCTCCAAATATATTTATGCGAGTGATAACTCATATCTTGCACCTTTTTATTAAAAAAATTTTAGTCATGTGCTTTGATGATATTTTAATTTTTAGTCATACTAAGAGCGATCATGAGAATCATTTACAACAGGCCTTTAAAGTGCTTCATCAAGAAAGATTATATGCTCACTTAAAAAAAATGATCATTTATGATGTCTTTAGTAATATTCTTAGGATTCACTATTTCTTATGATGACATCACTACCGATCCCAAAAAATTAGGGCTATTCGAGAGTGGTCTACCCCAATCATAATTCATGATGTACATAATTTTCATGGGTTAGCCACATTTTATTGAAGGTATATTCATGGATTTAGCACTAGTATGACCCTGATAACTCAATGTCTTAAAAAGAGAGACTTTGTTTGGACAACAGCAGCTGTTGATACATTCTCTAAAATTAAAGAACTTTTAACAAGTCCATTGATATTAAAATTGCTAAATTTTGACAAGTTATTTGAGGTGTTATGTGATGGTTCTTGAATTGATATTGGAGGTGCTCTTAAGAAAGAAGGTCATCCCATTACTTTCTTTAGTAAAAATTTAAATGTAGTGCGCCAATGATATTCCACATATGATCATGAGCTTAGTGCTGTCATCCAAACTTTACATTATTAGCGACATTGTCTTCTTTCTGTTGACCCTCATTCGCTCAACCACAGGAAGAATCCCCTCTCTTGCTCGGTTCCTCACACGTGAACCCGATAGAAGGAAACCGCACTCCCTCTTCTCCTCCTTGTCCATTTCTGAAACCGCTCCTGCCTTCTCCCAAATCTCAATCATTCCCTCCTATGGATCTCCTCAAAACCGAACGAACGACACATAGGAAAGGGATCTCTCGTTCATTCAAACCTTCACACACATGGTATCTCCCTCTCTTCCCCCTCTTCATCACATTTTCCTCAACTGCGACAAGCCACTCTCATTTGAAACTCCAATCGCACGCAAACTGAAGGTAAGTCCTTCTCCCTCGCCCATTTTCAGATTCTTTTAACCGAAGCTTTCTCGTTCATTTTTTTTTGCCTCAACCGCAAGCTCTCTCTCTCCCCCTCGTTCATTGGGTTGAGAAACCAAAACCCATTTATTTGGTCCTTTCCTAACTGTGAAGGCGGAGTCAACCTTCGTTTATAAGCCTTTTCGCCGAAGTTAGGGTTAGAGTTCGACTGATTTATAGATTCTTACAGAGATCAAGCAAATTGTTCACTGTAGAGTTTCATGTCACCTGATTTCTATCAATTCTCTTGTTATGGATCTCTTTTTGGTCTATATTTCTTTTCTTTTACTCTTTCTAACCATTTAGCTCTTTGAGCTCATGTCTACCTTTGCCCCCCCCACAACACTATGAGAAATTTGGATAAATCTTTCTATTTTGGTTGCATTCCAACTTGATATAGTAGAAAGGCATGCTGATCTTACTGTTACCCTGGATCAAAGGTTTTATGGTTTACAAAACCATGGCAGCCATCAAACTTGAAGTGGAAAAATAGTACTATACTACCAGTAGCCTTGTTGTGGGATATGCTCTGTGTTCGAGCTTGCTTGCTGTCATTAACAAATTTGCCATCACAAAATTTAATTATCCTGGCCTTTTAATGACATTGAAATACTTGACTTCTGTTGCTGGTGTATAGATCCTTGGAAAACTGGGATTTCTCCGGCATGATCCTTTCAAATTGGAAACTATCAAGAAGTTCTTCCCTGCTCGCATTACCCATTCCTTCAACTGTCACTTTCCAATGTCAATGATATAGTGAAATAGTTATGGATGTGTGATGTGAATGTGGAAATTATATATGCATATGCTTGTCTTTATGCAGGTTTGAAGACCTCATCACACTCATTAGGGCGTGATGAGATCAAAATCGACTGTGGTGTCGCAATACACTGCTTGCTATGCTCATTAGAGCGTACTGAGTAAGTCAACATCTATTAGATGTGATACCCCTATGCTGAAATGCTGCCAAAATTTAGACTATATTTTGGACTTAAACAAAAAAGGGCTTGAATGTGTATAGAATATTATGTATTTACTTTTATACAGGTGATTGAAGGCCTCGTTATGCTCATTAGGGCGTAACCAGATTGAAAGATGATTGTGGTGTCACAAGACACTACTCGCTATGCTCATTAGGGCATACCGTTGGCTAAAATAGACGATGCTACCATGGGATCTATCTACGCATTCACCAAATCTGCTAAAATTTAGAATAAAATTCAAGACTTAAAAAAATTCAAATGAAAATCATCTAAACTTAAGTTAAATAAAAAGATATATGATAAATATGAAGATAAATGTTAAATCAAAGAGAAATAGAGCGAGAGCACTTAAAGAAAAATTTTGAAAGAATAGACCACTTATTTAAAATGTAAGTAAAATTTGAGGAGACTAATACTAAAGTCACAAAAGACTCATAATAAGTTTGAAGTTTGATTTTTAACAAGCAAGAAATTTGATGTGGAGTTGAGGATAAATCCATATTATATTGGATGTCTTTTCTTTTAAGTAAAGCTTCTCTTTGAACATTTGAAACATTAAATTCATTAACAAGTAATCAATATAAATATAATCAATTGAATGTTTAAATAATCACATTTGACATCAAGTGAAGTAAGGATTTCAATTGAATACTAAAGGACAAATGATTGGTGGTAAATTCAAATGTTCAATTCCAAATTGAAAATAAAAGTGTGTAAGTAATTTGATAGCTTTATTACAAGCACAAGTTCAATTAGGTAACTCATGAGCAACCATGAATGTAGCCTTTAAAAGATCATTTGGATCTTGTATTTAAAGTTGAATTTGAAGCACTTGTGATATATCTATTGCTTATCTTCAAAATTAATGAAATCCATGAAATGACTTATAAAGTGGCTAACCAATTCATAAGTGAGCATATATAATGTCTTTCAATAGTCACTCAAGTTACACAATATGATACATTGAGTGAATTAAAAAATAATCCATATAATTTGAATTAGATTTGTGATGAACTCGATGTTCACTTATATAAGATTAGCTCTTCTGGGCTAGAATAAAAGCTGAAAGTGATGAATTGATAAAGATTTGAAAGTTCTTTAACTATTACAAGCCAAATGATATTTGAGAATTGGAAAATTCAATAAGCAAGCTAAATATAAGCAATATTTTAAATTACAACCTAAATGAAATCGTCATCGAATGCGCAACACTCAAGTGCAAGCGGGTAGAAGGCGTCATTCAAAAACTTAAAGAAATATGCCATCGAATTTGCAACACATCATACAAGCGAATAGAAGAAGTTAATTAAGGTTTCAATTAAACTCTTGCACATACTATGAAGTGGGATTAAAACTCAAATTCAATAACTTAAAATTATGCAAGCATTCTTAAAAATACTTGCATCGGCGCCGACACTACGCTGGATGCTTAAATTTAGTGTCTGAGGATGTTGCACGGGTTGCTTCGCGGTTTGGTCTTAGGACCGAGTTTGTGTTAACAAAACCTATTAGGAGCTAAACAGAGTTGACAAGATCTAAAGCTCTTAAATATATTCAAATTAATCAAGTAACTACCTTGATGATGGCTACGTTGAATGGAGATTTCAACCGAAGGGGATACTTACCATCAAAATATGCTTGCAAGCTCAAATTGAATTAATCAAAATCAAGTTAATATAAATATAAAATTGAGCAAATCATTAAGTGTTAAATGCTTAAATGAAATTCAATCTCTAAAAACTTAAAGCTAAAATCCAACCCACCTTTCACATTATTTATTAAATGTGCCAAATTAAGAAAAATTCTAGCTCACAAAAGAGCCAAAGTCAAATCAAGTGTTCTACTATGTTCACTCTCAATCAATCTCATGCCAGTAAGGATGTGGTCTGTGTCCTCTGATTGTGTGGCTTGGCCAGTAGGGTCCACATATGATGTAGTTATGGCTAGAGTCCTCTGATCCGGTGGTTGTCGCCAAATGGAACCATTATATTATGATCATGATTATAGCCCGCATGCTCCCCAATGGCTCTACCTTTTGAGTTGTGAATCATATGATATACTTGATAAGGCAAAAAGCCCTCTGTCATTTAATGTATACTTAAGTCTGTCTCTTTAGACAAACATCACCCATGTCTACAAGAATTTCTTGAATGATGTAACTCATGTGTTGCTGATAAGGATCCTTTGGTCAGGTTGGGTCGACTACCTCCTCTGACTAAGTAGACTATGGAATGCAACTGCCTGGGATAATGGAACTATGGGATCTAGATTGGGCATGCCATCTTTCCCCCCAACCATCCGCTTTAAGTTAAAATGATGAATTTCATAAATTCTAAATTTTAAAACTCCACATGATGCTAATATATGCTATGCATTTAGCGATCTAATGACTAATTTAAAAGTTCTCTCTAATATTGGGAGGGTAATTAACTATGCTATGATATAGAGACCCGGAACCGATCTAAAGTCCTCACAAAATAAGGGTGAAATCTTTGGGTAGTGTCTTATCTACTATCTCATCTGCCTTTTAAAAATTACATCGACATCATAAATCATACACTCTCTTCAATTGTGAGAGGTCGGTGGCGAATTTTCGGAGCCCACATATTTATGGTGACTCCGCTAGGGATAGAAATCTCTTTCCATCTTTGGCTAGTCATATACATGCTATAGTAGCAACAAAATATTTGAAAATTCAAAATAAAAAATAGTGATTTAAATGTGTAATAAATTCAAGTTACTAATGTATGAGACCCTATCTCAAATGAATTATTCTGTAGAGTATATTTTTATTACACTATTATTTTATTCTGTAGTACCTCTACATTTTGAATGTATGGGGTGAAATAATAATTACGAATTACTAATCCCCATCTTTCACTTTTGCGGAATGGATCTACAGAGCACTCCTTTCACTATTCAGCTAGGGCATGGTGCAAACATCTGCTTAGCTCACGTCGTCATCAACACAGGAGATGTTGGAGCTACCATTCAATTTGGTAGTGTGGTGAATTATATTCATTCTTCATCTATCTTTTTAAAAAAAAAAATAAATGAAGAACAAAAATAACAACTTTCTTGTGTTGGACACCACGTAGATCCATAGATGTTCTTATTAGGGTGATCAAGTATGACATTGAGGAATGATGTACTATCTCAAGAGACAGAAGTCACCATTCTATAATGGACCTAATCACCTTGATAAGGACTCCTAAGGACTATGGGTCTTCAGATATCCCAGAGATTCTTTCCCTACTTTATATGGAAAAGTAAAGTAGAGTTTATTTTAAACTGGGTTTGTAAAGTTCCCTATGGAGGTAAGCACCTATAGTTAATTACATCTTAAGTAATGAGATTCCTTAAGAATACTCTCAATTAAGGTAAATGATCATTATCTCCAAAGATTTCAAAGATAGGACTATCAATCAGTTGGTTTATTTTTAGAAGATCAAGTGAGTTTGATCAAGAGGAGTGAGTTATTATCGAAATCAAAGGAAGATAAGTAGGGGATGCTTATGATACTAGGAAGCCTAGTATGCATCCCAAACTATCCTATAGTTGGGCTTTATATTTTTGAAATTGAAGTGATTTATTTGTTTGAGTTGAATTTTTATTAGAATCCAGGGCTTACAATTCCACGACACAAGATCATAGAAATGCCTAAGAGATGAGGATTTATACTTATAGCCCGCAAAGGGAAGTAGCAACCTCTGAACTAAATCTAAGGAGCTTTGGCGAGAGCAAAGGCATGACCTAAATCTAAGGCAAAAATGAGTATTTGGTTTACCTCCACAAGAGAGGATAAACCACTCGACTGTTAGACTTATAATCGCCTGGGGGTGGCTGCCAACTAACTCCTCCTATGATTTTAAATACATGTAGGCAAGTCATATGCTTTTGCAAGATATAAGCTGTTGTTTATTTAGAAAGAGACTAAGTCCTTAAACACACTCCCTAAGAAACTAGATTATGTAGGGAATGATTAATGACTTAAATCTAATGCAAATTTTTGTTATGTTTTATTTTTATTTTTGGACAGTTGATTTGACACAGGTTATGGGATTCATATATTTAATGCATGAGAAATTAGATTATGGGCCAAAAATCAACAAGAAGGAGGTATATTTCCACCATGGCTCTCAAAGGTCAAGCCAAGTTTCCTAGCAAAGGTGGAAGCCCTCCATAAGCAAGTGAAGCAACATGCTTTTTATGCATGGTGTGAAATATACAACATTCAGCTAAGGGGTTGCTAAATCTTTTATCTTATTTTAGAACCTAAGCTTTAGGTGAGGTTATGAGTTGTTAATTTTTAGTTTTGAGTTGATTAATTGGATAAAAATTTATTTTTCCCTAAGAGCCTAATCGCATCCAGGACATTCATCAAAGTAGGGAAGAAACTAAGAAACATGTCATCTTAATGCACAAGCTAAACAAACATCAAACAATTTATAAAGCTAGCGCAAAAGAATAAAAGGCTTTTGTGGTCGGGCTCCATCGCACAAACCAGAAAAGAAATTAGGTAGTCGAGCTCTACCCTTATACAACCTAGATTATAAATGAATTAATTACAATCAAAAAGGAATTTATGTTATGGGGGTCTTCATTCTTCATTTCTTCATTTCTTCTTTCTTCTTTCTTCTTTTGGTTGGTTGAAATTTGATTTCTCCAAAGGCTTCACATGGTGTATAAGACATAGTCTTATGAACAATGTTCATCCTAATCCCTCATAACATTCATTCCAAATCTTAATTGTAAAAATTACATGAAAAATGAGAAAAATGAATCTAACTAAACCGCAAAATAGATATTAGCTAAACACACCAAACAATCCCAAGCATGTATATGAATAAATTAGACTTAGTACCCCACACATGGGTAACCAAGTCCACCTGGCCTATTTTGGATTATGCTTAGGGGTATAAGCAACCTGAATAGCAAAAGCATTTATATTTTTATTACAGCACCCCTTAATCACAACTCCCTACAGAAGATAATGATTAGACTAAGATTGTTGTACCATTCAGCATATGCACATACATAACATCCAAACTAAAATATTACATCACAAAATAAAATCATGCATCAAACCATGTACCGCCCTAATATAGGACTAGAAATGGTGACTTAGCCCAATGTGTGTGCCATTTAAGGATTGTGTGGTATGTCTTCGCTAGGCTTTAAGGTTGAAATTTTCTAAGTATAAAGGGTTCAACTTAGAGGGTGGTTTCATTTAAGTGATTTAGTTGATTTGTTAATTTTTTTTTATTTGAGGGTTTGATTTAGTTTGAATGAACCTACAAATTAGTTACTAAGTGTTGTAAAGAGAGGAAAAGAGAAGGAAACTTATCTTTCCTCCCAATCTTAAGTAATTTCTAAGGTAGATTCATTAGTGATTTTTGTTTAGTGAATATTTTATTATGTGTTTTAATTAATCATAAGTTTAGATTTGCTCTAAATAAACCTATTCGATAAGAAAGACATTTTAAGATTAATTAAAGTAAATTACTATTACAAAAAACACAACACTTTATTTCTTTTCAACATGTGTATCATGCATATGAACATATCCTAAGCATATCTATTCATGCAACAAAAATATTTAGCATGCCTTAATGATGAATGCTAAGAGATGTTGCTTAAGAAAATTTGAATGTTTTATTATGCATGATTTTGTTAAGTAGAAAAGAGAGATTCTTTTATCCATTAATCAAATGCACATTTACATGTGTGAAAGATATAAGTGAGTACGACACCATTATTTTCTACACCAAGGGTATAAGGTACAAGACCTTCTTAGGGCTACTTAAAGCCTCGCAACCCTGAGATGTCCAGATTAATATATCACTTTTCTTAAATACATGTGCATGTACAAAAAGAAATGAATGGAAAAAGAGTCATGCAAAAGATTTTTATGTTTGATTTGGTTATGCAATTTAAATGTGTAAATGTAAAGATCCTTCTTAAATGATAACATAGGAATGAATAGGAATAGATTTAAGCAAGTGTTATGTTCTTTTCAAATGAACTATACACTTTGCAAATCCTTTTCAAAACTATGTTAAAAGAGAAGAAAAGGAAAAAGTCACATAATGCACATCTTATCTTATACTCACATGCAAGCTTATAAGTAATTATAAGTAGCATACTTTTCATTTGTAATCTTAGATTTATAGGTTTTGAAAATAAGTTTGGATTTAATAATGATAATAGCCATTCATATTCTTACTTTAGCCAAAACATGCAATTTGACATAAAGGAAACATTTCTTTTATTTTATTTTTTCAAAAGACATGAATGCATGATTCATATGACAAACAACATTTAACATACTTGGAAAGAGATAAAATGATGTAAGCATGTAATTTCATTCACCCTGATTAATTCCAAAAGACAATCCTATGAATTAAGATCATTTAAAGAGAATCAAAATTGTTTAAAGAAATTTTGTTTTAATTTTGAGTTTGTGTTGATTTTTAGGAAATACAAAGAGGTTTGCTGGTCCTAACCTATCTCCTCATGTGTGCGTGTTGTTTTAGTTTAATTTTTAGAACCATTAAGTTGATTTTATATTTTACTTAGGTTAAGGTGTAGATTAAGTTCATTAATTACCCCTTACCTACACTTCCTTAACATAATTATTCAAACAATTATGAGTCAATATATAATATGCAACCACATGGAATTTAAATAAGCAATGCTCTTAAGAAAGAAAGGGGTCTAATGCAATTGGCTCACAATTAATGATTAATTAAACTAAGGGGTTTAATTAAGTACTTTCATCACCTTCCCACACATGTGGGTTGGAAATGATTTCTCTAAATTTACCTTAGGCTTTTGACCACCTAAGGATCTACCCAGCAAAGGATTGATTAAGTTCAAATTGATTTTAAAATTTTAATTGAGCTACTTAAGAAGATTATTAGTGGATTAACCCTTAATTAAGTTTGGATTAAGGAAGGAAGGGGGTTTAGGGACTAGCTTAAGGACAATATCCCAAACCCATTCTATAAACCTCCTCTTCACTTAAATAATGTTTAATTATCTTAACTAAATGATTAAGCCACTATTCACATGCTTAATTATCCTTAATTACATTAAGAGAGTGATTCGAGATTCATTAATTGATATCCCTAATTAACTAATTAATATATTCCAAGAAAATTAGGGGAGGCAGAGGTCATCCCACTAAATATGCATGAGAAGTTTGGAATTAATTAATGAAGTAATTATGGAGTAATTAGGGTTATTAAGATTTCAAATAAACCTTAATTAAGAAAAATTCACTGTTCAAAATCAATTAAGAAAATTTTTGATATTATTCCTTACTGAATTATCTTTAAAATGAGCTCTCATTTATATTTTTCTAATTTTTTTTACATTTAGTTATATATTTTTGAAGTTTTAGTGATTAATAGGTCATTAAATCCCTTAATTATATAATTAATCCTATCGGCGCCACGTGGATCGCTGACACAGTGCATGCTTTCCACATGGCTTGACCAGATTGATTATGTAAGTTGTCAAATCAAGTGTCACGTCAGCCGATGGTGATACGCATTTTCTCCTTAGACCATCCGATCAAGGATCGAACTGTCAGGATTAAACCTGCAGTTTCAAAAGGATTAATCATCGGATCTATTCAGATTAATCCGGACCGTCCATCCAAAACACGTGAGATGGACAGTCCATGATTCATCCTTGCCCACACCTGCGGGAGACGGAGACCGTCCATCCCCCATGGCTTGATCCGAGCTCACTTGAGCTCGATTGAGCTAGGATTCACCACACACCATCTAAGAGCAAAGAGAAAGACATCCAACGGTGGAATTTAATTGGGATTAAAGTTCCCTTCACAAAGCACCAAGGATTTTCTAAGTTAAGCTCGATTTTGGTTCATGCCTCGCCGGAGGCTATCACCGGCACTTCCAAATGTTGAGGTAGCTTCGTCTAGTGGAGACAAAACCCTGTTGAAGGTTTGAAGGCTTGAGATGAAGTGGATCTTCCTGTTGACCAAAGTGAGCTTCAATGGCTTGCAACTTTGATCAAACTCCCCCTTCCGGTGGCTTAGATGCTTGGGATTTGATTTGGGTGAGCTCGATTGGGTCCCTTGATGGTGCTTGCAAGAGGAATTTTGATTTTATGGAGTGATGAGTGAGTTGGAAAATTCTCCTCCTCCTATATTTTTGGCATAGGGAAAACCGAGAATAGGAATTGGGAAGAGCTTAAGAATTGCTTGAGAGAGCTTGGGGAGCTTGCCTTAGGTCTCTCTAGCTCAATCAATTACAAGTCATCTGAAGTGGAATGAAATTAGGGGGAGTATATCTCCCCCTACTTCGATCAGACAACCGTGAGCTACTTTGCCATTTTGGATTAATTGATGAGATGGAATGGGTTTGTTAGGCTATTAGGAGCTTCACATGGTTTGGTTTTGGCAGGAGAGTGTAGTGGAGGAGTTGCCCATATGTTAAATGAGGATGTGAGGGATTCCATGAGGAGAATTTTCCATTGGGTGGTCAATTTTGGCCATGGGTTGGATTTGGTTGACCCAAACCCATTGGGTCATGTGCACGCTCTCATTAGTGACCCTTTGGTCCATTAAGAGGGTGCTAAGTGGCCATGAAAAGGATTTGACCAAATTCTAAGTGGAATTGGCCATAGGCTACCCTTTGATCGAGGGGTAAAATGATCATTTATATTTGATTTTGATTTAGACAGATTTAGAATAATTAAAAAATGGGTTGTGTCAATTTTTAATAAATTTGGAGTTTATTTGATATGATTTGGCTCATGTTGACCCATTTAGGTCAAAATAGGTCAACTTGTGTCAAGTTGACCAATTGGTCAAATTAGGTCAAACTAAGGGTTGGGTCAAGTTTATATGACAATTTGAAATATTTTGGTATCCTTTGTTTGGTTTAATTTGATTTACATTTGGTTTTGGTTCATTTGAGTTCACTTAGGTCAAATGGGTCAATTTGACCCATTTGACCCATTTGACCCAATTGGGATAGGTCATGGGTTGGTTTAGGTTTGGTTGGTCATTTGAAATATTTTGCAAGCTTTGGTTTCAATCAATTTTGATTTGGTTTGATTTTGGCTTGATTTGACCTTTTAGGTCAAGTTCGGTTCATGGCCAATTGGGCTAGGTTGGGTCTAGTTGGCCAATTGAGGCTTTGGTCAAGTTCAATAAGTGATTTAGAATGAATCTGACCTATTGGTTGCAATTAATTTGGCTTAGATCAAGTTTTGACATATTTTGACTTTTTAGGTCAACTTAGGTCAAGTGGCTTAAATGATGACTTGGTCAAGTCCAATGATTAATCATGAATTGGTTCTGATCAATGGTTTCAATCAATTTGGCCTATGGTAGATTTTGGCTAGTTTAGTTTTCATTTGGGTGAAATGTTGACTTGGTCATAGGTTAGGTTTGACTTAGTTTGGCCCAATTTGAGTGATTGATCATCTTATGATGATTGGTGCTCACAATGTGAGGCTTAGATGGGCTTAGTTCAATCCAATTTGGGTAGGATTAGAATTTGGCTCAAAAAGTTACTTTAGGTCACTTTGGGTCAAGTGAGTCTAAGTGGGTCAATTGACTTGATCAAGACTTTATTCAAGTTTGATTGAACTCACATATGGACTTATGATTGAAATATAAATCCATTTTCAAGTGGTTTGGAGTCAAATGGATTTTGATTCATTTGATAATTTCAAGTTCAAAGGATGAACTTGGGTTTGATTTGGGTTTGAGTTTTGAATTTAGTTTTGGTTTGATGATTGAAGTTTATGTTTATATTTTATTTCATGATTGAAGGATTGATTGAATCATGAAGAAAATCCAAGGGTTTGATTTGGCTAAGTTCAAGAATTTGACTTGAAGGGGTTTATGTTAGATTTTGATTAGATTTGAGTTTGAGTTTTGAATTTGGTTTTGGTTTGAAGTTGATTTGAATTTATATTTCATTTATATTTGTGAATATAAATAAGAATATAGATGGGTTATGAGAAAATCTTTTGAATTTGGAATGATTTGGATTTGAGTTGAGCTAAGTCCATAAGATGAAATCAAAGGGCTTAAGAAAATTTTTGGAATTTGGAATTCAATCATGGGTTTCAATCATTTGGAATTGATTTAAATTTGATTTGGAATTGAAGTTGATTTGAGTTTGAGGTTGATTTGGATTTGAGAAAATCAATTAAGTGGGAATTGATTTGGAATTTGATTTGGAATTGATGTTGATTTTAGTTTGAAGTTGATTTGGATTTGAGAAAATCAATTAAGTTTGACTTGAAAGAAGGAAGTAAGTATTTGGTTCAAGCTATAGGGTAGGCAAGTTTTTCCTAACACCCCTAAGGCATGACCTATTCCTATGGCTAACTTTTCTAAGTCTCTAGGGTAAGGTTAAGTGTTCACCTAATCACTAAAAGTGTCTTAAGACTAAGGAACTCTTAGTGTCTAAGAGGAATCCTATGTCTAAGATGGAGAAGTTGAGAGCTCATTCTAAAAATGAGGTCAACATGTTGCTTGCATTTCACAGCTATCATAAGTGTAACTCCTGAAGTACCCACCCAGGGTGCAGTCGTCCGAGGTCATGTTAGAATATCTCAGTATACTGAAGCTCTTACTCATCATGCTCGCCAAACAACTCAGCAACCAACCGATGTTAAGAAATTCTCCCGACAGAGAGCTTCGCTTAAAAGATGGTCAAGCCCTCGTGATGAAAAGAACCTGTCGTGGCAAATCAGTCTTTAATGCCTCACGGTACAATTGCTTCACCAATTTTGTACTTAGAAAGCATGATCAAGGAGCTTTCTCATCAGGAAGCAAATTAACCAGAAGGCAAAAAAGAAGAAGAAATTTTGAGTTGAGGACTCAGTAGATCCTTCTTGAACGACCCAATGAACAAATAATATTGCCACCATAAGTGAGTATTCCAACCCATAACAACTTTGATAATCTAAAATGGGTAAAAAGGAATAGCTCTACTGGTGAGGTGAAGCAGTCTTTCTGGACTCAACAATGATAAGTTCCACCTAGGAGGTTTCCATCTCTTACTGTGACTTGTAATCAAGCCAAGTATGCTTCATGCGGTGAGCATCAGAGCGTGACACTTGGAGCGCATTTCCAAGAATTCACTGTTGAAAGGTTCCAGCGAAAAGGTAAGCAGATATGGAGGCTAAGGCTCCATAATAAAATTATGAAGAAAGAAAGAGGTGTGACATCTGATGTACATATTCAAAAATCTACCTAAAAATAACTTATCAAAAGTGGATACCTAAAAGAAGGGATATCACTGATAAAAGATATGATGGTCGACAAGATCCCGTCTTCAATCAGGTTCAGCCCCATGAGAGAAGGTTGATTATGATCACAGTCCCCCAATGGAAGAAATATCTATTCCTCACAATGAACTAGAGATCCATTGGAAGCGCCGATCATAAGTTCATGTGCAAAAAGAGGATGATGAACATGACACTATGGAAGTGGAAGTTATCTATATGGTCAGAGATATATATAAACTTTCTACTTAACATCACAAATAACATGAATCCAAGGAACCTGAATTTGATGTTTATGAAGGAGAGTCTTCACAAAAGCAAGTAGAAGATGGATCCCCAATCTCTACTAAGGAAGAAGAAGTAAACCAAAATGAAAAAGAGATCATTGGAGTTGAAGCTGTTTATATGGTTGAACTAGGAAATGATTAACCTGGTACACAATTTTATAATCAACATCATCATTCAGCCCTAGCAACAGTTGTTCCTGCAAATGTACAAGGAGAAGGATAGTCAAGTTCTTCCCTTGAAGATGAGCAGGGAGCAGAACAACAATAAGAAATAGTGGAAGAAGAAGAGCCTATACTTGTTGACGTCGTGGCATTAGCTAGAGAGCAAAGATAAATGCAATGTGAAATGGAAGTCAAAGATAAGAAAATTGCATAGCTTGGTACCAAGATGAATGACATGATGGTACAAATGAATATCATGATGGATATGTTGCAGAAAAATATCACATCAAATGTAGCACTTGTTTCATCTGCTAATCAACAGGTAGCTAATAATATAACATCTATAGCACCAGTCACTCTAACAATTCAGGTTCCTGTAGTACATATTACCACCTGAAGGGAGAAGTGAAGTTAATCAGCTAGCTCTTCAACTTATAATTCAGAATATGGTTAGTGCACCAGGAACAATAACAGTTGCTCAACTAGAAATAATAATTAATGAAAAGACAAAGGCAGTTATAACTTCAGAGCAGGCTGAAAAGTTGTTGAGTAAGGGTTGCCCTTACCCAATTGAATATGATCAAGTGGCATACCCAAAAGGTTACTCAGTGCCAAAATTTAATATTTTCAGTGAGTACGATAATCCAAAATAACATCTAGCCCAATTCAAGGCTACTTATGGTAACACTAGAGGAAATGATGTGATGCTCTTCCGCCAATTTGTCAGCAGCCTGGTTTAAATTGCTGGTGGTATACAGAACTGTCGAATGATTTAGTCAAAACCTTTACTAACTAGAGACAATGTTCGTGGAAAGGTTCATTAGTGCAACCGAGAAGATAATGACTGCTGACCTTATCTTGTTAAAAAAGAGAAAAAATGAGTTAGTAAAAAAATGCGTAACTCATTGGCATAACCTAAGCATGAAATGTGAACAATAATTGGAGGAAGAACATGCGATCCAACTGTTAATGGGCAATATGGATGATAAAATGGCATCATTTTTATGTATGGTGTCAATTATAATATTCCAGGACTTACTTGATAGGGTGGCCAAATTTGAAAAGTTAAATCGCCCTAAGTCTGAAATTTATACAGATAAATCAAAGAGAAAT
Organism: Cymbidium sinense; assembly: GCA_021442155.1. NCBI lineage: Eukaryota > Viridiplantae > Streptophyta > Magnoliopsida > Asparagales > Orchidaceae > Cymbidium > Cymbidium sinense. The sequence goes on from CM038225.1 coordinate 64,935,472, forward strand.
AAGCCCTCAGACTCAAGAAGAAATGAAACTCATGCCGCTTCCTATAGCTCAAGTAGTGAAAAATGAGTAATCTATAATGTGGATAAAGGAAAACAACTAATGTACAATGATGATAAGGGAAAGAAGCCTGTCCATTCTAATCCACAACCAAAATTGGTATTAGGAGGTGATGATAACCCTCAGACTTTTTAAAGTGGTGGAGAGTGTCCAAAACAAGCAATAAGAGATGATGAGAATGCGGACATCTCTTAAAAAAAGATGAACAAAGAATATTCTTTTAGAAGGGATAGTGTGGCTATATTGTTTTGACAAGCAGTCAAAGTTGGTCTATAATTACTAGAAATTAAAAGGCCTGAAGAAGCTGATCAAGTCAATAATCTAAATTACTCTCTATCATCGAATGATCAGTCATCCTATTGAAGATTATTATGTCTTCAAAGATTGGCAAGAAAGGAAGTATCGGCGAGGTGAATTTACATTATCCGATAGTGTTCTAGTTAACCCAAAAAGAGAGTCTACAAAGATGATTACGTCCTTGTGGTGAAATTTATTTTCATTCTTCATCTACCTTTTTGAGAAAAAAATAAATGAAGAACAAAAATAATAACTTTCTTGTGTTGGATGCCACTTAGATCCGTAGATATTCTTATTAGGGTGATCAAGTATGACATTGAGGAATGATGTATTATCTCGAGAGATAGAAGTTACCATCCTACAATGGACTTAACCACCTTAATAAAGACTCTTAAATATTATGGGTCTTCGGATATACCAGAGATTCTTTCCCTACTTTACATAGAAGAGTAAAGTAGGGTTTATTTTAAATAGGGTTCGTTAAGTTTCCTATGGAGGCAAGCCCCCATAGTTAATTACATCCGAAGAAATGTGATTCCTTAAAAAAACTCTCGATTAAGGTAAATGATCGTTGTCTCCAAAGATTTCAAAGATAGGACTATCAATCAATTGGCTTATTTTTAGAAGATCAAATGGGATTGATCAAGAGGAGGAGTTATTTTTGAAATCAAAGGAAGATAAGTAGGGGATGCTTATGATACTAGGAAGCCTAGTAAGCATCCCAAACTATCTTATGATTGGGCTTTATATTTTTGAAATTGAAGTGATTTATTTGTTTGAGTTGAATTTTTATTAGAAATCTGGGGCTTACAATTCTATAACACAATCATGGAAATGCCTAAGAGGTGAGAATTTATGCTTTAGCCGGCAAAGGGAAGTAGTAACCTCTGAACCTAAATCTAGGAAACTTTGGCAAGAGCTAAGATACGACTTAAATCTAAGGTAAAAGTGGGTATTTGATTTACCTTCTATTATAAACCACCCGACTGTTGGACTTACAATCGCTTGGGGTGGCCGCCAACTAACTTATCCTATGATTTTAAATACATGTAGGCAAGTCATATGCTTTTGCAAGATAACTAATATGTTTATTTAGAAAGAGACTGTCCTTAATACACTCCCTAAGAGACTAGATCATGTAAGGCATGATTAATGACTTAAATCTAATGCAAATTTTTTTTGTTATATTTTATTTTCATTTTTGGACAATTAATTTAACACAAGCTATGGGATTCATATGCTTAATGCATGAGAAATCTGATTATGGGCCAAAATCAGCAAGAAGGAGGTGCATTTCCATCATGGCTCTCAAAGGTCAAGCCAAGTTCCCTAGCAAAGGTGGAAACCCTCCATGAGCAAGAGTGAAACAAGATGCTTTTTATGCATGATGTGAAAACATACAACATCCAGCTAAGGGATTACTAAATCTTTTATCTTTTTTTATAACCTAAGCTTTATGTGAGGTTATAAGCTATTAATTTTTAGTTTTGAGTTGATTAATTGGATAAAAAATTTATTTTTTTCCTAAGAGCCTAATCGCATCCAGTCCATTCATCAAAGCAAGGAAGAAACTAGGAAAATATGTCATCTTAATGCACAAGCTAAACAAACATTAAATAATTTATAAATCTAGTGCAAAAGAATAAAAAGTCTTTATGGTCAGGCTCCACCACACAAACCCGAAAAAAAATTTGGTAGCCGAGCTCTACCCTTATACAACCCGGATTGCAAATGAATTAATTATAATAAAAAAATTCATGTTATGGGGTCTTCATTCTTTATTTCTTCTTTCTTCGTTCTTCTTTCTTCTTTTGGTTTCTTGGAATGTGGTTGCTCCAAAGGCTTCACATGATGCATAAGACATAGTTTTATGACCAATGTTCATCCAAATCTCTCATAACATTCATTCCAAATCCTAATTTCAAAAATTACATGAAAAATGGGAAAAGTGAATCTAACTAAAACCTGTAAAATAGATATTGGCTAAACACACCACACAATCCCAAGCATGTATATGAATAAATTGGACTTAGCACCCCACACATGAGTAACCAAGTCCACCTAGTCTATTTTGGATTATGATTAGGGGTATAAGCAACTTGCACAGTAAAAGTATTTATATTTTTATTACAACGCCCCTTAAGAACAATCTCCTGCAAAAGATAATGATTAGACTAAGATCATCCTATCATTCAGTCTACGCACACACACCCTAACATTCAGACTAAAATATCACATCACAAAATAAAATCAAGCATCAAACCATGCACCGCCCTAACATAGGTCTAGAAATGGTGACTTAGCCTAATGTGTGTGCCATTTAAGGCTTGTGTGGTATGTCTTAGCTAGGCTTTAAGGTTAAGATTTTCTAAGTGTGAAAAGTTTCAACTTAAAGGGTGATTTCATTTTAAGTGATTTAGTTGATTTATTAATTTTATTTAAAGATTTGACTTAGTTTGAATGAACCTACAGTTAATTACTAAGTATTGTAAAGAGAGAAAAAGAGAAGAGAACTTCTCTTTCCTCCCTACCTTAAGTAATTTCTAAGGTAGATTCATTAGTGATTTTTGTTTAATGAATATTTTATTATGTGTTTTAATTAATCCTAAGTTTAGATTTATTCTAAATAAACCTATTTGATAAGAAATGCATTTTAAGATTAATTAAAGTGAATTACTATTACAAAACACATGACACTTTATTTATTTTCAACATGTGTATCATGCCTATGAACAAATCCTAAGCATATCTATACATGTAATGCAAATATTTAGCACACCTTAATGATGAATGCTAAAAGATGTTGCCTAAGAAAATTTGGATACTTCATGTTGCATGATTTTCTTATGTAGAAAAGAATGAGATTCTTTTATCCATTAATCAAATGCACATTTACCTGTATGAAAGACATAAGTGAGTACGATATCATTATTTTCTACATCAAGGGTATAAGATATAAGACCTTCTTAGGGTTACTTAAAGCCTTACAATCCTAGGATGTCCAGACTAATATACCACTTTTCTTAAATACATGTGCACATACAAAAAGAAATTAATGGAAAAAGAGTAATGCAAAAGATTTTTATGTTTGATTTGGTTATGCAATTTACATGTGTAAATGTGAAGATCCTTCTTAAATGTTAACATTGGAATGAATTGGAATAGATTTAAGCAAGTGTTGTGTTCTTTCAAATGAACTATACACTTGTAAATCCTATTCAAAACTGTGTTAAAAGAGAAGAGAAGGAAAAGTCACATAATGCACATCTTATGTTATTTTACATGCAAGCTTATAAGTAATTATAAGTAGCATACCTTTCATTTGTAATCTTTGATTTATAGGTTTTGAAAATTATTTTGAATTTAATAGTGATAATAGTCATTCATGTTCTTACTTTAGCCAAAACATGCAATTTGACATAAATGAAACATTTCATTTATTTTATTTTTTTTGAAAGACATGAATGCATGATTCCTTATGACAAACAATATTTAACATACTTGGAAAGAGATAAAGTGATGTAAGCATGTAATTTCATTCACCCTAATTAATTCCTAAAGACAATCCTATGAAAAAAAGTTCATTTAAAGAGAATCAAAATTGTTTAAATAAATTTTGTTTTAACTTTGAGTTTGATTTGATTTTTAGGAAATGTGAAGAGGTTCGTTGGTCCTAACACATCTCTCTCATGTGTGTGTTATTTTAGTTTGATTTTTAGAACCATTAAGTTGATTTTATATTTTACTTAGGTTAAGGTGTAGATTAAGTTCATTAATTACCCCTTACCTACACTTCCTTAACATAATTATTCAAATAATTGTGAGCCAACATACAATATGCAACCACATAAAATTTAAATCAACAATACTCCTAAGAAAGAAAGGGGCATAATGTAATTGGCTCACAATTATTTGAATAATTAAGAAGGATCTACCCATCAAAGGATTGATTAAGTTCAAATTGATTTAAAAATTTGATTAAGCTAATTAAGAAGATTATTAGTATATTAACCCTTAATTAAGTTTGGATTAAGGAACGAATGGAGTTTAGGGAATAGCTTAAGGAAAATATCCCAAACTTATTCTATAAACCTCCTAATCACTTAAACAATGTTTAATTACCTTAATTAAATAATTAAACTACTATTTACATGCTTAATTACCCTTAATTATATTAAGAGAGTGATTATGGATTTATTAATTGATTTTCCTAATTAACTCATTAATAAATTTCAAGAAAATTAGGGGAGGCCATCCCAGTAAATATGCTTGAGAAGTTTGGAATTAATTAATAAAATGATTAGGGAGTAATTATGGTTATTAAGTTTTTTAAATAAACCCTAATCAAGAAAAATTCACTATTTGAAATTAATTAGAAATAAAATTATATTACTCCTTACTGAATTATCTTTAAAATGAGCCCTCATTTATATTATTCTAATTTTTCTATATTTAGTTATGTATTTTTGAAGTTTCAGTGATTAATAGGTCATTAAATCACCTAATTATATAACTAATCTCGTCGGCACCACATGGACCGCTAACGCGGCGCACACTTTCCATGTGGTGCGGAGGGATTGGTTATTTAAGTTGTCAAATCAAATGCCTGCGTTAGCCGACGACGCTACACATTTTCTCCTTGGACCGTCTGATCAAAGATCGGATGGTCAGGATTAAACATGCGGTTTCTAAAGGATTAATCATCGGATCTAATCGAATTAATTAGGATCATCCATGCAAAATATGCGGGATGGATGGTCCATGATTCATCCCTACCCTCACCTACAAGAAATGGAGGCTATCCATCTTCCATGGCTTGATCCGAGCTCACTTGAGCTTAGATTGAGCTAAGATTCAACCCACTCCATCAAGAGGTGTGACAAAGAACATCCAACTATCAATTTCGATTGGGATGACACTTCCCTTCACAAAGGACCAAAGAATTCTATACTTAAGCTCTGTTTTGATGCATACCTCGCCAGAGGCTATCACCGGTGCTCCCAACCGTTGACGTAGCTTCATCTAGTGGAGACGAAACCCTGTTGAAGGTTTGAAGGCTTGAGATGGAGTGAATCTTCCTATTGACCAAGCTCCACTTCAAAGGCTTGCAGCTTTGGTCTAACTCCCCCTTCATGTGGCTTGAATGCTTGGGATTTGATTTGGGTGAACTCGACTTGATGTTTTGATGGTGCTTGCAAGAGGAATTAGACTTCTATGGAGAATTGAGCAAGTTGACACTCTCACTCACCTCCCCTATTTTCAACTTAGAGAAATCGAGAAATGGAGAATTCAATCGAGCTTAAGAATGATTGAGAGAGCTTGGCAATGCTTCCTCTAGGTTCCTAGGGCTCTATTGACAGTAAGTGATCTAAATTAGAATGAAATTAGAGGGAATATATCTCCCCTTACTTGGATCCGATAGCTGTGAGCTCCTTTACCATTTTGATCAATTTGATCCTACTAAATGGGCTTGTTAGGCTATTGGAAGCTTCTCATAGTTCAGTTTTGGCAGGGGAGTGTAGTGGAGGAGTTGCCCATGTGCTAAAATGAATGTGGGAGTGATTCCATGTGTTCATTTTTCATTAGGTGGTCGATTTTGGCCTTGGGTTGGGTTTGGCTGACCCAAACCCATTGGTTCATGTGCACCACACTCATTAGTGTCCATTTGGTCCACTAAGAGAGTGCCAAGTGGCCATGAGACGGATTTGACCAAATTCCAAGTGAAATTGGCCATATGTTACCCTTTAACCTAGGGGTAAAATAGTCATTTGGCTATGATTTGATTTAGGCAGATTTGAAATAATTGAAAAATAGGTTGTGCTGATTTTCAATGAATTTGGAGTTTATTTGATATGATTTTGCTCATGTTAACCCATTTATGTCAAAATGGGTCAACTTGGGTCAAGTTGACCAATTGGTCAAATTAGGTCAAACCAAGGGTTGGGTCAAGTTCGTATGACCATTTGAAATATTTTGATATCATTGATTTGGTTCAATTTGATTTATATTTGGTTTTGGTTCATTTGAGTTCACTTTGGTCAAATGAGTCAAGTTGACCAATTTGACTCATTTGACCCCATTGGGTTAGGTCATGGGTTGGTTTAGGTTTGGTTGGTCATTTTAAATGTTTTGCAAGCTTTGGTTTGATTTGATTTTGGCTTGATTTGACCTTTGGTCACAAGTTAGGTCATGGGCTGGTCAAATGGGAACTTGACCCATTGGTTGCAATTTATTTGGCTTAGATCAAGATTTGACCAATTTTGACTTTTCAGGTCAAGTTGGGTCAACTTGGGTCAAGTGGCCAATTGAGCTAGGTTAGGCTCAAATGATGACTTGATCAAGTTCAAACATTGATCATAAATTAGTTTTAATCAATAGTTTCAATCAATTTGGCCTATGGTGAATTTTGGCTAGTTTATGTTTCATTTGGGTCAAATATTGACTTGGTCAAAGGCTAGTTTAACTTGGTTTGACCCAATTTGAGTGATTGATCATCTTATGATGATTGTTACTCACAATGTGAGGCTTAGATGGGCTTAGTTCAATCCAATTTGGGTAGGATTAGAATTTGGCTCAAAAAGGTGTTTTAGGTCACTTTGGGTCAAGTGAGCCTAAGTGGATCAATTGACTTGAGCAAGGCTTGATTCAAGTTTGGTTGAACTCACATATGGACTTATGATTGAAATATAAATCCATTTGCAAGTGATTTGAAGTTAAATGGATTTTGCTTCATTTGATAATTTCAAGTTCAAAGGATGAACATGGGTTTGATTTGGGTTTGAGTTTTGAATTTAGTATTGGTTTGATGATTGACGTTTATGTTTATATTTGGTTTCATGATTGAAGGATTTATTGAATCATGAAGAAAATCTAAGGGTTTGGATTGATTTGAAGTTGATTTGGCTAAGTTCAAGAATTTGACTTGAAAGAGTTTAGGTTGGATTTTGATTAGATTTGGGTTTGAGTTTTGAATTTTGTTTTGGTTTGAAGTTGATTTGAATTTATATTTGTGAATATAAATGAGAATATAAATGGGTTATGAGAAAATCTTTTGAATTTGGAATGATTTGGATTTGATTTGAGCTAAATCCATAAGATGAAATCAAAGGGCTTATAAAAGATTTTTTTGAATTTGGAATTCAATCATAGGTTTCAATCATTTGGAATTGATTCATGATTTGAGAAAATCCAATGGAATTGATTTAAATTTAATTTGGAATTGAAGTTGATTTGAGTTTGAGGTTGATTTGGATTTGAGAAAATCAATTAAGTTGAAATTGATTTGGGATTTGATTTGGAATTGCTGTTGATTTGAGTTTGAAGTTGGTTTGGATTTGTAGTTTGACTTGAAAGAAGGAAGTAAGGATTTGTTCAAGCTATAAGATAGACAAGTTTTTCCTAACACCCCTAAGGCATGACCTATTCCTATGGCTAAATCTTCTAAGTTTCTAGGGTTTGCTTAAGTGTTCACCTAATCACTAGAAGTGTCTTAAGACTAAGGAACTCTCAGTGTCTATAAAGAGTCCTATATCTAGGATGGAGAAGTTGAGAGCTCATTCTAAAAATGAGGTCAATGGTCCTCTTCCGTATCATCCATTAAAGACAGAAAGAAGGAAAAACCAGTTCAAATTGGAGAATGGGAAATAGTAATCTCTAAGAAGACCATGAAAATGTTGAAGCAGCTAAAAGATGTCCCTAGTGTTAAGTGAAATCACCACTTGAACCTATATTGGACTTAAATGAGATACTTAAACTAAGTATTTGGGCTTCTCAGAGGAATTTTGATAAGGTTACTTTATCACAGCACGAGGACCAGTCTATTAAATGTAGACCTCCTAAGTCAAAGAAGCTGGCTAAGAAAAAGAAGAGCAAGAAGAAAACTATAACTCAAAAGATTATTAACAATTTAGAAGAGTATCACCAACCGACAATACAACCATTTAAGCTTGCAGATTTTATGCCTAAACTTCGTATTGTTGAATTGGATGAAGAAGATAATAGTGAATCTTGTCCAGTAGAGACATGTCGAATTATTTATGTAATATTATATGTTCTTCAGCACAAGTCACTCTAAAATGACAATGGTAGTCATACAGACTTGACCAACCCATTGAAATTCTTCTCAGAAAAGAAAGAAGAGCCTGAGTAGTTAACATCTAGATTTTGTCTAATGACTCAACAAAAAGATAACAGTTCATATGAAGATTTATGTTTTTCTGATGGAGAAGAGTCAAACTTATCGATATCATCACGTATGAAGTTGAAAAATGAGTCTAGCCCTTTTAGTTAATCCTTCAGAATAAGAAGTGAATTTAAAGAAACTACCTCTTCAGAAGAATTTGAGCAAGATAAGGTGATTCAAGTTCAAATGAGAAGTGGAAAGTCTTACCACCATCATCAAAGAAGGAGAATTCAAATAAAGACAAAGACAAACAAATTGAACTTAATGAAGATATCATTCCCAAAAATCCTAGAATAAAGCCTAAATCAAGCGAAAAGTTAGATTATAATATCCTATCACATTTGAGAAAGATCCCTACGTAATTAAGTGTGTATGAGACTCTCTTAATATCAAAAGACCTCCAAGAAATCTTGATACAGGCTCTCAAAGATCCAGAGAGTTATGAAACTTACTTTGCCAAAAAAATGTATGACTGAATCATTACAATATCAAGATCTCCCAGTAATTACATTTTTTGAAGAAGGTCTTATGTTGGGAACAACGGATCACAACCGTCCTCTATAAGTTACTACAGAGAGTGATGGCATCTTAATCAACCAAATATTGATTGATCCAAGTTCTTCTATCAATCTTATGAGTCTAAAAGCATTAAGAGGATTATCACTTGATATCCAACATCTTAGGAGAGATAAGTTGATGATTCATGGTTTCAATGAGAAGGAAAGAAAACTCTAGGTTCTTTTATTCTCTCACTCAAGTTTCGGGATTTGTATACAGAAGCCAAGTTTCATGTAATCAATACTGATACATCATTTAGAGCTCTCTTGGATCAGTCATGGCTATATGAGTATGGCATGGTCCCATCAACTATGCATCAGTGTATGAAGTACCTAAGAGATGGAGAAGAGTTCAAAATTCAGCAACTTACAACCATTCTCCGTCCATGAAGCAAAGATTTATGAAGATGCAAAATATTTCATCCCTAAAGAGCTTAAGCTAATAGAGCCTCTTGAGATAGTAGCATCCACTTCAGGAACTAAAAAATAAGTTCAGAAGGTGAAAGAGCAGAAGCAAAGAGGAAGAAAGAAGGCAATGTCGACTCTCCCTAAAGCACTTGATTATACACATAAATCAAGAAGATCAGTTCCTCATTTAGGAAGTGACACACAATAAGAAGAAAATATTCCTATCAAATCTAAGGGAACTTATAAGCTCTCGAGAAAGGTAAAGTATAATATAAGTGATTCTGATTCAAACTATGACTTTGAATCTACTTATAGAAACAGGGTTCAGAAGGTCGCATCAAGAAGGATAGCTCACTTGGTAGTGTTAGATTGCTCATTCAAAATTATACCCATCCCTCAGCAATACTACAAAGAAATCACTCCACTGGAGGTCCATAATATTGAAGAATTGATAATATTTTATGTGTTGCCGTTGAGTGAGAGTGGCGAAACAGGAACGATATTTTACAAATCTGAAGAGTCTCAGCCTCACAATTTTGATCGGCCAACTCAACATGAAAATTATGATGAGATAGTGCCAACAAGAATACCAATATACTATCCATAGAAATTATGAAGAATGATGGATAAGCTTGGAATTCATATTAGAATTACTAAACATAGAACTCAAATATTTAACAGGATATGGAGCCAAAGAAGTCCTCAAGCATCACGAAGAAGTGATAAGTTTATCACTAAAGGTCTTAGGTTCATCCACAAATCTCATCAAAATAAAGTTTGTTATAATATAATAGAAGATGAGATTGAAATTAATAGTGACCAAGAAGATCTCCAAGAAATTATTCTTACAAATGATGAAGAAGTAAAAGCCAAGCCTGCACCTGAAGAACTCGAAGATGGTGGACAAACAACTACTATGGATGAACTCAAAGAAATTAACCTAGAGTGAATGATCCCAACTTTCGCCGCTTCTATAAGAAAGTTGAAGAGCTAAAAATGCTACTTTATGAATTTATGGATTGCTTTGTCTGGACATATTCTGAAATGCTAGGCTTATTCCCTGATGTAGCAGTTAATAAACTTACCATTAAACCAGATGTGATGCCTGTTAAGTAAGCTCCTTGGTGAATGAGATTGGAGATTGAAGAACAAGTAATTGCATAAACTAAGAAGCTGATCGAAGCAGGCTTTATCCGGGAGGAGAAGTATGCAGATTGGATAGCCAATATTGTCCCAGTTAGGAAGAAGAATGATCAAATTCGTGTTTGCATTGACTTCCAGGACCTAAATAAAGCATGCCCAAAAGATGAGTTTCTGCTTACAATATCAGAGCTGAGTGGATAATACTTCCAACTACGATATATTCTCATTCATGGATGGATCATCGGGATACAATCAAATCAAAATAGCTCCTGAAGATGAGAAGCACACATCATTTAGGATGTCAATTGGTATATATTGCTACATAGTCATGCCTTTTGGTTTGAAGAATGCTGGAGCTACATACCAAAGAGCCATGATGCGTATTTTTGATGAGTTGATTCACGAGAAGATAAAATGTTATGTTGGTGAAGAGCTTAAATCGTGGAAATCACTTTGAGGACTTGATAATTATATTGGAGAGAATCAGAAAATATGATCTTAAGATAAATCCTCTAAAATGTGCATTCGGGATATCCTCTAAAAATTTCTTGGGTGCATTGTACGTCGTAGAGGAATTGAGATCGATCCTGCTAAAATTAAGGCAATTATGGAGGTGCCTCCACCGAAGAGTTTGCGTTAGCTCTATTCTTTATAAGGATTGCTTGCATTCACCCAATGATTTATATCAAATCTATCAGGATACTATCAACTATTTGTAAAGTTGATGAAGAAGGATGCTCAATTCAAATAGGACAAGGAGTGCCAAGAAGCCTTCAATAGCATTAAAACTACCTATTAAATCCACCAATCCTTGCAGTGCCTACTCCTGGGAAGCCCCTCATTCTATACATAGTTGCATTAGAAGAGTCCCTTGGAGTGTTATTAGTACAACACAATGAAGAAAGCAAATAGAATGCTCTTTATTATATCAGTCGGAGGTTGATAGGAGCAAAAATGAGATACATTCTCGGGAGAAGCATTGTTCAAAGAATTTCAGTCCAAAAGATTCATTACTTGATGACAAGATTTCAAGGTGATATTTTATTTGCATGACTCGTGCTCTTAGCATCATTTTATGAGCAAATTATGGTTCATTCATGAAAGAGAAAAATCATAAATTTAAGAAATATACTTTGATGGAGCCTCATCAATCAAACAAGTCCAACTTAAAAATTTCCCAAGGGCAAGAGCAGGAATCGGCATCATCTTCATAACACCAGAAGGAGGGATAATGAGATGATCATATGGATTGACTGAGCCAAGAACTAATAATAAAATCGAGTATGAAGCATTAGTGGTAGGTCTCAAAGAAGCTATTTTTATAGGCATTCAAAACCTGCATATTTTTGGTGATTCTCAACTTATTATAAATCAAGTACTTGGTATCTATAAAATCAATAAGCTTGAGTTAGCTTTCTACCATAAGTGAGTTCTCGAGCTTATGAAGCAAATACCAAATACAAATTAACTCGAGTCTCTCGATCCGTGAATAGAAAAGCATATTGCTTAGCCAAATTAGCTAAGGAGATGGCAAGTATGAATGGTGATTATGTCATGATTGGGATATTTTCTCGACAAGTTCTAGAGCCAGCAAAGTACTAATCCCAACAGGTAAAGGGGTTGTCAAATTTGACCCAGCAGGATGCGACTCAAGTCGCTCCACATCCTCTCCAAAATCAATAAGAAGTTATACCTAGAAGAGTTAAGAATGACATTGCTTTAGCAAAGCAGTGTGAAACCTTTATTGTAGAAGAGCCACATGATTGGAGGCAACCCTTCATTGACTACTTTAAAGAAGGTAAATTACCAAATGATAAATCACTGGCAGCTCAAATCGAGAAGGGAATGTTGTGTCATGCTTTCTTCAAAAATATTTTATATCGTAGATCCTTTGAACAAATGTGGCTACGATGCCTAAATGCAGATGAAGCAAGCAAAGTGGTGGTTGAAGTTCATGAAGGCCTTTGTGGTGCACATCAGTCAGGTCCCATGATGGCAGTAAAAATCAAAAGGATGGGCTATTATTGGCCATCTATAGTGAGAGATTGTATCAATCATGCTTAGAGGTGTCATGAATGTTAAGTAAATGGGAATATAATCCATCAACCTCCAAATCCACTACACCCAATAATAGCATCTTGGCCATTCGAATGTTGGGGTATAGATGTAATTAGACCAATTGATTTGTAGTCACCTGACACCGCTTCATCTAGTCCGACATTATCTCTCTGGGCTAAAGTTACCCCATTTAAAGAAGTTACTGCTGATCGAGTGATTAACTTCTTTACGCATAATGTGGTCTATAGATTTGGAGTGTCGCATCAAATAATTTTTGATAATGACACAGCTTTCAAAAATATAAAGATTTATAGATTCGTCGATCGACACAAAATTGATTGGCGGTATTCTTCAATATATAATCTAATTGCAAATAGTTTGGCAGAAAGTTTCAACAAGACATTAGTCAAGCTGCTCAAGAAGATCCTCACTAAAAATAAGAGAGAATGGCATACCAAACTGATAGAGGCATTATGGGCGTATCGAACTACCTATAAGACGCCGACTAAAGTCACTCCTTATTAATTGGTATTTAGAACCGAGGCGGTTCTTTCGCTTGAGGTTGAGCTACCATCACTTCAAATAGTGATCCAATACAACCTAACTGAAGATCAAAATGCTCGTTTGAGAATGGAGGAACTCGACGTGCTTGATGAAGTTAGATTATAGGCTCACAAAAATTTGGAAGTTTATCGAGCAAAGATGTCTAGGGCCTTTCACCATATGGTGCAGCCTCAAACATTCCAAAAAGGGGAATTGGTCTTGGAGCTAAGAAGACAAATTATTCCTAATCGAAGAATTGGTGGCAAATTTGAGCCTAATTGGGAGGGCCCTTTTGTAATTGAAAAAGTGTATCAAGGAGGGGCATACCAACTCATTGACCTAAAGGGTGAAAGACAAATGCCACCAATTAATGGTCGATACCTGAAAATATATTATACATGATAAATATATTCTCAAGGTACAATTGAAATCTCCCTACAAAATAAGAGGCATTTTTTTAGTATATTTATTTAGGTTGACATCGTACTTCAAGACGAGATCCCTAAATAAATATACTTACTCAAGATGAAAAAATTTTCTCTGAAAATTCTCTTATTACATAGGGGGCATTTTTAGATTTCTATACATATATGAAATCATGTTACATGTTAAAACCCTCTTAATATCAAATGTATCAACTCATACATTGATATGTTTTCTTAAATTATTTTAGAGCTTTTTCAAAGTGCTTTAGAATTTCTCCTGCAAAACAGGGGGCATTTTTATATATTTAGCTAAGTTAAAATTGTGTTATAAGACGAGATACTTGCATATATCCAGTTTGACATCGAGCTTTATGTCGGGATCCCTGCATATATCCATAATTTGTTATTATTAAAGTTCCAGGCTCTTGCAAGGAACAAAAAGAATATATCTCTACGCATGAAAAGACAGCCCTAAATATTAAAAATTTATCTCTCAAATTTATCAAATTATGAAGATCAAGTCAGAAGAACTCTCAATTTTGGAAGCTTCAATCAATTGTGTAGAAAAAATATAAACCTCAACATCTTGAAGTCTAGGATAAGGATGGGTTCTAAAGGTTGGACTCAACAAGCCCACAAATGGCCGAGTTATTGACGCTCTCCTCACTCAACAAGTCGTAAGAAAAGGCCGCAATGAAAGAGCCCCCGTTCATTAATTCGATGACCAAATGACCAAATCTATCACAGCTTAAGTCAAAGACTCGAGTAGGTTCTAAAGGTCAAACTCAATAAGCCTATAAATGGTCGAGTTGTTGACTCTCTCCTTACTCAATAAAGAAGGGGTAGTGAAAGAGCCCCGCTTCACCCAATGATGATAGCTATTCAATCTCAAACCAGATCCAGCTTAGTGACTACAAGCAATCAAAATCTAAGAGATCTTTGTACTTGATCGATAATCTAAGATAATCTGAGAAAACTCTCAATTCATAGCTGCCTCAAGTCAATCTTTATATTGCCTGGAGGTGATATTTTAATTTATTCTCAAATGATCTGATTAAGCACAAAGCACATATCAAAGCCAATCTCTTCATCAAGTCCATCAAAGTATAAAGCATAGGACCAAGGAAGTAATTCCATAGTTCATACAAAATTGATGATCAAACTAAAGAAATTTTGGGGTTATTCAATTTGTTAAAGCACACATTGTTAGGCTGATGACTTAACATTATAGACCTAATATAAACCGGAAGGCTAGGTTGTCTATATGCACCCTTCAATAAATTCGTCAAAGTAGCACGTACATGATTAAGGGCATACGTGCACTTCCTGACAAGTCAATGTGGACAAATCAGGTCAATCCTCATCAAGTCTGTCAAAGTAGAAAGCACAAGATCGAAGGAACAATTCCATAGTTCATACAAAGTCGATGGCCAAACTAAAGGAATTTTGTAATTATTCAGTCTGTTAAAGCACACATTGCTAGGCTGATAACTTGACATTATAGACCTAATATAAGCCGAAAGGTTAGGTCATTTGTACACATCCTTCAACGAGTCTGTCAAAGTAGCAAGCATAGGGCTGAAGATATATGTACACTTCCTGGCAAGTTAATGTGGACAAATCAGGTCAATCATTCATCAAGCTTAAAGCTAGGACAGAAGGAATTCCAAATCTCAAAACAAGCAAACTAATTCTTCCATCAAACCCGACCAAGCACGAAGCTAGGGTCGGAGGAAACCTAAATCTGCAATAAACATAGAAGAAAGAGATCTTCAACAAACCCATTGAGGCAGAGAGTAGATGATAGAAGAAGCTCTTAATCCGACAAGTCAAATAGGACAAATCGAGCAATCTCGCTGTTTATCTCATCTAAACATAAGGCATCACATTGATGACGAATTCCATCAAAATTCCATAAGTTATTACAATTGAAGCTGAAGTAATTTGAAATTCATGGTCGACACCAAAGGTCAACCAGTTTTCAACAAATATGACTTGTTTCATGTGCGAATCATATTTTTGGGGCATTTGTTGACCCTCATTCGCTCAACTGCAGGCACAATCTCCTCTCTCGCTCGGCTCCTCGCACATGAACCTGACATAAGGAAACTCCACTCCCTCTTCTCCTCCTCCATTTCTGAAATCACTCCTACCTTCTCCCAACTCTCAATCGTTCCCTCCTATGGATCTCCTTAAAATCGAACGCACATCACAAAGGAAAGGACTCTCTCATTCATTCAAACCTTCACATTCACGATATCTCCCTCTCTTCCCCCTCTTCATCCCATTTTCCTCAACCACGATAAGCCACTCTCATTTGAAACTCCAACCGCATGCAAACCAAAGGTAACTCCTTCTACCTCGCCTGTTTTTTGATTCCTTTAATCGAAGCCTTCCCGTTCATTTTTTTTGGCCTCAACCACAAGCCTCTTTCTCTCTACCTCGTTTGCTGGGTTGAGAAATTGAAACCCATTTATTCAGTCCTCTCCCAGCCGTGAAGGTAGAATCAACCTTCATTTATAGGCCTCTTCATTGAAGTTAGGGTTGGAGTTCGACCGATTTGTAGATTCATACAAAGATCGAGCAAAAAGTTCACTATAGAGTTTCGTGTCACCTGATTTCTATCAATTCTCTTATTATGGATCTCTTCTTGGTCTCCATTTCTTTTCTTTTACTCTTTTTAACCATTTAGCTCTTTGAGCCCGTGTCTACCTCTACCCCCAACTCCATGAGAAATTTGGATAAATCTTTTTGTTTCTGGTTGTATTCCAGCCTGATATAGTAGAAAGGCGTGCTAGTCTTGCTGTTACCTTGGATCAAAGGTTTTATGGTTTACAAAACCATGGCAGCCATCAAACTTGAAGTGGACAAATAGTACTATACTACCAGTAGCCTTGTTTTGGGATATGCTCTGTGTTCAAGCTTACTTACTGTCATTAACAAATTTGCCATCATAAAATTTAATTATCCTAGCCTTTTAACGGCATTGCAATACTTGACTTCTACTGTTGGTGTATGGATCCTTGGAAAACTGGGATTTCTCTAGCATGATCCTTTCAACTTGGAAATTGCCAAGAAGTTCTTCCCTGCTCACATTACCCATTCCTTCAACTATCGCTCTTCTAATGTCAATGATATAGTGAAGTAGTTGTGGATGTGTGATGTGAATGTGAAAATTATATATGCATATGCTTGTCTTTATGTAAGTTTGAAGACCTCGTCACACTCATTAGGGCATGACGAGATGAAAGCCGGTTATGGTGTCGCAAGACACCGCTCGTTATGCTCATTAGGGCGTACCGAGTAAGCCAACATCTGTTAGATGTGACACCCCCATGCCAAAATGCTATCGAAATTTAGACTAAATTTTGAAATTAAACAAGAAAAGGGCTTGAATGTGCATGGAATATTCTATATTTTCTTTTATGCAGGTGATTGAAGGCCTCATTATGGCATAACGAGATTGAAAGATGGTTGTAATGTCGCTAAACGCCGCTATGCTCATTAGTAGTGACCAAAATAGTTCGATGACCACGCGGGACGACGCCGAAAGTAATCAAAATGCTACCAAAATTTAGACTGAAATTCAAGACTTAAATAAATTCAAATAAAAATCATCTAAACTTAAGTAAACAAAAATATATACAATAAATATGAAGATAAATATTAAATCAAAGAGAAATTTAGTGAGAGCACTTAAAGAAAAATTTTGAAAGAATAAAACACTTATTTAAAATGCAAGTAAAATTTGAGGAGGCCAATACTAAACTCACAAAAGACTCATAATAAGTTTGAAGTTTGATTTTTAACAAGCAAGAAATTTGATGTGGAGTTGAGGATAAATCCATATTAGATTGGATATCTTTTCATGTAAGTAAAGCTTCTCTTTGAACATTTGAAATGTTAAATTCATTAACAAGTAATCAATATAAATAAAATCAATTGAATGTTTAAATAATCACATTTGACATCAAGTGAAGGATTTCAATTTAATACCAAAGGACAAATGATTGGTGGTAAATTTAAATGTTCAATTCCAAATTGAAAATAAAAGTGTGTAGGTATTTTTATAGCTTTCTCACAAGCACAACTTCAATTAGGCAACCCATGAGCAAGCATGAATGTAGCCTTTAAAAGATCATTTGGAGCTTGCATTTAAAGTTAAATTTGAAGCACTTGTGATATATCTATTGCTTATCTTCAAAATTAATGAAATCCAAATGAAATCCATTAAATGACTTATAAAGTGGCTAACTAATTCATCAGTGAGCATATATAAAGTCTTTCAATAGTCACTCAGGTTACACTACATGATACATTGAGTGAATCAAAAAACAATCCATATAATTTGAATCAGATTTGTGATGAACTTGATGTTCACTTATATAAGATTAGCTCTTCTGGGCTAGAATAAAAGCTAAAAGTGATGAATTGATAAAGATTTGAAAGTTCTTTAACTATTACAAACCAAATGATATTTGAGAATTAGAATTTAATAAGCAAGCTAAATACGAGCAATATTTTAAATTACAATATAAATCAAATTGCCATCAAACCTGCAACACTCAAGTGCAAGCATGTAGAAGGCGTCATTCGAAAACTTAAAGAAATACGCCACCAGATTACAACACATCGTGCAAGCGAACAGAAGACGTTAATTAAGGCTTCAATTAAACTATTACACATACTATGAAGTGGGATTAAAACTCAAATTCAATACCTTAAAATTATGCAAGCATTCTTAAAAATACCCGCATGATCCCCGACACTATGCCGAATGCTTAAATTTAGTGTTTGAGGATGCTGTGCAATTTGCTTCCCGATTTGATCTTAGGATCGGGTCCAGGTTAACAAAACCTAAAAATCTGAGTATTATAAGAATTTTAACTCATTAAAATATCTGAGAAGCTAATTCTGTTATATGACAGTAGATCTGATCCTCCGTTAGGAGCTAAACAGAGTTGACACGATCTAAAGCTCTTAAATATATTCAAATTAATCAAGTAACTACCCCGATGATGGCTGCATTGAATGGAGTCAACCGGAGGGGATACTTACCATCAAAATGTGCATGCAAGCTCAAATTGAATTAATCAAAATTAAGTGTTAATATAAATATAAAATCGGGTAAATCATTAAGTGTTAAATACTTGAATGAAATTCAATATCTAAAAATTTAAAGTTAAAATCCAACCCACTTTCTGCAATTGTTTGTTAAAGGTGACAAATTAAGAAAACTCTAGCTTACAAAAAAGCCAAAGTCAAATCAAGTATTTTACTATGTTCACTCTCAATCAATCTCACGTCAGTAAGGATGTAGCTCGTGTCCTCTAACTGTATGACTTGACCAGTAGGCTCCACATATGATGCAGTTACGATCAAAGTCCTCTGACTAGGTGGTTGCCGCTAAATTGAACCATTATATTACGATCATGACTATAGCCCATATACTCTATAATGGTTCTACCTTTTGAGTTATCAATCATAGGGTATACTTGATAGGGCAAAAAGCTCTCTATCAGCTAAGGTAGACTTAAGCCTCCTTAGATAAATATCACCCCAGGTCTACAAGGATTTCTTGGACGACGTAACCCATGTGTTGTTGATAAGGACCCTGTCAGGTTGGGTCGACTACCTCCTCTGATTAAGTAAACTAGGGACCGTGACTGCCCGGGATGACGGAACCATGGGATCTAGATCGAACACGTCATCATTCCACCAACGATCCGCTTTAAGTTAAAATGATGAATTTCATAAATTTTAAATTCTAAAACTCCACATACTGCTACTATACGCTATGCATTTAGCGATCAAACGACTAGCCTTATTCAAAAGTTCTCTCTCAGTATTGGGAGGGGTAATTAACTATAGATGCTTGCGCCTATAGGAAACCTGGAACCAGACCTAAAGTCCTCACAAATAAGGGAAAAATCTCTGGGTAGTGTCTTATCTACTATCTCATCTACCTTCTGAAAAATACACCAACATCATAAATCATACACTCTCTTCAATTGTGAGAGATCGATGTCGAATTTTTGGAGCCCACACTTTCATTAGAATTTGTACTTTAATTTAGTAATGAAACGCTTAAATATCTAAACACCCAAAAGAAACTTAGTTCTTGTCAAGAAAATGGGTTCAATTTCTTCAAGAATATACGTTTGTTCTAAAATATAAATCTGGTGTCGAGAACAAAGTAGCAGATGTCCTAAGTAGAATATCTAACTTATTAAATAGCATCAGTGTGAAGGTTACTAAATTCAAAAAAGTTAAAGATGATTATCCTAATTATAAAGATTTTCAATAAATTTTTTGAATCTTTGAAATATGATGTTTCAATTAATAATTCTAATTATCAAATACGAGATGGCTATCTCTTTCGTGGCATACAACTATGTATCTCAGATTCATCACTTCAAAATTTTCTTGTTGCAAAAATTCATTCAAAAGGTGTGTCTGGTCATTTTGGTCGTGATAAGACAATAGTCATGATGGAGGATAGGTTCTTTTAGCCTAGTCTTAAGAAATATGTTGCTCGTATCATTGTCCAATCTCATACTTGTCAAGTAGCAAAAAGTGAAAAGTAAAATTCTGATCTATACACACCACTCCCAAGTCCCCACAAACCATGGGAAGATCTTAGTATGGACTTCATCTTAGGATTACCTCGCACTGTGCAATATTTTGACTCTATCCTAATAATTGTTGACCAATTTTCTAAAATGACATACTTCATTCCATGTTATAAGACATTAGATGCATCACACATAGTGACTATTTTCTTTCTCGAGATAATTCGTTTACATGGACTTTCTAAGATAATTGTGTCCGATCATGATGTAAAGTTTATGAGCTATTTTTAAAAAATCTTATGAAAAAATCTCGGCATAAAACTCTTATTTTATACAGCTTATCACCTCAAATAGATGGACAAGCTGAAGTTGTTAATAGAAGCTTATGAAATTTACTTAGGTGCCTAGTGATTGATCATATTATTAGTTGGGACCAAGTTCTTCTCACTATAGAGTTTGCTTATAACAATTCAATTAATAGGTCAATTAGTCATTTTCATATTGTAACTAGTTATGATCTAAGAAAACTAATTGATCTTGTTGATTTGCCTATAACATATAAGTCTAGTACATTTGCATCTTCATTTGTACAAAGCATGCATGATTTACATCGTGAAATTCAACAAAAACTTACTTTAAGTTATGATAAATATAAAGCTAATGTTGATGCACATAGATGATATGTAAAATTTAATGATATAGATTTGATTCTTGTTAAAGTTAGACCTAAGATATTTCTAATTGAAATTGTTAAGAAATTAAGTCTCAAGAGATCTAATCCTTATAAAGTTATAAGGAAGATAAATAATAATAATAATGCTTATGAAATATATTTTTCAATGAATGTTGGGATTTCTCTAATATTCAATGTATCAAATTTAATATTGTACCATGGGCAAGTCACGGAAAATATTATTCCCTCTACAATAGTACTAACATGCAGCTTAATACTTCATCACATATTCCTCTACCATCTCATCAATTAAGATCATATCATCCAGATCAAATTTTAGAATAATAGATTATCACCACATCTGATGGAGGCACTCAAAAATTTCTAGTTCGTTGGAAAGGTCTTTCTCCACTTGAAGATTCATGGCTTACATTTGATGAGTTACATCAATTGGACCCACAATTATTACAAGAGTACATGAATTTTTATTCTCCAAAGGAGAATCCTTTAAAGCCGGAGAGTACTGATGAAGGGCATCATCGTCATCGTCATCGATGTCATCATCATAAAGCTTAAATCTATATATTTGGCCTTTTTATTATAAGTTTGGTTATGTACTATTGGGCTTTTATATTTTATATATGTTCTGGGCTTATATGTATTAGGATATTCTTATATCATAGCCCATGATTCATGGTAGTAGATATGATATATTGGATAGGTATGGAAGGAGTGGTAGGTTTGGTAGTAGGTGGTGGTAAGTGTAGTTATAATGGTGGTATGTTTGAGTATTTTTAACTCTCCCTTTCAATCTTATAAATAGGGAGGCTCTTGTAATGCTTGATACTTAAATTTTGTATAAAAATCTTCTTAAATTTCTTTTACTATTCTTTTGTGTACTTTTCTCTCGAGTGATGGACTACTTGAGGGTGTGAGCTCAAAACCCTCAGAGAAGGACTTCTAAGGAAGAAATGTGATATCCACAACGATGGACTGTTTGTAGAGGTCGTCTTCAACTTATCCCCACTTCGTTGATGGTTATTTTAAATCTGCTACATGTTAGATCGTTCATAACTTTTCAATCATTTCTTTGCACATATATAATTCTGATTTCTAGTGTGGTAAATATAACTTTATTCATAACCTTTTCAACTTTACTAAATTCATAATATTGAGAATATACTCAATAATAGTGTACATTTATAATTACTCTTTTGTAAAAATTTAAGAATTATCAATGTAATAAACTTTATATCATAAAATTCACTCTCATCCTACATCAAAATTGCCTCCCCAGTTGTCTCTATGATTCCACCACTAAATTAGATCATAACATAAAACTAATTTCCAAAATCTTAGGGGCCGTTTGGGATCACTTTTATTTTTTATTTTTTATTTTTATTTTTATGCTATTTTTGAAAATATATTTATTTAGAGTGTTTTTTTATGTGATTTTATTTTTTATTTTCAAAAATAAAAATATTATTTTAAAAAATACTTAAAATATCTAAAAAATGTTTTGAGTGTTTTTAAAAATAATAAATACAATCAAGCAAATTTATTTTTAAACAAAACATAAATAAAATAAAATAAAACAAAACAAGAAACAAAAAAAACAAAAAAAAAGTCATCCCAAATGGCCCTTAGTTTTTTTTAATGAAGATGTGATTCAATATTTTTATAATGAAAATAAATTTAAGTCCAATAAATTTAAAAACCCTCCAGAGGTAGTCGATTACTAACAAATTTCATATTGACATATTAATTTAAAAAAAAAAAAACAATCATTATTTCCTCATCAAATTTTCAGGGAGATGCTGTCTAGATGGAAGACAACCAATTAATTTATGAATGTGTTAACATTGCTGAAAAAAAAAAAATCTTTTCTAATGTCTAAAATCTTTAATCAAAAGAACATTTTTTTCTCAAGATCTAATCATCAACATCTTGTTAATTGTATAGGCAAATATCATTGAAGGACAAAAATCATGCATCGAAGTCTACTTGGTGTTCATCTATTCAACATGTAGACATTCAAGATTTGATTAGTTCCAAAAACTCGATATCAATTTAGGCAGAGTAAAAATATAAATGATTCATTTATTATCTTAAGGACAAAATTGTAAATATGTAAACAATGCTTATCATCTTAAAACTATTATTAGGAAGTCAAACATCATAAAAAGAAATCAAACATCTCTAACTCAAGATATTGTAATCCACAAAGTACTTTAATTTGTAATAAAAAAGTTCAAAATCTCTCTCTTCATCTTTAATGCACACTTCTTTTCATCCCCTTCGATCCTAAGAGGTATGCCAAAGAACTTTTTAGTTCCAATAGACAGCAACTCTTTATATGATTTCTATGTATGAGAAATCTTGTATATATTGTTGAATAGTGATATGACAATAGTACGATAAGAAGATGAAATAAAATTCCTCATATAATCATATTATCAGCACGTCTCACTCCTTTATGCTGCTGCCATTGACGCTGCTATGCCGTGCGCTCGTCGACCACTGCAATATAATAAGATCCCAGGTTTAAATATTTTTTTTCAAAAAAAGGGAAAAGGGAACGAGAAGAACTGGTTTGAGAATATATATGACGTTTAATAATTTTTATGAGTCCCAACTAATCCAGATGATTAAAAGGTCTTGAAAGTTAAAATCCAAATCTTGAATTTGATTTTCGTCTATAAAATAATAAGTTTTTATCTTACGAACTTCTGAATGGGCTAAAATAACGTTCAACAACATTTATTATAAAAAAATATTTTGCGGAATTTAACGTAAATACTTAAGAAAAGGACAACAACTATCACCTAAACAAAAGATCGAAGTAGGCAGGGGCATCAGGTGTCAAATTCCGAACTTGAATATCCAACGTAATGAACCCGGAAAGAAAGAGTCTCAACTCGATCACATGCAGGTCAACGTAGCCAGTCAAAGATGAACTGAAAACGCCATGCTGCTTCCACGAAGTCAAGTTATTTATTTGAAAGCTATGACATCTCAAAAATAAAAAAATTTGGTGAGGATATCTAGACCAAAATTTGGTAAGATGGTGCAACTCAATAGATGTTTCAGCCCATGAACTAGAAATGTGCAATATTCTTGCTTTTGATCAAGTGCACAATAATGATGATGTCCACTTACAATACTAATGAAGTGAGGTGCAATGAGGTGGGATTACACATTGTCAGGGAAGATGACAATTATTGTGAGGGCTAGAGTAATATTTTAGGATCGTGGGTGTTGTGGATGTGTAGGTCTGTAAATAAATCGAGCGTTCAACAAGCTACTCGTTACTTGGCTCAATTAAAGCTCGTTCATGATCGTTTGATTTAATCAAATGAGATTGAACACTTTTATAAATACTCGATTACTAAATGAACAAGCTCGAACAACTTTTTGTTCAGTTCATTTATGTTCATGATATGTATCTTTTAAAGCTCATGAACAAGCTTGTTAAGGAGCTTAAATACGGTTCGATTAAGGATCTGGTTGGGGCAACTGTAGCTTTTTGATAAGTTGATTGTAAAGCTGCTATAAGAAAAACAGCTTTTTGAAAAGCTGTTGTGTATTAGAAATTTTTTTTAAAAAAAAAAAATTTAAACAACAGTTTTCTGATAACCACCACATTCTAATAGCACTAATTCTCAAAAATAACTTTTCACCATTAAATTTTTTGAAAAATAGCCAAAACACTGGTAGCCAAATGCAGTTTTGGTTGCTTTTTGTCTGTTTTCTGAAACACAAAGTAGTTAGAAAGCAGTCCTAAATGCATCATAAGGCTTGTTCGTAAATAATATCATTTAAAATTTTATTTTTAGATATAATAAACTTTAATTAATACATCTTGTATATATTTCTCAACAAACTGCTTGCGAACAAGCTCAATTAAGGCTCGATTAAAGCTCGTTTATTTCATTAAACGAGTTGCTTGTTAACAAGCTCAATAAGCCCAATCTAAACCAAGCTCGCGATCAAACTCGAGCCGAGCTCGAACAAAGTTTTTTTAACGAGCTCGAGCTTGAACACCATCCCGAAAACTCGAATCAAGCCCAGCTCGAGCTCTAGCTCGATAATGATTAACGAGCTTGAACTCGAACAACCACATACTGGACTCGGATCGGTTCGTTTGCTCCCCTAATGCGGAGGCCAAGATCTAATTTATTAGTCCTCCATCTTAGAAACATCACTATATTATAGTGGTGGTGAATGCGAGGAGAATTTAAGAAAAGAATGTGCTCTATGACTACATTTAGAAACTTCAAAAACAACTTAAAATAAAATTTTACTCTAAGAATGTTGAAGATGAAACTCAAGTTTGCTTGTCAAAGCTAAAATAATCAAGGATAATCCACAAATACATCAAAAATTTCACAAGTCTAGTTTTGAAGATCATTGATTTAACTATTAAGGATTTCTACTTTAACTTCATAAACAGGCTCCAACATTAGTAAATTTTGTCTAATTAATCATATAGTACTCTTAGCAAAAATTAACTTCAAAATTTTTAACTTTTATTCATATATAATTTAGACAAGAATATCCAATAAATTTAGAATAAATATTTAGTTTTATTTTAAAGATAAATAAATCACTTGTGTAGAAAAGTATAATCATATGCATAAATTTATTTTTATCATTAATGTATGTATCTGTGTGTGTGTGTGAGTGTATATATATATATATATACCTAAGCATCCTCCATGCTTTTATTTAGAAAGTGGTTCAAAGCACGTCTACAAAAGCATCATAGGCTTTGACACCATCAATGGACTATACAATTATTCTTCAAATAATAAAATAAAAATTAATTAATTGATTTAAATAACAATTTTGTGATAAGAATCGACTCAAAAAATTTACACGTGCCAAAAAAGTAAAGAAGATTTACATACATACCACACAATTCTTATGCATTTATATATCTAATACCTAAAGTTAAATATTTATTTATCTAACATTTTTCTATACTTAAAAAGATGCATTTAACTTTCAAAATCTGAGTGATGATGACATTTTTGATATGTTATTGAATATTAGTGTGTTATATATGTAAAAGTTAAAATTTGGGTGTTAGATATGTAAATACAAAAGAATTGTGTGGTATGCATGTAATCCCCCAAAATTATAATATAATATATGAAGTACCTTATTTAGTTTGATATTAAGTATTACTGTCTAAACATGTGTTGATAGTCTTTAATATACTTAGTAATATATAGTAATATGCAAATTTATTGACAACTATTTGATCCCTTAATAATATCATTATGCATTGCCATTTCTATTAGAGTTGTTATATTATCATATAGATGTTATTTTGTGTTAAACATTTATAGTATGACTCTATAATGATTATTTTTGTAATATACTTACATTATTAATAATATTCTTTTTCATTAAATTTTCCTTTATTATTCTATTATTTTTGCCTATATATAAGTATGCTCGTACTAGCACTAGAATCAATCAATTATAAATATAACTATTATATAATGTTTGATTGCTCTTTTGTTTATCATGGAAGCTCAACATGATCATTGGTGATTTTTCAAAGTTTATGAATAGTTTTCATCATATTTTCTTAGTTCCTCTTATATTATACAAACTTTTGATGTTGGTTGTTATCAATTCATTAGTTTGAAAAAAAACTCAATACATAGAGATTAAGTGCAAGGCTTCAAAAGGCCAAAGCAATTTTAATTTGGTGATAAATTAGCATTTAATAATAAGGATTGAAATTGTTTCTCAACTTAATCAAGAATGAAATTTTTATTTTTCTTGCTTTGAAGAATCAATTTAGTGGAACAAAATGCAAGTAGAAAAACTTTTAAGAAAAATAGCACCACAATTAAAAATAATAATTGCACTCTTAGGTAGTTGAAATCCTTGATCCTCAAATCATAAAGAATTCAAAGATGTTATTTGAGTTCAATTTTTTTTCTATAAAAAAAGGTTAAAAAGTAAGAAAATTATGTTTGTGTGTTTGTTTTACTTAGTTTTATTTTCTATTGTTTTTAGATTATTGTGTTTTGTATATATATATTATTTATGTTAGAAATCCCTTGAATTATAATTGTAATATAACATTAATATTTGTATATTTTTAATGCACATTTCTTCATTGATAACTTATTTACCTATATATAAATAAGATTGTAATAGAAATACAATCAATCAAGTAAAAAAATGTAATTTTTTTTATGATTTCTAATTTTTTCAACTCCTCCATGAATATTTAATAAATATTTTATTTTTATTAATATGTTTATCTTTTCATTTAGGCACACACACAACATCCACACCTAATTTCAAATCATATGAAGAAAAAAAATACAAATCAAAGCTATAGACAATAGTTATACAACGATTGTCATTATTCTTTATGTTGCAACAGTTTAGTACAGTAGTCACTCTATTGAATGGCTGCAAATGGGGATTGGTGCTAATTCGCCATGAGAGTTGTGTCATAAACAATAGGTTGATGTAGAGCATGTGAAAGCCATGGCCACAATTAGGGAGAAATTGGACATGTTCTCATGGTCCAATCTTTTCTAGGCAAATAATGCACTCCAAATCATAGGTTTCCAAGTTGAGATCAGTAGAGTAAACCACTATTGAGAATTTTTGAATCCTACGATGGCGAAGAGCACAATGAACCTAAGAGTTTATGTGGATGGTGCAAATGAGGGGACAGAGGAAGATGAGAACGTATAGGAAGACAATAAGCATCACAACGATGTTGGTGGTAAACCTGATGGTGGAGTTGGCGATAGAGTTGGATGGGCTAATGGTGACTTGAAGGAGGAAGCAGCTAGTGGAGTTGACCATAAAAGGCGTACCTGAGATAGGGGGCTTATATATGAGCCAACAATCAAATTATAACAAACTAAGAGAATACATATTATAAAAAAAATAATACATTAAGAGTCATAAAATTTTCTACTAAACCTATTACTCTCCACACCAACTAGTTCTAGCTTGTCAATTTCACCAATGAAAAAAATGTTTGTACCTATAATACATATATGAATATGCTAATTATAAATATGTTACACCACTTAGGCACAACTTTCTACATCTAGGTTTTAACGATGCAGATATAGGGATATGCACACAAGACATGCCTTTTTTTTTTTTTAAATATAGGACATAGACAAACATGTGATGCAATATTATAAATTTATAATTTATAAATTTTAAAATAATATGTAATAATCACATATATTATATGTTCTCCAGTTTATGCTAGTAACTATTTTTTGTTGTATGTAAATGTTTTTATATGAGTACAAAATAGGTGTTTATATTCTTTTCATCACATCCCACAGTCAGGATGTATCACCTTCCTGACCTAAGGTGTTACATTAATAATGCTCATTCCCATGGACTAAGTAGATATTTAAGTATGTTAACTTACATCTTTGCCATCATCAAATGTGAATCCATAGCCAAACTAATCTTTTAAGTACATTAAATTTTAAAAAATAATATCTAAAGGATCACACATATGATCATTGATGGTATGTGCAATATATAGAAATTCTTATTTTATATTTTCCACTAATCACACAAATGATTGTTTGATCATATGTAAGAACCTACTTTTGATAATAAACAAACTGGTAAATAAAATTCAATATGGCCAAAGAAATCTAACTGACTATATTATAATAATTTAAAAAAATTATCATCAATCAATCATCCACGAAATTAATCATATGTATGATTGAATGATTTTATGTCAGATCATATGTACAATCTAACATATAATTTAATATTTTGAGATAGCATAGTTTTGGTTATACATAACTATTGTATTCATTTTGATACATGTATGTAATAACCAACCTCCTTTATAAGCTTCTTTAGAATATAATAAAAATAAACTAAGAAAAATGAAAGCATATATGATCTTTATTAATGTTTTATTGAGCCATTTTAATGCTTTCATTTGAGTTGCTTTTATAACAATGGTGCAAGCCTTCAAAAATCATCATTAATTTATATACTCTATATAATTATTAGTTTTTTAAGCTATAAGCATTATGATTCATTAAAGCTTCAAGGCTCATAGGGGTTAAAAATCTCTCTTTTTGTATGATAACAAACACATAATAGTTAATTTCTAATTACAAGGATGGTCTAATGTAGATCCTTATTAATATATGCTAAATATATTCGTTTTAAGAAGTTGAAAGAGGAGACTTTGATGGCAAATTAAAATTTCATTCACAAGAAAAAGGCATACATGATAATAACTATAAGACTTCTAGGTTACAAAGTTCAAATTACAACACAAGCACCACAAGAACTACATCAACATAAAACTATGGTCTACCTAACCATTTTAAGATAACCCTTCTAATATTTCAGTAGTATAAAGAACATAAGAGCTAGAGAACCCTAATAGTCCTCTCCCCCTATTGGTATTTCAGAAGTAGCCCTTTACCAGTAATGGTTGAGGTCTGATACTTTTATTTTCTTAAAAAAAAACACATAAGAATGAGAGAGTACCTTACAGGAAGAGTAGAGCAAGAGTGACTGGAAGATGGATCTGTAGTTATGTGTTGAGCATGGAGTACTTAGAATAAAAATAGCTTTGGGTAAGCAAAGCTTATTTTTAGATAGTTTGATTTGATAATCCCACCCATCTCCTTTGTTTTTTGAGGAGATATACAATCGGATAAGCAAAACATATTTATAAATAGGTTGATTTAGTTTTAATTTAAGTTAAAGATAACATATAAATTTTTAAAAAATAAATTTTATTTTGAACCTTCATTATTAATTGTGTTCGATTTATATAAAATTATTAATGCATAAACCCAGGTCATATATATATATATATATATATATATGTATATATACCACACAATTCTTATGCATTAACACATCTAACTTCTAAACTTTATTTTTTACATATATAACACCCAAATTTTTTAATATTCATCAAAAATATCATTGCCACTCACTTTTTAAAAGTTAAATACACTTTTTTAAGTATAGGAAAGTATTAGATAAGTAAATATCTAACTTTAAGTGTTAATATGTAAATACATAAGCATTGTGTGGTATGTATGAAAATCTTCTATATATATATATATATATATATAATTTTATATATTTGTATAAAGGGAAACAAACCTCTAGATATAAGGAGCTAAATATAAATGCAAGCTTGAACCATATGGTCAAGGTCCCATTGATGTACTTGAGTACATCAAATACTTGAATACTGGAGAAAATCTTTTATATGAGATTATTAATGAGAGAAAAAAGTTATTAGGCTAAATTTTGTTGAATAACTTTGACACATGTATATTAATTAATTAAAATTACATCATGCCATAAAGCTTTCAAATTCTCACTCAAAGCAAAAGTGGAAAGGATCTTCATTCACCCTTAAGGTCTTCTCTTAGGTACTTTTCCTTATTTCTATAATCAATATTGGAGAATCATTAAGCTCATAAAATATCGCATTAGCTTCATACATTAATAATTTAATCTTTTTAGATCCTAGCACTAATTAACTAGTTTTGATCTATCTCATCAATTAGACTATCTTTAATTTTTAGAGGGAATTTTATGACTAATTTTACATAAGATTTAAAGATTTTACATAGCTTATTGAATTAAATGCCTATAATATTGTTTGACAACACCAATTAATCAAATTTATGATAATATCAACTCTTACTTCCCTATTGGTAAGATGATTCTATGCGAATATTTTAAGGGTATGAAATTATGAAAATCCTAACATCTTTAACTATAGAGGAGATAAAGGCTGGTCTCGAGGCTATCTTGTTTATCATCCACATTTTTCTAATGTCAAGATATTTTCCTATAAAATTTATTAATAAAATTTAATTAAGATATTTTAATTTTTTTCGAGAATGAGAACTAAGAGTTTTAAAATAATACTAAGAAAATTTTAATTAAAATAACCTATTTTTTTAATAAAATTGAGTACTAACTTGATTATGTTAGTTACAATCTTATGAGAGTTCTTCAAAGATAGGGCCTAATTTGGCCTAATTAATATTTAAATGAAAATTAACACAAGTAAAAAAAAATGTTTGAATAAAGTTAGCTAAATATAAAATTAAATTAGAACTCTGATCAACATGATATAATATGTAATTTCATGACAAAATTAAGTTAATATTGTACTCAAATTTAAATAAGATGAATTATATACCTGTTTAGCTTACTTTACTGTTGATCTCACTTTTAGAGAGATTAACATCTAAGCACTGAGGTTTCTTTTTACTTAGACACCAAGACACATCTTGTGGTCAGGTGGAAGCCCAAATAAACCTAAGACCTTTAGGAGTCAACCCTAAGGTTAAACCCATTAGACTAATGGACCCTACTTACATCAGTTAACCTAAACCCTCAAATGCTACACTCAATTGGTCTTGAATCAATTTTTAACACTAATCACAATCATCCATGCACAAAATGAAATCCAATGGTCCCTAAATAGGTCACTTGACCCACTCGACCTAAGTTAGCCCAAATAGAATCTATAAGCCAAATCTTGATCAAACTTGAGTCATGCCAAGTTTGTTTGACCCATCACCTCAAAATTATCCCAAACACATGGCCAAACATATGCCATGTTAATTTGCAACCCAATTTGGTCCATTGTCCAAACTAGCTCAAATTGATTTAATTGAACTCTTTGAGGCCAAAACTCAATTCTAACTCTTTGGCCAAAATTGAGTGAAATCAATTGTACCAAAACATCCCAAATGCACTATTAAACATAACTCAACCTCCAATTGACCAAACCCAACTAAACTAAGGCAAGAGAGGACTTCAACAGTAGGGCTTTGCCTCTTTAAGATGAAGTTACCTCAATCGATTTCACCGTAGGTCTTGAGCTCCAATGAGATAATTCTTCTGAAACCATGGAGAGTTAATTAGGGGTTGGTTTTTTTTGTGAAGAAAAGTGTTGCCTCACTGTGATCAAGTTATAGGATCGCTTGCATTTCATTTCTAGATCCTATTGGAGTCTATTTGATCATGAAATGAGTCATGATTGGCTTGAATCATGCGGCAAGAGGCGAACAATGTTCGTTTCTCACCGGAGATTGAAGATGAATCATGTGCCATCCATTCTACATGATTAGAACGGACATGAGTGATAAATCCACATTAGTTTTTTTATTTAATCTCTTTTAAACTATGAGATTAATCAGAGCCATTCGATCAAGAACTGTTTGATCTTTGATCGAATGGCTCAAGAAGAAATTGTCCACCACTACTAAGTTAATAGCTACGGGGAACAGATTAAATAACCAATCACATGGTGTCACACGTAAAGCATGGCTGACTTAGCCACTAACTGTGTAATTTGATTAAATAGGGTTTAAAATGTGTTTAAATTAACCAAAACTTTGAAAAATTATAGCTAATTCTAGAAAAATCATAAGATGCAAATTAGGGCTTATTGAAAATCTTAGATAAAAAAATTTAATAAAAATAAAAGCCCCAATTTTTATTAAGTAGAGAGAAAGACTGATTAGGGTTTAGAGATTTTTCTTAATATTGTAATTACGCCCTTATTCTTTAGCTAAATAACTTGAGACTTTACGTGAACATTCCATGGAATAATCTCTTGTTCTTATAATTATTTCAAGTCAATTGGTTATGTGTATTAGGAGATTCTTATTTTTAAATTATAATTAGCCATTTTGGCTATTTAATAAATCTAATTAATTATAAAAAATATGAAAATTACTTTGGGCATCTAAATATGTTTAATATGCTTAATGGTGACTAAAGAAAAATATTAGGGCCTCTAATCTTTAACTATTGCTCGAAATCATAATTAAAGGGTTTTTAACTAATTGCACAATCTCTAAAAATATAAATGAGCCATCTTTGTGCTCAGCTAATAGAGAGTTAATCAATGAAATTAAAAATTTTAAATGATTTTAGATATTTTAAGATTAATTACTTAGTTAAAAATTTCTTAATTAATTAATTAATAAAAAAAATTAGCCCAAATGCCTTGAAAATTTTACTCTTTATTTCTCATGTTATTTTTGCATGTTTATAAAATTTCTTATAATTTTTGGGCTTGTATATTATAATTTTTAAATTTTTGAGATCTTTTGGGCATTAATTGAATTAAATAATTATATCATCTAATTAATTCAAAATAAAAAATAAAAAATGCAATCCCACTTTTAAATTTCATTAATAACCAAAGGGCGTGTATGAGATAATTTTATTGTTTTGTCTCTCCTCATATAGGTTTAATTTACTTAAATCCAAAATATGTTAATTAGGAAATTTATTTAACCTTGTGATTTTAGGATCATATGATTGGCCTTAGGGTTAATGATTTTAGTAAGCTTTCTTATGGCACGTATTCATCATTTTCATCACTTTATTTGTATGTTGGTCATCAATCATATGTACCTCATATTTTTATAAAATCAATTTGCTAAATTAACATTGCCCAATGATATTATCATTAATAAATCTCAATTTTAGTTTTACTTTATATTCAAAGCACACATGTATATGTATTTTCAATTGTAAATAGTAATAGTTGAAATATATTAATCATATACATTATCTATACTCCTTTAAGGTATATAATCTAGACACTTAGGGGTGCATGGCTACTGATTGGAAGGTCTTAAATACCTCATCTCTTTAGTTTAACAATGGCACATGCTTGAAAAAGTGTGTAAATATACATATAAAAATTAAATTAATTCTCTAAGTCTATAATTTTAAAATTTATAATTTCATATATTCATGTTTGTATTTGCACATACACTCACATATGTGAATTCGTATTTTCCTTTATATATACATATTCATGACAAAAATATATTTAGATGTTTATATATAGATCATTTAATTAACATTAGAATAAAATACATATGCACATGCATACATTAATATATGAGATTTTAAAAATTACATATGTAAATTAAATTCAATATTTTTTCTAACCCACAAAAACATAATATTCATAGAGTGACCATTAAAGTGAAAATATATATTGGGTAGATGTCATAAAAAAATTTTTTTACTCTAGTTTTTAATCTTGAGATATCCTTCTAATATAATAACCCCCTTAAGTGAAGAAGATCATTCTTGTGAATTAGTCTATAATTTTATTTCATCATGCATGCAAACATAATTGCCCACCAAGCTTGATTCAAAATGTAAGAGTCTAAAAAATTCAAATATATATATACATATATTACATTAGTTATGACATTGCTCATACTTGTCATGATTTAGAAACTAAAGAGTGAGTTTAGATCCTTAGATTTCAATTTTAATAAACAACAACCTACCCATCTAGCATTCATAAGATTTGACCACATGATTTTAACTCGAATGAAGTGTTAGCTGGCAACCCTTTTAGGTGAATGTAAGTCCAAAAAGTTGGGATGGGTTTGTTCTCCCTGGTGGAAATGAATCCACATATCTAATTTCCCCTTTATTACACTAGGTTGAGCTCTTATTATGTGCTAGAGAATTTTAGAATTAGGATCAGAGGTAACCTATTTCTCATTTATTATACGTGTAAATTCTTACCTCTTAGGCACATCCACAATCTTGTGTTACGAGATTCTAAGTCCTAACATTCTAACAAGATGTCAATTTAAATAATGATAATTATCCATTTCAAAAATATAAAGCTTCACAATAGAATATATCAAAGTACTCATTAGGCTTCCTAATATCATGATAATTTTCTCCTTATCATCTTTTTATACTCCATTAAAAACTAGTCCTAATTGAGTTTTCTTATTCACTTCTAAAATTATCAATCATTTGATATCAAGCTTTAAAATTCATAGAGATGTTAGCCGATCACTTTAATCAAAATTTTTCTTAGGAGATTCATGTCCCTTTGAATGCAAAAAATTATAAGAAATTATCCCTATAGGCAACTTAAGAACTCGACTTAAAATAAAGCTTGCCATACTTCATTCATGTAAGGCAGAAAAAAAAATCTCTGGTATACACAGACTCATCAGCCATAAGAGTCATTGTTAGATGATTAAATTCATCGTAGGGTGATATTTCTATCTTCTGAGATAGTATATTATTCCTTGATACCGTACTCGATTATTTCAATAAGTACTCCTAAGATCTATATGGTGTCCCATCACATATTTAAACATAATAAATTTTTCTAATGACTTTGTTGAAGAAAGTTTCTCTCTACATCTTTAGTAATTGGCTAACATCTTTATATATTAATAGTGAGTCTATATCACTCGTAGGCCTACATTACTTTCACTCCATTGGACACCTCAATCATTTTTATCTTAGGTGAGTGTGATTAACATCTTTATATTCTTGGTCCTAGAACCTCTTGTTTACCATAGTCAAATGAGTTAGTTTTAGGACCTCTCCATTGGACACCCAATGGGATTCCATATATATATATATATATATATATATATGGCAAGCCTTAAACGTCACAATAGTTTAGCAAAATATTCTCCTTGTATTATCTTTGATCTCAAAGTCTTAGACACATCATGAATGCTATCGTCATGTTCAAACCTGGCGATTATGGTTTTCTCATCGACAACCATTGAATCTACTATTTATAGGGAGGTTCAAATCAAGATCTCTGCATATGAAATCTTTAAAATTTAAGCTTCACTCATCATAACCAAATTTGGTGGGATGTGAATCTAAAAAGAGGAAAAAAATCTATACAAATCATTTTCAACGACTGATGCCTTTCCCTCTTACAATAGGAGAGTGGCATAGCACAACATGCTCAGTCAGTTCATTCAAACCGCCACTATATCATCTGAAAAGTTGATCTTCTCGTTTGCCACTGGGTTGGATTTGGCTATGGATTAGGCATGTTTGACCGACACCCTGACCATTAAGTTTGGGTTGAGTTTTGAGAATGTGAAGGTTACTTGTGATAGTCCATCATTCACTATAGTGGATCATTTGGAGGTTAAGGATAAAAGGCCCTTGATTTAGTTTGACTTGAAATCTGAGGCAGAGTTCCCCTCATTAAAAGGAAGTTCGTTGAGGTTCTCATTATACCACTACCATTTGTCGTCTCCACCATTGGTAGGGTTCACAGAGTTGAGGCAACATCTGGGATAGCCTCGACCTCAAAAGGGAAGGTTAAAGTATAGTGGTTGTCCCGTCTGTCTTGTGAGATATCATCTTATGCATACACTATACCCTTGTCATTTGTACCCTCCACCTATGAATTTACATTTTAACTTCCTTTAAGAATAAAAAAACTTACAATGCTACTACCTTTAGGTACGTCACAACCCTCATGTGCCATCTCTATCACTCACAAAATTGCATTGTAGAAACCTTCGTGCATGCTGCAACCCATCATCACCACTACCTAAAACTTGCCTTGTAGGTACATTCAAGAATATCATAATCCTCACCCTCTATCAACTATGACCCCTAAGTCATTGTTGCTAACATCATTAACACTAGATATAATCTGTTTATATAGCTATTAATTACACCAAAAGACTAGATAACGCCTTTATCCTCTCTAGGGTTATCTCTTAACATTGAAATAAAAATGTCAAATACATCGCCATAATTAATTATGGTAATTATGTCTCTTAACAACACCTAGAAAATAAATTACTCCTTTCTATAGCATATATGTCATATCACAATAATATCAAAATAAAACTTGCCATATTGAACAATAATGATCATGGTGCATGTCCTTACTTGGCGAGTAAATGTCCATCTCTTGTCTATAATTAAACTTGTCATTGCATGTTTCTCATCTCTATTCATGTGATTCAAGTTCAAATGTTGTCAATGAGTTTTGAAATAAGTTCATAGAGATTGAAAAAAAATATCTCCCTTGTGCACAGAGGGGTCTTTATCAGTAGAGAAATCACCCTTGAATAAATAAATTAAAAAATACTTTAATGCAAGGCTTTCATTGTTCAACCTAGTAAGAGACAAAGATGAGAGTATTGATTACCTAGCTTTTGAGATAGTACAAATTGGAATTAAAGTTGTTGGTGAGGAGAAGATTATAAGGTTCAATATGCCTATTTTTAAAATAAAAAGAAGGTCCCTAGGGAGTTAGGGTTCAATATGGCTATTATCATATAGATTTTTTATGTATCAAACCGTCATCTCACTTAGTTATTGTGATTCACCCTTATAGCCCTAAACAATTCCACTAGAATAATAACCATTAAATCATAAGTCCTCTTAGATAAACCCAATAAAATAAATCAAAATAAAGAAACATTTTTTATTTATTAAGAATTTCTCCTGGAGGTATCCTTGAGTATAATTAACCATAGAGAAATTAAGATGTTGGTCTTACCCTAACTCTCCTCTTTACCTTTTATTGTGAAATATTTTATATTAAAATCATATCACCATTTTGACATTTTTTTTCTCACACTAAATCTCAATGGTCAAAGTGCAATTATAAATTAGATTATAAAGTTACATTGAAAACTCAAGTGGACATGAAAATTGATGCCCACATTTATTCGAGATGGACAAGTTATGAACTTGATTGATCATATCGATTGATCGAATAGAGTTGGTTGATCAACTTATTTTTTGGCTTGACATAAATAAATTTAACTTAATGGTCTTCAATTTTACTTTGAATTAAAATAGTTATGTTTGGTATAATTAAATTACTCGGTCACCTGAGTTGCTCAAAATCAAATAATTAAATCTATTTGAAAAATAAATGTTCAATTATTATTTAAAAGTTTATGGCGTTTAGCTGATTCAATGAATTTCCCCACTTGAAAATCCGTTGAGCTTTACCTATTTGCCTAACGGTTCCTATAGCCAACACTCAGTCTTCTTTTCATACAGCAAACCTCAAACAGCTCCTCAATAAAATTGGAGTTTTATTATTATATTGGCAAAATTGAAACCAAAAAAAGCACTTATCAAGTAGACTAATAGGTTTAAAAAATAATTAATAATATATAATCATAAAAAAAAAATCTTTGGAGAGAGAGAGAGAGAGAGAGAAAGAGATGAGAAACATAGATTAGATGAGAGCAAGAGATTGAGTATTGAGAATTTCTAATTAAAATTAAATCGTGAATCAAGATATTGATGGCATCACATGTAATGTAAAATTTTACTAGGCCAAGGCTTATGTTACTCCTTGGGATTGATTAAAAAAGATTTCACCTTTAGGATCGATAAACGATGCAATGTAAAATTTCTGTATCATTAGCTAAGATATTGATGGCATCACATGTAATGTAATTTCATTACATGTATCATGTAATACTAAGAAACCCTCATTTATGAGATAAAAAAAGTGTGTACTATAAGAGAGTAAGTATGATTTTGTAGAAGTAAAGAGAAAATATGTTGTGCATTAGTTTATCACAAAGGTGAAGGACATAAACGAAGGCTACTTTTCCAATTACAAGCATTTGTACCTTTGTTCAATTGTATTTGACCATGTAAAAACAACAAAACTAAAGAGGTAAAGGAAAAAAGAAGTATGATATAGAGCATCATAGACCTATCATAAGGTTTATGCTAGAGAATTAATGGCCATAGCAAATAGTTATGTGTGCATATTTATTCATGTTCATGAGTTGTTGTTTTAAGAAAATTTATGGGTGTTAAGAACATGTCAGCAGCCCTTCATTGATCTATGATTTCTTGTGTTATTTTGTGGTGCAAGAAGACATTAAAAATTCAAAATTAGTCAACTTTGAGTATTACTAGCCCAAGCTTCCTAATTCGGTTCCCAAATTGATTGGTAACCATATGGAGACTTCCCAATACATTTCTAACATCAAAAGATGCCCTTGGATAGTTACAAACCATTCTCCACCGCTCAGGAAGCCAAATTAATCCTACTCTCCTTAAAATAGGGCTGGAATCCATATTATAAAGCGACCACCAAACTATCTCCTACATTCAAGAAATCACTCCAATTGTGAAGAAAATTTAAAATTTTCAGTGGGAAAACTATAAGAAGGAAGTTTAAAAATGATATTTTTATTATAATGAAATTTTAATGATGAGTTGAATATAATTTAAAAGTGTTTCCACACCTTTCTCCTCTCTTTTATCTTGGTGGTCGAGACACCCCAACTCTTGATGAAGTTATTTAATTTTTATTGTTATCTTAATTTATAAATTAATTTCCATCTTGCTCGTACATACTCCTTCCCCTCGTCCTACATTAATCATTCTAGGCATGATATGAAAAAAATACAAAAAAAACCCAAATTGATCAAACTAGGGTTTTTATGATCTAGTTTTTATTTTACTTCCATTACAAACCCTTAACCCATTTCAAACCCTATCAACTCTAAAACTAATCTTCATATATTCCTAAATGCTTGCAAATCCTCTCCATCACTAACACCAAATCTTCAAAACGGCACTTTGTGCTCGAGTTTAGAGTCCTAACTATATTTGCTTAATAACTCAACTCCACTGCTTCTCCCACTCCACTATAAACTATAAACACCCTTGGGGTTCTAACAACATTGTAGATACCCCTACAACAATTTCAAGCTTTAGTGGTCATTCCATCCAAAGCTCCATCAAGAAGAAACCATTAAAAGAAGCTAAATAATATACTCTCTTGCTGACCAAGGCAAGAGGTGATTTAATATTAGCCCAAACAACAATAAACGAGAACAATATCATAGCAATCAAGGTAGGCATAGGAGCGGTAGCACTGTTGTAGAGCCAAGCCAACAAGCATGACACATTGAGGTATATTAAATACCTTGATCAATTGCAAAATTAAATCGTTCTATAATAAGGTAGCCATGATATGCAAAGCTCTATCATCAAATTGGTCAAGAGAAATTGCAAGCCCAAACTCAAACATAAGTTAGACCAAAAATTAGAAATATCAAACACATGTATCAACTTGGGTGTATAAAGCATATAGAGCTAGATGAACACCTCAAGAAATGCTATAATTTAATTTAAAATAACTTAAATTTAAACCTTAAATTATCTTCACATAAAACTATGGTTAACATATAAAGACAAGGAGAGAGAAGGAGATGTGATTCAAAATTCAAAAGATTTATCCAAGTAGTTATCATGATGAGGGGGTCGTCTAATCTGATAACTAAACTCACACTTAAGATAAGAGCAACTATGAGGGGGTCGTCTAATCTGATAACTAAACTCACACTTAAGATAAGAGCAACTACTATCATTATCCTATTTTATCATATTTATCTATGGATTTGAAGCCTATAAGCAATAACTTGTAAATTAGATTTCTGTATTCAATTCATTTCTAAATACAACATTGAATCCAATGTCTCTCCTATTCATCTATTTTCTCCTTCTTTCTAACATCATCCAAAAGGCATTTATATTTGTAAAAAGATAGCAATCTTCCTCTATCTTCCCTTATCTCAGTATCTACAACATTAATTCTATTATAGGATAATTCTATTTAAATAAAGGCATCTTAATGTTTTCGATTGCAAGGCTTTCCTAAATTATTTCACAAAGAGAAATCATTGATTGTCTTCTTTACTTAATATTATAATCGATTTTAATTTAAAAAAACTTGATTTAACATTTATAGTTATCTCATAGATTAAGGCACCCTTAATACATGAATCATATGCAATATTTTTTTGGACTAGGATTAGAGAGATATAAAGTCATCATATTTCGTTAGTCTTAATCTCAATTATAGTATTTGGAGTTTGATGATGGATCATTATTAGTGTTAGATTGATAGACCATTAACTATGAGGAGAGAAAGTACTAACAAATTAATTATATTTTCATTTAAATGATAATGGAGATGAAAATAGAATACAAGTCATGTATTTTGCACAAAAAAGAAAATGTATGCTAACTATGGCTAAACAAGAGAGAAGAGAGAGATTCCTCCATGATCAAATACCCTTCTTAGATCATGACAAGAACTAAAATTCCTCTATGTAGCTTTGGTAGGCCCCCACTTAGAGGATTAACAAGTAAAAAATTCATATTATGTCCTTTATTCCATCATACTCTTACTTCTATCTCATAAATGGAACCTCCACATACATATTTGGACTATTGATCTTGATTCTTAACTTAACTTTGTGCTTTAAACCTTTGACTAATTGATGTTATAGAATCTTTCAGATAAAAAAAAAAGCATATAAAAGGTCTCTTCTAGACATAAAAAATATGACTACAACAAAGAAAAATTTCGAACAAAAACTTTTGAGTTGAAATATTAGTTAATATCATTTCCTTTCAAAATCATTGTAGTAATAGCTATAAGAACCCCAACAAGTCTGCTATGACTATTTAGAATTTAGATATCTCAATCATGAAAATCATAGTAGTGATAGTTTGGGTCCTAAATCAAAAAGAGTTGTTTATTAGTCTATGTCTTATAACTAGTCGAGTACTAAAAAATCTTTGATAAACAAACACACCAAATCTCATCTAACCAATGTACGCTTACCTTATCACTTTTATGTTGACAATGATGCAAGGCCAAAATGCCCAAAATAAGAAATAGATAAAGCTCTGGTCTATTCCACAAACATGATAGTGGGTATCTTCTCTTCCAAAAATGCCTCATTGTCATCCTACTCAAAAGCACATACCATAGAGTAGGACTAAAAAGGGTTCTACAATTGTCTACAACTATCAATCTCTCATAAACTTCATTTATTTAGATGAAACATTTAGCCTTTTAAGTAAACACTTGTTGCTGACTGAGTTGCATTATTGAGACATTAATAAGATAGTTGGGAGTGCCACTAAAGACTAACTTTGTTATTCAATCCTTATATCCCATACCTAAATATAAGAAAAAACTCTATTTCAATATCATGCAAATGAATGTTAAATGCATTAAACAACGAGTAGCATATAATAAGTAAGCTTGTTTTGTCTCAATAACATTAGCAATGCATGTTTGCTTATAACCTAATCTACGAGATTGTTAATGGCTCATAGTCTCTCCTTGATAGTTAAGGAGAACTACAAATTAATTTCAACATCCACAACATGGATCTACTCCACATCCTAGTATTCTTGTCCATTATTAAAAAAACATATATCGAAGTTCTTTTTTTTTTTCCTAAATAAATGTTTGGAAAGCTTGATGCTTTATATTTATCAGCCAAAAGAATGGTTGATGGAACCACAATGCAGACCATTTCCTTTATGATAAGGCACTATTGACTCTCAAAATACTTCCTTTATAAGGATATAGCTCCTCCTGTGAACTATCCTAAGCTAAAAATGTATTAGAACAATAAATAAAGAGGTTGATTCAAGCAACTTGCTTGAGCTAGACCTATATGATGACTACAGGTATAGTGAAAAGTAGAAGTGACACATGAGCTTAGGATTATATAAAGGAATCCTCTGATTTCCTCTTCTTACTCAACTTAAAAGATTTTACTTAATGATGCCTACCTATTGGAACTCATCATAATAAAAAGGTTGTGTTGCATGTTGAGAAAGCAAAGAGCTTGACTATAATTTGTGTACTTCCAAATCCCATTTTTAAAGCTCAATTAAAGTATTAAAATAAAGGGAGTTAAAGTAGATAATAAATCTAATCTCTTTTCCATAGTATATCCTTACCATTTCGTTGAGTCCAATA
This sequence comes from Cymbidium sinense, assembly GCA_021442155.1. NCBI lineage: Eukaryota > Viridiplantae > Streptophyta > Magnoliopsida > Asparagales > Orchidaceae > Cymbidium > Cymbidium sinense. Next base: position 64,978,018 of record CM038225.1, read on the forward strand.
TAAATCTTACAAATAAAGGATTCAATTGTTCTCATATTACCATGGGTCAACCATTTTGCTTTGGCCATGACTGCACCTACTTATCAAATTGGTAACACTCAAGACTAACTCCACAATGAAAACCAACTTTCCAATTATATTCCGCAATAACTTATAAAAAAGGTTTGTGAACAAGTTAGCCCAACAATAGCTCGTGCACATGATGATTGAAAAATAACCTATTATGATAGTCTACATCAATATATAAGCATATGTTGAAGGCCCTTTTTTCTAAATTGATAACTAGAAATTTTAACCCCTCTCATTTTAAATTTATACCTAAGAAGTTTGATGCATTTATTTCTAAATTGATGTCTAGAAATTTTAATGTCTTACATTCATCAATGAGAAGAATAGTAAAATGAACAATAACATTAATGTCTTCAATTACTTCCTTCATAGAGAAGGCACTAATATCTTTAAGAACTTCTCCTATGAGGTTTCATCTCCTTCTCCAATTAATCTTTTGAGTTTGAATTGCATTAGAGATAATCAACTAGACGGCATGTTTTAAGCATGATCAATTAGTAAGAGTGCCCTCAACTACCATCTTAGATTATTTAATAATAACATGAGAAATCTCAACAACCTAACTTTTATGGTCAAGACTAACGGAGAGAGATAAGACAACTTATATGATTAGGACTTACATAGTGACCAGAGGTGACAGAAGAAGTAGAATGCGAGATTGGCATTCCATGATAGTGTCCTATGATTTCTTCTTCTTAGAGTTTGTTATGTGAAAGCCTCGAGGCTTACTTATAAGTATCCTATATAATAACGTGTCAAGAACTACTATATACTTTAAACCTTGTGTAAACATATCTATCATTAAAAAGTGAGTAGGAAAAACCAAACCTCAAGTTGCTCTAATATGTAGCTCGACTAAAGTAATGCAAAGAAAATGAACCATCATCCACAAGTGTTATTGTTCCAATGATTCTATACCTTGTCTCAACTCTATTTTATTTCAACATGATTTCTATCCTTCTCAAAAGAAATCCCATTGGTCAAAATTATGTAACTCTTTTAGGTGCTAATCAACAAATTAAGTCCTTTCAATTATAAAGAAAAAGCATATATGAAAGTATACAATACATGCTACAAAATAAAATTCATTTTCTAGTGAAACTCACATGTACATTTCCATAAATACTAGGAGCAATGTAGACCAAGGGTGAGCCACAAAAGCCAACTTCCTCTATAGGCCCAACAATATTTGAAAAAGTTAATGTTACATTAGAGGAAATTTTGTGATAAACTGCAGTAATTAGCTGTTGTGAATTCAACGGATAATCATTAGATAATCTAATTTACATATTTCAAAATTTGCATCATAGAGTTCGAAAAATATGATTTTGAAATTTAAATAATGTTATTGTAGATTATCACGTTTCATTTTTTATTAACCAATTATTTTATTTAATAAAAATTAATAAAAAATAAAATATTTATAAAAGTAATTTATTTATATTTAGTTCCAAGAACTTTTATTCTTAATTTTTTTCATAATTTTCAAAACTTAGGGCATTTTGTTATGTGAGACTTTGATTTAATTTGTGTTTCATTTGTAGTATATATAATTTTTTTTTCTTGGAGAAAATAAATTGAAAGAAAAGTAAACTTTATTTCTCTCATAATTAGACTTTGAATGTTTGATTCGGGTGCAAAATTTATTTTATCAAAGAAGTTGGACATACATATATTTCAACATTAGACAAGATTGTTTTGTCTTATAACAAATGATTGCTTATAATAATCGTAATCATTGTTCTATAAAATAAGAAAAAATAATAATAATTTGCAAAATATATAAAAATCTTCAGTAATTTAAAATGGCATGGAGGGCTTCTCCAAAAGATGAATAATATCAAACGTACCTTAATGCCAAGGCTCTTGTAAATCCACACAAAAGATGCATAAGAGAACTCGCCGACATTGATTTCTTTTTCTTCTTTGTCATAGCTGCAACCTTTCTTATATAGTCCAAAGGATCCTCGCACTTCATCACATGGAGCCCAAGGAGAAAATACCCAATCCGATTACCCCACTTCGCTTCAGAGTCCTTCTTCATCATATCTGCCAAACTCTGCTCATAATTCGCAATATTACATAGATTAACAATAACCACTTTTGTACAAAAATATGGAAAGAAAATAAAATAATTGGTGCTTCCCTCACATGAATTCCTGGAATAGGCCGAACATTAACAAGCACAGCAGTTCTGATCCGCAAGTGTTTGGGTATATGTCCTCCATAGTTCCTGCTGAGGTAACGAGACAGAGCCGCAGAAGTGATTCCCACCATAACATCGTTTATCGTCTGTGGGGAATTTTATCAAACAGTTAGCTTGCACCAAAGAAGCCAATAGCATTTCAAGATAGAGAAGCGAGATAGAGGACATTACGCAACCGATGGTGTTCTTAATGGCTATAATGTCATCAAGACAAAGAGTGCGGTGGACGAACCGCGTCGGTCGATACTCGATGCCCTCTTTCGCCTTGATCGGTGTCTTGGTATCCTTCAAAACGATAAGGGTAAAGACTAAACAAAAACTTCAACGAGGGTGTTCCACGCGTAGATGGCAAAGGACCAGATCCAGTATAGGAACATCAAGGCGCCAGGGCTGGCGGCCACAGCGGCGGAACGTCGTCGTGTTTCAGGAAGAGAAGGAAGAGACTCGGGATCGGAGGTGCGGCGAGTGCAGGCATGCAAGAGTGACGTGATGGAGATCCCATCACCGAGAGAGTGATGGAGGCGGAGCACGGCCATGCCGGCGGCCTCCGACGTTCGTATGGCGAGGATGTGGAGGTCCCATAGCGGCGGAGAGGAGTCGAGGGGGGAGCGAGAGAAATCGGCTGTATAATGTTCGACATAAAAATTACCCACAGTGGGATCACTGGCAGCCGCCACGGCGGCGGGGCCGGGATCGGGGAAGACAAGGTGTTCATCGAGGTTCACCTTGGTCGGAACCCATCTGAGCCCCTTGCACCAAGAACTGTCAGTTACCTGCGCTATTTATTTTAGCGAACATTTACGTAATACGCATTCAAATATTTAAAATTTCATATATATATATATATATATATATATATATATATATATATATATATATATATATATATATTGTGATATATAAAATCCTCCGTATTTTTATTGTATGAGCCTCAAAATGAAAACACATGTAGAATCTTACTTTTCATAATAGTCTAAACTTTGAGCTAAGATTATAAAATTCTCGTCCAAAATAAATTTAATTAATTATTTTAATTGGAAGAGACTAAAAATAGATCTAAATATATTTATTAAAAATAATAATAATAAACTTCTCATGTGTTCTGCTCCCATCAAAATAAAATGATTCTACACCCCAATATATGAGCTAAAAGTGATAGTCTAATAATTTAATTATAACCCTATAATAAAATTAGTTTAATTCTTCTAAAGAAATATTAAAATTTTCTTGATAAAATTTTTTTATATTTTTTTAATAAAATTTGAGTGAGAGTACCTGGACGCTAGAGAAACGTGGATGGTGAAGTAGAGTGGCCTCGAGACCAGCTTTTATCTCCTTTGCTGTCAAGAGCTTCTTGAATCCGAGTATAAAGATGATGTGACAATTAAGTTTATTCTGGCGAAAAAGCGCCGCCATCGGGCTGAGGGGCTCCTACTCCTTCGCCACCATCGTTATCGCCGTCATAGGAGAGCACTGGATCTTCACCGAAAGCCTCATCTTACTAGCTATACAACCATGGAGGAGAGATGGTTGGTTTATAGAAGTTGAGTTGTGAGGATAGATTAGTTATATAAAAAAAAAATCTTATAGTTAGAATATTCACATCATTAGTTATGATATTAGTTAGCTATTGAGAACTTAAGATTAAATTCATGTCTATAACCTCCATGCAGCTAAAATATGATGTGAATGGAAAGGAGAGCTGATATACTGATCTCTCATATATATATATATACATATATATATATATATATATATATATATATATATATATATATATATATATATATATATATATATATATATATATAATAATACAAAGCTAATATATAATAATTTGATAATTCGAACACAGCATGTAATAATCTCACCTTTTCAAATGGATAAAAATTGGCTTACAAAAATTCAACAACTTTTTCTTTGTCACCCACATGACAAAAGTTTTAGAAGAAAATTTGTAACTTATATAGGTTAATTTTAATCATAATTATGAGAAAATAAGAGAAGAGAAAGGCTAACAAATTAATTATATTTTTATTTAAATAATAATGATGATGAAAAATGAATACAAATATGCCCTTTATATAAAAAAGAAAGTGCATGTTAACCATGGCTAAATAAGGGAGAAAAGAAAAAAATCTCTCCTTGACCAAATAAACACCCTCTTAGATCATGATAAAAATTAATATTCCTTAATATAGCTTTGTTTGTCCACTAATTATGAGCATATAAAATAGGAAATTAATCTTATCACTTTTACTCCATTTGTAGGCCATATTGCAAACTACAAATAATATGTTGTGCTACATGTATATATTTGGACTATTAATTTAACTTTGTTCTTCAAGCCTTTGAATATGTGATGTTAAAGCCTTTCAGCTCAAAAATATATAAAATAGAACAATAAACCTACATAAAGTTTTCTTTAGTCATAGATATGTGACTACAACATAAGCAAACTTTCAAAAAAAAAAAAAAAACCTTTGAGTTAAAATGTTATTTAACATCATTTTCATTTAAAAATATTGTAGTGATGATTGTAACGGCCACCAACATCTCTACTATGACTAATTTAGAGTCTAGACAATCTCACTCATGAAAATCATAGTTGTCATGGTCTTGATCCCACTCTTCTTGATCAATATGATCTAAAAAAAGTTTTTTTTAGCTAAACTGCATCTTATGACAAATTGAGTACTAAAAATCATTGATCATAACATGCACCAAATCTAATCTAACCAATGCAAGTCTAACAAGGAGGCAAGACCAAAATACCCCAATTAAGAAATAGATAAATCCTCTAGTCTATTCTATAAACATGATATTGGATATATATTCTCTTCTAAAATTGCATTCATTGTCATCCTACTCAGAAGAACATACAATAAAGTAGGGGAAAAAAGGTTTTGTGATATGCAACCATTATTCTCTAATAAATCTCATTTATTCATATAAAACATTTACCCTCTAGGTAAGCACTTATTGCTTAACTGAGTTGCACTAAATAGTTAGGAATGAACACTAAAAGCTAACTTTTTTGTTTAGTCCTCCCACCTATATGTCAATAAAAGTAGAAAAACTTAGTTTCAATACCACGCAAATGAATCTTGTCGTGATTAAAAAATGTGATGGACAGTGCATAGATATTGAGGTACTTATTTAGGTGATTGAGTATGATATGAAGAAATAATATACTACCTAAAAATGTAGAGATATCACTCTATGATAGATTCAATCACTTAATAAGAATGCCTAAGGCCTACGAGTCTACATGTAAGCATAGATCTTTCTCCTGCTTTACATGGATGAAGTAAGGTAGGATTTATTTTAAATTGGATTACAAGTTCCCTACAAGAGCAAGTTTTGTAGTTAATTTTAGTATAAAATATGTAAATCTTCTAAGAAAACTTTTGATTAAAATAGTCAGCTATCATCTCTATAAATTTTAAAGTTTAGAATAAATAATTGCTTATTTGGGAATCAAATGAGAGAGTTAAATATATGAACAATTCTTAATGGATTTTAAATGAGGATAAGCAGGAAGCACTTTGATTTTGGGAAGCCCAGTAAACACTTTAGTCTATCATATGATTGAGCTTTATATATTTAAAAATGAAATTAAGTTTTATATTTTTAATTGACATTTCATTAGAATGCTAGGGCTTATATCCCAACAACACAAGACTGTTAAAATGCTTAAGTTATAAGGACTTATGATTATAGCAAAGGAGAAACATGTACTCTTAGATTCTAGAACTAAAAGGGCTTCACCATAAGCTAAAGACTCAACCTTTTCAAATGAGGAGAAAATTGGGATATATTAGTTGTGGTGTTTTAATTTGGAGCCATATGGATAGCACGCAAATCTTAGGAGATATTTATTGAAATGATCGGGTGCGACATTAAGGTATGATGTATCATTCAGGAGATGGAAACATCACCCTATAATGGACCTAATCACCTAAAAAAAGACTCCTAAGGTAGATGGGTCTATGTATATACCAGAGATCTTTCCCCTACTTTACATGAAAAAGTAAAGCATAGTTTATTTTATGTCAGGTTTTAAAATTTCTTATGGAAGCAAGCTTCTATAGTTAATTACATCTCAAGAAATGATAATTTTTAAAAGAATACTCTCGATTAAAATAGTCAATAAGCATCTCCAAAGATTTCAAGGCTAGACTATCTAAGGGATTATGCACTTATGGAAATCAAATGAGAGAGTTCAAATGGGAAGACTTATTTATGGATTCCAAAGGCGAATAAGTAGAAAGTATCCATGATACTAGGAAGCCTAGTAAGCACTTCAGTCTGCCATATAGTGAGGTTTTATATATTTGAGGGAGAGAATTTACTTTTATTTAAGTTAGAATCTTATTAAAATGTTAGGGCTTATAACCCAACAACACAATATCGTGAAAATGCCTAAGGGTGAGGACTTGTGCTCGTAGCCTGAAGAAAATAAGTAATTTGAGAACCTAAATCTAAAATATTTTATCACAAGCTAGAAGCATGACCTAAGTCTAATCGAGAAAAATGGGATATGATAGTTCACCTCCACAAGATAGAATGCACACCCTGACTCTTCTGGATTTATAACCATCTATAGTGGCTGCCAACTAACACATCTTATGCTTTAATACCATGTAGGGCTGGTCTTATGCAGATGCAAGATAACTATGTTGTTATTTAATTAAAAAAGAAGCTATAATCCTAAACTCACTTCCTAAGAGACTAGGTCATGATTAGTATGAAAGTATGACTTAGATTAATGCACAAAATTTACAATTTTATAAACCATTTTTAACACATTCATTTTGGACCAGGGGCTTGGGATAATTATGCCTATATGCATGATGAAAATAAGTCATGAGCTAAGTCAATTAGAAGAGGTGTTCTCCACTACAAGAGATCACCCTTAAAGATCAAGCATATCCCCTATCGTGCAAGAGTGGAGACCCTCCCTATTCAAGAGTGGCATAATATGATATTGTGGTGTTTATTTTTGGGGTGTGGGACACCACGCAGATCTTAAAGGGTGCTTATTGAAGTGATCAGGTACGACATTAAGGAATGATGTATTATCTCAAAAGATAGAAATCACTACCCTATAATGGACCTAATCACCTAATAAGGACTCCTAAGGCATGATGGGTCTTCGAATATACCAGAGATCTTTCCCTTTTACATGAAAAAGTAAAGTAATTTATTTTAGTAAGTTAAGTTTCCTATAAGCAAGCCCCATAGTTAATTACATCCTAAGGAATGAGAATTCCTTAAGAATACTCTTGATTAAAGTAGATAAGTAAGGTCTCCAAAGATTTCAAGGTTAAGACTATCAAAGGATTAGCTATTTTAGAAAATAAAATAGGATAGATTAAGGAGAAGACTTATTTTTGGAATCCAAAGGGAGAAAGTAGGAAATGCTCATGATACTATGAAGCCTAGTGAGCATTCCAATCTACCCTATAATTGGGCTTTATATTTTTGAAATTGAAGAGAGTTAATTATTTGAGTTGACATTTTATTAGATTGCTAGTGCCTATAATTCCACAACATAAGATTGTGGAAATACCTAAGAGGTGAGGATTTATACTTGTAGCTCGAAGGAAATAGCTACCTCAGATTCTTAAACTAAGGAGTCTTGGTACAAAACAAAGGCACAACTTAAATCTAAGGAAAAAAATGGGTATATAGTTTACCTCCACAAGAGAGAATAAACCACACGACTGCTGGACTTATTATCATCTGGAGTGGCAGCCAGCTAACTCCTCCTACGCTTTAAATCCATGTAGGAAAGTCTTATGCTTTGCAAGATGGCTAGATTGTTGTTCATTTAGAAAGGAAACTAAGTCCTTAGACTCGCTCCCTAAGAGACTAGAGCATGAGTGGTATGAATCCATGACTTAATCTAATGCAAATTTTATCAAATTTATTTGATTCTTTTGGACTTTTTTTTTTGACTTGGGCTATGGGATTTTGTATGCCTAAATGCATGAGAATTTAATTATGGGCCAAATCAAGAGAGAAAGGGGTGTCTTCCACCAAAGACTCTCATAGGTCAAGCCTTGATTCTCTAGCAAGGATGGAAGCCCCCTCTTAACAAGAGTAGAAGAATATGACATGCATGGTATTATACATTCATTCATCCAGCTAAGGGGTTGCTAAAAATTTTATTATCTTGATTTAATTCTTAGGCTTTTATGTGAGGTTATGAGTTGTTTTAAAATTTTAGTTATGAGTTATTAATTGGGGTAGAAAAATTAATTTTATCCTAAGAGCCTATCGCATCCATGCCACATATTCAAACATCAATCATAAAGAAACTATGAAAAGCATGTTGTTCTAATGCATAATTCTAAACATAACATCAAACAATTTTATAGACTACCGTAAATGAATAAAAGGCTAGCGGCGTTCGTCAGATAACCAAAAAAAGAGAAAAAAAGATGAGTAGAGCTCTACCCTTATACAACCCGATTACAAAATAATATATATGTTATGGGGTCTTCTTTTCTTCATTTCTTCATTTCTTCGTTTCTTTCTTTTGATTTGATTTGCTCCAAAGGCATCACAGGGCACCCCAGGGACTAAGCCTTCTGGCCACTGCTCATCCTAATCTCCCATAACATTAATCCTAATTCCTAATGCAAAATTACATCAAAAATAGGAAAAATAAATCTAGCTACACCTGCAAAATAAATGTTAGCTAAACACACCATACAACCCAAGCAGTTATATGAATAATTTGGACTTAGGACCCACACATGGGTAACTAAGCCCACTTGTCCTAACATGGGTTACGCTTAGGGGCTAAGCAACCTGCACAACAAAAGTATTTATATTTTTATTACAGCGGCCCCTTAAGCACAACCTCCTGTAGAAAACATGATTAGGATAATAATGGCCTAACATCCAGTCTACGAGACATACACCCTAACATCCAGTCTAAAATATTACATCACAAAAACAAAACATAACATCATATATACAACGTCCTAACTTAGCACTAGAAGTCGTGACTTAGTATTCTAATGTGTGTGCTTAAGGCTTGTATAACAAGACTTTACTAGGTTTCTTTAGTTTAAGTTTCAATTTGGGGTTTGAATTTACTTAAATTTTACCTTTGGGTGATTATAATTTAAATGATTTAATAATTTATTTTTCATTTTTTTATTTCACTTTTATTTGGTTGAAGTGATGTTTAAGTTTTCAAGAATGAAGAGTAGAATGAGTTCCACTTGTATATGGAACTCACCCCATTCTACATCCTAATTTCTAAAGAATCTAACTAAGGTCCTTAAGTGTCTTAATCAGCCCATTTGAATTTGTGTAATTTATTCGATTTGATTCATTTGACTTGATTTAGAATTTAGAATTTGAGTTTGTTTAATTATTTGATTGATTGATTTTGGATTAGATGTTCTAGTTTGCATTTTGATATTTGAATTATTGAAACCTAAGGAGGAGAGAAGATACTTAACACTTACCTCATCCCATGTTGGTGATTTAACATATTTAAAGAGGACAATTAAATGGATTTTATGGATTAATTAAGTTCAAGTTGTTAAACATATCAATTTAATTACCCTTCTTTAAACTTCTTTAATCTAGTTAACTACTTGACCATTAGCCTTCAATGATATGCTCTTGGAAAAATAAAATTTGTAATGCACCTAAAGGAATTTAATGCAATTAGGCTCATGTTTAAGAGTTAATTATATTAAAAAAGGGAATAATCTACATTATGTACTCTTATGATTTTTCATACCAATGTTTTAACCATAATTTCCTTAATGACTTTATATTATTAAACATATAAAGGGGAATTAATGGATTATGTTTAAATTATTTGAACTACTTATAAATTTCGTTTGATTTCATTTTGATCGTTAGTTTTTTTAATTGATTCTTAATTATTACACATGTTAATTAACCCTCATAAAGAAATACATTTAGAAAATTAATTAGGAAAGAGGCCCAAATTATTTCTCCTCACTATTCTCACTATTCATAATGATTAATTATCATTAATTACTTAATTTTCACTATTTATTAATTTAATAATTATTAAATTAATTAATGAAGGTAATTAGAATTGAAATTCCAATTATTTTAAATTACTTGTTAAATAATTTCAAGAAAATTATGAGAGGCAGAGGACATCCCACAAAATCATCCCATCAAATTTAGAATTAATTGGCCAAGTAATTAAGCATTAATTAAGGTAATTAGCCTAAGCTTCAAATCTTAACTAAGCACTATTCACTAGACATAAATTAGGGATTTTGTTTTAAACTTTCTCTGTCTAATCTTTCCAAAATTGGTTTATTTATATTTTCTAGAATTGTCTATAACTAGTTATGATTTCTTGAGGTTCAGATCATTTAATTACATTTTGAAAGCCTAATTAACCCTTTAAACCATTGGTGCCACGTGAACGCGGTAGTGCTTTCCATGTGGTGTCGTGGTATTGGTCACTGAAATCATCTTACGTGGTAGTTGACTCAGTGGTGGCAAACGTGATTTTGTCTCAGCAGTCCTATCTCAGATCGGGAGGTCGAGATTAATCTCATAATTTCAAAAGGATTTGTTGACCTCACTTTTGGAGTGAGGACTCATCCTCCCTATCTTAGACTTAAGAATCTTATAGAAACTAAGATTTCTCAAGTCATAAGACATTTTTAGTGATTATGGGAACACTAAATCCATGCCTAAAGACTTAAGAAACCATACCCCAAACTTAGGTCATACCCTAGGGTAAATTGATCTGACCCCTATAGGTTAAACCAAAACCCATACTTATCAACTTATCCAAAACCAACCACAAGCCAATACAATCAACCTTAATTGGATTTCATTTGATATCAAGCTCCAAGCCAAATTAACTTAACCCGTAACCTAAACCAATTCCACCATTATCCTATGGATTCAACCCAAAGCCCATTCAATTGAATCAAATCCAATTGATCTTCATAAAAGCACTCCAAACCATTCAGATCTCTATTTCAAGTCTTTCCAAAACTCATAATCAAACCAATTAAACCAAACTATTTGAATCAACCCAAGTTAGCCCATTGGACCTAAAGGGTCCAAATGAGCCAAAACACAATTAAAACTAAATCAATTACAATCAAAGCCATCAATTAATCCCAAATCAATCATCAAACTCAATCCAACTCAATTCAACCCAATTTAACTCAATTGACCCATTTGGTCCACTTGACCTAAAATGACCTAAAGGACTAATTTGACCCAAACCTCAATCCAACCCAAATTGGATTGAATCAACCTATCCAATCTCTTCTACAATGATTGTTGATCATTCTTGATTGGCCAATTACAATCAATTGGGTCAAACCAAGCCCATTTGATCACTTGACTCAAGTTGACCCAATTAGCCCATATGGACCAAATTGAACCAAATCTCATTCTAAACTCAACTGATTGAAATCAATACCTTCAATCAATCATAAAATAATAATTGAACATGACTTGACCACCAATTGAATTTAACCAAGCCAATTTGGCCTCTTGACCTGAGTTGACCTAATTTGACCTAAAGGGCCAAATTGAGTCAAATCTCATTCTAAACCCAATTGATTGAAACCAATGGCTCTAATTAATCATAAATTGATCATTGAGCATGATCCAACCTTCAATTGAACCCAATTTGTTCAAACCAACCAAATTGAACTATTTAGCCCAATTTGACCAAAAAGGTTAGATTAAACTAAATCATTTCCAAATTCAAATCAACATCTACAATCATTCTCAAATCATCAATTGAATCTAAACCAACCCTTAACTTAAGCCAATTTGACCAAATTTGTCAACTTAGCCCATTTGACTCAAATGAACCCAAGTGAACCAAAATCAAATCCACTTCAAATTAAACCAAACCAATGGAACCAATACATCCCAAATCATCATTTGAACACATTAATTTTTTTGGGTTGACTCAATTTGACCAATTGACCAACCTAACCCAATTGAACCTAATTTGGCCCATATTGGTCAAATTGAGCTAAACTCACTCAAACCAAGTCCAAACTCAACCAAACTTGGCATGACCTATTCTTGGGTCACCATGAGTAATCCCAAATGAACCCAAGCCATGTTGGACCTTATTTAAGCCAAAACTCATTGGACAAACCAATCTAAATAAGATAAAATCCTCATTTGAATGGTCATAATTACTCTCTTTAAATAATTTACTAATTATTAAAAATTTCCAAATAGTAAAAATTAAGTAATTAAACGTGATTAATCACTGTTAATAGTGGAATGATGAGGGTAAATGATTAAGGCCTCTTCCTTGGTCATTTTCCTAAGTATCTTTCAATAGGAGGGTTAACTAACTTAGGGTTTAATTAAGGATTAATTAACTGAATTAATGATGAAATTAAATTCAAATTAAAATGATAATTACTCTAAATAATTTAAATTGAATTCTTGGGTTCCACTTTATATATTTAAAAACATAAAGACTTAAGAAAATTATGGTTAACCCTTGGGTATAAAAAAATCATATAATTACTTAATTATATTCTTCTCTAATCTAATTAATACTTAATCATGAGTCTAATTGCATTAGATCTTGTTAGGAGCATTGCAAGTTTTAATTTCTCATTTGCATATCATTGGAGGCTCATGGTTAAGTTGTTAATTAAATTAAAGAAACTTAGAAAAGGAAAATCAAATTAATTGCTTAATGATTTGAACTTAATCAATCCATAAAATTTATTTAATTACTTTTCCTTAAACACATTAAATCACTCATATGGGATGGGGTAAAGCAGCAAATGTTATTTCTTCTCTTTAAGTTTAATAATTTAAACCCAAAATCAAATTTCATAAGAAGCGTTGGTTAATCTTAAATGATTTTATTTAACTTAATTGTCCTTAGGAATTAATGTGATTGAATGTATTATATGATGATGTTTAATTATTCCTTATCAATCATCATAGATTTGTGTGCCATTTGATATTATGAATTCATGTTTTTTAAATAAAAGAATCAATAGAATTTAATTATGTGTAAGTTGCATGTATTGGATTAATCCTATTCTATGTGAGGCTATTATCACTAATAGATTTCAAAACTATTTTCAAATTTATAAATTAATAATGAAGGTTTCAATTAATGTTGGAAATGAATATTCTATATGATTTACATTTGTTTATAGCTAAGACATGTTAAATTATTATTTTATTTTCATCATTCATGTGTATGTTTACATGTATTTGAATATTAGTAAGTATATAGTCCTGATATTCCAAGAATACGAGGCATTAAGTAGCCCCAAGGAGGTCTTAGATTACCTCACTTCCCTAGTTAATAATAACACATACTTACTTAATTTCATTCATATGTTTATATACATTAGAAGTTGGATAAAACTTTACTTTACATGAATAAATAAATTTGTTAACATACAATCTTTTGCATGATTTTTATTCTCATGCTTATGCATACATTCATATGTATTTAAGATAGTCTGGACATCCTGGGAATACGAGGCTATAAGTAGCCCCAAAGAGGTCTTAGATTATCCCACTTTCCTGGTTTAAACAATGGCACGCACTTGCTTAAATCTTTAATACATGTGTATGTGTACTTAGCTAAGGAATGAAATTTCTTTTTTCTACCAAATATATATATATATATATATATATATATATATATATATATATATATATATATATATATATATATATATATATATATATATATATATATATATATATATATATATATATAAGCATTTACAATCATTTAAGTGTGCTAAAAATACATTGCATATATATGTATGTTAAGTTCAAAATCATATGCAGGCTATTGATGATGAAAAAGAATAATATAACATCCTCCATGTGATAGCAATTCAATTTCATTAATCTTAAGATGCATTTCATGTTTGAATATGATTCTTTAAGACCATTTCCTCATTTGAATGGTCTTATCTACTCACCAACCCTTGGCAGGCCCCCTTAGCTCATTTTGGATACTTTGACCACTGACTCTCCTGACCCAAACCTGTTGGGTTCATCCATGGGTCAAGAGAAGGTGAGTTCACCCATGACTCCTCATTGGAACACTTGGGGGAGAAGGTACACACTACCTTAGCCCATGCCACTCCCTTAGCCACTCAAAAGCCTCCACTTCAGCCCATCACTAACACCTCTAGCTGCCTGCGCCGGCTGGATGACTGCCAAAATGTGAGATAATCCCAGCTATCAGATCACTTAGGGAGGAGGGTAAACTCCTCCCCAACTAATTCAAACCACACAAAGAGCATCCTTGAGTGATTGAGAGCATCCCTAGAGCTTTCCCCAATCCCCTCGTGCTCCTTATCACTGGTGAGACCAAAGATGAATGAAATTGAGCCCTATGTCCATCCAACCTCACTAAAACTCCACTAAAGTTCAATTAACTTCCCCACACCTTCCCCAAGCTCCGGTGAGTCAAAACGAATCAATCCTCAATCGATTATAGCACTGGAGACCACTCCTAGACCAACTCTGGCGAGCTTGGCGACAACATTAGGTCCACGGAGCTATCGACGGGGAGGCAACTCAAGAGCTTCTCAACAGAGCTTTGTCTCTTCAAGATGAAGCTACTTGAGTTGTTGGACCATCGACCTTGAAATCCGACGAGATAAATTCTAGCAAATCATAGAAAATTCATTAGGTGTTTGTGTTTTGTGAAGAGTTTTGTGATTACATGCGATTTCCACCGTAGGATCCATTTAGATCTCCTCCTCGAACATTTTGGAGTTGATCCTGACGTCCCATGAGCTCGGATCAAGCGGAGGAAGGTGCACGATGTCTATCTTCTAGTGCTCGAGGGATGACGGATCATTCGTCGCCCTTTCCGTGTGATTAGGATGGACCATGATTTAATCCTTTAGAAAATATGATTTAATCCATTAGAGATCAAGGGATTAATCGGATTGGACGGCGGGGAAGAAATCGCATCCACCACCGCTGACTCAGCTGCCATGGGGACGATTTAAATAGCTTATCTTGTGACGCCACATGAAGCCATGTTAGCTCTCGCGTGGTGTTGATGGGTTAGGGGATTAATTAGGTCTTAAAACTGTGATTAATTAGCCAAAACTTTAAAATTCATAACTAATTTTAGAAATGGTAAAGAGAGGAGAATTTAATAAAAATAAAATACCTAAGGTTTAATTAATGAATAATGCTTAATTAGGGTTTGAAGTTTTTTCTAATTACTTTAATTACTTGGTCAATTGATCTCAAATTGGATGTGTTGACTCCTTGGGATGTCATCTGCCTCTCATAATTTTCTTGGGATTTAGTGGCCATGTAATTTCAAGAATTTAAAATTCTAATCTTAATTACTCTCTTTAAGTAATTTAATAATTATTAAAAATTTCCAAATAGTAAGAATTAAGTAATTAAAGGTGATTAATCACTGTTAATAGTGGAATGATGAGGGTAAATGATTAAGGCCTCTTCCTTGGTCATTTTTCTAAGTATCTTTCCATAGGAGGGTTAATTAACTTATGGTTTAATTAAAGATTAATTAACTGAATTAATTATGAAATTAAATTTAAATTAAAATGATAATTACTCCAAATAATTTAAATTGAATTCTTGGGTTCCACTTTATATATTTAAAAACATAAAGACTCTTAAGAAAATTATGGTTAACCCTTGGGTGTAAAAAAATCATATAAGTACTTAATTAGATTCTTCTATAATCTAATTAATACTTGATCATGAGCCTAATTACATTAGATCTTGTTAGGAGCATTGCAAGTTTTAATTTCTCATTTGCATATCATTGGAGGCTCATGGTTAAGTGGTTAATTAAATTAAAGAAACTTAGAAAAGGAAAATCAAATTAATTGCTTAATTATTTGAACTTAATCAATCGATAAAATTCATTTAATTACTTTTCCTTAAACACATTAAATCACTCATATGGGATGGGATAAAACAGCAAATGTTATTTCCTCTCTTTAAGTTTAATAATTTAAACCCAAAATGAAATTTCATAAGAAGCGTTGGTTAATCTTAAATGATTTTATTTAACTTAATTGTCCTTAGAAATTAATGTGATTGAATGTATGATGATGTTTAATTATTCCTTGTCAATCATCATAGATTTGTGTGCCATTCGATATTATGAATTCATTTTTTAAATAAAAGAATCAATAGAATTTAATTATGTGTTGCATGTATTGGATTAATCTATTCTATGTGAGGCTATTATCACTAATAGTTTTCAAAACTATTTTCAAAGTTATAAATTAATAATGAAGGTTTAATAATCTATATGATTTACATTTGTTTATAGCTTAGACATGTTAAATTATTATTTTATTTTCATCATTCATGTGTATGTTTACATGTATTTGAATGTTAGTAAGTATATAGTATGGATATTCCAAGAATACGAGGCCTTAAATATCCCCAAGGAGGTCTTAGATTACCTCACTTCCCTAGTTAATAATAACACATACTTACTTAATTTCATTCATATGTTTATATGCATTAGAATTTGGACAAAACTTTACTTTACATGAATAAATAAATTTGTTAACATACAATCTTTTGCATGATTTTTATTCTCATGCTTATGCATACATTCATATGTATTTAAGATAGCAAATATATAGTCTGGACATCCGGGAATAATGAGGCTATAAGTAGCCCCAAAGAGGTCTTAGATTACCCCACTTTCCTGGTTTAAACAACGGCACGCACTTGCTTAAATCTTTAATATATGTGTATGTGTACTTAGCTAAGGAATGAAATTCCTTTTTTCTACGAAATACCATATATATATATAAGCATTCACACTCAATTAAGTGTGCTAAAAATACATTGCATATATATGTATGTTAAGTTCAAAATCATATCCATGCTATTGATGATGAAAATGAATAATATAACATCCTCCATGTGATAGTAATTCAATATCATTAATCTTAAGATGCATTTCATGTTTGAATATGATTCTTTAAGACCATTTCCTCATTTGAATGGTCTTATCTACTCACCAACCCTTGGCAGGCCCCCTTAGCTCATTTTGGACACTTTGACCACTGACTCGCCTGACCCAAACCTATTGGGTTCATCCATGGGTCAAGAGAATGTGAGTTCACCCATGACTCCTCATTGGAACACTTGGGGGAGGAGATACACACTCAGTCCATGCCACTCCCTTAGCCACTCAAAAGCCTCCACTTCAGCCCATCACTGACACCTCTAGCTGCCTGCGCCGGCTAGATGACTACCAAAACTTGAGATAATCCCATCTATCAGATCACTTAGGGAGGAGGGTACACTCCTCCCCAACCAATTCAAACCACACAAAGAGCATCCTTGAGTGATTGAGAGCATCCCTAGAGCTTTCCCCAATCCCCTCGTGCTCCTTATCACTGGCGAGACGAAAGATGAATGAAATTGAGCCCTCTATCCATCCAACCTCACTCAAACTTCACTAAAGTTCAATTAACTTCCCCACACCTTCCCCAAGCTCTGGTGAGTCAAAATAAACCGATCCTCGATCGATTATAGCACTAGAGACCACTCCTAGACCAACTCTGGTGAGCTTGGCGACAACGTTTGGTCCATGGAGCTATCGACGGGGAGGCAACTCAAGAGCTTCTCAACAGGGCTTTGTCTCTTCAAGATGAAGCTACTTGAGTTGTTGGACCGCCGGTCTTGAGATCCGGCGAGATAAATTCTGGTAAATCATAGAAAATTGATTAGGTGTTTGTGTTCTGTGAAGAGATTTGTGATTACATGCGATTTCCACTGTAGGATCTATTTAGATCTCCTCCTCGAGCATTTTGGAGTTGATCCTGACGTCCCACGAGCTCGGATCAAGCAGAGGAAGGTGCACGGTGTCTATCTTCTGGCGCTCGAGGGACGACGGATCATTCATCGCCATTAGATTAGGATGGACCACCGTGAACTGTTAGAAAATATGATTTAACTAATTGAGATCAAGGCAATCGGACGTTATTCATTAAATGTTATATATTATTAATTGTGAGTAATTAGCCAGAACTTTAAAAATTCATAACTAATTTTAGAAATGGTAAAGAGAGGAGAACTTAATAAAAATAAAATACCTAAGGTTTAATTAATGAATAATGCTTAATTAGGGTTTGAAGTTTTTTCTAATTACTTTAATTACTTGTCAATTAATCTCAAATTGGATGTGTTGACTCCTTGGGTTGTCATCTGCCTCTCAGAATTTTCTTGAGATTTAGTGGCCATGTAATTTCAAGAATTTAAAATTCTAATCTTAATTACTCTCTTTAAGTAATTTAATAATTATTAAAAATTGCCAAATAGTAAAAATTAAGTAATTAAAGGTGATTAATCACTATTAATAGTGGAATGATGAGGGTAAATGATTAAGGCCTCTTCCTTGGTCATTTTCCTAAGTATCTTTCCATAGGAGGCTATTATCACTAATAGATTTCAAAACTAGTTTCAAAGTTATAAATTAATAATGAAGGTTTCAATTAATGTTGGCTATGAATATTCTATATGCTTTACATTTGTTTATAGCTTAGACATGTTAAATTATTATTTTATTTTCATCATTCATGTGTATGTTTACATGCATTTGAATGTTAGTAAGTATATAGTCTGGATATTCCAAGAATACGAGACCTTAAGTAGCCCCAAGGAGGTCATAGATTACCTCACTTCCCTAGTTAATAATAACACGTACTTACTTAATTTCATTCATATGTTTATATACATTAGAATTTGGATAAAACTTTACTTTACATGAATAAATAAATTTGTTAACATACAATCTTTTGCATGATTTTTATTCTCATGCTTATGCATACATTCATATGTATTTAAGATAGCAAATATATAGTCTGGACATCCTGGGAATATGAGGCTATAAATAGCCCCAAAGAGGTCTTAGATTACCCTACTTTCCTGGTTTAAACAACGGCACGCACTTGCTTAAATCTTTAATACATGTGTATGTGTACTTAGCTAAGGAATGAAATTCCTTTTTTCTACCAAATACCTTATATATATATATATATATATATATATATATATATAAGCATTCACATTCATTTAAGTGTGCTAAAAATACATTGTATATATATGTATGTTAAGTTCAAAATCATATGCATGCTGTTGATGAAGAAGAAGAATAATATAACATCCTCCATGTGATAGTAATTCAATTTCATTAATCTTAAGATGCATTTCATGTTTGAATATGATTCTTTAAGATTAACCCAAACTTAGGATTAATAAAACACCCACTCCCATCACCCCCACCCCCCCTTCTTCCATACAACCTATTGCTGAACTTCTACTCTACATTATTTCCCTCTCCCTCTACAACTCAAAAACCACTCCCCCCACCAATGTCCCAACCACCCTAACATCCCATGCTCACCCGATTAAAAATAGATCACCTTAAACCAAAACAAATCTTTGACTTACATTGCTATTACACCACCCTTAGAACCCACTTATTACTCCTCTTCTATTAAATTTGAGTGTTGGCGCAAAGCCATGCCAAAGGAATTCCAACCTCTAGGCACTTGGAACTCAATGGCATAGTCTACATGCAACAACCAATATGATTCATTAATCTACATTATCCTCGACCTCTGTGCACAACATCTACATAAGCTCTTCGTAGGCTCAAGCAAGCACCACGAGAATGGTATGCTACCCTCTCCCAACTTCTACATACACTTGGGTTTTTCTTAAGCTCTGTTGATACCTCCCCCATGCTTTACAATAAAGATAACATTCACATCATTGTCCTCATCTATGTTGATGATCTCCTGGACATCAGAAAACAACACCTTTATCACCACACTCAACTCAACTCTTCATCAAAAACTATATGTGAGAAATCTTGGAGAAATTCATCACTTCCTTGGCATTCACATTACTCATACTTACCAAGGTCTTCTATTAAATCAATCCCTATATGCTCGTGACAATCTTCTTAGGGTTGGTATGCTCTCCTGTAAAGCTGTTCAGAACCCCACCACCACAAAACCAACTCCTCTAACCTCTCCGGATCCTCATCTGTGCTGCCACATATTTATTTCCTTTTAATACATTACTATTACTCTCCTGGATGTCTTCTTTGTTGTCAACAAAGCTTGCCAACATACGCACAATTCTTTTTTATCTCATTACCAATGCCTCACAAGGTTACTATGTTACATTCACGGAACCATTAACTTTAGTCTTCCTATTACCAAAACCAATCTTTCACTTCAAGCCACTCAGATTCTGATTTCTACAACCGACTATTATTTCTTCTTGGGCAACGCCTTAATATCATGGGCAGTCAAAAAGCAATCAACAGTTGCACGCTCTAATGCTGAATATCATGCACTTGCTACGACAACCACTAAGTTTACATGGATTCGCCGCTGCCCTCCCCCTTGACAATAATTCTAACTTCGACGCTCGCACGAAGCATATTAAAATTGACCATCACTTTATTAGGGACTGCATCAAAACTCAAACCATATATGTTCATTGTGTCTCCTCTCAAGATTAGATTGCTGAAATATTTACTTAATCGCTTCCTACCTTAAGAACAAAAAGTTGACGCTTCAACAATGAATTCTCAACTTGCGGGGGGATAACAAAAGTCTAGAATCAGTTATAATAGAGAAAGCTGAGCTTAGGACACCTGCAGGTAAATCCAACCCA
Organism: Cymbidium sinense; assembly: GCA_021442155.1. NCBI lineage: Eukaryota > Viridiplantae > Streptophyta > Magnoliopsida > Asparagales > Orchidaceae > Cymbidium > Cymbidium sinense. Next base: position 64,999,007 of record CM038225.1, read on the forward strand.
ACAAATAATACAGGATTGTGGAATCGCAGATAACTCTGCACAAATTTTGTGTCTCTTATGCCTCTTAATATGAATCCTTTATCATCTTAGCTCTCTTCTCTATTCACTTATATTCAATTCATTTCCATATAATTCTACACTAGAAACAAGTAATAGTCATCATTATACTTTTCAAATATATCAGGTTTTATAATTTTTTCATTTACAAGAGCATCCTTTAATATTATAAGGTCGTCTGAAATAAAACCATGAGAATCCTCAGCAAATTTCATAGGTGCGTTGAAATCTTCAACTCTCGATCAGCAGCTTGGAAGTTCGAAGTCATCTTCTCATCTAACTTGGAATCTAGGCGACTCCTCAATTATTTCGCAAACTAAGAGTATTCTTTTAATCCAACTCACAATTTTCTTTATTTGTATGGAGTTCAGTCTGTTCAGTTTAGGGGCTGTTCGGGATCAGTTTTATTTTGTGTTTTTAATTTTTATTTTTATGGTATTTTTAAAATATGTTTATTTGATGTATTTTTTATGTGTTTTATTTTTTATTTTCAATAATAAATAATACTATTTCTAAAAACATTCATCTTTTAAAATATCTAAAAACTATTTTGAGTATTTTTAAAAACAATAAAACTATCAAGCATGTTTTACTTTGAAACAAAACATAAATAAAATAAAATAAATATAAAAATAAAACATAAAAGTATCTCAAACAACCCCTTAGATAACAGAAGAATTATCTCGTTTATTAGATGATAGAAGCTCTAGTGATCAACAAAAGCTGGAATGCTTTATTACCAAAAAGCATGCATCTCTATTGTCTTTTTTTTCAGTATCTAATTGCATTATTATGTGCTTATCACTCATCATATTATCGTGCTCACACTTCCAAACTACTCTCAGAGAAAAATTTCTTTTACTGTAATTCTAACATGGAAAGGTAGATACCAATCAGTGTGCATGGCTCCCACGTAACATTTGGTTCTCTAAAATGCTGATTGGATCATCCACATTGTTATACAACTGTGCCAGCTTTCCCTGATGCACAGAGATCTAAGATATGTGCCCATCCCAACGGACTTCTCTATGAAGCAGCAGGAAATTTTTATAGCATGGCAAACAGAAGTCACATTTCCTCTTCATAGCCATGAATTTCATCTTTAAAGTCATCCTTTGCTGAAGAGTTTTTTTCGAACACTACAATTTTCTCAACATCAAGCGCTTTATCTTATATGGCTAGAAGATCCTCAACGTTTGAAATCTCTGAACTTTCTTGCACATTGGGTTAAAAGAAAACTCCAAAAATCTTTTCATGATACTTTACAGCCACTGTCGTAGTCTTATCATTCAACAAATTACCTTCAACATCACCTACTTTGGGAGTTCAATGCCCAAACCGAAAACAACATTAATACAGGCAGACCATCTTGAATTCATATTTCTTGAATCAATTTAAGAACATTTTTTAAGCTCAATCTAGCTGAAAGATCAGGGAATAAACACAAAAGAGGAGGATTAACCAAAGTAATATTTGAAATCCTATACAACTTTCTCAAATATTGTTCAGCATTGAGATTAAATCGCAGCCTTGTATGTTCATATTAGCCTTGAAAGTTATTTCAAAAGATGATCAATCAGATAGAATTCTCCATATGATGATATCACAATATTGCACCTTGGGAGAAACCTCAGGAACAAATTCATCTTTGGATATATCTACTCTGGCATTATGAGCTTCATTGAATGTAATCACACAATCATATTAACAACTCATATCTCTTGCAAGCATGTTTCTCAAAGAAATTTAGATTGTCTCGAATTTTGCATCATTATGAAGTGCGGACATCAAAGCCATCCCATTTATTGCTAGCTACCAAACCTTTAAATTCTAGAAATAACAATTCTTTAGGGGTGTTTGAAACTATTTTTATTTTATTTTGTTTATATTTTGATTTGAAATAAAATATGTTTGTTAGTGATAGTTATTTTTAAAAATATTCAATACATTCAAAAATTGTTTTGAGTATTTTTAAAACAATGTAATTTATTTTTAAAAATAAATAATAAAATAACTTCAAAATACACTTAAAAAATATTTTTTTTAAAATAATGTAAAATAAAAATAAAAAACACTAAAGAAAATTGATCCCAAACAAACCCTTAATCTCATTAATCAAACATTTCAATATTTATAAATATAAGATTATAAATTTGTCTTGGTTTTTTCTTTTTTTAGAACTTATTTCTTTTGGGAATGTCTTATACTTCTCTTCCCATAGTAACTTTTCTTTGAAGCTTACTTCAAGAAAAATGTTCCCCGATAATGGATATAACAACAACAACAATAACAATGATGAACCTTTATCCACTATGTGTGGTCAGTTACATGAATCCCTCATTTTCATTGTATCTTATTAAGTGTCAAATTATCATTTAATTCTTATAAAATAAGATCATTTTTTATACTATACCTAACCAAGTCTTTTTTGAATCTAATACATCTACTCTCCTAATTGGGTAACCTCCATTTTATGTGACCAAACTATCTATGGAGACTCTCTCTAATCTTATTTTCCACTAGAGCTACTCCATCCTTTTCACATATATATTTGAATCACATTTTATCTCTAAGTGTAAAGCTACTCATCCATTAAAGCATCCTCATCTTTGCAACACTTTACTTACTTTTGTGCTTCTCTTTTACTGGCCAATATTCTACGACATAAAGTACTGTAGGTCTCAGCACCATCTTACAAAATTTTCCTTAAGTCTAAGCGATACTTTTCTATCACACAACAGGCCCAATGCAGACCTCCAGTACAACCATCTAACTTGAATTCTACTAATAACATCCCATCTATTTTGCCTTCATGTGGGCTCCAAAAATTCGCCACCGACTTCTCGACATATATGAAAAGAGTTTGATTTATGATGTCAATGTAATTTTCAGAAGGCAGATGAGATAGTAGATAAAACACTACCCAGAGATTTCATCCTCATTTGGAGAGGACTTTAGATCTGGTTCCAGATTTCTTATAGGCGCAAGCACCTATAGTTAATTACCTCTCTCAATGCTGAGAGAGAACTTTCGATTAAGTCTAGTCGTTAGATCGTTGAATGTATAGCATATAGTAGAAGCATGTGGAGTTTAAAACATAAGTTTTAGAATTTATGAAATTCATCGATATTAGCTTAAAGCAGATGGTTGGGGGAATGATGACATGTCCGATCTAGATCTCATGGTTCTATCATCCCGGGCTATCGCGGTCCCTAGTCTACTTAGTCGAGGAGAGAATTCAACGACCGAAGATCCTTATCAACACATGTGTTACATCATCCAAGAAATCTTTGTAGATCTGAGGTGGTGTTTGTCTAACGATACAAGTTTAAATCTATCTTAGCTGACAGAGGGCGTTTTGCCCTATTAGGTGTACCCTATGATTCACAACTCAATGGGCAAAGAAATTGGAGAGCATACGGGCTACGGTCGTGATCATAATATAATGGAGCCTTACTGGCCAAACCACCCGATCAGAGGACTCTGGTTGTAACTGCCTATAAAGCCTACCGGCCAAGCCACGCGGTCAAATCAGAGGACATGTGTCACGTCCTTACTAGCATGAGATTGATTGAGAGTGAACATAACAGAACACTTAATTTGACATTGACTCCTTTGTGAGTTAGAGTTTTCTTAATTTGTCACATCCGATAAACAATTACGGAAGATAGATAGATTGAGTTTTGCTTTAATTTTTTAATGATTGAATTTCATTTAAGCAATTTTTTAGATTGATACTTAATTTGAGTTAATTTTATTTGAAATTAGAATCACTTTTTGATGGAAGTATCCCCACCGGTTGAAATCACCATTCAACACAACCGTCATCGGGATAGTTAATTGATTGAATCAAATATACTTGAGAATTTTAGATCCTGTCAACTTTGTTTAGCTCCTAACAGAGGATCAGATCTACTATCAGATAACAGAATTAGCTTCTCAGATATTTTACTAAGTTGAAACTTTTATAATAGATTTTTAGGTTTTGTTAACACCCAAAAAGACTAAATTGGCAACTCAGCGTAGCATCCTCAAACACTTGAATCTAAATATTTAGCATAGTGTCGGGGCTCATGCGGGTGTTTTTAAGAATGCCTTAATTAATACCTTCTGTTTATTTATATGATATGTTGCGAATCCGATGGTGTTAGAAGGCAGAAGTAGAAGCGAAGTCAAAAGTTAAGGAAGAAGTGAGGAGTGAGCGGCTCGATCCACCACTATATTCACATCCTAATTTTGTAACTAGGTGTTGTGAAGGTTGCATTTGGGTTCTCCTCTTACTTGAAAGTAGACATTTAGATATATTATATATCCCATATGCTACAACCTTAAATTCAATTGAAGCTTTCTTCAATTCATTTTAATCGAGATACTACAATATATGCATTCAATAAGAGACTTATTGGAAGCTTCCCAATTTGTTGTGAGTCTTATTTATATTTCTCCAATTTGATTTCAAATTTATTCAATATGAATTAGAACATAATTCCTTTGTTAATTGGAAAGCCACTTTATAAGTCATTTTGTGGATTTCATTTGGACTTCATTAATTTTGAAGACAAGCAATAGATATATCACAAGTGCTTCAAATTCAACTTTAAATGCAAGCTCTGAATGCTCTTTTAAAGACTACATTTATGGTTGCTCATGAGTTGCCTAATTGAACTTGTGCTCCCTAAAGAATCTTCAAATGTGATATAAATTTTATTTTGAAGCTTTTTTTATATTATTTTTATCCATTCAATATACTGCATAACTATTTATATGTTTTGGAAGATATTTAATCCCATTGCAAATTCTATCCAAATTATATCAACCCATTTAATATGATTGTGACACTTTGAAAGTTTATAATACCCTCTTCATATTTCTCTTGGTTACAAGTAAGTTTTAATTTCAATACTGATCATCAGTTACTCAATGCAAATTAGAATAAGATTTGATTATTCAATTAAAAGTCATTTCTATATTTATGAGTAAGTCAACGAATGATGCTTATTGAAGTACTTAGGGTTTCCTTTCATATGTTTGATTTTGAAGTACTTTAAAGAGGAGGGCTCAAAATTTGGGTAAGCTTCCAATTTGCTCAATTTCTTTTATAAGCCTCTTTTTTGTGTTTGTTTAATGCTCATATTCACATATATATATTTTTTATTTGATTCTTTTGATTTGAATTTACCATTAGATTTCTTTGTTTGGTGATTTTAAGCCAGCTCTTTTTTTATTCCTCCATTTTTTTCTATGTCCAAAGATTTGAAGAAATTTTGGATCATTTCAACTAGGAGAGCGACATCCAACAATTTTTTGGCTTACTATGCCCCTAATGAGTGTAATGAGTGGTTTCACCACACTTCATACTCGCACCTATGGTTATCTGGTCTTGGAACTTGCAAAGAGAGACACAAGCACATATATATATACTTTCACATTCACATCACACATGTTCATACTTATTTTTCTGCGTGCTTGCAATGATCAGCAAGGACATGAAGAGGGAGATGTCGAAACCAAGAGAAGAACCGGTTGATGATGGTGTTCCTCTCCGGCTGTGGTAAAAGGAAAGGTCAGAAGGAGATGGAAAGGGAGATGAAAACCAAGAGAAGAATCCGCCTGATGATGGTGTTCCTCTTTGGCTGCGGCAAAAGGAAATGGAAGGGTCGGCAAAGGAGAATTTCAGATTTCGGCAAAGGAGATTGTAGATTTCGGCAAAGAAAAATTTCAGATTTTGGCAAAGGAAAATTTGGTTAAGGGAGATTTAAGATAAAATGGGGATTTTTGGTTTGGTGGGGGTGAGGGAAAGAAGGAATTTTGGATTGGGAGGAAAAGAGGGTAAGAGGAATTTCAGATTGGGAGAAAATGAGGGTAAGAGGAAGGATTTCTGTTGGGGAAGAAAAGAGGGGAATTTTATTTGGGAAAGAAGAAGGAGAAGGAAGAAGAGGGAAGAAGAAGGAGAGGAGAACCCACCTTGCGCTGGAGAGAGAGGAAGAAGAAGGTCTCATTGGACAAGAAAGAGGAAAATGCGAGAGAAAGAAGCCTCCTGGTTAGGGAAGAAAGGAGGGAGATGGAGCGGTGAGTGAAGAACTTGCATGAGCGTGAAGGAGAGCCAAGGGAGTTCAATCGAGATGAGCTTCCGTGCAGTTTTGATTCGAATGGAAGAGCGGTTCCATTCCTTCAGATCAAGGGGAAGTGGGGATGAATCGCACGTGAAGAGGGAAAGGTGGGTCTGATCAGTTGGATGAGGTTGAACAACGATCTTTTAGAGGATTAGATTTAGGGTTATTAGCCCTTTAAATAAATTTTTTTATTGTTTAATCAACTTTAATAAACTTTATGCTAACATCATTATATAGTCAATATATATATTTATTCAAGGTTATTTTGATGTTCCAAACGCAACATCATAATTTGTTTCGATCGGATGTCGTTTGGTTTAAGTCGGCATTAAATCGGGTAGATTTCAGCTCAAAATTGTGTGTCGTCGCTTCCAATCGCTTGATTTTCACACAGACTTGTCCAAATTGAGTGCGAATAATCTTACTTGATAGATTTGACATTTCAAAACTAACAGTGCAATCAATTTCCTGAACATAGGTCATTTAGTTTACGTCGGTGCCTCTTGATATCGATATGCGTGTAGGCGCATTGACGACTCGATCACTTGATCGGTTGATCATCAGGTTGTGCAATATTTATATTCTGACTAGTTTCGATGTTCTGAATGCAATGGTGAAGTCCATTCATCGATCAAAGTTTTTGACTAATTTTAGCGACGTCTATTGTATTTCTACCTCGATTAGCATTATCACTTTCGATCATTCGACATTTGTACAAACTCGTTTAAATTGAGCATGGACAGTCTTATTTGGTAGTTTTTAATGTTTTGAAGCCAACAGCACAATCAAGTTCATGAACGAAGGTCGTTTGGGCATTATCATAGCTTCCTGATTTCGATATACATATTGGCACATTGATAGCTCGATCACTTGATCGGTTGATCTTTAGATTATACAATATTTATATTTTGACCAATTTTGATATTCTAAACGTGATGTCAAAGTTTGTTCGTCGATCGGAGATCATTTAGATTGATTTCGGTGATATTTGGTGCATCTCAGCTTCGATTTGTGCTCTAGATCATCCACAGTCGATTGAATTCACTTTATAAGTTCAATTCGGCTTGCGTAGCATATGTGAAGGTCAACAAATACCCCCCAACAAATGTGATTCATGCATGGAGTGAGTCGTGTATGTTGAAAATTAGTTGACCCTTTGGGCTGGCCATAGAACTTGGATCACTTCAATTGTAATAGCTTACGGAGCTTTGATAGGATTTGTCATTAGTATGATGTCTTATTTTGGATATGCTAAATGACAGATTGATCGATTTTTCAGAATCGACTTGTCGGATTGATAAGAATTCTTATACCATATATTCTCTACTTCAATGGCTTTGCTAAAGATCTATTTCTTTTATGTCATTGTAGGTTTGAGTTTCCTCCAACCCTAGCTTCATGCTTGGTTGGGTTTGGTGACGGAATTGGTCTACTTGTCTTGAGATTTGGAATTCCTTCTATCCTATCTTTAAGTTTGGAGGACTTGATGAATGATTGACCTGATTTGTCCACCTTGACTTGTCAGGAAGTGTATGTACACTCTAAGTCTTGTGTTTTGCTTGCACTCTGAAGGGTGCATACGATGAACTAACCTTCGCTTATATTAGGTCTTTTGAGTTATCTAGCAATGTGTGCTTTACGCATGAATAACTACTAAATTTCTTTAATTCGCCATTTTTGACTTTGTATGAACTATGGAATTGTTCTCCTCTGATTTCGCTGACTTGATGAAGAGGTTGGCTTTGATCTTTGCTTTGATCTTGATCAGATCATTTGAGAATAAATTAAAATATCACCCTACAGGCAATATAAAGATTGACTTGAGGCAGCTCTGAGTTGAGAGTTGTTTCCTCAGATTGTCTTGGTCTATAGATCTAATAGAAAGATCTCTTAGATTCTGGTTGCTTGTAATCATTAAGCTGGATCTAGTTTGAGATTGAACAACTATTAACATTGGACTGAAGAGCAGAGACTCTTTCACTGCGGCTTTTTTTATGGCTTGTTGAGTGAGGAGAGCGTCAGTAACTTGGTCATTTATAGGCTTGTTGAGTTCGACCTTTAAAACCTACTCGAGTCTTGACTTCTGTGATTGGTTGGTTTTTCATCGTGAATAGGAATGACTCTTTCACTCCTTTTCTAGCTTTATTGAGTGAGGAGAGCAACAACTCGTCATTTATATAGTTCATTTGACATTTAGAACATATCCGTGTTAGACTTCAGGATGTAGAGGTTGATATTTTTTCCAACTCAGTTGATTGAAGCTTACAAGATTGAGAGTTCTTTTGAATTGATCTTTGACATTTGAGGAATCTAGGAGAAAAAATTTTCTTGACATTTATGGTTATCTTTTCAAGCGCAAAAATAGATTCTTTTCGCTCTTACGAAACTTTGTAACTTAACAATCAAAATTATGGATATATTCAAGGATTTTGGTGTAAAGCTCGATGTCAACCTGAATCAGAATATATTCGAAGATCTCGTCTTATAACACGACGTCAACTCAAATAAATTTAACATAAAATAAAGCTGCCCCTATCTTGCAGGGAGAATTCTAAAGCACGTTTAGAACTTTTAAGATGGAATTAAGAAAATACATCAATATTTGAATTGATATGCTCTTAAGAGGGTTTTAACATGTAACATTGATTTCATTTATGTATAGAAATCTAAAAATGCCCACCTATGTAACAGGGAATTTTCATGAAAAAGTTTTTTTTAGTGAGTACATTTATTTAGGGATCTCATCATGAAACATGATGTCGACCTAAATAGATATACTAAAAAAAATATCTCATATCTTGCAGGGAGATTTCTATTGTACCTCCAGAATATATTTGACATTAATTAGTGGCATTGGTCTTTCACCCTTTAAATCAATGTGTTGGTATGCCCCTCCTTGGTACACTTTTTCAATGATAAATAGGCCCTCCCAATTAGGTTCAAATTTGCCACCAAATTTTTGATTATGAATAATTGGTCTTTTCAGCACTAAGATCAACTCACCTTTTTGGAATGTTCGAGGTCACACCGTATGGTCAAAAGCCCTAGACATCTTTGCTCGATAAACCTCCAGATTTTGATAAGCTTGCAATCTGATTTCATCAAGCACATCGAGTTCCTCCATCCTCAGATGAGCATTTTGATCTTCAGTTAGATTGTATTGGATGGCCACCCGAAGTGAAGGCAACTCAACTTCGAACGAAAAGAACTACTTGCCCAAATACCAATGAATAAGGAGTGGCTTTAAACGCCTCGTAGTGGTTTGATATGCCTCTATTAGTTTGGTATACCATTCTCTTTTATTTTTAGAAAGAATCTTCTTGAGTAGCTTAACTTATGTCTTGTTGAAGGCCTCCACCAAACTATTTACTCTTGGATTGTATATTGAAGAGTATTGTCAATCAATTTTATGTCGATCGACGAATCTATATATCTTTATATTTTTGAAAGCTATGCCATTATCAAAAATTATTCGGTGTGGCACTCCAAATCTATAGACCATATTATGTGAAGAAGTTGATCACTCGGTCAACAGTAACTTCTTTAAATGGGGTAGCTTCAACCCACTTAGAGAAATAATCAGTTGTTGCTAGGATGAAGCGGTGTTTAGCTGATGATGGCAGATCAATTAGTCCAATATATTTATACCCCATCATTCGAATGGCCAAGATGCTATTGTTGGGTGTAGTGGATTTGGAGGTTGATGAATTATATTCTCATGTACTTGACATTCATGACACCTCTTAGCATGATTGATACAGTCTCTCACCATAGATGGCCAATAATAGCCCATTCTTTTGATCTTTATTGCCATCTTGGGACCTAACTGATGTGCACCACAAAGTCCTTCATGAACTTCAACCATCACTTTGCTAGCTTCATCTGCATTTAGGCATCATAGCCACATTTGTTCAAATGATCTTCAATATAGAGTGTTATTGATGAAAGCATATCATAATATTCTCTTCTCAATTTGAGCTGTCAGTGATTTATTATTTGGTAATTTTCCTTCTTTAAAGTAATTGATGAAGGGTTGCCTCCAATCACGTGGCTATAATACAATAAAGGCTTCTCATTACTTTTTTAAAGTAATGTCAGGCTTAACTCTTCTCGATATAACTTCTTATTGATTTTTGGGGACAACCTGAGTCGCATCCTACTGTGTCGAATTTGATAACCCCTATACCTGTGAAGATTGATACTTTGCTTGCTCTAGAACTCGTTGAGTAAATATGTCAATCATGACATAATCACCATTCATACTTGTCATTTCCTTAGCTAATTTTGCTAAGCAATCTTCTTTGTTATTCTCGGATTGAGAGACTCGAGTTAATGTGATATTTAGCATTTACTTCATAAGCTCGAGAACTCGCTTGTGATAGAAAGCTAACTAAAGCTTGTTGATTTTATAGATGTCAAGTACTTGATTTATAATAAGCTGAGAATCGCCAAAAATATACAAGTTTTGGATGCTTATGAAAATTGCTTCTTCAAGACCTACTACCAATGCTTCATAATCAGCTCCATTATTAGTTCTTGCCTCGATCAACTTATATACTCGTCTCATTATCTCTCCTTATGTTATGAAGATGATGTCAATTCCTGCTCTTACCATTGGGAAATTTAAAGGTTGGATTTGTTTGATCGATGAGGCTCCATAAAAGTATATTTCCAAATTTGTGATTTTTTTCTTTCATGAATGAGCATAATTTGCTCATTAGGCAAATCATCATTAAGAGAAGAGTCCGCAGGGATGGGATGTGCAGCAAGAAAATCTGCTAAGACTTGTCCCTTCATTGCTTTCTGTGGAATGTATGTAATATCAATTTATAAAAGTAATACTACCCATCTTGCCAAGTAACCTTTCAACGCTGGTCTTGTCATTAAGTATGTCAGCAGATCGATCCTTGAGATGAGAGTAATCTTGTGAGATAACCTATAATGATAGAACTTTTAGACTACAAAGATTAATGTCAAACAATGCTTCTCTATCAGAGAATATCTCATTTCTGCTCCTATCAGCCTTCGACTAATATATTAAAGAGCATTCTCTTTGCTTTCTTCATTGTGTTGTGCCAATAATGCTCTAAGGGATTCTTCTAATGCAACTGTGTATAGAATGAGGGGCTTCCCAAGAGTAGGCATTGCATGGATTTGTGGATTTAACAAATAGCTTTTAATGTTATTGAAGGCTTCTTGGCACTCCTTGTCCCATTTGAATGGAGCATCCTTCTTCATCAGCTTTGTAAATGGTTGACAACGTTCTGATAGGCTTGATATAAATCGACTGATGAATGCAAGTTGTCCTTGTAAAGAATGGAGCTAATGCAAACTTTTCAATGGAGGCATCTCCACAATTGCCTTGATTTTAGCGGGATCAATTTTAATTCCTCTATGATGTATAATGTACCTAAGAAATTTTCTAGACACTATGAATGCACATTTTAGAGGATTCATCTTGAGATCATATTTTCTGATTCTCTCCATTATAATTCTCAAGTCTTCAAAGTGATTTTCACGATTTAAGCTCTTCACCACCAAATCATCAATATAACATTCCACTTTCTGGTGAATTAACTCAACAAAAATATGCATCATGGCTCTTTGGTATATAGCTCCAACATTTTTCAAACCAAAATGCAAAATTGTGTAGCAATAGATGCCAATAGGTGTTCTAAATAATGTATGTCTTTCATGTTCAGGAGCCATCTTAATTTGATTATATCTCGATGATCCATCCATGAATGAGAACATGTCGTAGTTGGAAGTATTGTCCACCGTACTCGATATTGGAAGTGAAAAGTCATCTTTGCACCCCTTATTTAGTCCCTAAGTCAATGTGATACAATTTGATCTTCTTCCTAACTAGGATAATATGGCTATCTAATCTGCATACTTCACCTCCCAAATGAAGCCTTCTTTGATCAGCTTCTTAGTTTCTACAATTACTTATTCGTCAATTTCCAATCTCCAATCTCATTCTAGGAGCTTGCTTAACAAGTGTCGCATCTAGTTTAATAGTAAGTTTATGAACTGCTACATCAAGGGATAAGCTTGACATTTTAGAATATGTCCAGGCAAAGCAATCCTTGAATTCACAAAGTAGCATTTTTAGCTCTTCAACTTTCTCATCAGGTAGAAGGGCACTGACAAAGTTGGATGGGGATCATCTTCAACTCCTAGGTTGATTTCTTTAAGTTCATCCATAGTAGTTTGTCCACCATCTTGAGTTCTTGAGGCTTGACTTCTACTTCTTCATCATTTGTAAGAAAAATTTCATGGAGATCATCTTCTTCGTCACTATTAGTTTCGATCTCAACTTCTATTATATTACTACAAACTTTCTTTTGATGAGATTTGTGGATGAACCCAAGACCTTGAGGACTTCTTTAGCTCCACATCCTGTTAAAGTTTTGACTTCTATTTTTAGTAGTTCCAATATGAATTCCAAGTTTATGCATCATTCTTTGTAATTTCTTTGGATAGTATATTGGTATTCTTGGCACTATCTCATAATTTTTATGTTGAGATTAAAATTGTGATGAGAATCTTGATTTGTAAAATAGAGTTCTTTTTTGCCACTCTCACTCAAAGGACACATAGAATATTTTCAATTCTTCAATATTATGAACCTCCCATGGAGTGATTTCTTTGAAGTATTACTAAGGGATGGGTATAATTTTGAGGGAGCCATCTAACACTGCCAAATGAGCTATCCTTCTTGATGCGATCATCTAAACTTTATTTTCATAAGTGGATTCAAAGTCATAGTCTAAATTAGAATCACTTATTTCATACTTTGCCTTTCTCGAAAGTTTATAAGTTCCCTTAGGTTTGACAGGAATATCTTCTTCTTCTTGTGTGTCACTTCCCAAATGAGGAACTAATTTTCTTGATTTAGGTGTAAAGTCAAGTGCTTTAGGGAAAGTCATGACCTTCTTCTTTATTTGCTCGCTCTTTCACCTTGTGAAGTTGCTTTTTAGTTCCTGAAGTAAATGCTACCGCTTCAAGAGGCTTTATTAGCTTAGGCTCTTTAGGGATGAAATATTTTGCATCTTCATAGATCTTTGCTTCATGGATGGAGAATGATTGTAAATTGCCAGGAATTCTGAATTCTTCTCCATCTTTCAGGTACATTGACACATAGTTGATGGGATCATGTCATACTCATGCAGTCATGGTCAACCTAAGAGAGCTCTAAATGACATACCAGCGTTGATTACATGAAATTTGGCTTATGTATAAAAATCTCAAAATTTAAGCGAGAATAAAAGAACTCAGGGTTTTCTACCATTTCTCATTGAAATCATGAACCATCAACTTATCTCTCCCAAGATGTTGGATATCAAGTGATAATCCTCTTAATACTTTTAAACTCATAAGATTGATAAAAGAACCTGGATCAATCAATATTTGGCTGATCGAGATGTCATCACTCTCTAGAATATAGGAACGGTGATCCGTTGTTCCCAACATAAGATCTTCTTCAAAACAAGATTCTTGGGAGATCTTGAGTTTGCAATGATTTAGTCATATTTTTAGCAAAGTAAGCTTCATAACTCTTCGATATTTGAGAGCTGTATCAAAGTTTCTGAGATCTTTTGACATCAAGAGAGCCTCATTTACACACTGAAGGGATCTTTCGATGTGATAGAATATTATAATCTATCTTTGCTTGATTTAGGCTTTAGTTTAGGATTTTGGGAATGATATCTTTGACTTCAATTTGTTTACCTTTGTCTTTATTTGTATTTTTTCTTTTTGATGGTGGTAAAACTTTACCACTTCCTAACTTGGATCACCTTATCTTGCTCGATTCTTCAAGAGTAGTTTCTTCAAATTCACTTCTTATTCGAGATGATTGACCAAAAGGGCTAGACTCACTTTTCAACGTCATACATTTCATACGTGATGATATTGATGAGTCTGACTTCTCCGTCGGGAAAATATAAATATTCATCCGAACTGTTATCTTCTTGTTAAGTCATTAAACAAAATTTAGATGTTAACTCTTCATGTTCTATTTGCTTTCCTGATAAGAATTTGGATGGGTTGGTCGAGTCTGTCAGAATACCCTTGCCATTTTGGAGCAACTAATGCTGAAGAACATCTGATATCACATAAATGATTTGACATGTCTCTACTGGACAAGATTCACCATTATCTTCTTCATCCGATTCAACAATACGAAATATAGACATAAAGTTTGCAAGCCTAAATGGTTGTCTTGTCGATTGGTGATACTCCTCTAAATTATTTATAATCTTTTGAGTTGTAGTTCTCTTCTTGATCTTCTTTTTCTTAGCCAACTTCTTTGATTTATGCGGCCTGCATTTAGTAGACTGCTCCTTGTGCTATGATGAAGTAGCCTTATCAAAATGCAGCTGAGAAGCCCAAATACTTGGTTTAGGCATCTCTCTTAAGTCCAATATAGGTTCAAGTAGTGATTTTCACTTAACACTAGGGACACCTTTTAGTTGCTTCAATATGTTCATGGTCTTCTTAAAGACTATTGTTTCCCATTCTTCAGTCTGAATTGATTTCTCTTATTTTTATCTCTGATGGATGATACGGAAGAAGATGTAATCATCCTTGTAGACTCTCTTTTTTGGTTGACTAGAACACTATCAGATAATGTAAATTCACCTCGCTGATACTTCCTTTTTAGCCAATCTTTGAAAATATAACAATCTTCAATAGGATGGCTGATCATCCGATGAGGAGAATTTAGATTGACTTGATCGCCTTCTTCGCCTTTTAATTTTAGTAATTAGAATTGTAGCTTTGACTACTTCAAATAATTTAGCTCCCTTCTAAAGGAATATTCTTTGTTCATATTTTCCTTAAGAGATGATCGCATTTTCTCATCGTCTCTTGTTGCTTGTTTTGGACGCGCTTCACCACTTGGAAAAGTCTGAGGTTTATCATTTCCTCCCAATACTAATTTTGGTTGTGGATTAGAATAGACAGGCTTCTTTCTCTTATCATCATTGTACATTAGATGTTTTCCTTTATCTACATTATATATTACCCTCTTTTCACCATTTGAGCTATAGAAAGTGGCATGAATTTCATTTCTTCTTGAGTTTGATGATTTGTTCTCTTTATTTTATTTGCATAGATTTTAGACTTAGGGAAATTCAGCTTTTCAAATTTGGCCACTCTATCGAGCAAGTCCAGGAATATTGTAATTGACGTCATACATAAAAGCAGTGTCATTTTATCATCCATATTGTCCATTAGCAATTGGATCACATATTCTTCTTCCAATTGTTGCTCACATTTCATACTTAGGTTACGCCAATGAGTTATGAATTTTGTCACTGACTCATCTTTTCTCCTTTTCAGTAAGGCAAGGTCAGCGATTGTTATTTTCTCAGTTGCACTGGTAAACCTCTTCACAAATATTGTCTCTAACTCAGCAAAGGTTTTAACTGAATTATTTGATATGATACCACTCAAAAAAGCGTAAAACTAGGTACCGATAAATTAAAGAGCTGTGCATCATTCCTCCCCGTTACCAAGTAGCCTTGAATTGGGCTAGATGTTGTTTTGGATTACCATACCCACTAAAAATATTAAATTTTGGTACTAAGTAACCTTTCGGGTATGACACTTGATCATATTAAGCTGGGTGACCCTTACTCACCAACTTTTCAGCCTACTTTGAAGCTATAACTGTCTTTATCTTTCATTAATTATTATTTTTGGCTGAGCAGCTATTACCATTTTAGGTGTGTTAGCCATATTTTGAATTATTGGTTGAAGAGGTAGTTGGTTAACTTCATTCTTCACTTCAGGTGTAGCATGTATTGTAGAGCTTGAGGTATTAGAGTGACTAGTGGTATAAATGTTGTATTATTAGCTACCTATTGATTAGCAGACAAAACTGGTGCTATATTTGATGTGATATTCTTCTGCAACATATCCATCATGATATTCATTTGTGTCATCATGTCATTCATCTTGGCACCTAGATGTGAAATCTCCTTATCTTTGACTTCCATTAGATGCTGCATTTGTCTTTGCTCTCTAGCTAGCCATGGCCAAGAAGTATGCTCTTCTTCTTCCTCTATTTCTTATTGTTATTCCTCTGCTCATTTTCAGAGAACTTAATGTCTTCTCCTTGTGCATTTGCAGGCTTGTTTCAAAACGACGATGCTGATTTTAAAAGTGTGTACCAGGCTGATCATTTTCTAGTTCAATCATATAAACAGCTTCAACTCCCATAACTTCTTTTTCATTTTGATCTTCTTCTTCTTTCTTTTCAGTAGAAATTGAAGATCCAACTTCTACTCTCTTTTGTGAAGACTCTCCTTCATAAACATCAAAAGTTCAAGCTCTCCTGGATGTAAGTGTGGCGAAAGTTCATCTATATCCCCATCATAGATGACTTCTTCCATAGTGTCCTCTTCATCGCCTTCTTTTGCACATGAATTTTGATTGACGCTTTCCAATGGATCTCTAGTTCTGTATGGAACAAACACTTCTTCCATTAGGAGTGATCAAAGTCAACATTCTCTCTGGGTGAATCTGATGATGACGGGATCTCCTAAGATTCTCTGGTGCGACCATCATATCTTTAATTAATGATATCCCTTCTTTTAGGTATCCACTTCTAATAAGCTATTTTTGAGGTGGATTTCTGAATATGTGCATCAGATGTCACACCTCTTTCTTTCTTTAGAATTTCATTACGTGGCCTTGACCTCCATATCTGTTTACTCTTTCACCGGGACCTTTCAACAGTGGATTCTTGGATATGCGATCAAAGTGTCACACTCCGATGCTCCCTGCGCAAAGCATACTTGGCTTGATGACTAGTCACCATAAGAGATGGAAACCTCCTTGGTGGGGCTTCAGTATTTCCAATCACTATAGGTCTTTGAAACTTTCTTTTCATTAAGCCTCTATCCTTGGTTACTTTAAGGACAATATGTATTATAGCAAAGAGTCTTTCAGGTTGTCTCCTCTGCGGTGGTGGAGCTTATCGTTGTTGAGTCCAGAAAAACTGCTTCACCTTACTAGTAGAGTTATTCCTTTTTACCCATTTTAGATGATCAAAGTTGTTATGGGTATGAATACTCGCTTTTGGTGGTAATATTATTTGTTCACTGGGTCATTCAAGTATGATCTGCTGTGCCCTTAGCTCAACATTTCTTCTTTTTTGTTGCCTTTTAGATTTACTTTCTGATGAAGAAGCTTCATGATCATGCTTTCCTGGTACGAAAGGTTCAATAGGCGAAGCAGTTGTACCATGAGGCATTAAAGATACGCTTTTTAATCGATAGTTCTTCTTTCATCATGGGGCTTCATTGACCTAGTCTATCAAAATTGAAGTTCTCTGGGAGAACTCCTTAACAACGCTTTAACCGGTTGGAGCATGACTAGTATGAGAGCTTCATAACTGAGGCCTTCCAAAGATGGCCTCGGATGAGTGTACCATGGTGGGTACTTAGGAGTTGCTATGATAGAAATTCAAGCTACAAATTGAATGGTAGCTCCAACATCTCTGTTGATGATGGCTAGCGTGATTTTTGCACCATGCCTAGAACAATGAAGGGAGTGCTCTGTAGATCCATTCTACAAAAGTGAAAGATGGAGATTAGTAATTAGTAATTATTATTTCATCCCTTACTTTCAAAATGCAGAGGTACTATAGAACAAAATAATAGTGTAATAAAAATATACTCTACATAATAATCCGTTCGACATAGAGTCTCATACATTAGTAATTTAAATTATTACACATTTAAATCACCATTTTTAGTTTTGGAATTTTCAAATATTTTATTGCTACTAGCCAAAGATGGAAAGAGAATCCTGTCCCCAGCGAAGTCGCCAGAAATCTGTGGGCTCCAAAAATTTGCCACCGACCTCTCAACATATATGAAGAGAATGTGATTACAACGTGTAATTTTCAAAAGGCTGATGAGATAGTTGATAAGAAACTACCTAGAGATTTCATCTTCATTTGGTGAGGACTTTAGATCTAGTTTCAGATTTTCTATAGGCACAAGCACCTATAGTTAATTACCTCTCTCAATGTGAGAGAAATTTTCGATTAAGGTTAGTCGTTAGATCGCTGAATGCATAGTGTATAGTAGTAGCATGTGAAGTTTAAAATATAAGTTATAGAATTTATGAAATTCATCATTATTAGCTTAAAGTAGATGGTTGGGGGAATGATGATGTGCCCGATCTAGATCCCATGGTCATCCCGGACGTGGTCCCTAGTCTACTTAGTCAAAGGAGGAGGTCGACCCAACCTAATCGAAGGATCTTTATCAATAACACATGGGTTACATCGTCCAAGAAATCCTTGTAAACCTAGGTTGGTGTTTGTCTAAGGAGACAAGTTTAAATACACCTTAGCAGATAGAGGGCTTTTTGCCCTATCAGGTGTACCCTATGATTCACAACTCAAAGGGTAGAGCCATTGAGAAGCATACGGGCTACGGTCGTGATCATAATATAATGGAGCCTTATTGGCCAAACCACCGGATCAAAGGACTCTGGTTATAACTGCATCATCTGTGGAGCCTATCGGCCAAGCCATCCAATCAGAGGACACGGGCCACATCCTTACTAGCATGAGATTGATTGAGAGTGAACATTTGATAATTGACTTTGACTCCTTTGTGAGCTAGAGTTTTCTTAATTTGTCACCGACAAATAATTATGCAAGATGGATTTGAGTTTTACTTTAAGTTTTAATGATCGAATTTCATTTAAGCTAGATTGATTTTAATTTAAGTTAATTTGATTTAAAAGAAAATCACATTTTGATGAAAGTATCCCCTTCGGTTGAAATCATCATTCAACACAGCCATCATCGAGATAGTTAATTAATTGAATCAAATATATTTGATAACTTTAGATCATGTTAACTATGTTTAGCTTCTAATAAAGATCAGATCTACTATCACATGATAGAATTAGCTTCTCAAATATTTTACTAAGTTAAAACTTCTATAATAGATTTTTAGATTTTGTTAACCAGGATCCAGTCCTAAGACTAAACCGGGAAGCAACCTACGCAGCATCCTCAGACACTTGAATCTAAATATTCAACATAATGTCATGGCCTATGCGGGTGTTTTTAAGAATGCCTTAATTAACGTCTTATGTTTGCTTGTACAATGTGTTGTGAATCCAGTGACATTAGAAGGCAGAAGCAAAAGCAAAGTCAAAAGGTAAGGACAAAGTGAGGTGTGAACGGCTCGATCCACCACTATGTTCACATCCTAATTTTATAACTACATGTTGTGAAGGTTGCATTTGGGTTCTACTCTTACGTGAAAGTAGACATTCAGATATATTGTATATTCCATATGCTACAACCTTAAATTCAATTGAAGCCTTCTTCAATTCATTTGAATCGAGATACTACAATATATGCATTCAATAAGATAGATTATTGGCAAGCTTCCCAATTTATTGTGAGTCTTATTTATATTTCTCTAACTTGAATTCAAATTTATTCAATATGAATTAGAACATAATTTCTTTGTTAATTGGAAAGCCACTTTATAAGTCATTTTGTGGATTTCATTTGGACTTCATTAATTTTGAAGACAAGCAATAGATATATCACAAGTGCTTCAAATTCAACTTTAAATGCAAGCTACGAGTGCTCTTTTAAAGGCTATATTCATGGTTGCTCATGAGTTACCTAATTGAACTTGTGCTCCCTAAAGAATCTTCAAATGTGATATAGATTTTATTTTGAAGATTTCTTCATATTATTTTTATACATTCAATATACTGCATAACTATTTATGCATTTTGGAAGATATTTAATCCATTGCAAATTTTCCAAATCATATCAACCATTTAATATGATTGTGATTTGAAAGTTTATAATACTTTTATATTTTCTATTTCAATTTCAACATTGATCACTACTCAATTCAATGATCAATTCAAATTATAATAAGATTTGTTTATTCAAGTAAAAGTCATTCCTATATTTATGAGTATTGTCTAATTTATTGAAGTACTTTGGGTTTCCTTTCTTTTGTTATTTATGAGGAGGGCAAAATTTTGGGTAGCTTCCAATTTGCTCAATTTCTTTTATAAGCCTCTTTTTGTGTTTGTTTAATGCTCATATTCACATATATAGTACTTTCACATTCACATCTGCAAAGAGAGACACAAACACATATATATACTTTCACATTCACATCACACATGTTCAGACTTGTTTTTCTATGTGCTTGCAATGATCGGCAAGGACACGAGAGGGAGATGCCGGAAACCAAGAGAAGAACCGGCCTGATGATAGTATCTCCTAGAGCAAAGGAAAGGTCGAAGGAGATAGAGGAGATGTCGAAACCAAGAGAAGAACCCTGATATGTTCCTCTTATACAAAAAAGGAAATGGAAGGGTCAACAAAGGAGAATTTCAGATTTTGCAAAGGAGATTGTAGATTTCGGCAAAGAAAAATTTCAGATTTTAGCAAAGGAGAATTTCAGATTTTGGCAAAGGGAAATTCGGTTAAGGGGGATTTAAGGGAAAATGGGGATTTTTGGTTTGGTGGGGTGAGGGAAAGAAGGAATTTCGGATTGGGAGGAAATGAGGGTAAGAGGAAGGATTGGGAAAATGAGGTAAGAGGAAGGATTTTGATTTGGGAAGAAATGAGGAAAGAAGGTATTTTTAACAAGAGAAAAGAGGAAGAAGAGGAAGAAGAAGGAGAGGAGAACCCACCCTGCTAGTTGGAGAGAAGAGAAAACGGAACACATGTGAAGAGAGAGAGGGAAAAATGAGCGAGAGAGAAAGAAGCCTCCTCCTTTTGGTTGAGGGAAGTAGCCATGAAAGAGGAGGGAATAGTTGAAGGGGGAGATGTGGGAGCAGTTGTGAGTGCGAGATGGACCCGAGCTTGGAGCATGCGTGTGAAGGAGAGCCGAGGGAGTTCGATCGGGATGAGCCGTGCGGTTTTGCCATTCAAATGGAAGAGCGGTTCCATTCCTTCAGATCAAGCGGAAGTGGGGATGAATCACGCGTGAAGAGGAAAGGTTTGGGTCCGACGTGGACGTGGGCTGAACCGAAAGTGCTGCTTTTAGAAATTAGATTTAGGGTTATTAGCCCTTTTAATAAAAATTTTTATTATTTAATCAACTTTCATCAACTTTATGCTAACATCATTATATGGTCAATATATATCGATTCAAGATTATTCTGATGTTCCAGATGCAACGCTGTATATCAAGGCCGTTTTGTTTGATAAATCGTAGATTTCACCAAAATGTCGCCGACCGATTTTCATGCACTTGTCCGAATTGAGTGAGAATAATCTTACTTGATAGATTTCAATATTTTAAAACTAACGGTGAAATCAATTTTACGAACGGAGGTCGTTCAGTCAATGTCGGCGTCTCTTGACCTCGATATGCGTGTAGGCGTGTTGACTCGATCGCTTGATCGGTTGATAATCAAGTTGTGTAATATTTATATTCGATTTTCGTCATTTTGAAATGTAATGGAAGTCTTTCTCGATTGGAGATTATTTGATTGATTTCTGATATCCGTGTATTTTAAACCTCATTTAGCCATTATTACACTCAATATAGATGTTAGCATAGATAGCTCGACCGCTTGATCGGTTGATCTTTAGATTATGCAATATTTATATTTTGACCAATTTCAATATTCTGAACGCGATGACCAAGTTGGTTCGTCGATCGGATGTCATTTGGACTGATTTCGGCGATGTTTATCGCATCTCAGCTCCAATTTGTGCTCTAGAGCATTCGATGTTGATCGAATTCACCTTATAAACTCAATTCAGCTTGCATAGCATATGTGAAGGTCAACACTTCACTTTGAACAATAGACTCGTGATATCTAAAATTTTTGCTGTTTTTAATGACTCGATCACCTAATGTCACAACCCCACCATTAGATCTTTTATAGCTAAAAGTACACTCTATGTATTCAGTTTTAGATATGCTCAAATGAAGAGCTTTAGACTCTAAGGTTGACATCTATAAAGCAAGTTTCTCTTAAACTCCCTCTCTAGGCTTATCAACAAGAATAACATCATTAGAAATAAGTATACACAAAGGGACATTCTCCTGTAAATTTCTAGTAAAAACAATCATAACTAATGCAAAAAGATACTGGCTTAAAGCCCATCCTTGATGTAATCTAATAGAAATAAGAAAATACTTGGTCAATCCTCCTTGTGTTTGAACACAAATAACAGCTCTAATGTACATACCCTTAAAGACTTAAATATAAGCAATATTAATTCCTTTCATTTCTAGATCTCTCCAAAGCACTTCTCTTAAGAATTTATCACATGCTCTCTAAATCACTAAATATCATATATAGATTCTTCTTACTCTCTATACTCCATCAAACCTCTAAGCAAATATATAACATCCATAGAAAAACTACCTGACATGAAACCAAACTAGTTTTGAGAATTATATGTATCATAACCTATGTTGAATTACTCTCTTCCATAATTTTAACATATGACACATTAACTTAATTCCTCTATAAATTGTACACACTTGTCCATTATCTTTATTCTTAAAAAGAGAAACCAACATTTTTTTTCACCGCTCATATGATAGTATTTTAATTTTTAAAATAATTTTTAAAAGGCTAATAAGTCAAGAAATTCTTTGATCTCTTAAGTATTTTCACACATTTATTGAAATATCATCTGATTTAAACCAGAATAATGAATTTTATTGTTTAAAAAAATAGTTTGAAATAAATTTAACAAAATTTATTTATGTTTTATATCAAATATCTTAGACTCAAATCTTATAAATTTAAATATAGATCTGGATAGATGCTTCAAAGAATAAGCTCAATGGTTTCGTTCATATTATATTAGATG
The DNA here is from genome assembly GCA_021442155.1 of Cymbidium sinense. Taxonomy (NCBI): domain Eukaryota; kingdom Viridiplantae; phylum Streptophyta; class Magnoliopsida; order Asparagales; family Orchidaceae; genus Cymbidium; species Cymbidium sinense. The sequence continues at coordinate 65,022,032 of CM038225.1, forward strand.
TAATTTTTCACAGCAATGAAGGATATATTAAAATAGCCACAACTTAATAAGTGTCCATATAAATAATAACAATTAGAATTTATTCATCTAGTAAAAATCCATTTATCAATTTAGATAAAGATCTAGGAAATATTTTTATTAAAGTATTTATACTTAATCAAGATAATATTAATTAATTCAATTTAAAATATATAGATTTTTTATGTCCATAGATCTACTTCTCCAATAAATTATCTTCTGAAATTTAATTTGCATTTTTTAAATATATATATATATATATATATATATATATATATATATATATATATATATATATATATATATATTATTTAAATTCTTTTTTTTCATATATTGATATCAAAATTAAATAAAATAAATTTTAATGAGAATTTTCTTAAAATTGTTTATTTATTAAGATATATATAAAACATATATATATATATATATGTATTTATATATATATATATATATATATATATATATACACATAATTGATATTTAAAAAATATATATATATATGATACATCCCGGAAAATTAATGATCAGCGCGAATCTAGGCATTTTGAAATGCTTGATCTAATAGATTTTTAAACTTACGGTCAAAGCGGTCTCGATGAGGCGAACATAGCAACATCAAGCATAATCAGAGCTCGAATCTTCGAGATCAAGCTATCGGGGCATGAAAATGGATCACGATTGATGGTCAAAGCGACATATTTATAGTCGGTCGGCGGCTCGTCAAGACGAATCGAATCCAAGATCACCCAATTAGACATCATTAAGGCACCCGGATCATCAAAATACATCCGGTCGAGGATGCTGGAGTCAGATGGGAGTGGTTGGAGTTTTCCAATTTACAAGGCACGCCACTCCAAAATCTATAAATAGAGCTCATTCTCACCTTAGAGAGAATCGATTTGAAGACCGAGCTCGAGAACCACCGGTCGACCTTGGCCGACGATCTATCACCACCGGTACCACCAGTAGTGCACGAAGATCGGGAGCTCAGGGATGAGAGGACTAGAAAAGACCGGTTCAGCTCCTTTCTCACGAAGAGATCGAGGTTGCTCCGATCGGTTCTGCCGCTTTTGGGAAACTTCTCCCTTGGGTTGGAGTTGACCTGATATTGTATTCTACAGAATATTGTTTGCCCAAACACCTTCTTCTCGAACTACGAGAAGCAAGGACACGTATCTTTTGAACACATAGTGAAAGTTCTCTGAGGTGGGCAAGGCCAGTGGTTTTCCATAGGGTTTTCCACATTATAACCGTGTTCATATCCACTTGTGTGTTGGATAATTTTTGGGCTACGACGAAGATCTGCATCTAGAATAAAATTCTCTAGCAAGCGGTTTAACCCGTCTGTGGGAAAAGCAGTTCCCCATTGCTATATCTCCAATATGGTTGGTAAGCGGGGTTTGCTCCAGCTCCTCATTCTCGGGATCAAGGGCAAGTCTCCAACACTTCTACATATATGAGACTTGTCCCCGGTGAGGGTCCGTCGGGCCCTCTTTGGAAGATGCGTTCAAGGATGGAGGATTCCCGAGAAATTCTTGACTCTGCGAGGCCGGCAAAACGTTCCAACCGCTGGAAGAGCCACGGGTTCGCGACCCTCGGCATAATCCAGATTTTCTTCACGAGAATGATTGCAGGAATGCGGATCAACAAGTAGAGAACCCCTTGGCACCACATCCGGATCTTTGAACTTACGGATCGCCGATTCTCACCCCCACGAATGGCTCGGACCGTATGGTGAAACTCCACGTCACCTTATCGCGATGAACTTCGGCGAGTGCGGGAAGAGTTCCCGCAATCAGATGATCCATTCTCCCGCCTCTTCCAAAACTTCGTCCCTTCCAGATCATCTCGATACCGATTCCAGAATTCAAGCTTCCCGGCATGGACCACTACGATGGCACCGTCCGTGAGCATATCGATCACTTTGATCATCACATTCGGCGTGCAAATGACTTGTTGTCGGTATTCCCGACTCTCAAAGGATGGCTGTACTTGGTTCTATTCATTGAGGTCCGTCAGATCATTTGGAGAGCTTCGCCGATTTTTTGTAGAGCAGTTCTGGCGAACAAGAGAATCATCGAGGATTCATCACATCTCTCAGGAATCGCGAGCGATGGAGAGTCCTCAAAGAATACTTCCAGAGGTTCTCCTCACGAAGCAGATACCGAGGAGTAGATCCGAACTTTTGAGGCGTGCTTCTCGGAGGACTCCGGGATACTTATTCATCATTAATGCGGAGAGCAGTCCATTCTATGCGACTGGTCCACGAATAGAGGCACAAATCTCGGCCAGCTATCGGTGCTCATCGACAGCTTTGAACCACCAAGCGTGCGGAAGAAGGTTCCCAAAGGTGATGTTCAAACATCTCGAGAAAAAGAAAGAAGCGACAACCTCCCCAAAACCTCCTCGTGGCGACCTCGGATGACTCGAGAGGAAATATCGACTCTCAACACGTCATGCGAACATCTTATTCGGAAGAGGATAGCGTCAGTGGCGACCTTTAAAGCACAGGTGGAAATCAAGAGAATTACGCCACTTTCACCATGAGGGGCACACTGAAGAGTGCCTGGCGAAGGAGGAGATTGAAAGACTATCGTCGAGATTATAGGCGTTTTATACAAAACCAACCCTCGTCCAGCAAATCTTTGGGGCAACCACTCGAGGAACCATGGCGGTGGAGATAGAAACAATTGCGGAGGGCGGTGTTATGCCAAATATTCATTGCCGCCCTTCAAGAGCGAGAAGAAGTCTCGGGTTGACCATTCTATCACCTTTGATGATTTAGATCTAGAGGGCTTAGCATCCCATCAAGATCCCCTTGTCATCGGTCAGTCGGTGATCCATGCTTCAATATTAAAGGATATTGATCGACAATGGGAGTTCGGTTGATGTTCTTTTTACTCCACTTTCCTTAGCATGGGTATAGAAGAGAAGCTTCAACCAGCGGGTCCCTTGTATGGATTTGATAATCGGCCGGTATTAGTGGAAGGGACAATCGGTCTTCCGTAACTCTTGGAGAATTTCCCGACCGCAACCCACTTGATACAATTTATTGTAGTCAAGTCGAGTCGCGTCTGATGCAATATTTGGGAGACCTCTCCGGTCTATTTAGCGTCACATCGTGCCTCACCTCAGATGAAATTCCACACCGGTGGCATCGGCGTGGTAAGTGGGAATCAACAGATAACCTGGCGTCTTTATCAAGCAAGCGACCATTTCATTCGGTAACCCTCAACATCGAGAACTTGACTAGATGAGGATGCCGAAAGGGCTTCTCCGGTTGAAGATGTAATTTGTCTTCTATCTCGAAGTTGATCCATCGCGAAGGTGAAGGTGGGATCGTTCTTTGTCGATGTCGAGTCATTAGATTTTGCGTAAAATCAAGATATCTTTGCAGGCATCGATATTACGGGCATTGACGAAGTCATTACACTCCCTCAAAGTTGACTCAAGGCGGTGATACTGAAGAAAAGAACCTTAAGCTTACGAGCGATTGCGGGTCATAGAACAAGAAATCACCAAACTGGAAGTCAAGTTCATTCGAAGTCTACTACGGTTGGCTACGTAGTGTTAGTCGAAGCCAGCGGTTCTGGAGAATGTGCATCGACTACTGCGACATGTCGTGCATGCCCAAAAGATAGCTTCCCCTTCCTTGTCGACCAACTAGTTGATGCGACATCGACATCGATCGCGCTTCATGGATGCCTATTCTACAATCAAATCGGGATGAACAAAAGCAGATGAGGAAGCAACATCCTTCCAAGCAGATAAGGGACTATCTTGCTCGGTCATGCCATTGGACTAAAAATCTTTGGAGCAACATATCAGCGCCTTATGAATAAGATCTTCAAGGATCTTATAGGGCACAATATGGAGGTGTATGTTGATGATATCTTTGGTGAAGAGCTTGGAAATATCACATCATATTTGATCTGCTTGCTTTGACATTCTTCACTACAAGATGCGGCTCAACCCAAGTGCATTTTGGAGTTTCCTCACGGGAAATTCTAGGCTTCATGGTCACTAGCGGGATAGAGGCCAACCAGAAGATAAAAGCACTCAGGACATGTCACCTCAAGAACGATCAAGGAAGTCCAACGTTTGTGGAAGGATTGCGGCTTTATCACGATTCTTGGCCTTCGGAGATAAGTATCTACCATTCTTCAAAATCTTAAGGGTGCAGGAAATGGATTCCGGTGGACGGATGAATGTGTACTTTTGAGCAACTTGAGTCTATTTAGCTTCCCCTCTATTATCAAAGCCTATCAAGGAGAGAAGGCGTACATCTATCTTCTTTGTTTCTTCTCATGCCGTAAGCTCTCCGTCTTGATGCGAGAATTCATTCTGACCCATTTATTATGTCGACAAAATCCTTTCGTCTGAAGGGCGCTATCCTAGAGATAAGGCGGCGTTGGCCTAGTGCATTACGCACGAAAATTGACCGTGCTGGGCCCACACCATCCGCGTCACTCATCTTCCATTAAGAACTATTACGCAAAAGCGATGTATCGGAAGGTTGATGAAGTGGTGGGTCGAGCTTGGAGAGTTTGACATCCATTTTCTTCCCGTCGATATAAAGTCACAAGTGCTCGGGACCGTTGTAGAATGTACCATCCCATCACCACCACACGAGCAGATCATTCATCACTCCATGACAAATCAATGGACATTATATGTTGATGGAGCTTGGTACCGGTGGGGAGCGAGAATTTGCTTATCTCCCAAGTAAAATAACTTTAGAGTACGACTAAAGTTCCGACCACCAATAATGTCTGAGTGAGGCCCTCGTAGCGGGACTAAGGCTTCGCCATTATTTGTGAGGTCGAACTTAGCCATCTACCGCGGACTCCCTTGTGGCCTCACGGGTTGAAGGAGACTTGATGCAGTCATCCATGACTTGCCGATGCAGTCTTTTGGCAAAGTCACTTCTTGCAGTCGAGACCCATCGGATAACTCATATTCTAAGGGAGGCGAGAACAGCGGCGGATGCCCTCTCAAGTTAGCCACAACAACGGGGAGATCTTTTCAAGAGAAAATACATAGAGGACATCCACTTTCCTAGTATTCAAGGCCCTTGGGTGATACAATCTCTGGAGGACCCAAAAGAATCTTCATGGATTGACCCGATCATGTCCTTTCTTCAAAGCGGGGCCTTGCCAAGACCCCGTCTTTATCCGTCTCAGGCGTAGAGCGAACTTCACCATGTCGGTGGCGAACTCTACAAGCGGTCCTTCTTGGGGCCTGCCTAACACCACCTTGAGGCTATATGTGCGAGAGGTTCATTCGAATTTGTGGTGAACATTTGGGAGGAAAAGCCCTCGCCCTCAAAATCATGAGGCAAGGTTTTCTTGGCCTACAATGAAGAAGGGGCGCATTGGAGTTTGTAAAGAAGTGTAACAAGTGTCGGTTACATTCCAATCTCACTCATACACCATCGTAGAACTCACCACAATCGAGGCAGGTGGCCACTTTGATGGGGATCGATATAATGGGACCCTTTCCCATTGCCACTGGGCAACGAAAATTCATAATCTTGGCCGTTGATTACTTCCGCGAAGTGGGTGGAAGGCTGACGGCCAAAATCACGAAACAAATGCCAAGCAATTTGTGCGGAAAAATATTATTTTCGTTTTAGGCATTCCGGAAAATCATCACCGATAATGGGGCCGCGGTTCACGGGAAAGACATTCACATCTTTACGCGGGGCGCATATCCGGTTAATCCACCGTTGTATCCCATCCACGGGCAAATGGGCCGAAGTCACCAATAGGACAATACTAAAAGGGCTAAAGGCCGAACCACAGCAGGGGCAATGGGCGAAGAACTATCCAATGTTCTTTGGGCTTACACTTCATCAAGGACCCTACTTGGAGAAAGCGGCCATACAATCGTGTTTGGGCGGTATTATTCCGGTCGACATGGGGTCCGAGCCTAGAACCCATAACTTTGATGCGGCGACAGCGACGATAAGCCGATTCCATCGGATCTCTGCGAGACGCGACATGTCGACACTCAGAATGGCTTCTATCGACAAAGGATTGCTCGAGGTTTCAAGCAGAAGGGTAAAGCGACGACCAATATCTGTTGGGGACCTCGTCCTCGAAGTCTCGACTTCGAGGAAAAGGCCCAGAACAAACTCTCACCGGTTTGGGAAGGCAGGTATGTGGTGGTGTCTAAAATCAAGCGCGTTCAAGCTTAAGGATAGTATGGGAAGACTCTCCGCAGGAATGCTACAAACCTCGAAGTACTACCGGTGATGTATCGACTTTTTTATTCTAGTGAATCGGAAAACATTATCATCGTGTATGTTTGTATTGCAATTGTTGTTATCGAATTAAACATTTATCGATACTGTTTGTCATTACTTATTGTCCAACCTTGGCATCAAGGTGTTTGGATTTATGTTTATCTATGTTAAAGTTCATACTTATTGTGACTTTTTTCTTGCTTATGCTTGCATTTTAAAACACGGACTCGAGATACATAGCTATTGTTGTATCTCATTAGTAGATCGATCCCGAATTGATCGATCTTCTATCTGAGGTTAACATCGTCGAGTAGCAGCTCGATAAACAACCTTGGATAAGTTGGCAATCCTCATACAACTTTCTCCATAACGGTTAACATCATCGAGTAAGCGCTCAGATACCTGACACAGGATAGATCGAGAGGTTACGAGAACCTCATAAATATATTCGTGCAAGTTTGTCATCAGTAGCAGCTAATGATCTTAGAATAGATCGAATTATCACAAGGGATTCCAGATGATCTCTTCTCTTGAATCTTTATCATCGTACACTTTGACACAACTCGGAAATATTCACAACAATTTTTGTGGATTGTTAATATTTCTCGTGAACATACAATACAATCAACCGAAATAATATACAACCTTTGAGCGGTGCAACATAAAGGAACTACAACTACGGTCTTGATGGTCTCATCGGTAGATGATGAAGAACTATCACGAGTCATCTCGTCGTCATTTAGAAGGGTCGGGGAAGCTAGGCTAGGAGAAAGGACCTCAACACTACTCAGCTTGCGTCGTAAGCGTGTCCCCTTGAAACCTGGGATGAAGCCTTCATCAACCTGGCAGCTCAAAGCCTTCACCTACACATCATCTGGTCTCGGCCTCACGTGATCTGTATGATACTCTTGAAGGTTTGTCGAGTTCTTGAAGTCCTCCACGCACGTGATCCGGCTCCCTGCAGAGATAAGGCGACCTCTTTCTCAGCGTAACTCTCGGTTCTTTGCCTCAAGACACGAAACCTTCTCGAAAGATCTTGAGATCCTGCGGCAACCAACCTCTTTTAGCCTCCACTAATTCATCCGTCAGCTCAACTTCGGCGAAAAGAAAGAAGTCAGGTAGCCAACTTCGGTCTGCACTCATCAAGTTGATTCTCCAACGGACATCTCTTTTACTTTCTCCACATCGCTTCTTATATTCACCATGGAGAAACTTGACCTTCACGAACTCGAATTCAGTCATTACAATGTTCATTTTGAAGTCAAGTTCTTGCTTCTTCGATCTCAAAATAAGAAAAATTACGTTAAGCACTGAAATGGGAAATAAAAGATGATGAGAAGGATTGTTACCAGTTCTTGACATCTCGGCGACTGCAGAATGATTCAACGTCTCGAGGAATGAAGATCCTTGGGGGCGACTACTCGAAGGGCGACTCTTTTGGTGTCGATATCACCATCACCTCTTGCTCCTTTTCCTCTTCTCTATTAGAGGCGGGTCCTTCTGGGGGAAGAAGCGAGGGCAGCTTGGGAGATCATTTGGAAACCTCTTTGTTGGGCTTTCTCAAGCGCAAGCATAAGACTCGATGAATAGAAAGCCCTCGAACAAAGATTCCTCCATAAATCTGTTGATATATCAGATCTCAAATCGAAGATCTTCAATATTCGGAATTTCGGTCGCGGATATCTTCATCACCGGCAGAGAATGGGTAAATCTCTCGGCTTTCCCATTTCTCGAAGACCGGTCATTCTTCACAAAAGAATGCTTGCCCAACTCTTGGGAGGATCCTTCGTCGGAGGTCAAGTAGCACTCTGCGGTGATCGACCATGTGCGCATGTAAACTTGCACATCCGTGCGGTAACCGATAGTCAAGGTGCATCCTGCGAAAAGACTATAAGTCCCATCCGATCGTCATTGCCTTTCGGCGGGAAACTCGCATCTTGACAAAATGGCGATCATCTCGGGGATGGAAACAATCCAGCGCCCAAACTCATCTCGTAAGTGGTGAAATACCGGCGGAGATTGGGCTCTATCGGACTTCTTGGACACTTAAGAACCAAATCATTGAGGAAAATAATATTTTTTAGAAGCATGATCAATGTGTCTCCGTCGGCGACTCCCAGAATCTTATCCTCCCATTTTTAGAAGGTTCCCTCGTCAGCCTCAGATTACAAGGGTGGGGCGTGTCTCTTTCAAAGATTCTCACCCATACAAACAGGCAACTTGCGTCGAGATGAAAATTATTCAAGAGGTGCAAACTCCCACCGGGGAGGCTATGCACTGGCTTGGAGATGAGGAGGTGTTGATCAGAAGAGTGCCCAAACTCCCAGGGGAGGCTATGCGGCTTGGTGGAGATGAGGAGGTAGAGGTGGATCAAGAGTGCCCAAACTCCCACGGGGAGGATGCCTAAGAGGAGGAGGAGATGAGAAAAGTGTGCCTTTCCCTCTTACCTTGGGGTTTTATAGACTCCAGGGGCAAAAGCAAAAAAATGCGCCCAAAACCGCTCAAACTCAAAAAGCGTTGAGTGGGCCTTCCTGCCGGGGAGCAGCATGCCCAGCGAGCAGCGATGGGTGCCCTGGGTCAAACCGTCGACCACGGCTCTGGCCGGCAGCTTATAGCCGCCCATGGCGCCGATCCGGCCCCGCTCCTCAGCGGGTCAAAACCGCCGATCCAGCGACCCGGCCGTCGGTCCACAATTGACCTCCGGCAGCGTGATGCCGGTCACAGTGTGCCCTGCTATGACCAGCGTTATTAGCCCGAGCCGTACGGCGCGGTTCCTCGACCACCCGCTTCTGGCGGCCGTGAAGCCGTCGGCCATCCAGCTCGCGACCGTCGGCCGCTGACCGTCGGCAGCTCCATGACGCCATTCAGCGACGCCGACTAGGCCAGCTCTGCGCCATTTCCATAACCGACTCGATCCGCATCCCGTGGCCCGCGCGACCCGCCGACCACAGGCCTTGCAGCAATGCGTCTTGTAGCCCAGCGCCTATTCTGCCCATTGGCCAGCGCCCATGCGAGCGTGAACCGTTCGCAGGGATCGATCCATAACCTCAAAATATCGCACCATATATCGCATTTGCGACCCTGCGTGACTTCCGTTATAATATTATGTATGAAGATCTGTTCTCTCAAAATCGATTGATGGACTCTCAATTTCATTGAAGAATTTGCTATTTTCAAGTATTTGACATATATTTTTGGATGGCGAGATAATGTCACCCAAAAATAGAGCAGCGATACATCCTAAAATTAATCGAAACCGCGAATCTCAGGCATTTTGAAATGCTTGATCTAATCACCGATTTCAAAACTTACAGTTGGCCGTCACCGATGAGGCGAACATAGCAACATCAAGCATAGATCCGAGAGATCGACTCGAGATCAGCTATCGGGCATGAAAATGGATCTGATCGCCAAATGGTCACCAAAAGCGACATATTTATAGTCGGTCGGCGGCTCGTCAAGGCGAATCCAACGAATCCAAGATCACCCAATTAGACATCATTAAGGCACATCATCAAAATACACCGTCGTCGAGGGGATCGCTTGCCGTCCGATGGGAGTGGTTGGAGTTTTCCGCAATTTACAAGGCTGCCACTCCCAAAATCTATAAATAGAGCTTCATTCTCACCTTAGAGGGGCCGAATCGATTTGAAGAAGAGCTCGAGAACCACCGGTCGACCTTGGTGATCTATCACCACCAGGTGCCAGGTCTGCACGAAGATCGGAGCCTTGGGAGGCAGGATATTAGAAAAGACCGGTTCGCTCCTTTCTCCGAAGATCGAGGTTGCTCAGGAAGATCGGTTCTGCCGCTTTTGGGAAACTTCTCCTTGGGTTGGAGTTGTAGATATGTTTTCGGAATATTGTTTAGCACTGTCTTCTCCGACTAACGAAGCGAGGATCATCTTTTGAACATAGTGAAAGTTCTAGGCAGAAGGCGTGGTTTTCACTTGGTTTTACGTATAACCTGTCATATCACTTGTGTGTTGGATAATTTTGAAGATCGCGTCTAGGAATAAAATTCTCACAGATAATATATATATATATATATATATATATATATATATATATATATATATATATATATATATATATATATATATATATATATATATATATATATATATATATATATATATATATAAATATTTAAACGAATATTTACATGTGAAAATTGAAACTGTCTCAATATTCTTTTCATGGGAATATTATTGGGGCTGCAATCGAACAAAGCTAAACCGAGCATTTATTTGAGTTTAAGCCATTTATCATTGAGCTCGATTCGAGCTTTAAGAATTTGTTCAATACGAAATTTAAAAGCAATCTTGTTGAATGAGCTGAATTGTTCATCGGTTCAAATTCTTATCGAGCACAATTATATAGCTTCGTTTAATGAAATAAATGAGCCTTACGGTTTGTTGCGTGTGTTGAAATAATAAATCTTGTTTATGAACTTTTTGTTTTAATCGATTTTAGAGCTCAAAGAATTGTTAGTGAGCTTTAAATGATCTTTATTATAAATGAAAATATGATTTATTTAAGTTTGTTAATTTAGCGATCAGTATTCGAAAGTGTTCAAATTGTTTGTTTAGTTAAATAAACATAGAAACTTAATCTAGAATGTAACTATTTCGGTTCATTGTAATTACCTGTTATGATTTCTGTAATTTTAAATGTTCTTTTTTTATGATTCACATTGTAGTCAAGTTTGATCATTGCCAATAGGAATTACATCCTAATGAAAGAATTAACTTGAACTAGAAAATGCCAATAAATCTAAAATTTAGTTCATGTCATCATTTTATTCAACTCATTGAATTTGGCTATAAAAAAATTACCAATCAATCATGTGGCTTGCTTTTATCGCTGAGCCTTATCATTTGCACCAGTTGAGCTCGACGATGAGCTCATTAGATAACTACTTGTTTCTAAAATTTCTTGTGTGCATGCCTTTTCAACACCTCGATGCTAAAGAAATCTTTGCTTGAGACAAAACAATGCCTTAGTGCCAAGGATTTTTGAGATGAGAGCACCTTTGATAGGATTAGGATACCAAGACAAAATGACAAAGAGGCTAATTAGGTGCCAAGGTGGTAAATATTTCTACGTAGACTTCATATTTAGGCAATTTTTTTTGTACTTCTTATAATATTTTTCAACTTTTCTCTTGTATGTGAGAGTGAAGTGAATGTTCTTGAGTGATTAAAGTGTGGAGAGGTTTTAAATAAATGTAATCTATACAATTCTTCTTGATTTTTCTTTTATATTGGATTTCTTGGTGGTGTGGCTCAGCTTTTTCTCATTCACGGGTTATTCTATGTTAAATCTAATGTCTTTTATGTGATTGATTTTACTTTGATTTCATTTGTCCGTGTATGCTTTGAAATACCTGCTACTTTGTGATCCCTCAATATCAAGTAGCTTGGACATTAATTTTCAACAAGACTAAGATATAAGCTTGTTGCTTTAGCAACAATGTGTGGGCTACGAAAATTCGCCACCAACCTCTCGACGATTGATTCAAGAGAGTGTGATTTTAGATGTCAGTGTAATTTTCAGAAGGTAGATGGAATAGTAGATAAGACACTACCTAGAGATTTTGCCTTCATTTTGTGAGGACTTTAGATTTGGTTCCAGGTTTCCTATAGGTGTAAGCCCCTATAGTTAATTGCCCCTCCCAATAAGTGAGAAAGAACTTTTGATTAAGGCTAGTCATTAGATTGTTAAATGTGTAGCATATAGTAGCAGCATGTGGAGTTTTGAAAATTCATTTAGAATTTAGAATTTATGATATTCATCATTATTAGCTTAAAGCGGATGGTTGGGGAATGATGACGTGCCCGATCTAGATCCCATGATTTCGTCATCCCGGGATATCGTGGTCCCTAGTCTACTAATTAGAAGAGTGAACCGATCGAAGATTTTATCGGCATGGGTTACATCATCCAAGAAATTCTTATAGACCTGTGATGATGTTTATCTAAAGAGACAAGCTTAAGTCTACCTTAGTTGACAGAGGAATTTTTTCCCTATCAAATATACCCTATGATTCACAACTCAAAGGGCAGAGCCATTGGGGAGCATATGGGCTATGATCATGATCGTAATATAATGGAGCCTTAATAGCCAAACCACCTGATCAAAGGACTCTAGTCGTAACTACATCATATGTGGAGCCTACTGGCCAAGCCACGGAGTCAGAGGACACGGGTCACATCCTTACTAACATGAGATTTATTGAGAGTGAACATAGCATAACACTTGATTTGATATTGGCTCATTTGTGAGATAGAGTTTTCATAATTTGTCACCTCCGATAAATAATTACAGAAGATGGATAGATTGAATTTTTCTTAAGCTTTTAATGATTAAATTTCATTTGATCAGTTTTTTAGATTGATACTTAATTTGAGTTGATTTGATTTAAAATTAGAATCACATTTTGGTGAAAGTATCCCCTCAAGTTGAAATCACCATTCAACACAACCATCATTGGGATAGTTAATTGATTGAATCGAATATATTTGAGAACTTTAGATCCTGTCAACTCTGTTTAACTCCTAACAGAGGATTAGATTTACTATCACATAATAGAATTAGCTTCTTAGATATTTTAATAAGTTGAAATTCTTATAATAGATTTTTTATTTTGGACCCAATCTAAGACAAAAGGAAGCATAATTTCGCAAATCATCATTAATAGAAGAGTTGAGGATGGATGTGCACAAGAAAATCGCTAAGACCTTCTGGAATGTATGTAATATCAAATTTTAAAACTAATACTACCCATTTTGCTAAGTAACCTTTCAACGCTGGTCTTGTCATCAAGTACGTCAGCGGATCGATCTTTGAGATGAGAGTAATCTTGTGAGATAACATATAATGATAGAACTTTTGGACTACAAAGATTAATGTCAAACAATGCTTATCTCATTTCGCTCTATCGCCCTTTAATATAATAAAGAGCATTCTCTTTCTTTCTTTATTGTGTTGTAATAATACTCCTAGGGATTCTTCTAATGCTGTGTATAGAATGAGAGGCTTCCAAGTAAAGTTGCATGGATTTGTGGATTTAACTTTTAATATTGAAGACTTCTTGGCACTCCTTGTCCCATTTGAATGGAGCATCCTTCTTCATCAACTTTGTAAATGGTTGGCGTTACGATCGATATAAATGCACGGATGAATGAGTATCTTAGATCAATTTTAATTTTGACGGTTCTAGAGGACACTCACGAATGCACATTTTAGAGGATCTTGAGATCATATTTTGATTCTCTCCATTACAATTCTCAAGCCTTCAAAGTGATTTTCACGATTTAAGCTCTTCATCACCAAATCATCAATATAACATTCCACTTTCTGGTGAATTAACTCATCAAAAATACTCATCATGGCTCTTTGGTATATAGCTCCAGCATTTTTCAAACCAAAATGCAAGATTGTGTAGCAATAGATGCCAATATGTGTTCAAAATAATGTATGTCTTTCATGTTCAGGAGCCATCTTAATTTGATTATATCCCGATGATTCATCCATGAATGAGAACATGCCGTAGTTGGAAGTATTGTCCACCAGTAATTCTGATATTGGAAGCGAAAAGTCATCTTTTGGGCACGACTTATTTAGGTCCTGGAAGTCAATGTAGACACTGATTTGACCATTCTTCTTCTTAACTAGAATAATATTGGCTATTCAATCTGCATACTTCTCCTCTTGGATGAAGCCTACTTTGATCAGCTTCTTAGTTTCTACAATTACTTATTCTTCAATTTTTAATCTCCAATCTCGTTCGCCTAGGAGCTTGCTTAACAAGCGTCGCATCTAGTTTAATAGCAAGTTTATGAACTACTATAAGCTTGGCATTTCATAATATGTCTAGGCAAAGTAATCCCTGAATTCACAAAGTAGCATTTTTAGCACTTCAGCTTTCTTATCAGGTAGAAGGGCACTGACAAAAGTTGGACGGGGATCATCTTCAACTCCTAGGTTGATTTCTTTGAGTTCATCCATAGTAGTTGTTTGTCCACCATCTTTGAGTTCTTTAGGTGCAGGCTTAGCTTCTACTTCTTCATCATTTGTATGAAGAATTTCATGGAGATCATCTTCTTTATCACTATTAGTTTTGATCTCAGCTTCTATTATATTATTACAAACTCTCTTTTGATGAGATTTGTGAATGAACCCAAAACCTTTAGTGATAAACTTATCACTTCTTCGTGATGCTTGAGGACTACTTTGGTTCCACATCTTGTTAAAGTTTTGACTTCTATTTTTAGTAGTTCCAATATGAATTCCAAGTTTATGCATCATTCTTCGTAATTTCTTTGGATAGTATATTGGTATTCTTGTTGGCACTATCTCATCAAAATTTTTATGTTGAACAGGCTAATTAAAATTGTGAGGCTGAGACTCTTCAGATTTGTAAAATAGAGTTCTTATTTTGCCACTCTCACTCAACAGTGACACATAGAATATTTTCAATTCTTCAATATTATGAACCTCCCATGGAGTGATTTCTTTGAAGTATTACTAAGGGTTGGGTATAATTTTGGGAGCCATATCAATCAGCTATCCTTCTTCATGCGACCATCTAAACTTTTTTATAAGTATTCATAATTGAAGTCATATCATACTTTACCTTTCTTGAAAGTTTATAAGTTCCCTTAGGTTTGACAGGAATATCTTCTTCTTCTTGTGTGTCACTTCCCAAATGAGGAACTGATTTTCTTGATTTAGGTGTAAAGTCAAGTGCTTTAGGGAAAGTCAACATGACCTTCTTTCTTTCTATTTGCTTCTGCTCTTTCACCTTGTGAAGTTATTTTTAGTTCTTGAATGCTACCACTTCAAGAGGCTCTTAAGGCTCTTTAGGGATGAAATATTTTGCATCTTCAAAGATCTTTGCTTCATGGATGGAGAATGATTGTAGATTGCAGAATTTAAATTCTTCTCCATCTTTTTTAGTACATTGCATAGTTGATGGGATCATACTCATGCCATGACGAGAGAGCTCTAAATGACATATCAGCATCGATTACATGAAATTTAGCTTATGTTTAAAAATCTCAAAATTTAAGCGAGAGAATAAAAGAACTTAGGGTTTTCTGCCCTTTCTCATTAAAACCATGAACCATCAACTTATCTCTCCCAAGATGTTAGATATCAAGTGATAATCCTCTTAATACTTTTAGACTCATAAGATTGATAAAAAAACCTGGATCAATCAATATTTGGCTGATCGAGATGCCATCACTCTTTGCAGTAACATATAGAGAACGATTATGATCTATTATTCCCAACATAAGATCTTCTTCAAAAAATAAGATTATTGGGAGATCTTGAGCTTGCAATGATTTAGTCATGCATTTTTCAAAAGTAACTCTCCGGATATTTGAGAGCACACAAAGTTTCTGAGATCTTATCAAGAGAGCTCCTTTCTCAAATATTATAGAATATTATAATCTATCTTTTTGCTTGATTTAGGCTTTGGTTTAGGATTTTTAATGAATGATATCTTCTGACTTCAATTTGCTTTTGTCATTATTTGTATTTCCCTTTTGATGATGGTGGTAAAACTTTACCACTTCTCAACGAACTTGATCTTGACTTGCTTTCTTCTTAGTTTCCTCAAATTCACTTCTCATTCAGGATGATTGACCAAAAGGGCTAGACTCACTTTTCAATTTCATACATTTCATACGTGATGATATTAATGAGTCTGACTCTTCTTCGTCGGGAAAATATAAATCTTTATCTAAACTATTATCTTCTTGTTGAGTCATTAAACAAAATTTAGATGTTAACTCTTCATGCTCTATTTGCTTTCCTGATGAGAATTTTGATGGGTTGGTGTCATCAAACTACCCTTGCATTTTAAAGCGATCTTTGAAGAACATCTGATATCACATAAATGATTTAACATGTCTCTACTGGACAAGATTCACCATTATCTTCTTCATCCTATTCAACAATATGAAATTTAAGCATAAAGTCTACAAGCCTAAATGGTTGTCTTGTTGGTTGGTGATACTCCTCTAAATTATTTATAATCTTTTGAGTTGTAGTTCTCTTCTTGATCTTCTTTTTCTTAGCCAACTTCTTTGATTTAAGCAGCCTATGTTTAGTAGACTGCTCCTCATGCTATGATGAAGTAGTCTTATCAAAAACTACTAAAAGCCCAAATACTTGGTTTAGGCATCTCTCTTAAGTCCAATATAGGTTCAAGTGGTGATTTCCACTTAACACTAGGGACACCTTTTTGCTGCTTTGACATTTTCATGGTCTTCTTAGAGGCTGTTTTATTCTTGATCAATTGATTTCTCCTTGTTTTTATCTCTGATGGATGATATGGAAGAAAATGTAATCATCCTTGTAGACTCTCTTTTTGGGTTGACTAGAACACTATCAAATAATATAAATTCACCTCACCGATACTTCATTTCTAGCCAATCTTTAAAAATATAATAATCTTCAATAGGATGGCTGATCATCCGATGATAGGGACAGTAATTTAGATTGATCGACCTCTTGCCTTTTAATTTCTAGTAATTGTAGACCACCCTTGACTACTTGCCGAAATAATTTAGCAATATTGTCCATTCTAAAGGAATATTCTTTGTTCATATTTTCCTTAAGAGATGACCGCATTTGCTCATCATCTCTTGTTGCTTATTTTGGATGCGCTTCACCACTTAGAAAAGTCTGAGGTTTATCATTTCTCCCCAATACTAATTTTGGTTGTGGATTAGAATAGACATGCTTCTTTCCTTATCATCATTGTACATTAGCTATCTTCCTTTATCTACATTATCTATTACCTGCTTTTCACCATTTGAGCTATAGAAAGTGGCATGAATTTCATTTCTTCTTGAGTCTGAAGATTTGTTCTCTTTGCTTTATTTGCATAGATTTTAGACTTAGGGAAATTCAGCTTTTCAAATTTGGCCACTCTATTGAGCAAGTCCTGGAATATTGTAATTGACATCATACATAAAAGTGGTGTCATTTTATCATCCATATTATTCATTAGCAATTAGATCGCATATTATTTTTCCAATTGTTGCTCACATTTCATACTTGGGTTACGCCAACGAGTTATGAATTTTGTCACTGTCTCATCTTTTCTCCTTTTCAGCAAGGCAAGGTCAACGATTGTTATTTTCTTGTTATTGCGATGAACCTCTTCACGAATATTATCTCTTTCGGCAAAGATTTTAAGCGAATCATTTTGCATACACTCAAAGCAAGAAACTAGGCTACTGACAAACTGGCGGAAGAGCGGCGCATCATTCCCTCCTATGTTACCACAAGTAGCCTTGAATTGGGCTAGATATTATTTTGGATTACCATACCCACTAAAATTAAATTTTGGTACTAAGTAACCTTTCGGGTATGACACTTAATCATATTAAGTTGGGTAAAGGTGACCCTTACTCACCAACTTTTCAGCCTGCTTTGAAGCTATAACTGCTTTTATCTTTCATTAATTATTATTTCTAGCTGAGCAACTATTACCATCCTAAGTGTGTTAGCCACATTTTGAATTATCGGTTGAAGAGGTAGTTGGTTAACTTCATTCTTCACTTCAGGTGTAGCATGTATTGTAGGAACTTGGTACTAGGCGTGGTGATATAGATGTTGTATTATTAGCTACCTATTAGCGGAACAAAGCGGTGCTACATTTGATGTGATATTCTTCTGCAACATATCCATCATGATATTCATCTGTGTCATCATGTCATTCATCTTGGCACCTAAATGTGAAATCTCCTTATCTTTGACTTCCATTTGATGCTGCATTTGTCTTTGCTCTCTAGCTAGCCCCATGGCGTCAAGAAGTACATGCTCTTCTTCTTCCTCTATTTCTTATTGTTATTCCGCTCTGTGCTCATTTTCAGCAGCAGAACTTGACTGTTCTTCTCCTTGTGCATTTGTAGGGATAGTTGTTACTTGAGCTAAATGACGATGCTGATTTTAAAAGTGTGTACCAGGCTGATCATTTTCTAGTTCAATCATATAAACAGCTTCAACTCTCATAACTTCTTTTTCATTTTGATCTTCTTCTTCTTCCTTTTCAGCGAAAATTGAAGATCCAACTTCTACTCTCTTTTGTGAAGACTCTCCTTCATAAACATCGAATTCAGGTTCAAGCTCTCTGGATTTATGTTGTTGATAGTGCTGAGCAGAAAGTTCATCTATATCCCTGATCATATAGTTGACTTCCACTTCCATAGTGTCCTCTTCATCACCTTCTTTTTGCACATGAATTTCTGATTGACGTTTCCAATGGATTTTTAGTTTAGGGTACGGAACAAACACTTCTTCCATTAGAGGAGTGTGATCAAAGTCAACCTTCTCTTGTGGCGGTGAATCTGATTGATGACGGGATCTCCTAAAAGATTCTCTAGGGTGACGACCATCATATCTTTAATCAGTAATATCCTTTCTTTTAGGTATCCACTTCTGATAAGCTATTTTTGAGGTGGATTTTTTGAATATATGTGTAGATGTCACCTCTTTTTTTTCTTGATTTCATTCAGTGGCCTTGGCCTCCATATCTGTTTATCCTTTCACTGGGACCTTTCGACAGTGGATTCTTGGACATGCGATCAAAGTGTCATGCTCCGATGCTCACCGCGCAAAGCATACTTGGCTTGATGACTAGTCACCATAAGAGATGGAAACCTCCTTGGTGTGGCTTCAGTATTTCCAATCACTATAGGCCTCTGAAACTTTCTTTTCATTAAGCCTCTATCCTTGGTTACTTTAAGGACATTATGTATTCTAGAGTCTTTGGGTTGTCTCCTCTCTGGTGGAGCTTATCATTGTTGAGTCCAGAAAGACTACTTCACCTTAACAGTAGAGTTATTTTTTTTTACTCATTTTAGATGATCAAAGTAGTTATGGGTATGAATACTCACTTCTGGTGGTAATATTATTTGTTCACTAGGTCATTCAAGTATGATCTCACCCCTTAGCTCAACATTTCTTCTTTCTACAGTGCGAAAGGTTCAATCGGTGAAGCAGTTGTACCATGAGGCATTAAAGATATAGTTTGCCCACTGATAGTTCTTTTCATCATGGAGGCTTCAAATTGACCTAGTTTATCAAAACTAAAGTTCTCTGTCGGAGAACTCCTTAACAACAGTTGGTTGCTCAATTGGTTGATGAGCATGAGTGAAGCCGAGTCTTCGGACGAATTACCGGTGAGTGCTTAGAGTTGTAATGATAGCTAAGAAATTCAAGCTATAAAATTGAATGGTAGCTCCAACATCTTCTGTGTTGATGATGACGTCAGTTAGGCAGATATTTGCACCATGCCCTAGATGAACAGTGAAAGGAGTGCTCTGTAGATCCATTCTGTAAAAGTGAAAGATAGTAATTAGTAATTATTATTTCACCCATACTTTTAAAATGTACTTACGAACAAAATAATAGTGTAATAAAATACTCTACATAATAATTCACATAGAGTCTCATATATTAGTAATTTAAATTTATTACACATTTAAATCACCATTTTTAGTTTTAGAATTTTCAAATATTTTGTTGCTACTATAGCATGTATATGACTAGCCAAAAATGAAAAGAGAATCTTGTCCCATGTCGCAGAGCTCAAAATTTGCCACCTCTCAACATATGAGAGAGTGTGATTGATGATGTCGGTGTAATTTTCAAAAGGCTAATGAGATAGTTAATAAGAAATTACCCATTTCATCCTCATTTGGTGAGGACTTTAGATCTAGTTCCTTATTATGCTTTAGTTAATTTCTCTCAATCTTTGAGAGAGAACATTAAATGGCGATACATAATAGTAGCATGTAGTTTAAATATAAGTTATAGAATTTATGAAATTCATCATTAAGCGGATGGTTGGGGAATGATGAGGTGCCCGATCTAGATCCCATGGTTAAGTCATCACGGGTAGTGGTCCTAGTCTATAGACCAACTTCAGGATCTTTATCAATAACACATGAGTTACATCGTCAAGAAATCCTTGTGACGGGTTGGTGTTTGTCCAAGAGACAAGTTTAAATACCATGCAGATAGAGGGTTTTGCCCATCGTATACCTATGATTCATAACTCAAAGGGTAGAGCCATTGAGAAGCATACGGGCTACGGTCGTGATCGTAATATAATGGAGCCTTATTGGACAAACCACCGAATCAAAGGACTCTGATCGTAACTATATCATTTGTAGCCTACCGGCCAAGCCACGGAATCAGAGGACACGGACCACATCCTTACTGGCATGAGATTGATTGAGAGTGAACATAGCTGAACACTTGATTTGACTTTGGCTTCTTTGTGAGCTAGAGTTTTCTTAATTTGTCACCTCCGACAAACAATTGTTCAAGATGGAAAGATTGAGTATTACTTTAAGTTTTTAATGTTCGAATTTCATTTAAGTAGTTTTTAGATTGATGCTTAATTTGAGTTAATTTGATTTAAAATTAAATTTATATTTTGATTGAAGTATCCCCTCCGGTTGAAATCATCATTCAACATTGTCATCATCAAGATAGTAATTGATTGAATCAAATATATTTGAGAACTTTATATCATGTTAACTATCTTTAGCTCCTAATAGAGGATCAGATCTACTATCACATGACATAATTAGCTTCTCAGATATTTTACTAAGTTGAAACTTCTATAATAGATTTTTAGGTTTTGTTAACCAGGACTCAGTCCTAATATTAAACCGTGAAGCAACCTACACAGCATCCTCAGACACTTGAATCTAAACATTCAGCATAATGTCATGGCCCATGCGGGTGTTTTTAAGAATTAAGCATTTTTGTTCTCTTGTACAATGTGCGAATTTGGTTAAAAGCGTAAGCAAAGTCAAAAGTTAAGGATGAAGTGAGGTGTGAGTGATCCACCACTATATTCACATCCTAATTTTATAACTTCGTGTTGTGAAGGTTGCATTTGGGTTCTTTTCTTACATAGTAGACATCCCATATGCAACCTTAAATTCAATTGAAGCCTTCTTCAATTCATTTGAATGAGACTACAATATATGCATTCAATAAAGGCGACTTGATGAGCTTCCCAATTTGTTGTGAGTCTTATTTATATTTCTCCAATTTGATTTCAAATTTATTCAATATAAATTAGAACATAATTCCTTTTTTAATTGGAAATCCACTTTATAAGTCATTTTGTGGACTTCATTAATTTTGAAGACAAGCAATAGATATATCACAAGTGCTTCAAATTCAACTTTAAATGCAAGCTCTGAATGCTCTTTTAAAGGCTATATTCATGGTTGCTCATGAGTTGCCTAATTGAACTTGTGCTCCCTAAAGAATCTTCAAATGTGATATAGATTTTATTTTGAAGCTTTCTTCATATTATTTTTATCCATTCAATATCTGCATAACTATGCGTTTTGGAAGATATTTAATCCCATTGCAAATTCTATCCAAATCATATCAACCCATTTAATATGATTGTGACACTTTGAAAGTTTATAATACTCTCTTTATATTTCTCTTACTTACAAGTAAGTTTCAATTTTAACACTGATCATCAGTTACTCAATTCAGTGATCAATTCAAATCATAATAAGATTTGATTATTTAAGTAAAAGTCATTCCTATATTTATGAGTAGGTCGTCGAATAATGCTTATTGAAGTACTTAGGGGTTTCCTTTCATATGTTTGATATTGAAGTACTATAAAGAGGAGAAGGGCTCAAATTTTGGGTAAGCTTCCAATTTGCTCAATTTCTTTTATAAGCCTCTTTTTGTGTTTGTTTAACGCTCATATTCACATATATATTTTTTATTTGATTCTTTTGATTTGAATTTAGCTTTAGTTTTCTTTGTTTCGTGCTTTTAAGCCAGTTCTTCTTTTTTTATTCTCGATTTTTTTTCTAAGTTCAAAGATTTGACAAAATTTTGGCAGCATTTCAACTAGGAGAGCGACATCTAACAATATTTTTAGCTTATTGTCGATGAAGCGTGGAGTGGTGTCTTTACAACACCACCGTCTTCGAACCTTATGCCATGAGCATTCTGGTCTTGAAATCTGAAGAGACACAAGTACATATATATATACATTCAAATCACATGTTGACTTATTTTTTGTAAACACAATGATGGACGAGGGACGAGAAGAACCGGCTGATGATAGTATCCTCTCAGTGGATAGGTCGAGAGACAAAAAAGATCTCAAGAAGAACCCGATGATGGTGTTCCTCTTCTACAAAAATGGAAATGGAAGGGTCGACAAGGAGAATTTCATATTTTGCAAAGGAGATTGGATTTCAACAAGGAAAATTTCAGATTTTACAAAAGGAATTAGATTTTAGCAAAGAATGGTTAAGAGATTTAAGGAAAATGGGATTTTGGTTTTGGGGTGAGGAAAGAAGAATTATTGGGAGGAAATGATGGTAAGAGGAATTTGGATTAGAGGAGGAAGGATTTTGATTAGGAAAAGAAATGAATTAGAGGAAGTATTGGTTTAGGTAAGAAAGAGGAAAGAAAGAGGAGAACCACCTACTTAGTTGGAAGAAAAGGAAAACGAGAGTTCTTACATGGTTTGGACGAGAGAGGAGAGAAAAAGCCTCCTTCGGTTGAGAAGTAGCCATGAAAATAGGAATAGTTGAAGGGAATCAAGGAGCAAGTGTCTGAGGAGCATGCGTGTGAAGGAGAGCCGAGGGAGTTCGATCGGGATGAGCTTCTGTGTGGTTTTGCCATTCAAATGGAAGAGCGGTTCCATTCCTTCAGATCGAGCGGAAGTGGGGATGAATCAAGCGTGAAGAGGGAAAGGTTTGGGTCCGATCAGGTCAGACGTGTGTGTGAGGGCTGAACCGAACGAGTGCTGCCATTTTAGAGCCGATTAGAAATTTAGGGTTATTAGCCCTTTTAATAAAAATTTTTATTATTTAATCAACTTTCATCAACTTTATGTGACATCATTATATAGTCAATATATATATCGATTCAAGGTTATTCGATGTTCTAAACCTACGATACTTTCATGATCGAGTCGGCGTTGAATCGGGGTAGATCTCAAAATTGCGTATTAGCGCTTTCGCTTATTTTCGGTTTATGAGTGAGAATAATCTTGCTTGATAGATTTCAATATTTTAAAACTAACGACGAAATCAATTTCACGAACGGAGGTAGTTCAGTCAACGTCGGCGTCTCCTGACCTCGATATGCATGTAGGCGTGTTGACTCGATCGCTTGATCAGTTGATCATCAAGTTGTGCAATATTTATATTGTGATCAATTTCGTTGTTCTAAACGTAATGGCGAAGTTCATTTGTCGATTGGAGATTATTTGGATTGATTTCGGTGACATCATGTATTTCAATCGATTTCTGTCTTCTTCCGATCATTCGACATTTATACACTTCGTCACGAATGGCGTCTCATTTGATAGTTTTCGATATTTTGAAACTAACGACATAATCAATTTCATGAACAGAGTTCATTTGGTTATCGTCGCAGCTTCCCGACTCTAACATACATGTTGACATATTGATAGCTCGATCGCTTGATCTTTAGATTATGCAATATTTATATTTTGACCCATTTCAATATTCTGAATGTGATGATCAAGTTCGTTCGTTAATCGGATGTCATTTGGACTGATTTCGATGATGTTTATGGCATCTCAGCTCCGATTTGTGCTCTAGAGCATTCGAGGTCGATCGAATTCACCTTATAAGCTCAATTCAGCTTGCGTAGCATATGTGAAGGTCAACACTTCACTTTGAACAATAGACTCGTGATATCTAAAACATTTGCTCGTTTTAATGACTCGATCACCTAATGTCACAACCCTACCATTAGATCTTTTATAACTAAAAGTACACTCTATGTATTCAGTTTTAGATATGCTCAAATGAAGAGCTTTAGACTCTAAGGTTGACATCTATAAAGCAAGTTTCTCTTAAACTCCCTCTCTAGGCTTATCAACAAGAATAACATCATTAGCAATAAGTATACACAAAGGGACATTCTCCTGTAAATTTCTAGTAAAAACAATCATAACTAATGCAAAAAGATACGGGCTTAAAGCCCATCCTTGATGTAATCTAATAAGAAAATACTTGATCAATCCTCCTTGTGTTTGAACACAAATAGCTCTAATGTACATACCCTTAAAGACTTAAATATAAGCAATATTAATTCCTTTCATTTCTAGATCTCTCCAAAGCACTTCTCTTAAGAATTTATCATATGCTCTCTAAATCACTAAATATCATATATAGATCCTTCTTACTCTCTATACTCCATCAAACCTCTAAACAAATATATAACATCCATAGAAAAACTACCTGACATGAAACCAAACTAGTTTTGAGAAATATATGTATCATAACCTATGTTGAATTACTCTCTTCCATAATTTTAACATATGACACATTAACTTAATTTCTCTATAAATTGTACACACTTGTCCATTACCTTTATTCTTAAAAAGAGAAACCAAAATTTTTTTTCTCCGCACATATGATAGTATTTTAATCTTTAAAATAATTTTTAAAAGACTAGTAATTCAAGAAATTCTTTGATCTCCTAAGTATTTTCACACATTTATTGGAATATCATCTGATTTAAACCTGAATAATGAATTTTATTGTTTAAAAAATATTTCGAGATAAGCTCAATGGTTTCGTTCATATTATATTAGATGTAATTTGTCACAGCAATGAAGGATATATTAAGATAGTCACAACTTAATAAGTGCCTTCCACTATAAATAATAACAATTAGAATTTATTCCAGGTCTAGTCATAAATCCATTTATCAATTTAGATAAAGATATAGGAAATATTTTTTATTCCAAAAGTATTTATCCACTTAATCAAGATAATGTTAATTAATTCAATTTATAATATATAGATGGGTTATAAGTGGTTATGTCCATCGATGCAGGCATCACCATCCAAAGCCTACGCCATAAGAGACCGCAAATTCAAGTGCGAGTGAAGAAAGGCTGAACTTCTCCAATGGGGAAGATTTGTCTTGTTAAATTTACAATGTAGTATTTTAAAAAATATATATATATTATTTAATTCTTTTTTATATATTAGGATGTCTCTTAAATTAAAAATAAAATAAATGTGTCAAGTGCAAGAAGATGGAGCGAGCCCGTCAGTTGGGAGCCTCACACCCAACGAGATGATCGCATTCGAGCACATGTGTGTACGTTAATTTCCCTCACAGTTCTAAAAAAAAATAATAAATATATAAATATAACTAAAATCAGGAGGACAATCCGAAGAGGGAGCATAAGCACATAGTACGCCTTATTTTGTGTCCGTTCATTTAATCTGAGGGAAAAAAAAGGATTCTCACAAGCGAATAATTTACAAGTGAATGAATGAAAAATTGAAGCATTTGTCATGGCTCCCCAATTCGACGAAATTATTGTGCTTTATTCTTCTCATGGGCCCTGTTATGCTTTCAAAAATAAATAAATAAATAATGTATTCTTTGTGATTTTGCTTGAATTTAAATGCAAATTATTTGATATTTTTGTCCTTTTTTTTTTGCAATATATCATAGAGCAAACATAATCCATGTGCCTTAACATTTATTTGGATGTCAGCAAAATTTAAATCATTTACATGCTAAAATTAATCTATGCCAACTAAGCTCATAGAGTAGTTTCTCTTGAATTTTGTTTTTCTTTGATGGATACTTAGCTTAGCTTTAAGCTTTATTTGGGATAACTTAATTTTTTAAATTTTATTTTCATAATATCAAAAAAATTACTTTACTCAATCAGAATTTCTATTCATTTTTTTTAATATAATTATGATGATATACAATTTTGTTTTAGATATATACTAGTTTTTTTTGTTGGATGTTGATCTTTTCATATAATTATGATGTCTTGTTCTTCACATGTTCTCGGTATTGCCCATGTGGAGGTATCACGCGATTGTAGTCAAGTTTGATCATTGCCAATAGGAATTACATCCTAATGAAAGATTACTTGAACTAGAAAATGCCAATAAATCTAAAATTTAGTTCATGTCATCATTTTATTCAACTCATTGAATTTGGCTATAAAAAAATTACCAATCAATCAAAGAATCAAGTATTATTTTGTGTGGCTTGCTTTTATCGCTGAGCCTTATCCTTTGCGCCAGTTGAGCTCAACGATGAGCTCATTGGGAGATAGCACGCCCCCTACTTGGGGGTTCAGGAGAAGCGCTTCTTAAAAAAATTTCTTGTGTGCATGCCTCAGCACCGCAAATGCAACACCTCGATGCTAGAAGATGAAATCTTTGCTTGAAAAAGAGACAATGCCTTAGTGAGAGATAGACTCGGTCTTTGGATTTACCAGGGAGATCAGTGATAGGATTAGGATACCAAGACAAAATGACAAAGAGGCTAATTAGGTGCCAAGGTCGTGACGCCGTGGCGCTACGTGATAGGAGACTTCATATTTAGGCAGTTTTTTTGTACTTCTTATAATATTTTTCAACTTTTCTCTTGTATGTGAGAGTGAAGTGAATGTTCTTGAGTGATTAAAGAGGCTTTAAATGTATAATCTATACAATTCTTCTTGATTTTTCTTTTATATTGGATTTCTTGGTGGTGTGGCTCAACAGTTTTTTCTCTTTCACGGGTTATTCTATATTAAATCTGATGTCTTTTATGTGATTGATTTTACTTTGATTTCATTTGTCCGTGTATGCTTTGAAATACACAAACTGATTTTTTGCTTATACTTTGTGGTCCCTCAATATCAAGTAGCTTGGACATTAATTTTCAACAAGACTAAGATATAAGCTTGTTGCTTAACAATGTGTGGGCTCATTACCACCCCTCAGATTGATTCAAGAGAGTGTGATTTAAGATGTCAGTGCAATTTTCAGAAGGCAAATGGAATAGTAGATAAGACACTACCCGGAGATTTTGCCCTCATTTTGTGAGGACTTTAGATTTGGTTCCAGGTTTCTTATAGGTGTAAGCCTCTATAGTTAATTACCCCTCCCAATAAGTGAGAGAGAACTTTCGATTAAGGCTAATAATTAGATTGCTAAATGTGTAGCATATAGTAGCAGCATGTGGAGTTTTGAAATTTTATTTAGAATTTAGAATTTATGATATTCATCATTATTAGCTTAAAGCGGATGGTTGGGGGAATGATGACGTGCCCGATGTAGATCCCATGATTTCATCATCCCGGGATGTCATGGTCCCTAGTCTACTTAATTAGAAGAGGTAGTCAACCCAACCTGATCAAAAGATTTTTATCAGCAACACATGGGTTACGTCGTCCAAGAAATTCTTATAGACCTGTGATGATGTTTATCTAAGGAGATAAGCTTAAGTCTACCTTAGTTGACAGAGGAATTTTTGTCCTATCAAGTATACCCTATAATTCACAACTCAAATGGTAGAGCCATTGGGGAGCATATGGGCTATGGTCATGATCGTAATATAATGGAGCCTTAATGGCCAAACCACCGATCGAGGACTCTCCTAATACATCATATGGAGCTCTCGGCCATGCCACCGTCAGAGGACACGGGTCACATCCTTACTAACATGAGATTTATTGAGAATGAACATAGCATAACACTTGATTTGACATTGACTCTTTTGTGAGCTAGAGTTTTCTTAATTTATCACCTCCGATAAATAATTACGGAAGATGGATAGATTGAGTTTTTCTTAAGCTTTTAATGATTAAATTTCATTTGATCAGTTTTTTAGATTGATACTTAATTTGAGTGATTTGATTTAAAATTAGAATCACATTTTGGTGAAAGTATCCTCCGGTTGAAATCACCATTCAACACACCATCATTAGGATAATTGATTTGAATCAAATATATTTGAGAACTTTAGATCCTGTCAACTCTGTTTAACTCTTAACAGATGATCAGATTTACTATCACTTGATAGAATTAGCTTCTCATATATTTTAATAAGTTAAAATTCTTATAATAGATTTTTAGATTTTGTTATCCTGGACCCAATCCTAAGATTAAAATGGGAAGCATAATTTTCTCATTAGGCAAATCATCATTAATAGAAGAGTCAACAGGGATGGGATGTGCAACAAGAAAATCTGCTAAGACCTTTCTATGGAATGTATGTAATATCAAATTGTAAAACTAATACTACCCATCTTGCCAAGTAACCTTTCAACGCTGGTCTTGTCATCAAGTACGTCAGCGGATCGATCCTTGAGATGAGAGTAATCTTGTGAGATAACATATAATGATAGAACTTTTGGACTACAAAGATTAATGTTAAATAATGCTTCTCTATTGGAGAATATCTCATTTCTGCTCCTATCAGCCTTCGAATAATATAATAAAGAGCATTCTCTTTACTTTCTTCATTGTGTTATGCTAATAATACTCCAAGAGATTCTTCTAATGCAGCTATGTATAGAATGAGGGGCTTCTCAAGAGTAGGCGCTGCATGGATTTGTGGATTTAACAAGTAGCTTTTAATGTTATTGAAGACTTCTTGGCACTCCTTATCCCATTTGAATGGAGCATCCTTCTTCATCAACTTTGTAAATGGTTGACAGCATTCTGATAGGCTTGATATAAATCGACGGATGAATGCAAGCTGTCCTTGTAAAGAACGGAGCTGATGCAAACTTTTCAGTGGAGGCATCTCCACAATTGTCTTGATTTTAGCGGGATCAATTTTAATTCCTCTATGACGTATAATGTACCTAAGAAATTTTCTATAGGACACTCTGAATGCACATTTTAGAGGATTCATCTTGAGATCATATTTTCTGATTCTCTCCATTATAATTCTCAAGCCTTCAAAGTGATTTTCATGATTTAATCTCTTCACCACCAAATCATCAATATAACATTCCACTTTCTGGTGAATTAACTCATCAAAAATACGCATCATGGCTATTTGGTATATAGCTCCATCATTTTTCAAACTAAAATGCAAGATTGTGTAGCAATAGATGCCAATATGTGTTCTAAACAATATGTCTTTCATGTTCAGGAGCCATCTTAATTTGATTATATCCCGATGATCCATCCATGAATGAGAATACGTCATAGTTGGAAGTATTGTCCACCAGTATATTGGAAGCAAGTCATCTTTTGGGCACCTTATTTAGGTCACGGAAATTGATGTAGATCGATTTGACCGTTCTTCTTCTAACTAGGATAATGTTGGCTATCCAATGCATACTTCTCCTCTGATGAAGCCTTTTTTGATAGTTTCTATAATTACTTATTCTTCAATTTCAATCTCATCTGTTTGCCAGGAGCTTGCTTAAAGCGTGCATCTAGTTAATAGCTAGTTTATGAAGCTACATCGGGGATAAGCAGCATTTCAGAATATGTCGCAAAGTAATCCCAATTCACAAAGTAGCATTTTAGCTCTTCAACTTTCTCATCGGGTGAAAGGGACAAAGTTGGGGGATCATCTTGTCCTTGGTTGATTTTTTTGAGTTCATCCATAGTAGTTGTTTGTCCACCATCTTCAAGTTCTTAGTGCTTGGCTTCTACTTCTTCATCATTTGTAGAAGAATTTCATGGAATCATCTTCTTCATCACTATTAGTTTGATCTCCCTATTATATTATTACAAACTTTCTTTTGATGATATTTGTGGATGAACCCAAAATCTTTAGTGATAAACTTATCATCTTCGTGATGCTTGAGGACTTCTTTGGCTCACATCTTGTTAAAGATTTGACTTCTATGTTTAGTAGTTCCAATATGAAAAAGTTTATGCATCATTCTTAATTTCTTTGGATAGTATATTGGTATTCTTGTTGGCACTATCTCAAATTTTTTATGTTGAAGATTAAAATTGTGAGACTGAGACTCTTTAGATTTATAAAATAGAGTTCTTATTTTGCCACTCTCATTCAACAGTGACACATAGAATATTTTTAATTCTTCAATATTATGAACCTCCTATTGAGTGATTTCTTTGAAGTATTAGTAAGGGTTGGGTATAATTTTGTGGGAGCCATCTAGCACTATCAAACGAGCTATCCTTCTTGATGCGACCATCTAAACTTTATTTTCATAAGTGGATTCAAAGTCATAGTTTGAATTAGAATCACTTATTTCATACTTTGCCTTTCTTGAAAGTTTATAAGTTCCCTTAGGTTTGACATGAATATCTTCTTCTTCTTGTGTGTCACTTCCCAAATGGGGAACTGATTTTCTTGATTTAGGTGTAAAGTCAAGTGCTTTAGGGAAAGTCAACATGACCTTCTTTCTTTCTATTTGCTTCTGCTCTTTCACCTTGTGAAGTTATTTTTTAGTTCTTGAAGTGGATGCTACCGCTTCAAGAGGCTCTGTTGGCATAGGCTCTTTAGGGATGAAATATTTTGCATCTTCAAAGATCTTTGCTTCATGCATGGAGAATGATTGTAGATTGCCAGGAATTCTAAATTCTTCTTCATCTTTTCAATCATGCATAGTTGATGGGACCATGTCATACTCATGGCCATGTCGAGAGCTCTAAATGACATATCAGTGTTGATTGCATGAAATTTGGCTTATGTATAAAAATCTCAAAATTTAAGCATGGGAATAAAAGAGCTTAGGGTTTTCTGCCCTTTCTCATTAAAATCATGAACCATCAACTTATCTCTCCCAAAATGTTAGATATCAAGTGATAATCCTCTTAATACTTTTAGACTCATAAGATTGATAGAAAAACGATCAATCAATATTTGTGATCGAGATCATCTCTGAACATATAAAGAGGATTGTGATCTTTGTTCCCAACATAAGATCTTCTTAAAATAAAATTATTGGGAGATCTTGAGTTTGCAAATTTAGTCATGCATTTTTTCAAAAAAAGCTTCATAACTCTGATCTTTGAGCTATCAAAGTTTCGGAGATCTTTTGACATCAAGAGAGCCTCATTACACCTCATTATGAAGGATCTTTCTCAAATGTTATAGAATATTATAATTCTTTTCGCTTGATTTAGGCTTTATTTAATTTTTTATGATATCTTCTTTGACTTCAATTTGTTTTCCTTTATCTTTATTTGTATTTCCCTTCTTTGATGAAGGTGGTAAGAAACACTTCTCTTGAACTTGATCACTTATCTTGCCATTCTTCTGAAGAGGTAGTTTCCTCAAATTCACTTCTCATTCTGGATGATTAACCAAAAGGGCTTGACTCACTTTTCAACTTCATAGATTTCATACATGATGATATTTGATGAGTTTAACTCTTCTTTGTTGGGAAAACATAAATCTTCTTCTAAACTGTTATCTTCTTGTTGAGTCATTAAACAAAATTTAGATGTTAACTCTTCATGCTCTATTTGCTTTCCTGATGAAAATTTTGATGGGTTGGTCGAGTCTGTCAAACTACCCTTGCATTTTCGAGCAACTGATGCTGAAGAATATATGATATCACAAAAATGATTTGACATGTCTCTACTGGACAAGATTCACCATTATCTTTTTCATCCGATTCAACAATACGAAATTTAGGCATAAAGTCTACAAGCCTAAATGGTTGTCTTGTCAGTTGGTGATACTCCTCTAAATTATTTATATTCTTTTGAGTTATAGTTCTCTTCTTGATCTTCTTTTTCTTAGCCAACTTCTTTGATTTATGAGACATGTTTTGGTTTTTATCTTGTGATGTAGTCTTATCAAAATACTAGAAGCCCAAATACTTGGTTTAGGCATCTCTCTTAAGTCCAATATAGGTTCAAGTGGTGATTTCCACTTAACACTAGGGACACCTTTTAGTTGCTTCAACATTTTCATGGTCTTCTTAGAGACTGTTGTTTCCCATTCTTCAGTCTGAATTAATTTCTCCTTGTTTTTATCTCTGATGGATGATACAGAAGAAAAATGTAATCATCCTTGTAGACTCTCTTTTTGGGTTGACTAGAACACTATCGGATAATATAAATTCACCTCACCGATACTTTCTTTCTAGCCAATCTTTGAAAATATAATAATCTTCATAGGATGACTGATCATCCGATGATAAGGATAGATTAGACTTGATATCTTCTTGAGCCTTTTAATTTTGTAATTGTAGAATACCTTTGACAACTAAAATAATTTAGCTATTGTCCCTTCTAAAGGAATATATTTTGTTCATCTTTTTCTTAAGAGATGACCGCATTCGCTCATCATCTCTTGTTGCTTATTTCAGACGCTCTCCATGACTTAGAGAAGTCTGAGGTTTATCATTTTCTCCCAATACTAATTTTGGCTGTGGATTAGAATAGACATGCTTCTTTCCCTTATCATCATTGTACATTAGCTGTCTTCCTTTATCTACATTATATATTACCCGATTTTCACCATTTGAGCTATAGAAAGTGGCATGAATTTCATTTCTTCTTGATTCTGAAGATTTATTCTCTTTGCTTTATTTGCATAGATATTAGACTTAGGGAAATTCAGCTTTTCAAATTTGGCCACTTTATTGAGCAAGTCCTGGAATATTGTAATTGACATCATACATAAAAGAGGTGCCATTTTATCATCCATATTATCCATTAGCAATTGGATGCATATTATTTTTCCAATTGTGCTCACATTTCATACTTAGTTATGTTATGCATGAATTTTATTGTCTCATCTTTTCTCCTTTTCAAGGCAAGATTCGATTGTTATTTCTCAATTGCAGCGATGAACCTCTTCAGAATATTGTCTCTAAAGCAAAGATTTTAACCGAATCATTTAATTGCATACCACTCAAAAGCGGTTAAAGATTCTTGACAAAAAGCGCATCATTCCCTCTGTGTTACCACAAGTAGCCTTAAATTGGGCTAGATATTGCTTTGGATTACCATACCCACTAAAATTTTAAATTTTGGTACTAGTAACCTTTGGGTATGACACTTATCATATTATTGGGTAAAGGTGAGTAACTCACCAACTTTTCTACTTTGCTTTGATCTTGTCATTATCTTTCATTAATTATTATTTCTAGTTGAGCAACTATTACCATTCTAGGTGTGTTAGCCACATTTTAAATTATCGGTTGAAGAGGTAGTTGGTTAACTTTCTTCACTTGATGTAATGTAGGAACTTGAGTACAGGCTGTAGTGGTATAGATGTTGTATTAGCTACTATTGATTAGCGGACAAATGTGCTACATTTGATGTGATATTCTTCGCAACATATCCATCATGATATTCATTTGTCATCATATCATTCATCTTACCAAATGTGAAATCTCCTTATCTTTGACTTCCATTTGACGCTGCATTTGTCTTTGCTCTCTAGCTAGCCCCATGGCGTCAAGAAGTACATGCTCTTCTTCTTCCTCTATTTCTTATTGTTATTCACTTGCTCATTTTCAAAGAACTTGACTCTTCTCCTTGTGCATTTTGACGGTTGTTGCTTGTCGTGATGTTGATTTAAAAGTGTGTACCAGTGATCATTTCTAGTTCAAATATAACACTTCAACTCTGACTTCTCTTTTCATTTTGATCTTCTTCTTCTTCCTTTTTTATGAAAATTGAAGATCCAATCTCTCTTTGTGAAGACTCTTCTTCATAAATGTCAATTCAGGTTCAAGTCTCTGGATTTATGTTGTTGATAGTCTTTGGCGAAAGTTCATCTATATCTCGATTATAGATGACTTTCACTTCCATAGTGTCCTCTTCATCACCTTCTTTTTGCATATGAATTTCTGATTGACGTTTCCAATGGATCTCTAGTTCAGGGTACGGAACAAACACTTCTTCCATTAGAGGACTGTGATCAAAGTCAACCTTCTCTTGTGAAATCGATTGATGGGATCTCCTAAAAATTCTATGGTGTCGACCATCATATCTTTAATCGATATCCTTTCTTTTAGGTATCCACTGATAAGTTATTTTTGGTGAATTTCTAAATGCATCGGATGTCACACTCTTTCTTTCTTCATTTCATTATGGCCTTGGCCTCCATATCTATTTACCCTTTCCTTTGGACCTTTCGTGGATTCTTGGACATGCGTTAGTGTCACATGCTCACCATAAAGCATAACTTGATGACTAGTACCATAAGAGATGGAAACCTCCTTGAGGTGATTTTCCAATCACTATAGGCCTCTAAAACTTTCTTTTCATTAAGCCTCTATCCTTGGTTACTTTAAGGACATTATGTATTCTAGCAGAGAGTCTTTCAGGTTGTCTCCTCTATGATGGTGGAGCTTATCGTTGTTGAGTCCAGAAAGACTACTTCACCTTACCAGTAGAGTTATTCTTTTTTACCCATTTTAGATGATCAAAGTTGTTATGGGTATGAATACTTGCTTCTAGTGGTAATATTATTTGTTCACTGGGTCATTCAAGTACGATCTGTTGTGCCCTTAGCTCAACATTTCTTCTTCTTCATTGCCTTCTAGATTTGCTTTCTGATGAGGAAGCTTCATGATCATGCTTTCCCGGTACGAAAGGTTCAATCGGTGAAGCAGTTGTACCATGAGGCATTAAAGACGTTGCCATTGATAGTTCTTTTCATCATGGAGCTTCATTAACCTGGTTTAAACTAAAGTTCTCATCGGAGAACTCCTTAATAAGGTTGGTTCTGGCGGTTGACAAGCATGAGAATCTGAGCTTCAGCACGAGGTCTTCCGGCGACCTTAGATGAGTACCGGTGAGTGCTTGAGTTGCATTTGTGATAGGAGAAATTCAAGCTACCAAATTGAATGGTAGCTCCAACATCTTGTGTTGATGATGATGGCTTAGAGCGGATATTTGCACCATGCTAGATGAAGTGAAAGGAGTGCTCAGATCCATTCACAAAGTGAAAGATGGAGATTAGTAATTAGTAATTATTATTTCACCCCATACTTTCAAAATGCGAGGTATTACAAAAATAATAGTGTAATAAAAATATACTCATAATTATCATTCGACATAGAGTCTCATACATTAGTAATTTAAATTTATTACACATTTAAATCACCATTTTTAGTTTTGAATTTTCAAATATTTTTATTTACTATATAGCATATATGGTAGCCAAAGATGGAAAAGAATCAGTCTGAGTCACAAGAATGGGCTCAAAATTTGCCACCAACCTCTCAACATATATGATGAGAGTGTGATTTATGATGTCGGTGTAATTTTCAAAAGGCTAATGAGATAGTTAATAAGAAATTACCCAAAGATTTCATCCTCATTTGGTGAGGACTTTAGATCTAGTTTCAGATTTCCTATAGGCACAAGCACCTATAGTTAATTTCCTCTCTCAACGCTGAGAGAGAAATTTCGATTAAAGCTAGTCGTTAAATCGCTGAATACATAGTGTATAGTAGTAGCATGTGAAGTTTAAAAATATAAGGTATAGAATTTATGAAATTCATCATTATTAGCATAAAGTAGATGGTTGGGGGAATGATGACGTGCTCGATCTAGATCCCATGGTTACGTCATCCTGGGCCGTCGTGGTCCCTAGTATACTAAGTCAAAAGAGGTAGTCGACCCAACTTGATCGAAGGATCTTTATCAACAACACATGAGTTACATCGTCGAAATGTAGACTGGGTGGTGTTTGTCAGAACGTTTAAATACACCATAGATGGGATTTTTTGCTATCATACTATGATTCACAACTCAAAGGTGAGCCATTGAGCAGAGGGCTACGGTGTGATCGTAATATAATGGAGCCTTATTAGAAACCAGGATCAGGACTCATCATAGCGCATCATCATGGAGCCGGCCAAGCCACGCAATCAGAGGACACGAACCACATCCTTACTAGCATGAGATTGATTGAGAGTGAACATAGCTGAACACTTGATTTGACTTTGGCTCCTTTGTGAGCTAGAGTTTTCTTAATTTATCACCTCCGACAAATAATTGTGCAAGATGGATAAGATTGAGTTTTACTTTAAGTTTTTAATGATCAAATTTCATTTAAGTAGTTTTAGATTGATGCTTAATTTGAGTTAATTTGATTTAAAATTAAAATCACATTTTGATGGAAGTATCCCCTTCGGTTGAAATCATCATTCAACACAGCCATCATCGAGATAGTTAATTGATTGAATCAAATATATTTGAAAACTTTAGATCATGTTAACTATGTTTAGCTCCTAATAGAGGATCAGATCTACTATCACATGACAGAATTAGCTTCTCAGATATTTTATTAAGTTGAAACTTCTATAATAGATTTTTAGGTTTTGTTAACCAGGACTCAGTCCTAATATTAAACCGTGAAGCAACCTACACAGCATCCTCAGACACTAAAAATCTAAACATTCAGCATAATGTCATGGCCCATGCGGGTGTTTTTAAGAATGCCTTAATTAACGTATTCTGTTCCCTTGTACAATGTGTAGTGAATCTGGTGGCGTTAAAAGGCAGAAATAAAAGCAAAGTCAAAAGTTAAGGATGAAGTGAGGTGTGAATGACTCGATCCACCACTATATTCACATCCTAATTTTATAACTATGTGTTGTGAAGGTTGCATTTGGGTTCTACTCTTACATGAAAGTAGACATTCAGATATATTGTATATCCCATATGCTACAACCTTAAATTCAATTGAAGCCTTCTTCAATTCATTTGAATCGAGATACTACAATATATGCATTCAATAAGACAGCTTATTGGTGAGCTTCCCAATTTATTGTGAGTCTTATTTATATTTCTCCAATTTGATTTCAAATTTATTCAATATAAATTAGAACATAATTCCTTTGTTAATTGGAAATCCACTTTATAAGTCATTTTGTGGATTTCATTTGGACTTCATTAATTTTGAAGACAAGCAATAGATATATCACAAGTGCTTCAAATTCAACTTTAAATGCAAGCTCTGAATGCTCTTTTAAAGGCTATATCCATGGTTGCTCATGAGTTGCCTAATTGAACTTGTGCTCCCTAAAGAATCTTCAAATGTGATATAGATTTTATTTTGAAGCTTTCTTCATATTATTTTTATCCATTCAATATACTGCATAACTATTTATGCGTTTTGGAAGATATTTAATCCCATTGCAAATTCTATCCAAATCATATCAACCCATTTAATATGATTGTGACACTTTGAAAGTTTATAATACTCTCTTTATATTTCTCTTGCTTACAAGTAAGTTTCAATTTCAACACTGATCATCAGTTACTCAATTCAGTGATCAATTCAAATTATAATAAGATTTGTTTATTCAAGTAAAAGTCATTCCTATATATTTATGATTATGATGCTTATTGAAGTACTTAGGGTTTCCTTTCATATGTTTTGATATTGAAGTACTTTAAGAGGAGAGGGCTCAAAATTTGGGTAAGCTTCCAATTTGCTTAATTTCTTTTATAAGCCTCTTTTTGTGTTTGTTTAACGTTCATATTCACATATATATTTTTTATTTGGTTCTTTTGATTTGAATTTAGCTTATGTTTTCTTTGTTTAGTGCTTTTAAGCCAATTCTTTTTTTTATTCCTCCATTTTTTCTAAGTTCAAAGATTTGACAAAATTTCAGTAGCATTTCAACTAGGAGAGCCACATCTAACAATTTTTTTGGCTTACTTTCAGTGCTGATGAGCAGTGGTGTCTTCTCAACAGTATCTTCGAACCTCGCTATGCCCTAAGGTCTGAAATCTGCAAAGAGAGACACAAACACATATATATACTTTCACATTCACATCACATGTTATTGTTTTACATTGCACTTGCAATGATAAGGACAGAAGAGAATCTGGGAAACCAAGAGAAGAAAGCTGATGATGTGTATCCTCCAGTGTGTGAAATGAATGGTCGGAAGGAGACAGAAAGGGAGATGTCGGAAACTAAGAGAAGAACCTACTTGATGACGGTGTTCCTCTTCGGCTGCAGCAAAAGGAAATGGAAGGGTCGACAAAGGAGAATTTCATATTTTGCAAAGGAGATTGTAGATTTCAGATTTTAAAGCAAGGAGAATTTTAGGCAAAGGAAATTCTATAAGGGGATTTAAGGGAAAATGGGGATTTTTGGTTTGGTGGGGTGAGGGAAAGAAGGAATTTTGGATTGGGAGGAAATGAGGGTAAGAGGAATTTCGGATTGGGAGGAAATGAGGGTAAGAGGAAGGGATTTTTGATTTGGGGAAGAAATGAGGGTAAGAGGAAGGTATTTTTGGTTTGGGTAAGAGAAGAAGGAGAAGGAAGAAGAGGGAAGAAGAAGGAGAGGGAGAACCTTACCCTTGCTTGCGGTTGGAGAGAAGAGGAAGACTGGGAAGATTTTGGAAGAGAGAGAGGGAAAAAGCGAGAGAAAGAAGCCTCCTACTGAGGAAGAGCCATGAAAGAGGGGGAATAGTTGAAGGGGAGATGAGGACAGAGTGCAGCTTGGAGCATGCAGAAGGAGAGAGGGAGAATCGATGAGTCGCGATTTTGCCATTCAAACTAAGAGCGGTTCCTGCGGGTGGGGATGAATCACGAAGAGGAAAAGGTTTAGTCCGCGCATGTGTGAGAACCAACGAGTGTCGCTGCTTTAGAGGATTAGAAATTTAGGGTTATTAGCCCTTTTAATAAAAGTTTTTATTATTTAATCAACTTTCATCAACTTTATGCTGACATCATTATATAGTCAATATATATTGATTCAAGGTTATTCGATGTTCCGCATAGAGCTTCAATGATAAGCCGCTTGTTTAAGTCGTGAATCGCAGATTTCAGCTCAAAATTGCATGTCATCGCTTCCAATCGCTCGATTTTCGTGCAAACTTGTCCAAATTGAGTAAGAATAATCTTACTTGATAGATTTCAACATTTTAAAATTAACGGTGAAGTCAATTTTATGAACGGAGGTCATTCACCAACGCCGCCTCGACCTCAATATGTATGTTGACTGACGCTTGATCGGTTGATCATCAAGTTGTATAATATTTATATTCTAATCAATTTCATTATTCTGAACGTAATGGCGAAGTTCGTTCGTCGATTGGAGATTATTTGGATTTAGATTTGGTTTTCGTGTTTCTATGGTGTAAGCCCCATAGTTAATTACCTCCCACAAGTGAGAGAGAACTTTTGATTAAGGCTAGTCATTAGATTGCTAAATGTGTAGTGTATAGTAGCAGCATGTGGAGTTTTGAAATTTTATTTAGAGTTTAGAATTTATGATATTCATCATTATTAGCTTAAACCAGATGGTTGAGGGAATGATGACATGCCCGATGTAGATCCCATGATTTTGTCATCCCGGGATGTCGTGGGCCCTAGTCTACTTAATTAGAAGAGGTAGTCAACCTAACCTGATCGAAAGATTTTTATCAGCAACACATGGGTTACGTCGTCTAAGAAATTCTTATAGACCTGTGATGATGTTTATCTAAGGAGACAAGCTTAAGTCTACCTTAGTTGACAGAGAAATTTTTGTCCTATCAAGTATACCCTATGATTCACAACTCAAAGGGCGATTTAGCATATATGGGCTAATGATCATAATATAATGGAGCCTTAATGGTCAAACCACGATCAGGACTCTAGTCGTAACTACATCATATGTGGAGCCTACTGCCAAGCCAAGTCGAGGGACACACAGCCATCCTTACCGACATGAGATTTATGAGAGAACATAATAATACTTGATTTTACATTGGCTCTTTGAGCTAATTTTCTTAATTTGTCACCTCCATAAATAATTACTAAAGATGGATAGATTGAGTTTTTCTTAATGATTAAATTTCATTTGATCAATTTTTAGATTGATACTTAATTTGAGTTGATTTGCTTTAAAATTAGAATCACATTTTGGTGAAAGTATCCCCTCCGGTTGAAATCACCATTCAACACAGTCATCATTATGATAGTTAATTGATTGAATCGAATATATTTGAGAACTTTAGATCCTATCAACTCTGTTTAACTCCTAACAGAGGATCAGATTTACTATCATATGATAGAATTAGCTTCTCAGATATTTTAATAAGTTAAAATTCTTATAATAGATTTTTAGATTTTGTTAACCTGGACCCAATCCTAAGACTAAACCGGGAAGCAACCCAGATCCTGACACTTTAATCTAAACATTCAAAGATAGTCGCATGGGTATATTTAAGAATGCCTTAATTAACACATTTTGTTTGCTTGTACGATATGTTGCGAATCTGGTGGTGTGAAAGGTGTTGTAAATTGGTCTAATATCTTTTTTTTTTGCAGATTAATATCTAATTGGTTCCAAGTTGATTAGTCTTTGAATATTCAATAGACTTTCGCTTATGTCAATTCTCAAATTATCACCAACTATACTCAGTTTCTTCTTGATCTAATTTGAGTATTTAATAAGGCGATGAATATACTTCAAATATTTTCTAAGGATTTATCGCTTATGCTTATTAGCAATCATTCGATCTCATAGAAAATCTCTGATAAATTCTTTAATTTTTTCAATTTATTTGAGTATATTCAAAGAGTATATCTTAATTTCAAGAGTCTCTCTTATATTTTGATTTGACGTTCAATCAAGATTCTTACTTTTTTTGATATCATCTAATTTTCAATTGTTCAATTAGTTCTCTTATAAGTTTGATATCAGCCTCTCCAAATTTCAACTAAAGCTTGTTTAGTTTTGTAAAGTTTTGAAGAAAAGAGAACCCATTTTATCGCTTCAATTTAAACCATTGAAGGATCACAATTAAAGTTTATGAGTTTAGTATCATTCTTCAAACCCCGTCATCACACCTGATTATTAAATTTAGATAAGGATGGGTTCCACACAGTTTTCTCAAAATTCCTATAAATAAGGCTAACAACAGGGGTGGGGGGCTTCTATTTCATTCCACTTGCTTGAGGAGTGGAGTGCTTGAAAGAGAAGGGTTTTTTTGTGGGCTTTCAACTTTTCTATGATAGATCTTGTAAGTATTTTTTTACCTCATCCCTTTTTAATTTGGTATTTTACTTTTGTATTCATTATATGTTATTTTTCCTCCACTCTTTTTTCTTATTTGATTCTTTTAATTTGAATTTAGCTTTAGGTTTTTTTGTTTAGTGCTCTTAAGCCATTTTTTTTGTTCTAAGTCTAAAGATTTGATGAAATTTCAACAACGCATTTCGGCTAGGGGAGCGACATCTAACAATTTTTTTTAACTTGCTCGGTACACTCTATTGAGCGTAGCTAGTGGTGTCTTCACACAGCCTCTTCGACCAACTCGCCTTTTGAGCATTAGCGGGGTCTTGAAACCTGCAAAAAAGTATAAGCACATATTCCATATACACATTCAAGCTTATTTTGTTGCACATTCACAATCTGCTCCGGTTCTATAATTTACCACTTGTTTCAATTTCCCAGAAGTTGACGAAAAGGCTACCATTTCATTATGAGATATTGATATAGTCGAGTATGGCAATTTGAATTTCTTCGTTCTTCTTTAGTTGCTTTTGATATAAAATAAGTATTCCATCCTGGTGGCACAAATACTTTAAATACAAGCTAGGACTTTGGAGAATTCTTTGGTAGCTCTCCAATGTATGCCTTGACATAAAAATTTCTTATTTCCGTGGTAATCTTTTCCATCTCAATATGTTGAGACTCAATAGCATTTCCATCAACATCCCGTACAACAAACTGGTTATCATTAACAAAAAGCTTCTGCTGTCTTTCTAATATTAACCTTCAAGTCTCCATCGTCAATCAATAGTGTCCCAACTATATCAAACCCTTTTATGAGTAATGTCTTGATATCATCTACTTCGTGGTTGAAGTTGGGGGTTATTCCGAAGTACTCCAGAGCTCCACCGTAAGAAAGTTAGAATCGGTCATGACTTCATCAAAGATAAGGAGAGAATCTTCTTCCTTGGTGATTTGGCGTAGGGAAGTAAGGAAATCCGACTTCGACATAATGAATCCAGCATTTCTGACAACTTGTTCAATTATTATAGCAGCAATCTCTCCTTTATGGCTCTCAAAAAGATTCTTCATAGTCTCCATGTCATCATCCAATGGAAGCCCCACTGCAGTCCCATGAGCCTTCACCAAATCAAAGATCTTCTCCATATTTTTCAGTTAGTCGAGGAATTTGAGTTGAAGGCATAGACACTCCGCTTCCTTTTCTCTATGAAGTGTCCATAGTCTCCCAACTCAAAGAACCAAAGAAGATAAGAAACTATTCGCAGATTATAATGAGAATCTTTTACTAAATTGAAGTTGTTTGCTTGTAGGTAGAAGGAATGGCTAAGAAAGTGGCAACCGTTGCCGGCTGTGAGATTTTGAGTAGAGAAGGTAACTTTAAGGCTTGTAATGTGATTTGATTTAGTCATTCTTTGAACTTTAGGTGCTTCGGCCTGGTTTGATTTCGTCAATTTGGTTTCTTCCATGCAAACCCGGAAGAGAGAGAAAGGGAGAGAGAGTGAGAGAGAGAGAGAGAGAGGAAAAAATCAAAATTTTCTCAATTTTGGCTTTGCTTTAGGACGGATTGGAAGTTTTCATTTAGCTGGGAGCAGGGAAAGTAGAATAGAAAGGGGTTTCCGATCAAGCCAATGTCGTAAAGGGGAACAAGATGAGAATGTCATTTTTCATTCCTCATTTTTTTTGAATCCCTCGTTAATTATAATCAAGCAAAAAATAATTTGGAGGGAACGATTTCAGCCTTAGGAGATGGAATGAACGAGAGTAGGGGAAAAAGAGGAAATGGTTGAGGGAGTTGTGCTTGCGATTTCGAAGGGAAACGGAATGAAGAGAGGGGAAAAGGGAGGGAACAATTGCTCCCAGTTTTTTTTTCATTTTTTTTTGAAATAATATGAGGGGTCAACACAATGCCATAATAACAAGTTCACTATTTTGAAAGTTCACTCTTAACCTGATGCCCACACACGTCAACAATGATGTGATCTCCTAAGCCAATAAGACAAGTATATCAATGAACTTTTAGGGTCATTCCAAAGAGGAACATTTTGTAGCTTAAATGGAGAGATTGTAAATTTGTACTAAAGAAAGTTTTGAACCTAGTAACATGTTATTATTCATTAACTATAAGCATAAGCTATATAGCCAAATCACCAACTTTCTAGTGTTCTTTTTTTCTTAGCTTATATTATCTATTATCTATCAAGTTTTTCTTTGACTAAGCAAACAAGTCCAAAAGCTTCCATCCCTTTATATGTATTCCCTTACATGAATTTAATAATAGTTTCTAGCCCTTCTAGGCATTCTAGTTGCAATGTTAAGTTTTCTTGTTAACATATTTTGGTGTTCTCATTAAGATACTTTAAATTAGTCCAATAAGTCTAGAGAATCACTTTTTTTAATAAGAAAAATTCTGCTCTATAGTTGTTATTTAGAAACATGTGAGCTTCCCCTTAGTACAACATGTTCATGGCAATCTTAATGCTATTCCAAGAGCTCTTAGATAAAATAAACATCTTTCTAGTAATTGCTCTATAATAAACAACACTCATGAGAATTGTTGAAGCCTCCCCAATCTAGTCTTATACTCAAAACTTTGTCCTATAACTCATTTTTTAACTTATTCTAGTTGGGCACCTCACTACAACATATATGACATCTCAATTAGTAAACTCATAATGGAAGCTCCTCCATCAAAAAGCTATCTTACACCTCCCATAAGTCATGTTCACCACTTTAAAAGGAAATCAACCTTAAGTTGGGCACCATGTCAATGACATTCATCTTAGGACTTCTTAGTTTCTTATTTAAACAAATAATTTGGAATAAGAACTTACTAGCATTTTTTGGGGTGCTAAAGCAAGCATCTATATTCATGGATATAGATTAGTGGTTCTTTTGTGACTCACTAAGTAAGGTATTAAGCTGGCAAAATACTATTGGTCACCATGATAGAGATGATAATCAATTTAGTCATCATGATTTGACCATATGCGCAAAGAACTCTTTGAGGCATCAACATGATTAAAATTATTAGCTAGATCATCATGGCCCCAATAGGACCTACAAGAATATGACCATCAATGCTCTAGTTCAAAGCATTTATTGTTTGAATTCAACATGAGAATGTAAGAAATATTCACAATGATTTTGAAGAAAGACTGCTTCTTGAGACCTGCATTACTCTAATACATCCCTTAGAGTAATGGTAGCTTTTATAGATGCTTATATTATAAAAAAATTAGAATAGTACAAAGGAATGTTGCATTTTATAGGCATTGTTAGAAAAATTTTTTGAACAAAGGTCTTTGAAGTAGTTCCTAGTAATATTAGTGCACCTTTCATTGGTAACTTAGAGGCATAATAACTAGTGAAGCTTAATGAGTAATGACCACTATCACTTATTGACTAGTTTAGTAAAAATGGTGTGCACATCATTAGACACCTTGACACCATCATTGCGTGCATTGATGTTGGGGCAACATAGTGTTAGATCCTATAGTAAATGT
Source organism: Cymbidium sinense (assembly GCA_021442155.1). Classification (NCBI taxonomy): domain Eukaryota; kingdom Viridiplantae; phylum Streptophyta; class Magnoliopsida; order Asparagales; family Orchidaceae; genus Cymbidium; species Cymbidium sinense. The sequence goes on from CM038225.1 coordinate 65,066,537, forward strand.
ATTTTAGGATAAATTATATCAAAAACTTAATTTCTTTTGATTTCTTCTCTTTTTCACATATGTTAACATGTCTTCCATCAACAATTCTTATAATAATGATCATAAGCCGTCTCTTCGCACCCATTATGCCTTATTGGGCATTAGCGGGGTCTTGTAACCTACAAAAGAAGCATAAACACATATTACATATACACATTCAAACTAATTTTATTGCACATTCACAATCAGGTTCTAATTTCACCACTCTTTTCTAAAATTGATGAGAAGGCTACAGCTTCATTATGAGATACTGATATAGTCGAGTATGACAATTTGAATTGCTTCCTTCTTCTTTAGTTTCTTTTGATATAAAATAAGTATTCCATCCCAATGGTGGAACAAGTACTTTAAATACAAGCCAAGCCTTTGAAAAATTCTTTGGTAGCTCTCCAATGTATGCCTTGACATAAAAATTCCTTATTTTTATGGTTGTATTGTCCATCACAATAAGTTGAGACTCAATAGCATTTCCATCAGCATCCCGTACAACAAACTGGTTATCATTAACAGAAAGCTTTTGCTGCCTTTCTAGTATTAACCTTCAAGTCTCCATCGTTAATCAATAGCATTCCAACTATATCAAACCCTTTTATGAGTAATGTCCTGATATCATCTGCTTCGTGGTTGAAGTCAGGGGTTATTCCGAAGTACTCCTGAGCTCCACTATAAGAAAGTCGGAATCCGTCATGACTTCATCAAAGATAAGGAGAGAATCTACTTCCTTGGTGATTTGGCACAAGGAAGTAAGGAAATCTGCTTTGGCACAATGAATCCAACATTTATGACAACTTGTTCAATTATTATAGCAACAATCTCTTCTTTATGGCTCTCAAAAAGATTATTCACAATCTCCATGTCATCATCCGATGGAAGCCCCACTATAGTCCCATGAGCTTTCACCAAATTGAAGATGTTTTCCATATTTTTCAGTTGGTCAAGGAATTTGAGTTAAAGGCATCAACACTCCACTTTCTTTTCTCTATGAAGTGTCCATAGCCTCCCAACTCAAAGAACTAGAGAAGATAAGAAACTGCTTGCAGATTATAATGAGAATCTTTTTACTAAACTGAAGCTGTTTGCTTGTAGGTAGAAGGAATGGCTAAGAAAGTGGTGACCATTGCCTACAGATTTTGAGCAGAGAAGGTACTCGAAGGCTTGTACTATGATTTGATTCAGTCATTATTTGAACTTTAGGTGCTTCGATCTACTTTGATTTTGTCAATTTGGTTTCTTCCATGCAAACCCGAAAGAGAGAGAGAGAGAGAGAGAGAGAGAGAGAGAGAGAGAGAGATCAGTTTTGGCATTGCTTTAAGATAGACTGGAAGTTTTCATTTGGCCGGGAGTAGGGCAAGTAGAAGAGAAAGGGGTTTCCGATCAAGCCAATGTCGTAGAGGGGAACAATATGAGAATGTCATTTTTCATTCCTCCTTTTTTTTTTTGAATCCCCCGTTAATTATAATCAAGCAAAAAATGGTTTGGAGGGAATAGTTTGACCTAGGAGATGGTGGAAGTAGGGGAAAAAAAGGAACAATTGAGGAGTTGTGCTTTTTGAAGGAAATCGAATGAAGAGAGGGGAGAAGGGAGGGAACAGTTGCTCGTAGTTTTTTTTCAATTTTTTTTTTTTGAAATAATATGAGGGGTCAACCCAATGCCATAATAACAAGTTCACCATTTTGAAAGTTTACTCTTAACATGATGCCCACACACGTTAACAATGGTGTGATCTCCTAAGCTAATTAAAACAAGTATATCAATGAAATTTTAGGATCATTCCAAGGAGGAAAATTTTGTAGATTAAATGGAGAGATTGTAAATTTGTACTAAAGAAAGTCTTGAACCTACTAACATGTTATTATTCACTAACTATAAGCATAAGATATATAACCAAATCACTAACATTCTAGTGTCCTTTTTTTCTTAGCTTATATTATCTATTATCTATCAAGTTTTTCTTTGACTAAGCAAACAAGTCCAAAAGCTTCCATCCATTTATATGTATTCCTTACATGAATTTAACAACAGTTTCTTGCCCTCCTAGGCATTCCAATTGCAATGTTAAGTTTTCTTATTAACATATTTTGGTGTTCTCATTAAGGTACTTTAATTAGTCCAATAAGTCTCATAGAGATTCACTTTTTTTTTAATAAGAAAAATGCTGCCTCTATAGCTGTTATTTAGAAACATCAATGAGCTTCTCCTTAGTACAACATGTTAATAGTAATCTTAATGTTATTCCAAGAACTCTTAGATAAAATAAACATCCTGCTAGTAATTGCTCTATAATAAACAACACTCATGAGCATTTTTGAAGCCTCCCCAATCTAGTATTATACTCAAAACTTTGCCCTAGAACTCATTTTTTAACTTATTCTAGTTGGGCACCTCACTACAACCTACATGGCATCTAAATTAGTAAACTCATAATGGAAGCTCCTCCATCAAAAAGCTATCTTGCACCTCCCATAAGTCGTGTTTACCACTTTAGAAGGAAATAAACCTTAAGTTGGGCACCATATCAATGGCATTCATCTTAAGACTTCTTAGTTTGTTATTTAAACAAATAATTTGGAATAAGAACTTACTAGAGCATCTATATTCATGGATATAGATTAGTGGTTCTTTTGTGACTCACTAAGTAAGGTATTAAGTTGGCAAAATACTATTGGTCACCATGATAGAGATGATAATCAATTTAGTCATCATGATTTGACCATATGCACAAAGAACTCTTTGAGGCATCAACATGATTAAAATTATTGGCTAGATCATCATGGCCCCAATAGGACCTACAAGAATATGTCCATCAATGCTCTAGTTCAAAGCATTTATTATTTGAATTCAACATGAGAATGTATGAAATATTAACAATGATTTTGAAGAAAGATTGCTTCTTGAGATCGGCATTACTCTAATACATCTCTTAGAGTAATGGTAGCTTTTAGAGACACTTATATTAGAACAAGAATGAGAATAGTACAAAGGAATGTTGCATTTTAAAGGGATTATTAGAAAAACTTTTTGACAAAAGGTCTTTGAAGTAGTTCCTAATAATATTAGTACACCTTTCATTGGTAACTTAGAGGCATAATAACTAGTGAAGCTTAATGAGCAATGACCACTATCACTTATTGACTAATTTAGTAAAAATGGTGTGCACATCATTAGACACCTTGACACCATCATTGGGTGTGTTGATGTTGGGACAACATAGTGTTAGAGCCTATAGAAAATGTATTTAGGGTAAATTATATCAAAAACTTAATTTCTTTTGATTTCTTCTCTTTTTCACATATGTTGGCATGTCTTCCATCAACAATGCTTATAATAATGTTGGCATAATATGGGCAATAATTAATAAGTATGAGGTGATGTGCAACCTCATCGAAATATGCAACTCATTAAATGTTATCTTCCAATAGTTGGTTAAGGATGCAGGGATAAATTCCAAAAACTTTATCAAGCAAACTACAATATCACTAACTTTATTAGAAATTAAAAGGGGTTCAACTTTAGTATGTCAAGAGATAGTAAAAACAAAAGAAAATGTTGTGATACTTCGAGCACCCTTAGCCCACAACACTAGATTTAGGAGACTGCTCCTTAACTTTCATGCCATCATTTTAATCTATTATCTCTACTTAAAATTTCTAACTCCAAATGGCCTTAAATTGACATGAGGATCAAATTAACATGAAGGAATTTGGAGACCTTTCAAAAATTCCACCTTAAGATTGTGTAGAATAATATATGGTTTGGTGAGAAATAGAATGAACAAAAGATCATAGACATTAGGGTGGTGGGAGACATCATGTAGGTTTTAACATCCTCTTTAACAACTCTGAATAAACTTTATAAATCATCTTTGCATGCTAAGTTTTGTATGTCATCAATCATGTTCACCTCTAAAAATTAATGTTGATGTTTTTCTTGGGAACTTGCAAAATGCTAAGCATAAGCCTACAAGTTAGTGCTTATTAACTTCATATCCAATAGGTAGCAAGTCATATGATAAAAAAAAATGAAAAGATTATTAATAAGTTTATTATGTTGTCATTTTATAGTTTAGGAAACCCAAATAGTTTTTCACTCATCAAAACTCTAAATAAATCAAAGACTTTTTAGTAGATGCTTGAATTCAAAGTAGTATTCATTAAGCTAGAAGAGCTCCTAACCTCATTGCCTATTCTTGAGACTTCCTAGTTTAATAAAGTTATATAATTATACTTAAAGTTCCATAAAATGGTTATCAATTTAGTGCTTATGCATGAATAATGAAATCATTAGTGCCATGTATACTACATTTTTACATTATCAATAATCTAAATAAAAGGTAACATCTCATGGATAAATTATTGTTAAATGTTATTATGATATTTTTAAAGATTAAATCCATACTGCTAGACACATCCTATCAAAATGATGACCAATCCAACCAGCAAACAATGATATAGAGACCATATATTTTCAATTAATCAAACTCGATGAATGTGATATCAACATGTTCCTCATTTGACTATCAAAGCTTAAGTTTTGGCCAATTTTATCCTAGTCAGTCCTAGAAAAGAAATGTCACAATAAATAATAGGTATAAGTCAATTATATATGAGTACTATTTATTGATGAAGCCTTTAGAGATAATAATAATAGAATTAGATAATTGTTAACTAGTATATAAAATATGACCATTATGTACAACAATTGGCTTAGATTCAATGCAGTAAACAACCTTCCGAGGGTGAGGTTAACTATAAAAATATAAATATTGGTGTTGCATCCTTACTCATAGTTGGTGTTCAACCAAATCTATATGACCAATGCATCAATTAATCATATATTAGCCAAGTACTCATAGGAAATTTCCAACAAAGGAGTCCTCTTTCAACTAATTTGAAATATATGATACAACAAGACAAGTGCATTATTGACTTAATAGTCAAGTATAGAAACCTACATATACCAACTAAAGAAAATCATCCCATCAATTGAGAAGCCTAAAATGATGTTATGAAATAAAAAAAAATTAGTGTGTCAAAGATATCAAGTAATTATGATCATGTATGATTATTATGGCACTATGCAAAGATGTATTTCATCTTAAATGGGGTTATCTTAATAAAATGTTCTTTTGGAATTTCATTATACTACCTTGAATAACCAAAGTGCAAAAAGTGCTAGAAGAGGTTCATTTCAAGGAATATAACAACTATTCAACTGATGAGGTCCTAATAAAGATAATTGTGCAATAATGTACTATTTTTGGCTATTCTATCTAAGGAATGAAATTTATAAATGAGAGAGAGAGAGAGAGAGAGAGAGAGAGAGAGAGAGAGAGAGAGAGAGAGAGAGAGAGAGAGAGAGGAGACCATAATATGATGTATGAAGTATTAAACCTAGTTGACTCATCTGTCTGTCCTAAAAATAGATGTAGACTAGATAAAAGAATCACTTACATTTATGTGTTCTTTTTTTTTTTCTTCATAGCATATCTAATTTATATTTGATGTTTAAAATTTGAAAGCCCTTTTTTTCTTTTAACTTTATTCTTATATATCATAAATATAGGGAGTGTTATGTGGTTCTCACAATAATTCACAGTACAAAGTTAATTATTCACATTCACTTTAATGATAATTATCTCATATAAAGCTTTATATAATTTATTATTTACTTAAATGTCAAAATGAACTTAAGATCATCTTAAGGTTTCATTATAATGTAACTTAACAACATTTTGGGCATAAGATAAAATAATTTTTGGATGTATTGATCTAACATAAAGCACATGATGATTGCTTAGGGAATCCAATGAGGACATTAATTAACTAATATACCTTTTTTACACTTTCAAGATTTTTAATGGAAACCATCTTGTACAACATCAATGATCTAAAATCCATGCCTTTGAGCCTATCATTAATTACTTTTTAATATTTGAGTTTTTATTTGCACTTTATAATTATTATTTTTTACTTTTAAAAATTTATATATTTATCCATGACTTTGTATCCCCCTTAAAAAAATAAACTTTCATTATTAGATGAAAAGAATTCCTTACTCATAAGAAGTGTTTGTGTCACTATTAATAGATTAAATGAAGCCATGAATGTGTTGATAGCCTTTATGCTTGTTGACCTCACTTTTAGTGAGGTTGACAATCCTCTTAGACCCAGGATTTGATCTAGGCACTAAGGCTCTGTTAACTTTGAGAGGTTAACAATCACCTTAATTTAAGTAATTAGGATATCAAATATTAGATTAAGAACTTTCTAATTAGACATTTAATATACTAAAATTAGTAACTAGGTACAATCCAAACTAGGCCAAGAATGGAAACAATAAATCAAAGTGAAATTAAAATCATAATTTAAAATTAAAATTAAATTAAACATATTAAGTGAAACTTAAGTAAGCTTAGTGGACTCTATAAGAACTGATCTGACCCACTTGGACAAAGTGAGTCCAATCAAAATCAAATTAAATATAATTTAATAAAAACTTAAATTGGAATCTAAATTCAATTGAGCCTAGATTGCGTCAATTAGCATGGTCGACCCAATTGACCATATTTAAGCTCAAAATCATCTAGGTCATTAAAAAATTAATTAAAATCAAAATAAATTTCAACTTAAAACAAACCGATGCATAAAATTAATGTATAAACATAAACAAATATAAAACTAAATTCATGCGGGATATAAATGGCTAGCTAGATCATTTGACCTAATTTGACTCATGTGGGCCCCATTAAACTCATATAAAATTTAACTAGAATAAAATCAAACAAGCTCACATAAATGCTTAAAATCATCATATTATCTTATTGAAAATTAATCTAATCTTAATTTGGGCCTGATTTGACCTTTAAGGCCATTTGACCCAAATTAACTCATGTGGATCCCAATAAACCTAAATCAAAGTTAATCAAAATTAAATCAAAGTAAACTTACCTAAATCTTAGAACCATTGAGTAAACTCACTTAAAATTAATTTAAGCTTAATTTGAGCATAATTTGACCATTGGACCTTATTGAACCCAAAATAACCAATTGGGCTATTTAATCCAATTTGATTTATTTAGGTCAAATTGAGTTGATTTAGGCTTAAGTTGAATCAAATTAATTAATCATAAGTATTATAAATAATTAATTTAATATAATTTAAACTTAATCATAAATCAATTAGACAAATAAGACTCGTTGACTCAACCCAACTCAATTTAAGTTAAGTTGAGTCAACTTAAGTCTTAACTTAAAATGAGTTCTCTCGCCTTCCCAAAACTTTAACTAATAAAGAAAATGACATGCGAAATATAAGAGAATAAAGAAAGAGGGAGATGAGCATGATAAACATGGAGAAAAAAAAAAGAGAGTTTTATACACACTTCTTTTTTTTCTTCTAAACATATTAAAAAAACACACACGCACACTTCCAATTGAAAGAAAACCTCTCCCCCTCTCTCTCGTGCCTCCTAAGTTTGAGAACCACCAATTTCTAGCAGCGGTGGTGTACGTTTATTAGAGCATTCCATAAGGAGGTAAAGGGAAGATCCGAGGAGATCTTCTAGCATCCACCACATGAAGTTCGGTGAGATAACTTCTCTAAACTTTAGATTAACCATAGGTATTTGTAATTGATGAAAAATTTGTGTGAATCTAAGATTTTCTCTATATCCCATTGCACTTTCTTTCTTTCAAATTTTCAATACAAAATGAAGTGATTTTTGACTTAAATCATCAGAAGATTGTGAGATCCGGTGATGTTTGGGGTAGATCCCATCCATCCAACCTTTTGGTCTTCCTCCCATGAGGAAGATGACCATCGGACAACAATCATACTTGGACAGAATGGATGGCCATTAAATCTCATTTTTAATTTATTCCACTAGATTTAACTCAAAACTTTAAAAAAAATCATTAAAAATATAATACTTAGCCAAAAAAAATATAAATAAGCTTTATGGATTTTTCTTCTCAAGAGAAATTCAATGAATTTAAAATCCCCAAATTTGGTTGTATATTTTAGGAATAATTAAAGTGTTACTAAATTATATTTCTCTAATTACTCTTAAAATACTAAACCTATCTAGTTAAAATTTTCAGAAAAAAACTTAATATTATTACCTACTTATCATTAAAATTTAAGTTAAATAATCCTTCTAGTTTAAGAGATATTAATTTTTGAAGTTAATTGGCTAATTTTAAATAAATAAATAATTTAAATTATAAAAATTATGAAAATTCATCAAAATAATTCAAATCACTTTAATAAATATCAAAGATCTTACAAGATTAATTAAACCCTCTATAGCACACTAAATCACAAAAAGAATTAAATTAGGATTTAATTAAGCATTAATTAATCACTTTAATTACACATAAATTATAACTAATTATAAAAAAATCTAAAAAACATTTAAATAAACTCTCTATGGAAAGTTTAGATAGAGGAGAATCCAAGAAAAATAAAAGCCTTAAAATTTATGAAGTGTATAATAATTAATTAGGGTTTAAAGTTTTACTTAATTGATATAATTAGGCCATAATCACTTGCTTGATTTGCACTTGAAATTTGGTATGATTGTCTTATGGGATGACTTTTGCCTCTCATTATTATTTCAAGCTAATTTGCTAAGTAATTTTGGAGATCAAATTTCAAACCTAAATAATTAGTCATTATTTAAAATAATTATGAAAATTATATTATATATTAATAGTAGGGTAATTAAGGCTAATTACTATCTTGATTATTTCTAAAAATTATTCTAAAAGTTTTATTTACTTAATTAAATTATTAATTATCCTAAAATTTAAAAAAATTCATAATTATTAATATAGACCTCTAGAAATTTTGACGACACCCCCTTTGTGCTCAACTAATAATAAGCTTTTCAATAAAGTCAAAATCCCTAATTAGTTTGGGGTATTTTGAGTGTAATTGATGATTTTGGGTTATCCCTATTTCTTTAGTTAATCTCTAATTATAAGCCAATTGCATTAAATTTTTAAGACATATTTATGCTTTTTTTGTAAATATTTTATAATTTTTGGGCTTATATTTAGGGCTTAATTGAATTTATGGACTCTTTTGAGCTTATTTGATTAAGTAATTAATTAATCTTAATTAATTCATAAAAATCATCTAAATCACTTAATGAATAGAGTTGGGCCAAGGAATAACTTTAATAATTTTCTCTCCTCATTAGAATTAAATGATTTAAATTTTAAAAAATCAACCCTTAGTAAATTTGATCATGCTTAAGAGTGCTTATCTTCATGTGAATAACCTTATGAATTAAAAACTCCAAATAGGTTATGTGATGATATTTAATTACTTTATTTCATTCATTCATAAATTTATCTTTCATATATTTCATGCATTCATATTTTAAAAATAAATAAAATATTTCAATTAATTACATATTTTGAATTAAATAGTATGACTATTATCACTAGTAAATCTTAAATTATTTTCTTAACTAATTAAAAAATATCTATTAATCTAAATATAAATCAATATAAATAATTAAAATTTAAATTTAAAATCTTATATGTATGAACTACAATTTGAAAGGTATATAGCCAAAACAATTGCAGGACAACTAAGAATGCGCCTGATATCTCGTCAGATAATAATGACATATATCTTGAAATTTGCGGTGAACTACATATTAAGGTTAAATTATTTTCACCTATATATTTGAACATCTTAAAATTTTCATTATTTTCATAATTTCATAATTTCATAATCTTAAGATGATCTTAAGTTCATTTTGACATTTAAGTAAATAATGAATTATATAAAACTTTATCATTGTAAAATAGATGTACTTTTATGCAACCTAAGTTACAGCACAATTCAATAGAATTAATTAGTATCATTGTAAAATTATGCCTATCATTAAGATCTTTAAATTATAATTTGTCTAATTTTATCATCAAAATGATAATATAATATTATATGTTAAATTAAATTTTATTTCTAATTTAATCTAATACAAACAGTATTTCATATTTAATGCATAAAAAATAGTTGATGGATTAAATGCAATAGAAGGAACATGCATACATCCAAGTTGATATGACGTGGAGATGACCATTACAAAACGCTAAAAAGCTATGGTCTAGGGCTGAACCAGGAATGTGAACATGTTCTCCTCTCCACTTATGCTGTCCACATCCCTACAAAATCGCCCGTCCTCTGCTTTCTCATCGACCATAAAAGCCTGCTATTCTTGATAGTCTTCGACTTTGCGTTTTCTTCTTTGTTTTGCCAATCTCCGCTTCCTTCCATTATCGCTTGAATCCTCCGATTCAACCTGGCCGACCCAAGGTTCGTCCTTTTCTCTCCGTTCCTTTCCCCTTACTTTCCTGCATTTCTTTTCGGTTTTGAGAGCTAGGAGTTTTTTGGCTACCTGATTTGTTCAATTGATCTATAGTGATCATGAGACAACAAAATGGTGAAGCTAAGTTGTGTAATGCTTGTTAGGTGCATAATCTGTATTTGTAAACCAATCATAAATTTCTTTTCTTTTTTTTTTTTGCACCTAAAGTATACATTTTTTATTAAGTTTTCTCTGTTGTGCGAGATTTGGTGTCCTTTCTACGGGTTTATGTTATTTTCATATTATGTGAACATTGAACTCATGTGTTTTATGGTTGGGGATTTTGTTAATCAGCTGTAGAAGGCTGCAACTGTAAGAACTAGAATGAAAATTTATTAAGTTGATTCATCTGAGTAATGGCAATGGAAAAACTTGCAGGTAGATATGAACCCTCTCTCTTTGTTAGTTTTCACCACTACTACCTTTTTTTTTTTTTCCTATTAACGTGCTAATTCTATTGGTGTAATTCTTAATATGGAAGAAAAGTTTGTAACTTGCACAGTCCCAAAAAGTGTTATGTTTAGCTATTGGCTAAATGAGAAGGTGAGTCTGGAGAAATGGTTAGGTTTCCTCCATTGAAATATGAAAGTAACTGGTTCCTGATGCAAAGACAGTTTATCTACAATTCCATCGATCTTACTAGATCGACCCTCAAGAAGATGAAGCCTTATTGGTTCTCTCTTTAGATATCCTAATTTGCTCTATTTCTTCTATTTACTCTTAGCTTCTCTCGGTTATGCCTCTACCAAAGGACTCTTAGTACATGATCTTTATCACTCACTTCTTTTCTCTGATTTCAACTGAGCATTTAATAGGAGCAAGTAAAGAATAAAAAAACACCAAAGGATACACAAGATAAAATTAGTTTTAGTCATAAAAAAACTAGCTACACCAATGACAACAAGAATACATAAAACTTTAAGCATTAGATTAAACTTTTAAGACCTTGATTCAAATATTGTTAACAATCTCCACCTAAATCAAAATATTAGACATGTTTCTATGAAACCCTTTTTAATAAGTATGTCTCCCAACTTAAAGAAAAGTTGAGCAATGTTGGAATTTGGTTTCATGCACTACCTTAGTCAATATATTTATAGGATTCTCATATGTGTGCACTTTTTGAATATTAACTATATCTTCAGTTATAACTTGCTGGATGAAATATAAACTTATATCAGTGTACTTTATTTTTCAATGAAATACTTGATTCATCATTAGTTGAATTGGCAATCTAATCATGACATTATATTATATTTTTTTAATTTCTTGTTCACTATTTCATCTTGCAGTCCTTTCATCTAAATGCCTTTCTTTATAACCTCAAAACCAACCATATATTCTACTTTTGTTGTTGATAAACAGCACATTATTATGTATTAATCTAAGCAATGGTCTATGTTCAGGTTGTCAGCATCATTAGAATTCACACACATTGCAATATGTTGTATGCCTTAGTTTTTTTTCTAATAAGTTAACTCTAGATCAACTAACCCTTTAACTATTTGAAGATCCACTTGACAGCTCTCCAATGTTTTCTCTTAGGATTAACCATGTATCTACATGTCTTACATGTCATATATGTTAGTCTAGTACACACCATAAAGCATAAGATTGCTAACTACACTAGCAATACCTCTAATCTTCTTTACTCGATGGTATAATTACATAACTAAAAGCTTGAATTGGACAAAGGAGATGGAATAGATTTGGTAGTATCCATTCCAATTAGAATCTTCTAAATATACTTGCTCTGCGATAAGTATAGCAGGCCTTCCTTTCCATCACTTATGATGTCATCCTAAGTATTCATAAAGCTTGACAAATCCTTCATCTCAAACTTATTGTTTGGTGATTCCTTAAATTTGCTAATACTAGTAATGAGCATATCCATACTTTTCAATAGTGTGTGTGTGCGCTCTCGCGCACATGCATGTTATTTTGGTGCGTTATATTGCTCCATACAGATAGCGCTACGTCATGTCATGCATCATGGGGCACGTCATTTTGTATCATTGACATATGAGCATATCATCAACATACACAAGCAAACATAACGCTATTTTTTAAAATCTCTTAAATTAGATGTACATTTCAAAACCACTTTTCATTATAAGAATTCTCATTCCAACCTACTCAACATCTAGAATATTATTCTTGTTTTTACTATATCCACTTCCAACCCTTAATCCTTATGTTCAGTGATTTATTCTTTTCTAGTGATTTTATGTTCTTGCTCATTTGTTTTTAGAAACTTCTCACATTATTGTTCACTTCTTCATTATATGATTTCAGCTTCTTTATCAGTTGCTTAGCAATGGTAAGAGCGATATAGTTAAATCTATGAAATCTAATAATTTAGGTGCCTTTTTTATTTTTGATTCTTTCAACTCTCTCTATATTATAGTTTTTTCTCAAGTCAATCTATTATTCCCAAATAGTAACATTTTTTTGATGATTATTACTATTGCCTTCTTTTTTATCTTTCGCTTCATGTTCATTTGATTTAGCTCATCACCCCTTTGTAATTCCACTACCTCATTAGTGCTAACCATGTTGCCTTTATCCTTTTCTTTAGTACGACTAATCATGATTTTATGTGCATTAAAGATGATATCTTCGCTAGTAATACACTTGGATTCTATTTCATTTATTACCCAACATCTAAGCCCTTTGATTCCCTTTTAATCTTCTAAAAGTAAAATATTTTGAATCTCAGCTCCAATTTTTTTTAATTCATGACATAAATCATATAATTCCAAAATTGTTAGATTACTATAGTATCTTTTTTTCCTTGTTCAAACTTTGTCATGAATTTGAAGATCAAGAGCCATAAATACATTTTATTCACCAACTAATATGGAATACTAATTGGTCTATCCTAAAAACTTTTATTCATTTCTTTGCAAATGATAGCATGCAACAAACTTTCTCTTGCAAAGCTTCGTTCATCCTCATAATTGTATAATTTCATTCAGATGTCCATGTAATTGTCTTATATTTTAGAACATTCATGCTGTCTTTATAAAACTCAATAAGCTACTATCAAGATATCCTAATGATTATTTGTCCTCAATCTCTTTCTTTTTTTTTTTTTGCTAGTTTGATTTTTAGCTAAAGCATTTCATTGTTTGAATGTCTTAAAAGTCTTTTATTTATGTTTCAGTCCATAAATCTAGACTTTCCTTGAGAAATTAGATAAGAAGATCAAATATTTTTAGTAGGTCTCTAAATATCAAAATATATGTAATCAACAATCTCTTTGATATTATGTTATCTTATACTAAATTTTTTCATAGTTTGTTTCTCAATGCTTACAAAAATCAATCTTATCGATACTGTCATTGTCAATGACTTTTTGTATATAAAAAACCATCCAGACCCTTTTAACCAACATGACTTAGTTATATGCATCTATTGACCGAGTCATATTTTCCCCCAATAATGAATACAAACCATTTTGTTTTATCCCTCCATTGCTACAATTGAACCATGATCAATTTTAAACTTATTCTCATAGCTTTAAAATTGCAATCTATATATCCAATGTATCAAGAGAGTAGATTTCTTTTAATTTTGGCACATATTTTACTTTAGGAAGAGTCATAATCACTCTATCTTTCATCTTTTTATTTTTATTTTTATTTTTATTTATTTATTACCTACCTAAGTCCGTAAGGTGGAACTTTATTAATAGTGTAAGTGAGATTCAAATTCAAAATCATGACAATAGCTTCCAAGGCTCTTACCAATCGGACTAATTAGTACCCATTCTATTTTCACCTTGATTCTCATAGTTTTAATTTCAATAATTTTACAAAAAAAGAATCGTATTTACCTTCATACAATTAAATTTTCTATATGATTTAAACCGGTGCTTTCGGAGAGTTATACAAAATCAACAATTTGAATCCATTATTCAATGATTATATTAAAATAATTGGGACTGCCAAAATTTTAGTCATAACTATCTGATGCTAACGAAGCATCCTCAAATTCATGCCCTTTTCCCATATTTTCTTATTTTATTTAAGATTATTTTTCTTGTAATGCATTTGCAATATCAAAAAGATCTGAATTTGGTCATAGATTTCGACCTTGATTTGAATTTCTTTTACACTTTTCTTTCTTCTTAGGTCACCTCTAACATTTAAACCTAGAGCTCCCTTTGATTTTTTTAAAATCTTTGTTCCTATTTTCTTAGATTTCAAACTCTTTAAACCTCTTCTAATGGCAGAGGCTCTTGAGCATATTCCATTGTCTCAACAAAGTGTGAATATGATTTAGGCAATAAATTTAAAGTGATGATAGCCTGATCCTCACCTTCCACCTTGACCCCAAGATTCTCAAAATATATGATAAACTCTTTGTAATCATTCATATTAGCATCTGATCTTTTTCCCCCAGTCATCTAATCCTAAATAGTTTACCTTCATTGTGAATCTTATTTTACAAATTCCTAGTCATATACATCTGTTATAATTTTAATTAAATTTTAGTAATATTTTTTTATGAGCCTCACAACGATCAAATGCTACACTAACATATTATATGCTAACTCCTTGATTTCTACTGGTTCCGTTTGCATCCGAAGGATTCGGCAAATTCCTTTCTCGTTCCAAAGTTGTGGGTACTATCATTTGGACAAAAATAGCTTTCATATATTTCCTCCAAATATAGAAATCGATTTAACCATTAAATATTTTTTAACTTAACTTTATAAGCCCCCATTCTTAAAAATTTCTACTCCAAATTAAAAATAATAATTTATAGTCAATTGTTATGTGGCATATATTGCTTAGAAATGGCACACAAAAGGACAACTATTTCAAACATACCTAGCATCTTTTGTCAGCTAAAAACTAGTGTTAATAAAAGTGTGCTTCAAAGTACAGTTTGGTGGTGAAACAAAGCTATGATTTGGCCTTGCACATTACTTGCATGTGTTGTGCAAGCTCATAACAAAATTGTACGTGCCACACGATTTAATCGCATTGCATTGTTGCATTATACACTTGGCTCCATATCATAACAAAATCCTGATTCAAATTGTATGATTTGTAGCACTTCTACAATTATTATGCACGATGGTCGCTATTTGTTACTGTTTCTCAGTCATTAAGTTGTCATGGCTCATGATTCTCCATTCTTTTCTGTTAGAGCTATTTTTTTCTCGGTGGTTCTTTTTATTACTCTCTATTGTCAGCTAGCTTTCTTATACACTTTTCACTAGTTTTTTTTATTGGTGCTAGCAACTTTTTGCTTATAACCTTCTTCTCGAAAATGCTTCTTGATATCTCATATTCACACTTTCTCTCGCTTCATACTTCCTGACCTCTCGGTCAATTCTAACCACTTAATCTCATGATTGTTTTGACTTTATTATTTAACTATTAATTATATTTATTGAAAATTATTTGTTGATGTGGCTTAATTTTGGTTGATTAGAAAATGACCTATTATATCCACATAATCTATGGATATATGATAATTCTACTTACTTTTGCACCATGTCTTTACATCTTGAAACTATTAATTTCTTTTTTTTATTAGAATATAAATTATTATTATTATTATTATTATTATTATTATTATTGTCATTATTATTATTAATTGTCCTCAAGATATGAATGATATGCTTCTTTTCTATGTTTTACAGAGGTTAACTTACAAATGGATATTGCAGGCTTGCACCTGATATATGTGATTGGCATTTTATCCTGCTGGTTGAAAGAAGCTCTTCAGTCCAAGTTTCTTGCCATCTGAAGTCATCCAATGTTTGGAGAATCTGCCGTATTTTTGAGGGTCGCTCCCTCGATTATGGTTAATGTCGGCGACGATTAAGATTGCAATGACTATGGAGCGGGGTTATTATTCTAGCTAGTCATTTTGGTACAGGGTAGTAAGTATTGTGAATCTGGTTATTTTTCAACAATTGTCAAAAGTATCTTAGTTGCACCACAATAAGACACAACCTCACTTGCTTGAAGATTATTTCTTTATTTTAATTATGATGGTTAGGTTCTCCTGTTTCCCTCCCCCTGTCAACAGATCAAAGGTATGCTCGATTTTTTTTTTTCTTTTTTATGATGTTCAAGTTCAAATACTTTCAAGTGCTGAACATACTTATCTTTCTGTCTGCAGAAAGTAGTTCAAAATTCTGTCGGGAAGCTGCTTGCAGATTTTCAAAGCGTGACTGAGGATCCATCATTAAAGCTTGCTGCAGGATCTATGGATTCAAATCCAATAATTGACAGTAATTCGTCCAGTAATACTGCGGACCAAAATATATCTCCATGCGAAAAGGAATGCTGGCAATCAGATGATCTCAATGCCAAGCGTACTGATGCTAGCGATGTGATAATTCAGACTGTACAGATCAAAAAGAGTCATTCACTTGGCAACATGATGGAGAAAGAAAGTGGTTTCTCTGGAGATGATATCATGGGGAGCGTTGATATTGATCACGGCTTTTCAGGTGAATACTTGAATGATTGGAATATGAAGGAAGTTAGGGAGTCCTTTGGTAATGCTATTTCTTCTGAGATCAATCACCATGAGAATGATGGAAACAGTTATCGTAATAAGAATAAGGAAAATGATTCGATTAAATCCCGTGATTTGCTTACAGATTCCATGCGTAATGAATCTCTGTTCTCGTTTGAAATTTTAAAGCATTCTAATCAAGACCAGCATGCTGATATTGCCGACCAGACTGCTGATCGTATTGCCATGTCAAGGTGCTCATCCAAAAAACTTCAAACTTTACCAAGATCATGTTCTGTGACCAACTTCAAGGTTACCGTCCCTGAAACCAATGAAGATGCTCTAAGATATAGTCGTAAGTTTCGCAGAGTCTCGTTCCTATTCGGATCTGAATAACTTCAGCAGATTAGGAGCAGGATTTCAAAATTGGGGAAGAAATTTTGATTCTGCCATCAACATTGAGAAAAATATCATTGTTCCTCCCTCTTGTGTGAAGCCAAATTCTGATTTTGGCGAGAAAGATCCTTGTTATCCTTGTGCAAAAGTGGAAGGTCTCGGTTTGGTTAGAAGTGAAATGGTTCGCTATCATGATATTGATGGTAAATTTTGATCGTGAAGTTTGATTTGGGTAAAAAAAAGCTGATTACAGTTCAAAAATCATTTGTTATGTTCATTTTGCAGATGAATTCAGAAAATTAGATGCAAAAGATGCTGAGATCAAACAGAGCTACCAACTGGAAACTTCTCATTACAATTGGGACCAACTGACCCCAGAGGAATTTAGCATGAAGAGAGTCGAACATTGGATAAGCCAGATCGACATCCGTGATGATTTTATTGTCGAAGAACCAGGAGAGTACTCCGCCAATGTTTCCAAGGAGGATCCTGAAATAAGTGTGGAACCTAGGAAACCTGATGCTAGAAATATCCAAGCCATGGAAGTGCCTCACAATTGTATCTCATCCCTGACTCCCACACCTTCATCTGTACAGATGGCAAATCTTGGGTTGGTTACAGTCCCTGTTCTAAGTCCATTTCTCGGTTTGAGGGTGCTTAACTTATCAGGAAATGTTATAGGTATGCTGCGCTTTCTTATATCCTGTGTTGGAGTACTTGATAAAATGTTCATGATATTCTTTTGTTTGTTTTTCCTTAGTTCGGGTTATGCCAGGATCTCTTCCGAAAGGTCTCCACGCCTTGAACTTATCAAAGAATAACATATCCGCCATTGAAGGCCTACGAGATCTATCGCATCTTCGCGTATTGGACCTTAGCTATAATCGGATAGCTAAAATTGGCCATGGTATTATAATATCATTTACGATTATTTATTATTGAACGCTCTTATTTTGTTTTTATCCATGAACAAGGTCTCAGCTTTTCATGTCTCTCTGATGATTATTATCGTTTGTTCATGTAAAGGTTTGTCTTCCTGTACCTCCCTTAAGGAACTGTATCTCTCCGGTAATAAGATCAGTGAGGTTGAAGGCCTTCACCGTCTCGCCAAACTGAACATCATAGACTTGCGGTTCAATAAGATCTCTACTGCTAAAGGCCTTGGGCAACTAGCAGCTAATTACAGTTCTATGCAAGCAATAAATATCGAGGGCAATCCTGCACAGATAAACGTTGGAGATGAGCAGCTGAAGAAGTTTCTTCTAAGTCTTCTGCCTAATCTGGTTTACTACAATAAGCAGGCCATTAGGAAAGGGTCAAAAGAAGTTTCAGGCCGTGGCAACTTTCCTGCTGCTTCTCCTCACTTTGACAGAGTTATCAGAGCCGAACACAAGCTTCCGCGGCGGGCGTCGATCAACTCCAGTCTTCACAAATTGGCCATAAACCAGGGAAGGCAGAGTCCTATCGAGGCAACGTCGATGAAGCCGACCAAATACCGGCTTGTGCATGTGCAGTTGCCTCATCCTGGATCTAAAGTGACTAATCGGCATTTGGATTCTGGCAAGAAGATACTCAGTGAAGCTATGCGGCGGAGCCAAAGCACTGATGCACTTAGGAGCTATTTCAATTCCTAAGTACAAGAAATTCAGCTATGAAACTGGCAAAATGATCAGTCTACGCAGGTTCATGGAATAATAAACTGCCAGTCTCTTAATACCATTAAAGCATCTGTTTTGCAATTTTTAGTTACCTATTTATTTGTGGCAGGCCATGGCTATTGCATGGGAATGTCCTGATGCAGTAAATAAACGAATTGTTCGGGGAGTTTCTTTTTGATTTTTGATTTTTTGCAGTTTGTTTGTCCCTTGAATGTTGGAATTGTGCACTAAGTTCCTTCTGTCATAATTGTATCATTATTTTCCTTTCTGAATGGATAACATTGTGAACACAAGCATAACTTCAATAATTCAAGAATGATGGAAGAAGGCCTTAATCCAATGGGTGATAAATAGTAAGAATATATTGTAAGTCTTTTATTTTAGAGAGATTTACATATATATCTCACAAATCTTATAATTTTTTTACATATATATATATATAACACATCAAACTTAGTTATCACTTAAAATTATCATTATCATTATTTTTTAAAGTGAATGCATCATTTCAAGTTTAAAAAAATATTAGATAAATAAATATCAAATTTAAATTTAGGCATTTTATATGTAAATGCGAAGAGTTGGGGTATGTATGTAAATCTTATTTTATTTTGTAATTCTAACTGGATTTTTAAGTAGCTAGAGAGGAAGATAATGGTACATGCGAGATTCTCCATCAAAGTGTATTATTTTTCTTGTACTCTCACAGGTGCTTGCTCTCGAATGTATAATTAATATTATTTTTTATCATAAAGTAAAGTTTTTTAATATATATAAATTATTTCAAATTCATGAAAATTTCCTTACAATTGTTTTGGCCCTACTGATTTTAATTAATGTCTTTCACCCAGCAATATATTTATAATCAACTGCAGTTAGAGTTCTCAAAGGGATTATTTTATAGGTCTGTCACATTTCAAAGGGATCCATTGTTATATTCAAAACATGTCAAGAAATTAAGCCCATATAATTAACATATGATTATTCTAATATTTCTTAAAATTAGATGTTACATGAATAATTAAAATTAATAATAAATTCAAATTTTCCATTAATCGTAAGATATTGTTTTTTTTGTTATAATACAAATAATAATAACATATTTAGATAAAATTTATGTTAAATGATATGATAATAATTTAAAATTAAAACTTTGTTGTAAAAATTTTATTTTGTATTCAATTAAAAATTTATTCAAATTTGATTAGATATTGTAATATTTATGAGTTAGTGTTAGAAATTAAATCAATAATTAAAATTATATTTATATTATAAAATTAAAATGTTTAGAATTAAATATATGTTTTATTTAGTTTTTAATAATTAGTGGAAGATAGTTCATTAAATTTAATAATGCTAATAACTTTGCCTTCTATTAAGTGAGACAAAAAATTAGTCTGCAAGATTTCTTGTGTTAAAGCCAATAACACGTCTATTAGGTCATATTCCCGAAGAAGATAGAATAAGATATTATTTTTTATTTTTTATTTTTGAATGATGATTGCCATAAATTCAACGTAGAAGATATTCAATTCCATTTTTAAATTGTATTTATCTTTTTCTTTTTTATAATAATTTTTAAAAAATTATAATGAATTAGTTCTCACCCACTTTCAAAATAACAGCTAATAATTAGGCTAATGAATGAAAACTTGTGATACCGATTGTAAAGCGTGCATTGAAAGTTCGCCGCCAATGAAATAGGGGATTTACCCTTACTTGCTTATATGAGTTATTCCCTTCTGCAGTTATAGAGTTAGGGCTGCAAACGAATCGAGTGAATATGTACGTGTTCAAATTTGAATTTATTTAATATTATTGAGTTCGAGCTCAATTCGAGCTTTTAAAAATAGTGTTCAAGCTTGAGTTTGTTTATCATTATCGAGCTCGAACTCGATTCAAGTTAGTTCACGAGCTCGGTTCAAATTGGATTATTGAGCTTGTTAACGAACAAATCGTTTAATAAAATAAATGAGCTTTAATCAAAGCTTAATCGAGCTTGTTCACGAGCAACTTGTTGAGAAATATATACGAGTCAGACAAATAAAAGCTTATTAAGCCTAAACAAATAATAATTTGAACAATAAGTTTCATAATCGAGCCATAATCGAAGCTTTTAACGAGCTTATTCAATGAAGCTTTAAACATAATATTCATGTTATAACGAACCGAACAACAAGTTGTTTAAGCTTGTTCATTTAGCAATCGAGTATTTAAAAAAAATGTTGCTCGTTTGATTAGTTAATCAAATGAACATGAATGAGCTCTAATCGAGTCAAGTCACGAGTAACTTGTTGAACACTCAGCTCATTTGCAGTCCTATGTACAGTGGAGGCTTTCAACAGGCTAGTAATATATCTTATATACTGCTGTTGTGGTAAGATATAATACCTATATAATTTCTTAAGTATTGGTTGCATTTTATGGAGAGCAAATTC
The DNA here is from genome assembly GCA_021442155.1 of Cymbidium sinense. NCBI lineage: Eukaryota > Viridiplantae > Streptophyta > Magnoliopsida > Asparagales > Orchidaceae > Cymbidium > Cymbidium sinense. The sequence goes on from CM038225.1 coordinate 65,087,935, forward strand.
ATTTATTTGTCAGATTGTGAAGTACATAAATGATATGAGTCTGGTTCGGTTTAAGGAACCAATCTGAGTGGAATGAACCCGGTTGAGTAGGGAATAAGGATTGGGTTCGGCTCTCTGAGCCCGGATCACGTATTCCTTCTAACCGTTGGATCACTTGGATTTACCTTATTAGCCTCGAATGGCGCGTCGATCCTTTTCGCCAATAGTGGAATCCACGCGACCGCTTCCGTGGGATTGATCGTCGTGTAACCACTCCCTTGGAATGGTTTGAGCCGTTGATGGCTATTACGGTGGCTGGGTTCTGGCCGCCTGATGAAGCTTTCTTGATACGTTTGCTTTAACCTTATCTGTGTTTTCTCTTTTCGACAGTTCGAGTCGTCGAACACTCCAGGAAGAGAGATTGGGAGCGGAGAAAGCGGAGAGGAGAAGTAGGGTTCTTCTTCTTGGGAGGAAGAAGTCAGCTGAAGTTAACGAAGAAATTGCAAGAGGAAGAAGAAGAGGAAGATGCAGAGAGAAGAAGTGTTTCTTTGCAGATTATATCATATTACCCCCTCTGTTTGTCCCCCTTAACTCTATTTATACTATGTCTCTCCTCTACTATCTCTGATCTCACTCTCTTTTATTTCTTATTACAAGCGCTTTCTTTCTTATGGTGCGTTCTTTTCTTTTAGGTTATCTGTTTGTAAGTCTCTGCTCTAATATTCCTTCTTGTTTCTTGATTTTCTTGTTATAGTTTGTAATAAGTTTGATCAAATTTCTATTTCTTTTTATTTTCAATTTGTAGTCGTTTCCCTTTTGTGTTGAGTATTTTCTGTTGTGTATTGCTCACAGGTTGTCTTGCTTTGATGTATAAGGTATTTTCTTGATCTTGTTGTAATAAGACTTCATATTTCATAAAGTCTTCTTTCTCCTCTAGTCATCATAAATGGCCTCATATATTGATTCTCAATTTTGGTAGTATTTGGTCTTCCTTAATATCCATCTTTATCATTGTAATTCTTATTGTTGTATGTTATAATTTGGCAATAGAGGATTTGGAGTCATATCATTACTCCCCTCCCCACACTGACCTTGTCCTCAAAGTCACAATCATGAATTGCCTTCTATGATTCCTCAATTCATACCTCAGGATCATCAATTAATAGCATTCCCTTCCCTTTGGACTACTTCTTTGCGCATTGTCTTTATTCTAATGAGTTGGATGATTTTTACTGATGTAGATATAGGATCCTGTCCCCTTTGTAGTACTGGTTTCTACCTCTGTATTGGTAGCTGTGTTATAATTATATGATCCAATTGTAGTTGTAGGTCCTATCTGAAAATGTCTCATCATTTGTATATGGTTGTATTATATGAGACTTCTCTGTTTGTCCATCTATTTGAGGATGAAAAGGACTGTTGTGCCAAACTGACTTATTACTATGGAATATCTTATTTGCAGCTATGCTCTATGGTATTCTATGTAGTTTGGATATAAAAAGAGAAAAATATGAACTATGTAGGTAACTAGCTGGAAGGCTGATAATTATGCATACTTTAGATAGTTTTTCTTAGCCTGGATTGAATGGCTGATAATTGAAGCTTATTTCTGATAGTTCTTCTTGTACAAATTATTTTTCTGATTGAGTATCTTACTGTAGTTGATACTCTTGGTCATCATTGATCATCATTAAAGCAAATAATTTGGATTAACATATATGTCCTCTATGATATTTTTCATTACAGTTGAAACACAGTCCTTTCTTTCTTCTTTCTTCCAACTATGTACAAGTCGAATTGGTATTGTCATTTGTTGTTGTTCTTTGTGTTGAGTGGGCCTTGTGAATAAGTAGTGGTGGTTGATGTATATGTTATTATTTTACTGCTTGGGAAATTGATTGACTCTGAAAGTTCTGGCCATAGAAACTTCATCAGATATTCTATCTTCCATTAGTTTAGCTAATTGGAAGGCTTTTCTGAGAGAACATAGGCTCTCTCCTTCTGTCGAGCCATTCAAAACAACTTTGTAGAAATTGGTGGAATACACGAAATTTGATTAGAAGTTCTTCAAATTCATTATAAAATCTTGAGCTGTTATTTTTACATTTGTAACTTAGCTAATTCTCCTCTCAAATCTCTGTACAGAGAGGGTCCAAATCTCTTAATAACCTGTTCTTTAAACTATGTCCATGAATTCAATTGATTGTTTAAGTGCATCCATTGATACCGACTTAGTGTCCATCCATGGCGAGGCTATAATAAACTTTTGGTCTTAATAAGCTATAGTATTGAAAGAATTAGTGCACTTTGAGCAGCCTCTAGGGTTTTCTCCATTAAATCTTGGCATATCTACCTTAACAGGTCTATTGTTCTGTTGTATATATGGTCTGTTTGTAGTATAAAATTCTGTATGAGTTGAATTACATACCTGGGATTGAGATTGTTGCTGTTCTTGAGAATTTTTGTCCGGTTGTCTTATAGCTTAATCTTCTTGAAACTTCATTCAATATCATAGTTATTGAGGACATTTGCTCCTCTGTTTTATTGAGTTTTGTCACACATTCTTCTAATATCTTGATTGTGTGTCTTGTTCCTTCTACCATTGCTGGTTGTGGATCTCAACAAGAGCACCAATGATATGAGTCTGGTTCGGTTTAAGGAACCAATCTGAGTGGAATGAACCCGGTTGAGTAGGGAATAAGGATTGGGTTCAGCGGCTGTCTCCTGAGCCATCGATCGCGCTTTATTCCTTCTAACCATTGGATCTAGCACTTGGATTTACCTTATTAGCCTCGAATGGCGTCGTCTGATCCTTTCTACCAATAGTGGAATCCACGAGTCTGCTTCCCGTGGGATTGATCTGATCGTCTGGGTAACCACTCCCTTGGAATGGTTTGAGTCGTTGATGGCTGTTGCGGTGGCTGGGTTCTGGCCGCCTGATGAAGCTTCCTTGATACGTTTGCTTTAACCTTATCTGCATTTTCTCTTTTCGACAGTTCGAGTCGTCGAACACTCCAGAGAGAGGAAGAGAGGTTGGGAGCGGAGGAGAAAGCGGAGAGGAGAGCGGCTAGGGTTCTTCTTGCTGGAGGAAGAAGTCACCGGCGAGTTAACTGGAAGAAATTGTAAGAGGAAGAAGAAGAAGAGGAAGATGCAGAGAGAAGAAGTGTTTCTTTGCAGATTATATCATATTACCCCTCTTGTCTCCTTAACTCTTTTTACTATGTCTCTCCTCTCTATCTCGATCTCACTCTCTTTTCTAGTTTCTTTGTTACAAGCTTTCTTTTGTTATGGCTGGAGCGTTCTTTTCTTTTCAGTTATTTGTTTGTTGTAAGTCTCTGTGCTGGCAATATTCCTTCTTGTTTCTTATTTTTCTTGTTGTAGGCTGTTGTAATAAGTTTGATCTATTCAGATTTCTATTTCTTTTTGTTTTTCAATTATTTCAGTTGTAGTCGTTTCCCTTGCCTGTGTTGAGTATTTTCTCTGTTGTGTATTGGTCCTGGGTTGTACTGTTTTGATGTATAAGGTATTTTCTTGATCTTGTTGTAATAAGACTTCATATTTCATAAAGTCTTATTTCTCCTCTGTAGTCATCATAAATGGCCACTGTATATTGATTCTCTGAATTTTGTGGGTATATTTGGTCTTCCTTACTGTACTGAGTCTGTTATAATTGTAATTCTTATTGTTGTATGTTATAATTTGGCAATTAGAGGATTTGGAGTTATATCAAATGATTAGTTAATCAAATGAACATGAATGAGCTCTAATCGAGTCGAGTCACGAGTAACTTGTCGAACACTCAGCTCATTTGCAGTCCTATGTATAGTGGAGGCTTTCAACAGGCTAGTAATATATCTTATATACTACTGTCGTGGTAAGATATAATACCTATATAATTTCTTAAGTATTGGTTGCATTTTATGGAGAGCAAATTCATTTATTTGTCAGATTGTGAAGTACATAAAGGTTTCGACATAATTGAAAAGAAACTTAAAAAATATACTTAGACACAGTCGCACAGATTTAATGTGAACTCTGTGATATATTCACGGATGAGTGAGGAAATACCTGCCGATAAATAATCTCTCAGAATATGGAATAATTTATATTATATGAAAGGATTTTAGCACGGGTTTGGACATTGAATCGGTGGAGAAAATGTTTGGAGTTCAACGTTCAAATGCCTAAATAAAATTAGGGGTATAGACGAGTCAAGTTGAGTCGAGCTCGAGCTACATCAGACTTGAGCTCGACTCGTACTATAGACAATTGGCTCGGACTCAAGCTTCGAGTGAGCTCGAACTCGGCTCAAGAATAATAAATCAAGATCGAGCTTGACTTGTTAGATCGGGCTCGATTGAAAAGCTCAAGCTCAGCTCGTATATAGGCTCGATTAGAGCCAAGCTTGACTAAATTCAGTCTGATGGCAACATATATTTGAAATGTTTTTAAAATAAGATAAAAAATATTTATTGAAATAAATGAAGATATTATATTACAAAGATATTCAAATTTAGCTCAAATAAAGAGCAATAAGAAAATAACAAAATAATATTTAATAAAAGATCTAATTTTGTCATATGACCAATACATGCACTAAATATATACAAATAACACAACTCAAGAGATACAAAATGACTCGATGAGAATATGACAAAGAACACAAAATTTTGGCGATGAGGAAGAGACAAAAATAACATTGCTCCTATGGTCCCCTATCCAATTATTCACATCACATCATCCTTTAGTATTTCCTTGCAAAAATCTACAAGCTAAGACAAAAGAATTATGAAAGCCTAAAGAATAAAAGAGAAATATACATTATATTAGAAATTAAGAGGCTAGCAACACAAATCCAAAAGACTACCAAGTAATTAAGAGGGCATCGACACTAGCTTAGAAAATTTGATGGGATTGAATGAACAGTAAGAGAGTAAAAATAGCTAATTAGCTACCAGTACACATCCAAAAGATAAGCAACTATCATAAATTAGCTACCAACATCTAACAGATAAATGAGCAACTATCTAAAATCATGAACAACTGTAATAATTTTATTTAATGATTTTTTTCATCATAGCCATCATCATCAATATCCCTTTAATATTTCTAAAAATTATCACTTATGTAAAGATAACTAACTACCAACACATCTAAAAGATATCCAGAATCAACTTAAACAAAAAGCAATAAAGGAAATAACAATATAATATAAGTAAAAGACCTAATGTTGTCATATGAATAATACATACAATAATACACAACTCAAGAGATACACAAATTGACAAACATATGACTCAATGAGAGTATGACAGAGGGAAAAAAATTTTGGCCACTCAGAAGAGACAAAAAATAACATTTTTTCTGTCTAAGCAATCACAAACAAATTATCCCTCAGCATTTGCTGCAAAAAAATTGCAAGCTAAGGCAATAAATCATGAAAGCCCATAGAATATCAGAGAAAGATTGTACATTTTTAAAACCACAAGCCTCATATAAGAATTATTATAAGAAAAATCAAAAGCTGCATATAATAACGACATATATCTATTTATATAACCACATATAAAATATAAAACTGCAAATAATAAACCACAAGCCTCCCAAATTTAATACATCATAAATAAGATGTACAATCATTGAACATTGTAAAGCATCATTACAAAGTATTGAGAGGGCATTGACTCAAACTAAGAAAATTTGATGTGATTGAATGAGCACCAAGAGAGTGAAAATAACTAATTAGCTACCAACACATGTCCAAAAGATGAGCAACTATCATAAATTAGCTACCAATATCCAAGGGATAAATGGGCAACTATCTAAAATCATGAACAATTGTAATAATTTCATTTACTAATTTTTTTCATCATAGATTTCATCATCAATCTCCCTCTAATATTTTCAAAAATTATCACTTCTATAAAGTTAGCTACCAACATGCATCCAAAAGATGGGCAACTATCACAAATAGCTACCAACATCTACAAGATAAATGGGCAACTATCTAAAGTCATGAGCAATTATAATAATTTTATTTACTAATTTTTTCATCATAGCTATCATCATCAATCTCCTTCTAATATTTCCAAAAATTATCACTTCTATAAAGCTAGCTACCAACACACATCTAAAAGATAGGCAACTATCACAAGTAGCTACCAACATCCATGGGATTGGTGGGCAACTTCCTTCTTTTCCTGAGCATATAAAAAGTAATTAACAATTGAATATACAAAATATAATCTAATAAATAAAAATTGAAAATCATAAAGAGCTTAAACATGAAAATAAAACTACATAAGTCATCAATAATAAACATAAAGTCTATTAAATTAATAAAGTTTTTCAAGTCTATATCATGTTGGAGAGTAGCCATCCTCATTTCTCCATTAATCTCATCAAGCTTCTACTTTAACTATCAAAGATAAAAAAAGTATTAGCTCAAATCACAATATATCAACAAAATCTATGCAGATTAATAAGAAAAGATAGACATAATAACACACTTTACTTTGTTCTTCATTGAGTTAATAAAGCTACTAAGTTATTGATAGGGGTATCCCAATCTCTTCATCTTCATTCTCTTCCTATCAAACATACATTGTAGTATATTATTATCATTAAAAATAAAATAAATATGAAATTAATTCAAAAATAAAAAAAGTGACAAATATGTACATTAATTCTCCCTATCAAGCCGAAATGATCAGTTAGAGCCACATATAAGAGCTTGAACAGTTTCCACCAAGTTTTAAACAATATGTGTCAATACCTCTCTCTCTCTCTTGCACTAAAAGTGGGCTCGAAAGCAACTGTGCTAATTGGAATAGATAATATATCAATTGTCATTCTTGATAATATACGATATTTTAGATGGTTGCTCTTCCACCAAGAAATTACAATAAAATTATGACCTTTTGGACATATCTCTAATACATCTTTGAGGTAGTTATCCAAATCTTATTTGATATGCCTTCTACTTACTTTCTCTAATACATAAGCAGTAAAATCATGACAACCACTATATTTTCTAGTGAGAATATCTTGAGTTAACTTGATATTGTTATTTATACTGCTTTCACCTCTAAATAGCTCACCACCTGCAGCTTCAACTTCTGGTTCAAAGCATTCAACATACTCTTCATAGAACTTAAACAGTAAACTACGGTGATGTAGAACATCATGAGGATCCAAAAATTTGAGCTCAAGGTCCATTTACAAGATCTCAAGTTAAGGCCCAAGAAAATTCAAAAAGAAGAAGACTTAGCTCATTAGCCTACTAAGACCCATTTTATGATTTCATCTTTTATTTATTTATGTAATTTTTAATTTTTTTTCTAAAATCTCCATGTTTACAATTTTGCATTTAAAAATTTAAAGCATGACATATGAGGTGGTTGAATCCATATAAAATAATAGCATGTGAAATAGGTGGATGATATAAAATAATGAGAAAATTTAATGCTTCACATTAATGTGATCACCCACCTTTCTCTCCATGATTTGAATTCTTTTCTTTTGAAAGATGCTTGTAATGGCTATAAATAGCCTCTCTTATTAGAATGAAGGGGATCTTTTGACAATTATAAATTATTGACTTATTCTTATAGTTTGAGACCTTGGTGGCCAAACCTTGACAATCCTTGGTGAGAGCGCTAGTTATCCAATATATCTGCTTCCCTCACCTTCAATACTCACGTTCTCTCAATCTCATCAAAAGAAAGAATACCCACCTCCATCAAATTTGGTATCAGACCGAAGCCTGGAAGGAGTAAATTTGATCAAAATTTGCTTCAATAAAGGGAGCTTCTCAAGTGGTGGACTTGTCTTCAAACTTGTGAATTTTTCTTGGACTTGTAAGGTTAATTAATTTCTTTTATATTATAATTTAAATACATATTAGTAGCTTGGAAAGATATATATTGCTTGTAAGTTTATGGTGATAGCATAAAATTTCAATTAGTAAGCTTCATTATATATTTTAGTCATTTTCCAATTGTGTTAACTTGTGCACTCCTCCCCTCCAAAAAAAGTTTAAAAAAAAAATTAAGAGAGCACCTTAGTGAGGTAGTGCTTCATCTTAAAAACAACCAAGCTATTAGTGCAAATCAAATTCTAATTACTTGCTTTATTATCTTTGTTATTGTTTATGTTTAATTTTAGAAGTTTCTTTAATTAACTTATGATAACTTATTTTTTTTTTAAAAAAAGAAGCTTGATAAATTTGAGCATTTTTTCATTGCATTAAAAAAATAAAAGATATGCATGCATAATAATATAAGTGCGCTAAACCTGGTGATTTTGGAAGCTAAATAGAACTTTGTCGAAAAGACCTAAACTGTCTAAGGAGAGCTTGGGATTTAAGTGGTCTTGTACCCTCCTCCTCACCTAGAAATTCTCTTAGCTTAAAATTTCACTTTGATTGCATAATTATATTATACTTGTTTATTTTATTTTATTTTTTTCATTGATCCCATTTCATATATCTTTTTTTTCTCTTTTAAAAAAAATCTCATGGCACCAAAATCTATCTCTCAAGATCAAGTTAAAAATTTGACTAGATTAGTTGATGCTTTAGATCTTAGGATTCATGATAATAAATTAAAAATTCAACAAATATTAGAAGAAAGTAAGAATCAAATAAGACTTAAACAATAAATGCAAACTCTTATAGCTCATCTACAAAATAATAGAGTGTCAACTCCTCCTCCAATACCTGCTTAGATTGTGCCAATAGGGATAGATGAAGAAGATATATATCTAAATCATAGAAAAAACTAACCACTTAGAAGACCATCAATTGCTAGAAATTATGGAAGGGAAAAAATAATTTTAAGACGATAGAAGACTCTAATGATCCATCTCGAAGAGAAGTAGAAGCCTCAACTTATGATGGTATACATGACCCAAATAAATTTCTCGATTGGTTAGTTCAAATGGATGACTTCTTTGATTGATATAAAATGGATGAGTACCAAATGGTTACTTTTGCTAAAAGAAGATTGATAGGACAAGCTAAAATTTATTAAACAAATACTTTAGCAAAAGAACAAAGATTATGAAGGACAAACCTCACTTGGATAGAAATGAAAGAAATGTTAAGAGCAAAGTACTATCCTATACATCATGATAAGAAGCTACATAGTCAATTATTAACTTTGAGATAAGGTAATCATCTTGTAACTGAATACTTGAATATTTTTGAAGATCTAGTTTCTAGAACTGATTGCGTTGATAATGATTGGGTTAGCTAATAAATTTATTATTGGACTTAGGACTGACATTAAAAATAAAGTTGAATTATTTGATCCATAATCTTTAGAGGATGCATTTCATTATACATTATTGGTTGAACAATAAAGAAATCTATTTTCATCTCTAAAACTAAAAGTCAAGTACCTTCCATTTCATCCCATAGATCTATTGTTAAACACACCCATCCAAATGACTAACCCTTTTGCCTAAAACTTCAATTGAAGATGTAAGCTCAAATCTTATAAGTCATATGCAAAATCAATGTAAATCAAATCTTATTTTAGAAGAAGTTGAAAACTAATGATGATATCTAAAAGTTTATATGAAGAATCGATGAAGAATTGGAAATGATTCTTGGTTAATGTGATGAGATGTCTTACTATAATTAAAAATGAGGCAGAAGATTGGAGAAGAAAAAATATTTTTAGCATGTATGTTTTATGTAATGAAAAAAGATGTAGGCTAGTTATAGATGGAGAAAGTGCTATGAATGTTATTTCAACACACACCTTTACTCGAGCCAACCTAAAATTTGAACCTCATCCTGAACCATTTCATGTTAGTTGGGTAAATCATACATTTCTTCCCATCACCAATCGATGTTTAGTTCCAATTAAAATAGGAAGCTATGAGGATCAAATTTGGTGTGATGTTCTCCCTAGGACATTGCTCATATTCTCTTAGGATGACCTTGGCTGTATGATATGAATGTTATTCACTATGGTAGAGAAAATACTTATGTTTGTAAACATAATAATTAGACTATTAAACTCCTACCAATAAAGCCAGTAGAAAAAATACCCTCCATAACACCACACAAAATAACTTTTGACTTACAACCTAAGCCTCCATTGAAGAAAAATATCAAACTTCAATTAATTATCATAGAAAATCCTACTATTAGGCTTAATACTATCATTTTTGATTCTTACTTTAAAACATCTACTCTTCCTTTTTTTGACCTCAAAGATAGAAACAATAGGTTTTGGAGTTTTACAAAAAGAATTTTTTGATCCATTTTTTTTCACATATTACATGTAAAATAAGTCATACTGGGTCTAATGAGACACACATACTGTGGTCTCTTTCTCTTCGATTTTAAAGATATTGCACCGATGAGCTTCCGATGAGCTACCTCTTTTAAGAGACATTCAATACTATTGAGTTCTTTATTCTCAACTTCCTAATCTTCCACATTATAGGATGAACCCTCGAGTATGTTGAGATTAAAAGACAAGTGAGGAATTATTTAAAATGGTTTTATTCAAGAGAGTCTTAGGTGCGTCTTAATATTATTAACTCCAAAGAAAGATGAAAAAACATGATGTGTTGATAGTCAAGCAATAAATAAAATTACTATCAAATATAGGTTTCATTCCCGATTAGATGATATGTTGGATTTAATCTCAGAAGTAATTTTTTTTCAAAGATTGATCTAAAAAGTGGATATCATCAAATTTGAATTAGATCAGGAGATGAGTGGAAGATGGCTTTTAAGACCCGTGATGGACCTTATGAATGGTTTGTCATGCCTTTTGGACTTTCAAATGCTCCTAGCATATTTATGAGATTAATGAATACTATTCTTAAACCATATATAGGTAAATTTTTGGTGGTGTATTTTGATGATATTTTGAATTTTAGTTCAAGTGAAAATGAGCATCTACAACACCTACAAAAGTCTTTGAAATACTTAGATAAGAGAAATTATACATTAATTTAAAAAAGTGTTTCTTTTTGCAAGCTAAGGTAATTTTTTAGGTTTTATTATATCCACTATTAGATTTAAACTTGATCCTTCTAAAGTGTAAGCAATTTTAGATTGACCATTACCTAAAAGTTTTACTAAAGTTAGAAGCTTCCATAATTTAGCCACTTTTTATCGGAGATTTATCAAAAAATTTAGTACTATTATTGCTCTGATAACTGATATACTAAAATTAGATAAATTTTATTGGACTTCTAAAGCATAAAATGCCTTAGAGCAAATTAAAGTTCTTATCACTTCTATACCAATCCTTAGGCTTATTGATTTTTCTAAAGCCTTTGAAGTGACATGTGATACTTCAAAAATTATGATAGGTAGAATTTTAAGTCAAGATAATCATCCTATAACATTCTTTAATGAAAAGTTAAATGAAGCCAAACAACGATATTCCATGATAGAGTTTTACTGTAATTCAATCCTCAAGGTGACACTATCTCTTACATAGATAATTTATACTTAATTACTCATTATATCTTAAAATTCATTAATACTTAATTAAAATTATAGGCATGCAAAATGGGTTGAATTTTTACAAGACTACTCTTTTGTTCTAAAGCATAAGCCTGAATTGAGAATAAACCTATTGATGCTTTATCTAGGTAAACTGATTTTCCCTTTATTGAGAATCCAGATTTGATAGAATCAAGATGATTATGATTATGTGTGAATGACTTTCACCTAATTTATCTTGAACACCTAGATAAATCAATAACTTTATAAGAGACATTCTTGATAAAAATGGATATTTATATAAATGAAAATAACTATGCATTCCTCGATCTTTTCTTAGAGAATTTCTTATCACTGAGCTACATGCTGGGGGTGTAGCTGATCATTTTGGAAAGGATAAGACCATATATTTATTAGAAAATAAATTTTATTGGCCTTCATGAAAATGAGATGTTCAAAATTAGTGGCTCAATATTTAATTTGTAAATAGGCTAAAACTATCAAATAAAGGTCTGGACAATACACTGCCTTACCTATTCCTTATAGGCCTTAGGAAGACCTATCAATAGATTTTATTTTAGGATTACCTAGGATAGTTCGAGGTCATGATAATATTTTTATTGTAGTGGATAGGTTCTCAAAAATGGCACATTTATTATCTTGTTCAAAAATAAATGATGATTCATATATAGCCAAATTATTTTTTAAGGAAATAGTTCGACTTCATGGTTTCTCTTTAACCATTGTTTCTGATAGAGATGTTAAGTTTGTCTCATATTTTTGAAAAATATTATGAAAATTATTAGGCATCAAATTAAAATTTTCTTCTACCTTTCACCCACAAACTGATGGGCAAACTGAAGTAGTTAATTGTACCTTAAAAAATTTGCTTAGATGCTTGGTAAGTAAAAGTTTAGGAAATTAGATTTACATTTACTAACCTCAGAATTTGTCTATAATAATATTATTTCTAGAACTACAAAAAAAATCATCATTTGAGATAGTTTATGGTCAAAACCCATGATGACCAATAGATGTAGCAAATCTATCATCTCATGTATTTTCTGATGCAATATTCTCATTTGCTAAAGATTTTCAAAGCCTCCATGAAGATATAAGAAAACAAATTACTATAAGTAATGAAAACTGTGCTTCTAAGGCAAATCATAATCTTTCAACGAAAGAATATAAAGAAGGTGATTATGTATTGACTCGTATTTGTCCTGAGTGTTATCAAACCACTATATATAAGAAATTACATGCCTGAGCTTGTGGTTCGTTTAAAATTCTTAAAAAAATTAGAACTAATGCTTATCACCTTGATTTTTCTGGTGATATGATCATTCATCGAGTTATTAATATTGAATATATTCTATCATATGAAAGAATTAGCAAACCTCCGCTTGTTCAGTCTAACTCTTTAGTAGGAGATATAATATCACACTTGCAAAAGCCCTCTTCCTTTGAAGTTGACTATATTATCACCGAGGAAGCACCCATTAAGCTACAACATCATTTTCTAGTTCATTGGAAGAATAAGCTACCAGACACATATGGTTGACTCTCTCGATTTGGATACTTTAGCCCCATATTAGTAGAAGACTTTGATTTCAACTCTCTGAGTAGAGTTCAATTGAGCAGGAGGAATTGATGTAGAACATCATGAGGATCCAAAAATTAGAGCTCAAGGTCCATTTACAAGATCTCTAAAGCCGAAAATTCAAGAAGAAGAAGAATTAGCCATTAGCTAAGGCCCATTTTATGATTTCATCTTTTTTTATTTATGTAATTTTTAATTTTCTTCTAAAAATTTCATGTTTGAAATTTTGCATTTAAAAATTCAAAGCATGAGAGGTGGTTAAATCCATAAATAATAATAGCATATGAAATGGGTGTATGACATAAAATAATGAGACAATTTAATGCTTCACATTAATGTGGCCACCCACATTTCCCTCCATGATTTGAATTCTTTTCTTTTGAAAGATGTTTGTAATGGATATAAATAGTCTCTCTTACTAGAATGAAGGGGATCTTTTGACAATTGCAAATTATTGAATTATTATTGTGGCTTGAGAGCTTCATGGTCAAACCTTGACAATCCTTGGTGCGAGCGCTTGTTATCCAATATATCTACTTCTCTCACCTCCAATACCCACGTTCTCTCAATCTTATCAAAAGAAAGAACACCCACCTCCATCATACATACATATGAAATATTTCAAATGCTATCATCTCCTTCATAGATCACAGGATATGCAAACTTAATAACAACAAAGTTCATCCTTCGGACTATGACAGCACCAAATGCCTTTAGAAGATTACATTCGCCACAATATTTTTCAAATTTCTCTTTCATTTTGCAAGTTATATCCTTGATAAAGGCATGAGAACATAGCACACTATCATTCAATACTTTTTATGTTATACAAATTTGTGAGAGAAACAAATTAAATGTTGGCATTCTATGCCTGAAATAATATTAGTAACCTTATTATAAAAGCCCAGAATATAATAAATTATTTCTATATTATCTCATTCATTCTCTATAGGGCAATTATAATATGTAATCTCTTTCACTATATGAAAAGAAAGCTTCTTAGTTGAAGTATAATAACCAACATATTATATGTTGAATTCTAACATGTTATACAATCCATAATAAGTTTTCTGATTAGTAATTGTAACTGTTGAACAACATCAATAAATTTCATTAGTCTAGCTTCTAAAGCATTAATAAAACTAACAATCTCATGAATTTTCTCAATAATAAATTCTATATATTTAATATTATCCTTCACTATTAAATTCTATATATGCACAACAACGTACATGAAATGGTCTTCCTTCAAAAAATAATTTCTTTTTAATTTGAAAGCTATCCTTCAATAACTTGATTGTTTGATCATTATTTAATGTTTTATCAACTGATAACGTGAATATTTTATTCTCAATACCCCCACTAACTTAGAGCCTTATAAAACATGTCAACAATTTCAGAGGCTATATGCGGAGATGGTAGATGTAAAAAATTAACGTATTTTTATAATTTTTAATTTAAGTCCACATAATGTGCAGTGACTGTCATATAAAACATTCTCTCTTTCTTTGATTTCCAAATATCGATAGTAAAATTTACTCTATTTATACTTTTCAATGTGTTCTTCAATTTTTTTTCTTTTTATACTAACATCACATCACCATGAGCAGTTGTTCTTGAAAATTTAAAAAAAAATATGGTGAAATGGATTTTAAAACAAGATTAAATTCAAATTCCTCCACAATTGCAAAAGATTTTTCATTAATCAAAATGTAGTGAGCAATCATCTCCCTTACTTTTAATTAATCAAACTTAAAAGTTGTCGAAGTAAAACCTTCTTGATTTGTTTCCTATGAACTATCACAATATTTTAGCTGAAAATGTAAAATTTTTTGCTTCATTATTTTATGCATTCTGGTCGCACATCGATCTAAGTGTCTCCTAAATTATATGGTTGCACTAGTATTGCCTATAGCAAGCTTTTTGTTGCAATGAGAACATTCTCCTTTTCTTTTTTCCTTTGACCTTTAGGAAGAACAACTTCTTTAAACTCCTCCCAAACTCGTGATATTTTCTCTTTTTTTTTATTTCAATTGAATTTTCAGGTTCAACATCATTATCACCCTCATCAACCAATTAATTAGTAACATCATTTTTCCTCTCATAATTATCATCATCTAAATTTCTATTATGTTCCTCAATACTGATTTGAACTTCTACAACTGGGTTGTCAATATTTACATCCAACTCATCATCTATAAGTGGTGTTGTCATTTTAAATCTAAAATTAAAATTGATAAATGTCTGTTTATTATATAATGAAAAAAAAAATTAATTTATTTAACTATATATAGTTTATAATTACCTAATGCTCATTGTATGCTTGCAACCCAACACTCTATTATTTATCAAATGATTTCAATTCAAAAGATCGTTGGATTCATTGCAACAAAGAAGCCAACGCAAAACCAATTCAAAATCACCAAAATAAGAGCTACTATAATATATAGAAAAGAAGAGCAGACAAGAAATAGAAACAAAAATCACAGAACCACTCCACTATTCTGTATACATCGTAGGAAAATAAATCACTTTGTATGTCATCAAAAATATCATAACATAGAGACTAAACCACTTAAAATCATCAAAATCATCATAAAATAAAAATAGCAAAGATGAGCAGACAGAAAAGTAAGAAATATCATAACATAGAAATGAATTAGTTCCTAACTTCTCATAGCAACAAAAAAATATTCCTTACACTTCACATTAGATATCGTAAGAAAAAATAAAGAGAGTCAATAAAAATAAAAAAAACGTGCAGGTTTTACTGAGTACTAATTTTACTCACTGATTAACCGAGATCAAGTCAATTTTCTATTTACTAAGAGGACAACAAGTGATCGAAGATTTGAAGGTAAGAAAGAGATGCTAGAAAGATGAAGTCGTGAGAGACGCGGTGTGAGCGAGGCGAGACGTGAGAGAGGTGAGAAAGGGAGAAGTGAGAGAGGTGTGGCTTCATAATTTTTTCTTTGAAGTGAATTCTTTAGTATGGTGTGGCTCCATAATTTTTTTTCTTATTCTTGGGTTTTTACACATTAAACTTAGTGTAAAAGTAGGTTTAAGAGCATGTTCATGGTATAACTTGTTTAACCACTCAACTCAATTCAATTTTCACAATCATAATTCTAGATGTCCAAGATTTTTTAGCTGACATTCATCTCCAAATTGTAATATAATACCTCCAATCTCCCATTATAACATCTCATATTATAAATCCTAAAGAACTATTCTTGTTGAATTCAACTCACTCATAGAACAACACTAAGATGTTTGGGGTAGGTGCAGTAGTATGAAAATGTAATAGTAAAGTTGTTGCATGAAAAATTGGTTCTTAAAATTTTGATGAGTATTGCAAATTTTTTATTTTAAAAAACTCATACTGTAACTTTCTAGTAACTATTACACTTTACAAAGTCAAGTTGTACTATTATGTGAAGCCTAATTATGTCAATCAATTGGAGATATATTGTTGACTCAGCTCTCATTCTAGCTAATGCCATGGTGCCTTAGATGGCATGGGGGTATTGGTTTAGAGACAAAGAAGGCAGTGTCTCGACACTAAGAGGAAAGTTTCACAACGCTAAGATCTGTGAATTTATATAAGAAAGATAGAGAAAATATTGTTTTAGCACTGCATCAAGCAGCACCACAATGCTAGGACTCAAACACTTATTCTATAAGACAGAGAAGATAATGCCTTGGCGTTGTAGCAGCAATTCTGTGATGCTAGAACCTGTGTAGAAGAATGAAGGACATCAATACGAGTGCTTCGGTGCCATAGTCAAAGTGTCACGATGTTGCGAAACAACAAAGTTTGTATTTAGACAATTTTCTACAATTTTTTTTTTCAAAATTTTTTTCAATTTTTCTCCATTTTCTTATTAGTATAAGTATAGAGTGCATGTCCCTAAAGTGTGAGAAATGTGGAGAAGCTTGAGTTAAGTGTTAATTATTATTTTCTCCTCATTTTCTTTGAAATGAATTTTTTAATATGATGTGGCTTCATAATTTTCTTATTTTTGGGTTTTGCACATTAAACTTAGTGTCTTTTATGATATTGTGCTTTGGTTACTTATGTCTAACATTTTGCTCTAAATCTCCTTTTACAATTTAGATCTTTCGACAAGTCGGAAAACATAGTCTTTCCATCACAAATTCTTCAAAATTGGGGCAAAACATAGTTTCCCAAATGACACATGCAGTGAGTTTTAGCACCGCACTGCACCGCCACCCCAAACGCACCATAAGTGTGAAGCCCCTTAGGTAGAATAAAACTACATCTTTTGATGTAATAGTTAATATTTTATTAGAAACTTTAAAGTTAAATGTGCTTGCATGAGACCATTCCAAGGATGAATGACCTTTTGGAAAAAGTTACACCAATAAAACAAATTTGTGAAGTTATTATGCCAAAACAAACAATATATCAATGATTAAAAAATTGTATTACAAATAGTACCAGAGTATTGACCAACCTGAAAATAAGAATTAAATGTCATACAAGACAAAGTGCTACATAATGAAAATCACTTCTAAAATTTTATGTCTAATGGCTGATGAGTTAAGAGCACTAAAAAATATCAATTACTTAACTAGGACAGATTGTGAAACCCCTTAAGTAGAATAAAATTAAACTTTTAAATATTGGCACCTTTTGGTGTAATCATTGAATAATCATTGAAATTTCTAAAATCAAGTGTGAAGCACTCTTGAGATTAGTGACCTCTTGAGAAGATTTACACCAATGTAAACAAAAAAAAAAAAAGCCATGAACCTATCATATGCCAATCAATTAATAGTCTATTATGCTAATCAATTTTGTACATGTAATGATATTATGTACTAAACTCTTTAGCTATTAATTATTCCTATCATGTTTTATCACTAATTTAAACTAATTTCACATTTAAACAATGATAAATCTATTTTATATACTCTTATTGCTTTAAGCCAGGTGATAAAGTAAAATAACTTAAAAGAAATATGACCACAATTCAAATAGGCATATTTTCAAAAAAAAAAAGACAAAAAAAAAAAAGAAAGAAAGAAAGAAAAAGAGCCTTTATCTACACACAAAATGACTAAAAAAGAGAGGAAAATTCTATTATATCAATACTATGCAAACAAAAACTAAATTTAAAACAAAATTAGCACAAAAGTCAGCAAATAAATTTTTAATCAAGAAAACTGATGTTTCTAAGATCAAGTGATGACCAAATAGAGCTCTATTTTGGCTTCCTAGTCAAGGCTATTTTCTTCTATTGTGTTCTTTGGCTTTGTTCTAGCTGACTCGGATGCTAAAATAAATCTTCTTAAACAATTTCCCTCTGGAGGAGTATATTACATCATTATCTCTATAATCTCATCAAGCTGATCCAATTTCACATCTCTCATCCTATGACGAAGCTCATGAAGTTTTCAATCTTCTTATCCGAGACCTTGTCTTTTTTTTTCTTCCTTCCATTGTTTTCATGTAAATTTTTTTCAGAATACTTATGTACCAAACGCTTTGGTTGAATTGAAACGGCCGAAGGAAAACAAACTAAACATAGCTTTTTTCTTTCAGATATAAACAAATTTAAACCTAGAAGCTTAATAACTTCCAAAAAAAAATTACCAAACTAATTAGTACCGATACAATAATTCAATAATGAAAAGAAAGTATCTTTTATGTCATGACATAAAAGGAAAGCATTCAAGAGTAATTCTTTGCAGAATAAGCACATCAAAATTGGATGCAGTTTCTTTGCAATATATTTGTGATCCATCTTTGTGGTTTAATGGCTGGCACTTTGGTATCTCATCCTAAAGGGCATGAGTTCCAGCAAATTTATTTGTATGCGTGGGCAATGAACTTCAGCACAGTTGCAATTACACAAAAATACTAAGATACCTCTTTGCATAAAGTTCTCATTTCTTTTCACCACTACAAGCAGTTGCTAAGAATATTAAGTGATATACAGACGAACAAACATCAAACCTGATGTCAAGTTCATACAAAGGCTAACATTTAAAACAGGAGTCAAATTTCGAATTCGAGCAAAAATAAAAAATGGATCTTGAATCATTGAATTTATAGCTTTGTAATTCCAAAATGCTTAGCAACGATGTAATAAAAAGGAGAGCTTTCAATTCAAAACATAAATCCCTCAGCATCATGACATCTCATTCAGCTAAAGGTTTCAGCCCACTACTTTACAATCAAATGCGATCCTCATTGGGATTCAGATTCAGATGGCAGGTTTGCAAACCATATCAAGAAAAAAATTTGAAAGAGAAAAGGAAAAACTTCTTATAATTGATGGATGAATGGGAAAAACTCTAAAAGAAAGCACGACTAGGTAAGATAGGATCTCCTCAGTTCAGGTCTCCAAATTTTTTCCGCATAGGGGCATTTCCACCCTCAGCAGAACGAAAGTTTTGTAAAGTCATTTACGTATTGTCCTTTATAGAATTAGTCGTTAGGGATGAAAACATGGCTATAATAGAGCACTGAGATAACATAGATGATGAGAACATGAGTTCTGACCACAATTAGGCTAGTCAATAGTGGTGCAAAGATCATGCTTCAAATTTATTGTCCCCATTGGGAAATTGTCTCAAGCATTATGGTCAAATTAGAGTCTTGAATTCTTTTTTATTGTTTATTTCTTCCCCATGCTTAGAGGATTAGGGCAAGTGGTCTTAATGAGGTGGGTCACAAGTATAAGATTGGCATGAGTTGAAAATGCTATTTAAAATAACACATCAAGTCATGGTGGTAAGGGAGATTGTATTATGCCCAAAGATTTACATAACAAGTAGGTAGAGATAATAATAGTGGCTAAGAAAAGGCTAATATGACAACAACACATCATTTTTTAGTAGTTCAAATTTATATCCACTATGCTATTGGTTGATTTTTATCAAGTTTTTGGTGCAATGATCTGAGCAGGATCCTACAGAGCAAAAGCAGTGAAAAAAAAGATGGCTCTTATATTTGAGCTATATGAAATTCTTAAAATAAAAGAGAAGATGATAGCCAATCCTACAAGAAAGTGATTATTAACACTCCAAAAAGCTTGTGAGAGTTGGCTAGGAAAATTTTTATGAGCTTGGGATCAATCAGTCAAGTACATGAACTTGTCATGTAAATCTAAATTGCTAACATCAAATTTTTTTGAATCCCTTCCTTATTCTTATGTAACATCTTCTATAACATCACTCTTATTTCTCAAGTGATTCACTTGTGCATAAGAGGTATTCTCATTGATAACTAAAGTGAGTGGTTACAAGAACATTATGATAATGAGAATGTGTTCTTAAAGAATGAGAAGGAGATAGTTTTATGTATTGTCCATTATAGAATTAGTCGTCAGAGATGAAAACATGGCTATAGCAGAGCACCGAGATAACATAGATGATGAGAACATGAGTTCTAACCACAATTAGGCTAGCCGATAGTGGTGCAAAGATCATGCTTCAAATTTATTGTCCCCATTGAGAAATTGTCTCAAACATAATGGTGCGAAAAAAGCATATTAGAGTCTTGAATTCTTTTTTATTATTTATTTCTTTCCCTTGCTTAGAGAAAAAGTGCAAATGGGCGAAGCAAGTGAATCCATGTGGATGATTGCAAGGCAAAGGCACCAAAGAGACCTCATGGCAAACAATCCGAAGATCCCTTATAAGAACAAGGCCCCTAAAGGATTCTCAAGTAATATTGTATAGAGTCTCCTAAGTTATGTTGATAGGAGGGCTCAAACGAGGTCAAAGGTCATCAAGGGTTAAAAAATTGGATGTAATTATTGGTCTGATTGTAGGGTTATTGACAGCTAGGCCAACAATAGAAGAGCAAAAGCAAATTCAAGATTATGCCCTAAAAATAGTTTATTTTGGATATTTATTAATAATTAATCAGATAAAATAACATCTTAATTTAATATTTATATAAATGTATGTGATATTTAATAAATTTTATTAAAATTTATGTGATCTTAAATGTTATGTATATATTTTTTTGTATACAAAGATAATATATATGAAAAATAATCTAGTAAATATTTATAATTAATTAAATAAAGTCAAAAACTTTAATTTAATAGTTATTTATATGGTTCATCTTTGTTCTAATGGATTAATCTTATTTAGATTGTTGATATATAAATCATTATGATGAAAGTACATTTTATCATATAATTATATAGAATTGGAATCAAAAATAAATATATGATAATTTTATTTAAATATCAATATGATGATCATATATAGAATTGACTGTATCTCAAGTAATTAACAGACATATTTTTAAATTTATCTAGTATATATTATAGTGTAATAAAATTATAATTAATTATTCATTAGATAATTAATGATATTTAAGAATAAAGATGTAATTAAAGGGGTCAATAAAGTTAACCAAACTTCACATAGACTCTATTCATTGAGGGTCAATTTATATAGAATAATTATATCAATGGATTAATCATAATTATTGAGTGATTTATATATGTAATTTCAAGATTACGATCTTAAATTTTATGTGTAATTATCTTGAAGTTAATAAAATTGATATAAATATTAAGAAATTTAATCAATTATCAATTTCATTAGAACTTGAATAATATGCCCATGGTTCTCCATATCATCTCTAATTTTCTTGAAGACACTTATATTTAATGATATTATGTTTATTAACTTAAAACAAGTTAGCTAACAAATGCTAATTTTTTTATTATCAGAAGCTAACATCTGTTATAAATGTTGGTAATTGCAATGCTCAACTTACTATATGAATAAGCATAAGGAGATGCCTGTTGCCAGGTCTTCTAGTTTTTATCTGTCGAGTGCCAAATGTTAACAATAAAATTTGATCAAGTGGCTGAATTTAAGAAGAAAAGTGTTAAGAAGTGCATTGCATTTGAGGGTTTGTAGATAGAGAAATAAACTGAAGAGTGATCGTATATGGGATTAGAGGTCTTAAGAAAGGCCTGGAGTTATGCTCTCTGCTGCATTATGGTTGTTGACTATGTATCTCCCAACAGAGATATCAGTCATTCAATCATTGATCCAAAAAATATTAGAAATCTTATGCCACATCAAGTCATTTTTGCCTAGATCACGTTTCGTGTCGCCACTTAAAATGAGATTACTCCTTGTACAAAAGAAATCACCACTCCTAGAACTTACGATTATTTTCTTATAGCATGATGCCAAGTTTTCAATAGATATTGCTATCTTTGTCTAATCAATTTCTATAAATGAGATCATAGCATGGAAACTCCTATCACTGCAAAGCTAGTCTCATCGATGTTCGACTGGGTCATCCACCGCAGTTTCTATGTGACTAATATAGATGTTTGTTTCTATCTCTTACCCATTCTCTAGCCAAGCAAAGAACTTTTGATCCTTGAATTTTGCATGCTTACAAATACATTAAGATATTAATTTGGATGGGATGAAAAGAGCACAATTAAGAGATTGCCATCTTCTTCTTCCCCTTCTTAGCAATACTTCACCCTTTAATAGTGGATGTAGGCCAAAACACATGAACCTCTTAACTCTAGTCCTCTTTTGTTATTTTGTTATTTGCAGGATAACTCTTCTCAATAAAGCCGACTCAAAGTCTTCAATAAAGTATTAATATTTACAGGATAACTCTCCTCAATAAAGCAGGCTCGAAGGCTTCAATAAGGAACTCATTTGAACCAACATTAATCATCTAATAATCCTAATTTATTCAAGAGTTTATCTCATATTCTCTTATATAAAGAAAGTATATAATTTGAAAATATTAAGATTGATTCTCTTTTCTATTTTATTTCTATTATATTCAGCATTTATGCACCCTTATTCAATGTATAAAAATTAATCCAATTATCTCCCAACACATTTGCTCCATGTTATTGGATCAACTTAGACTAAATGCTAAGCTTTAACCAAAATGGAGGCACTATATTTGCAGGTCTGATTCCTTTAGTTTTATTAATGTAACAAGTTGAAATACGTGTTTTATATATACTTTTTAGGAGAATTTTAAATGAATTTATTTATAAACTTACACAATTGCATTTGCAAAATTTTGAACTTATAACCACTTAGTTGAAAACTTAAACCCCTAACCAATAGGTAGAATGGCTTGCATACTTGTTTGATATATTGGAGTAAATATTAAGTCTTGCTTAATAATATCTCATTTATCAAATATGATTTAGCTCAGGCCAATATCTACATGCAATATATAAGTCACCCATGTTAAGTCGTGGTTACATTTAAAGGTTGAGCTTGTGTCATGTAATACAACAATTAGTCCATCTCTACTACCAAGGCGTCAACCCACCTATGATTAGTGTTGCGTAAAGGAACATTTCATCAAACACCTGATTTGAGGCTAGGGGTGTAAACGAGATGAACATGAGCGAGTTGAGGTTATATTCTTATTCAGCTCGTTTATATTAGTTTTTGTTTGTATTTGTCTGTGTTTGAATCAAGCTCATAAGAAGTATGTTCGTGTTTGGATTGATATTGCTTGTTTTAGCTCAAATTTATTCATATTCAACTCGAATCAGACTCGTTTGTTTGTTGAATTTGACTCAAATCTGCTCAAATTTAACTTGTGAACAAGCTCGAATTTATCATATAAAGTAATAAAGTTATTATTATTTTTTTTTTAAACTACTAAATCTAGGACATAAAATTTTAGATACAAATAACAAAAAAAAAACACAAAATGAAATAAAAATTTTATTAACAAAAAATAATTGTTACATCTTACAATAGCCATACCACATTCCACATTAAAATTTTATAATAAAAAAATTACATACTAAATAACAAACTATCTATGCAAACAAATTGGAATTATAACTAAACAAGTCAAATTTATATAAATTAAATTTTGAAAAATAAATTGATTGAAAATATATATTTCAACATACCTGTGAAAGTCCATAAAAATATAATTTTCCTCTTGATTCTAAATTACTTTTTAGACAAGTTGTTGTGCTTTCACATCATTGTTAATGATAAATAAGCAATTAATAAAATATTTTAATGCGTCTCTCACATGTTGATGAATTTATTGATGCTTTAGATTGAATTAAAATATAGGAGATTTTAGGAGGCTCGGATTTAATTATAACACATAACCTTATCAACTCTATATGGTTGCATGTTTAACATGTCATTCCAAATATAGAGAGATACGTTCAATCATAGAAATATTTTATGCTCATCATATTGATAATCCTACATAAAGTTGACCATGCATGGAAACCATAAAGAAACAAATTTTGAAATTTTGCAATCATATCATAATTTTAATCCTCTATAAGGTTACATTCATAAAAGAAAAATCAAAATGAAGGCAATAAGTAACATATATCTATCAGAGCATATTTAATCATCATAGTCTCACTCTTATAACACTTCTGTAAAAATAAATAAATAAATAAAATAAAATAATATTACATAATCAATTATAAATATAAATCAACCTAAATTAAGTGATCAAATAAATGTCTATAAGATGTGCTAAATATTAGTGCACACAAATTACACAATCAATCATAAGTCTAACCAAAATATAAAATAACAATTAAGCATTTGCAAATAAAATTATTTGATAACTCAAATGATTAGCAACCTAGTAAGATGCATTGTTACTCAGGAATCTCTGAAAAGAACACCCAAATATTTCTACTCCAATATTTCTTGTTGCAAGCAAATATAAAACTTATTAAAATACTTGAAAGATACAATGTATTGATAATATTAAGTTCCAAAGTAGTGAGAAGAACTTACCAAATGTGTCTTAGCATTTTTTTAGGGATGATTTAATCTAATTAGCTGCACAAATTAATATATTAACTGTCTTAGCAAATAAACAACTTCTATAATCATCTAGCACCATATCACCATCACTGAATGCAGATTCAAAAGTAGTTATTGTCATTGGAATTGATAATATATCACGTGTCATTCTAGTCAAGCATGAATATTTTAATGTTTTCATCTTCCACATACGTGTTGGCACATCAATGACAAAGAGATCGTGAAATAAATACTCTTAGTTGTTTTGCAATCTCAATAATTTTGTGTAATCTATCAGAAATTTTTTAAAAATATTTAACTGACTCTCTAATATTATAAATTATGTCATACACTTCCTTCAAACAATTTTATACTATTTATTCAATAGATGTGCACAAAACCTGAATAAAAAAAAACCCTCATGAAAATGTAAATTTTCTCTTGATTCTAAATAATTTTTAAGATAAGTACTTGTTATATCATTGTTACTAATATTATCAAGAGTAATTATGGAGATTTTATCTTAGAAATTTCATTCTAACAAATCACATATAAATTTATGAAGATCCTAATATAAGGAGACTCAAGCTCAATGAAATTAATAATTTTTTTTTTCTGAATATTCCAGACTTATCAATGAAATGGATAGTTAAACACATATACAATATTATTTGATTAGATGTCCAACAATCTGATGTTAATGAAACCCTTTGAACACCACTAAGGTAAGTCTTATGCTTCTCCTTCTTAACATCATAAACTCACTTGCAATCATTTTTAATGATGTTTCTAGATACTTTCGTAGTTACGATTCAAAATTTTTAACATTATGTTCAACCAAGCTTATTTTACCATCATAAAAGATATTCATGAACAATAATTGATCCTCGCAATTTTTTTAACTTTTTTATCATAATTTTTAGGATTATTAAAAATATAAATGTCAAATTCACTATCAATATCAATAAAGGAGAAATTCAATCGTTATTATCTTTTGGCTAATAAATCAACAAGTTGTTGATTCTTTGATTTGATTTTATCACAATCCCTATTATATCTAAGAAGTTGTGATGTGTGCCTATTTTAACTTATAAAACTTAATTCCATAACATATACATTGTAAGCAAGGAATTTTAACACAATTAAAAATAGTTTTTTATTTCCACAAAATATTCTCATACATTAAACTCTCTTCCTAGCTTTCTTAGGTTGCATCTAGGGTGTAGTAATATTGCTCTCAATGATTTGTTGAGAAATATTATGAGATTTGATTGTGAATCTCTTCCATATTTTTCACCTCAACTAATCGTACCTCACCAGTTGATGCGGACTATAGTTGCTCGAATAATGCCATTTATGTGAGCTATGAACAATTCAAAATATCTAATGTCAAATAATAAATCTAACATAAACTATTGATATACAAATACAACCAAACTATGCATAATGGAAACAACATATTGATACAGTGATATAAATTTGTCATAAGTTTTCAAAAATCACAGTCTCGCATATTGACATATATCACATAAACATTAGTGAATTAATAAATTAAAACTAAGTCAAACAACAACATAAAATAACCACACCATAATAAAATTGAATTAACAACACCACAATAGTCTATCAACAACCAAACATCCCTTAAAACATATTTCACAGAAATAGAATTAGCCACACATATAGCCCACAAGCAACATCCACTGATCCACAATTGTTCAACTAAATAGCCCCTAAACACATTTAACCAAATAAGCTCTGAAATGCATACAACAGAACTTTTTGAAGCACATGTATGTGAAATCCTAAACAATCCCAGAATCACATTGAAAAAATTCTACATTATAATCGATTTCGATAAAGGTGTACTTAGAATCAATTTCACATTGAGAAAAATTCAACAAAATCAATTTTAAACTATAAAACCATATTCAACAGAGGCTCCATTATTAGAGCCACAAAAATATGATAAACATAAAACATAAAAGCAATTTTGTCTTAAAAAAAAGATACATAATCATGAGAAGGAAAGATTTGCTAAAAACTAGTAATTCTCCTGCAATACTTGAGCAGGCGGCGATTGAGGGTGTGAGATTGTGAATTAAGATAGTCGAGAGATAGAAAGAATCACAAAAAGGACTTAAAAGGAGTGAGATAGAGGATGAAATCAAGTGAGGAACAGAGAAATGAAATGAAACCCTAAACCTCCACTTGCTTAGAATGCGAGAAAAAGAGGGATTGTGAGAGGCTACACTCGACGGCTCGAGGAGAAACTGAATAATAGATTATGTTTAATACATATATTATTTTTCATAATTATTAATTTTGAGCTTAATTGAGCCGAACATGAATGAATAGAACATTTATTCGTGTTCGACTCATTTATATTTTGAGCTGAAAATTTTATTCATGTTCATCATGTTAGTTTAACAAGCAAATTATACATGAATTGTTTGCAAATGACAAACTATTTTGATAACCCTATTTGAGATAATGACACATTGCATGTGATAGATTTAAAGCAAGCTTGATTTAAAGGAATTTGAAGAAATCCTAATATAGTTTACAATTTCACATTAGATATTTGATTTTAATATAGCTAAGAAATAATCAAATTTATGTAATAAATATGAAAAAAGTCATCATTCTATCAATAGTTTTTTTGGCTCAGTATTATAAAAATTAATCAATATCCCTACATAAGAAATAAGAATTCAAATTTTCATCAACCAAATAAAAAGACATTGTTACACTTAACTTTTGCTGAAATTGCAACACATAATTCTGCTAAATTTGCACAATTTTCATATGCTTACCTCAATTAGAATCTACCAAAAAAAGCTTCAATTCTAATACAAACTTTACTTTCTGGACAAGATTCAGAAAAGGTTAAACAAGCATTCCAAAGAAATCATTATAGGAGAAAAGTAATTCATATCTGTACATGAAATAATGAAACTAGGATACTGTGAACTACAACTTTATCAAGTCAACTCGGCTACTATACCTATTCATTTCCCCTTAGGTTGCATGCACAGCATCCATCCTATCTCAGTTAGATTCAGTATGTCTAAGCCTGAGCTTAGCTCAGTACAATAGGCTCAAGTAAAAAAAGGGAAAATACATACACATCAATTACTAATCCTCTAAGTCCATTTTATCATCATCAAAGTCAGAAGCTACCTCATCGGCACCAACTATCTCCTTTTTGTCTGTACCTAAAAGTGAACCACTCTGAAATGCATCTAAACAGCCTGCTATCATACGGTTAAAGCTACTTTGGCTGATACTTCTTTCGGAGAAGCAAAGATCTTGTGCTGGGTATCTAGAAAAAGGTAAATCCAAGTCCTGCAGCCCTAAAGAACCTAAAGAATCTGGCTGTAGAAAGAAAAGATGAAAGAAAAAATCTTAAAACAAAAAAATCCCACACAAGTTTCAGGGAACAAAAATGGCTAGTTCCTGTTTGTAGGTACATACCCAATACAAGTCTGTGAGAGAGACATCTTTAGCTGGCTCCTGTTTGTAGGAGAACGCTGTGCGATTGTCTGATTCAGGCTCACCACTGGGATTGTCATTTGAACGTCCAGGCTCCTTAAGATCCTAAGGTAAGTATTATAAAATAGATGAGGGACATGATTCCTTTTGAGAAACAGAATAATCTGATAATAAGTATATAACTTGCCTCAACATAACAATCCACCAATCCTGATGAATTCATATTAACTGTATCTCTAGAAATCCCCTGTGCAATGTTGGTGCTCAGATTCGAGCCCTTTTCCCTAAGGGTTGGAGCTGCTTTGAAGGAAAACTCATCACATGTTTCTTCAGAATTCCAGATAGAAACAACTGGAGCCTGAGTTCCCAAACCTGCAAACTGAGGGAAATAGCTATGGGCTGCAACTGCAGTATCAAATGAATCACAACTAAGAGAGGCCTGCTGAATGCAGAGAGCATTTTGATGAGAAGAAACTTCTGATGCCTCCAACAATAGATCCCCCATGCTAATGTTTGTTAGACTATCAGCCCACTCCCCAGCTAAGAGATCTGTACTGCACCTTATTGCTGGATCAGACTGCATAGTAGTTGCTTCAACACGTCACAAAAGTGCACTAAATGCTTCGTATAAAAAGTTGATGATTTTTCACTAACAGAATTTAGGAGTTACATACCATATCTTCTTGCTGGTTTCTAGAACCTTCTTGACCTTTTCTAATACCCATGAAGGTGATTTTCCAGATGACTCGGGGAGGCAATCTTTCAGTTTACAAGCATCAGTTTGAGCCATAATCTCAGTAATAGATGTAGCAGAGGGTAGAGGAGAACCCTTACAAGACTCTCCTAATAGTTTGGAGGTGCAACAGATGGACAGAGTGGTTTCTGATGCATCAGGTGTGACGAATCTTTTAACAATATCTTCTGAGCGTGAACGGTCATCAGAATCAGGTGCTAAAGATGAATTAGAAAATTTTGCTCTAGGTTCCACACCAAAGAACCAACCATACCTTCATCCAAAAATTACAAAAGAAAGACCTTCAGCACTTACATAAGAACTGTTCGACCCACCCATGGAAAAAATTGTTAAAATAGCATATATACCTTAGTCGGAAAACAGAAGGATTGCCAATGACAGTATGCACATCAGCTGCAGTGGAATCAGCATCCTTTATTGTCCATTTTTGGCACTTGGCTATGTCATCCTGTTGAATGTTGTATGGTAAAAGCCAGAGTTCTGAAGAACCTATGGTGTTTGTGCCCCATTTACGATTGAGATGCTCGAGAACTGATGATATTCTTTTCCGAGCACTTAAAGTAAGTTCCAAGAATGGATTATGTCCGCCCTATTAAAAAAAAAGGGAAAAAGAAAGGATTAAAGGCTGGTGATAACAAGTCTATAAGCATCAAATCTAAGAGCAAGTCATTTCTAGAAAAGCTACTTTCTTTTATAGTTGCTTATGATTATTAAAATCAGTCATTGCCCACTTTGAGTATCAACAAGCTCAATTACGTGTTGTTTAAGTATTTAAAAAATCACTTTCTAATTTTCCAAAAAAGGATGGCCAAAAAGAATGACAAGGCTTTGGAAAATTAATCAGCTTCAAATGTCATTAACCATATATATTCACTCCTGAATTTAGACAGATGTCATGAGCAAGAAAATAATGCATGGTTCAGTCATGCCTTCTCAATTCTCTGTCGAGTATCCTCATCAATGGGAAACAATTGGAGCTTTAACTTCTCACGTGTCTGCACGACTGTTTCCCCAATCCGATGAGAGCAAACTCCTGTGGCAAACAGCAAACAGTAGATAAATTATCAAACAGAAGATTACCCAAGGAGCTGAAAATAGGCTCTGGGATACTGTGAGCACCAAGCACATCTGATAGAAATACTTTACCGCTAAAACTATGCATATCTTGAGCAAAAGTGCAATTTTCGCTGTTGGTAACACGCTCTAATTGCTCAGCCGCATCAGCAACTAGGGAAACACCAGCCATTGCAGCCTTTTCCCATCGCTTATATGCTGCAGATTCTACAAGACCTAAATGATTAATACTAGTTAAAACATTTGACTTTGTTCAATTAAAGAAAAAACACGCAAGAGCCAGTTTTCCAACAGTTCTACATTACTAGGGAAAATCAAAAGTAAGAAAGTTCCCAATTACCAATTGCGAGTATCATCAGGCTATCTATATGACCATTTATCTTCTTAGTTAAGCAGACACTCATGAACTAAATAATAAAGCCTAAAAATTACCTGTTCTATGCCTCTGCCCACTAGCTTTCGTGGCAGTGAAAACCCCTTTACTAAAGTTGGCATTTGAATTTGTATTACGCTTCATGGAAGGTCCTCTGTTAATTCCTAGTTTTGGAGTACTTTCAGTATCTGCAACAACAGCTTTTACACCAACAAAATCATGCTCTGAAAACCTCCAAGATGCTGAAGATGTTTCTAAACAATTTTCTCCTTGGCAAGGACGTTTTCTTCTCGCTTTATTTCGATCCTTGAGAAGTTGGCTTTCCTGTAATAAATTAGTAAATTTGATTATATTTTCTTAAAAGGACATCAAATATAACCAAATCTCATTTTGGGGGCCAGACCAAAGCTTCTATAAATATCTTGAATCTCCGAGGTTTACGATGCAACTTTGAAGGAGTGCAACTATATTTTTCAAGTAGGGACCACCTGTAAAGACAATATTGATATAATGACAATTGTTTGAGATTCCAAAAACAATACGCAAAAAAAAAAAAAAAAAAAAACAAAGGAAATCTGAAGTTGAAAATAAGGAAAAAAGATGGTAATACACATTTAGGACATCTTTTTGTCAAGGAACATAAATAAAAAACATATGTTGTACCTCGATAGGTTTTTGCTTCCCACAAAAACTTCACTATGAAAAAACAGAGAGTTAACATTGCTAGATATAACAGTGTCAAAGGATTACAAAGCTGAGGTGATCCGTAAGGGATCAACTCATGTTGGCAATTCATGGGATCCGTAAGGGATGTTGAAAGCCAAACACAAAACAGTAGGATGAGCAGCCACGACTAGTATTACGATGACCATTCCTTTCCTACTCTAATTACTGTTCGTTTGCCTCCTCCTTGCAGCTTTCCACCATACATGCAGGGATATATCAATATCTATCCTCCTATCTTGCGTCAGGTTTTTGTTAATTTGGACTTTTCGCCAGAAGACAACTGTACTGGTAATTCTAGCGGATGTGTTCCTTGTGATTTTGGTTCCCGTGCTGCTGTATCTTCACTTCGATGGCTTTTTGTTGAGCAATGTTATCTATCATATTTTGTTATTTTTTTATAAATAGTTCTATTGAGGTGTATAAAGAAGGAAATTATAATAGATAAACAAAGGAGATGCAATTTCAATAGAAATACAGCAACAACACCATAACATAGGGGCTGTTTGATAGCGTGCACTGCATTCCAAATGCTTTTGAACATTTCAAACGTTTGGTTGCAAGTAAAGTAAAAATTTCAGTGTAACGTAATGCAATCAAATACACTAGATAGGTCAATTTGCGTGTATTTGGAATTCGCCCGATTTGGGCGAATTCCAAATACACCGGTCAATGTAAAGTGATGTGGCGGGGCCCGCCACGCCCGCTCCGCCGCCGCCATCCGCTTCGCCAGCGCCCGCGCCGCCTCGCCGCGCGGTCGTCAAAACCTTTTACTACATTTTTGTCACCAAACAAAAAAAAATAAAGTCGTGAATTTGTAAAGTACCAAACAATTATAAAGTAATCCTTTTGAATTCACTACAGATTCTTTTTTTACATTCCAAAATCATTAACAAACGTACATAAATGAAAATGATTTATGGATGATTCTAGATAAATTCAAAACAATCATTATAAAATTAATGATGATATTCCTACATTTAATAGAAAGCATAATCCTGAGGTACTTTCAAAATGGATAAATAAATTGGAATAGTTTTTTTTAAGGTACCATGTCTAATGATTAAATCCACTAAACAAAAATTAATAAGACCTGCACAATAATTTTAGTGAGCTATTGCCAATAAAGCTAAACATAGTTAGCCTAAAATAAAAATAAATATAAAAAAATAATATTTACTATTTATGTATTATTCCAATCAATTGCATGATCAATTTAAGAACTTTCAACATTATCATAATTATGAATATTTTCTTTCAATTTAAATGTTTAAAAAGCACTATTTTCCTTAAAAATTATTTTGTTAACAATATTTATTTGATTAAAATCATGTAGATGATTTAAGTATAATTAAAGTAAAATTCAGCAAAGACTATATGAGACTTAATAAAGAGTTTCAAATATTGAAATCTAAATAATAATCCTCTATTAGGGTTACTATGTCTCTATTTTGATGTTTCAAAGGAAATTCTTTTGTATCTTCAAGTATATATCAAACACTAATATCTCATTAATCATGTTAAGATTAAGTTTGAACCTACTAAAAATGCTAATTTATGAAAACTATCTCATAATGGTAATTCATATTTATAAAATGATTCTAATTAGAGAATAATTTTGTTTCTAAAGTACAATTATAGTCTAAATCAATAAGATCAACAATAGAACTTATCTTATAGTTTGCACCATATACTATTTATCACTGTTTTAAAAACTGGATCAGACTGGCCGGTTTAACCGTGAACTGGCCATAGGGCCGGTCCGGTTAATTACAAAAATCCCTTTTTGCATCGAATCAGTGAAAACCGACTTGAACCGCTGGTTCGACCAGTCAACTGGCGAATCGGTCTCAATTATATAAAATCGCCCGGTTCAAATGAGTCCCATTTAAGTTCTTTTAATTTTTTAATGAAATGATTAAAATTTTTTAACTAATAATTAAACATAATATTTTAATTAAATGTTTAGTGTGTGTGTGTGTGTTACGCTAGCTTATCTCACTTGCCGCTACACATGATTAGTCCCTTCAATGCCTTATTCTACAACCTCTCGTCGCCTTCCTGGCTTCTTTGTCCAATAAGTTTTAGGATATAGGGGCAAGGAGGGGGTATTTTAAGGAAGAAATTGAGAGTTTTGGGAGAATATTAGGTTAGGAAGCAATTGGTGAGAAGTATATGTTATTATATTGACTTGCTAATTAATTCATAATTAGTAATAATTACTTATTTATAAGCATATTATTTTTTGCTAACTATAGAAAATTCAAATAAGCCTTAATCGAGTATTATATTGAGCTCATTCACGAGTGTGAGCCAATATTGTTCATGATCATATATGAATCAAACACGAAGCTATTCAAGCTTGTTTATTCAACAATTGAGTATGTATAAAAGTATTCAAGTTTGTTCGTTTAGTCAATTAAATGATCATGCCGAGTTGAGCCACAAATAGCTTGTCAAGCATATTGGTTTAGTTGCAACCCTATGTCAAGTTAATTTCAAACAATGGCAGAGCTAACATCTTTTTAGCAAAGGTGCAAATTAATTTTTTTAAAATTTTTTTTCATCTAGACTTAAGATCGACATTGATTGTTTTAAAAAAAAATTATTAGAATTAATCAATATCAACAGATTAAAAATATTATAACTTGTAATGCTTAATCATCATATTCTAAAAATTTTGAATAATTATTTCGTTTTTGATTTTAATATTACTTTTTTAGTATAAGCAACACCATTATATAAATAAATATCAAATTTTCAAGACTAAACATATAAACACATAAGAATTATGGATTATGTACATAAATCCTCTAGAATAAAATATATACATTAAAAATTAAGCATTTTGAAACTTATAATGGTCATCAAAATTTTAATAATATTATTAAATAAATATCAAGCTGCTCTAATTTTTATTTAAATATAATTTCACATTTTTTAAATAAATATCTAGAATTCATTTAATTAAAATGAATAATTTAATAAATGAGATTTATAAGTTTTTTTTTTGAGTTAAATTAAATATGATCTTATTAAATATAAAAATTGTGTGTTAATAAATATTAAATTTTTTTAATTCAATTTTTGAAGTTGATTTAGCTCACATATATGATAATTTAAAATTAAATATTTTAAATTAATATTTAGTTAACTTTAACAAATTTGTTATATATTAAAAAGGAAATTTAAAAATTTTTTTTTTGGAGTGGGATTCATCCATAAAAAAATCAATCATACTTATATGGATTATGAGTTATTAAATTTAAATTTTATTGAATCTTATAAATATTCATTTCAAAAATATTTTATTATTCCCGTAGACTTAGTTATAGTGTATCATTCAAAAAGCATACAAGAACTTTGTCATTACCCCTACAAACATCATATCCTACTGCATTGCTCATAATTCAAATGCATGATACATATAAAAAAATTCTTGGAAGCTTGTAGTTATATACAAATTTAAAGTTTATTGCAAGCTTAATGGAAGATTTTTGAAATTAAAGAAGTTGATATGTTAATATTCCATCCAAATTCGTAATGTTTTTCCCCAAGAACACTTGAGATGTTAACAACATCAAATAGACAATATAAAATTAATAATCTGTTTGGCAAACTATTACAAACAAAAATTTAAGAAATTTTTATAACAATTTCTAATATATTTGATTTAATTGTAAACCAAGAATATTAAATAATATCTAGAGTTTTTTTTTTAATCACCTCCCTTTGATTTCATATTTTGTTATTGTTGATGAAACTGTATCTATCATTAATAGTATCATATCAAATAAAGATATGAACCTGCATGTGATGATTTAAAGATGGCAAAGAAAATCACTAATGACCAATTGATAATGGTGATCATCTTAGAGGTTTCCTATTTTTGTGATTACTCTAGCTACTCCATGTAACCATTCATATGAGATTATTCTACCTTCTAGATATTTAGTGACAAAATTTGGTTGGTTTATACCTTGTGATCACTTCTAATGACTAGTGATTTTTTTTTCAAGGGATTCTTATGATTGCATGATATAGAAAATTTATAACTACTCCTTCGAGTCCTTCAGCTACGAGCTTGACTCTCCTTGCAATTCTTATGGTCTGTTAATTTCTCATTTGATAGCTTCCTCTTAGACAGTGTTATATATCTTATTTGATGTTTCATAAGAGTTATAAATAGTTTGTTAAGGATCATAAAAAGTAATCATATGGATTAATAAAAATTTGCTTTGAGATATATAAATGATTGTCCTTCAAAGATTTTAATTAATCAAAAACGAAACTTAAAAGTATTTCTATAAAAGCATTATTCTTGTTCAAGTGTGAGGTTTTCTTATTGGTTACTTCTTTTGCTTATTTTCATTTCTCTTTTCTTCTTCTTTCTTGTTATTGGTTGAAATTATGATAAATTTTTATCAACCCTGCTTAAATCTAGCTCTTTTTTATGTACATGAGATTTAATCATTTATGTGGCATTCACAGTCCTTAATTTTGTTGTCATTAATTTTAGTAAAATGACAATCTTTTCTACATGAACTATTTTCCCATATAAATTGCATATTTGTTTCACTAGTTGATCATATTTAAACTCAACATTTGCATGTTAAATGTGCATTAGAAATTCTACATCCTAGAATGTTCTCAATTAGGGGTATGCATTGTGTTGGGTTTGGATGGTTTGAATAGTGAATTTTTAAAATCAATTGATTTTGGATTCCTAAAAAGTTGGACCAAATCGGCTAAACAGAATGCAAAACCAAACAAATCAAATAACAATTTGGTTCCATTATTTTGGTTTAGTTTTGAATAAAGCAAAGTTTAATACATTTAAAAATTATTTATGAAATTTATATTCATTATGCAATTTTTTATTGTATAATGAACAAATAAGCAAAATAGAATATATAATTAAGAAAGCAATTAGCGACTTTCATCCACTAAAAATATTTAAAATGTTATGATGGCTAAAAAACTTTATCAAGCTAATGAACAAATTCGATTTATTTGGTTCCATCCAAAATTTTATTTAATAAACCAATCCAAAAACACAAACCATAGTTTTCATTAATGAAAACCAAAATCCAAATTATTAAGTTCAAAACCGAACTAAATTGCTCAAATACTTTGGTTCAACTTGATTTTTGATTAAAACCACATAATGCACACGCCTACTCCCATCAACTAATGGTCGATGAGCCCGATATAGAGCATGGAAATAATAGAAGAGACAATATATGATAACATAAAAGTGAAAATAAAAAATCTTGAAGAACATAGGATTTAGCAAATAAACAGTGTAGTTGTGTGTGCGCGTACATATTGCACATGCATAATCAAGAACAAATAAATAAATTTTTAGGCAATTAGTTCACACATGCAATAAAAGTAAAGCATAAACATACTTAAATAGAATTATGGATAGTATTTATTATATCAATAAGAAATATAATATATAGTCATAACCCATTTTCATGCTATTATTAGCTCTGAAATGTTTACATTTTAAATATGCATCATACTCTGCATAATTTGATATAACATTCATTTTTTTTAAAAAAATCTCACTTAGCTTATTGAACATGCGTGCGTCTATACTAGAACTCTAGAAGTACTATATGCAAAGATAACATCCCTTTGAAAGTATTCAGGTAACATAAGCCCACAAGGTAGCTACCAGTTGAAATAGATCTATTTGTATTACCTAAGAAAACAACTAATTCTAAATCTTCATGGAATAAAGAATGAGATATCCACATGAATAACCATAGTTTCCAAGATTGATTAGCAAATGCATGTTATCACGAATCAACCATATTTGATTGAATACGCATCAAGCTATCTACTATTGACCTAGGAAGCTCTTAAGAAAACTTTTACATAAATATCCTTCCAAAATAGAAGTTCAAATGTAAAAGATGAGCGAACTAAATTGGAAAATACAATTTGGCTACTAAGGAGAGAATCAACAAAATTATCTCTCTATAATTTTCTCCTCCTATTTATATATGATTGGATACTAAGGAGAGATCAAAGAAATATCCTATTGATTTAAAATATATGTATCCATAATTTAAATGACTGTTAGAATATTTAGGATAAGGATTTATAAACTTGTGAAATTAATTGAATTTTAGATAACAGGGATTTGATACATATATTTCTATAGATAAAATAAATATAGGATGCAAAATTCAAGTTTATGATTTTCCTCCTCAACCCCTCTCTTTCCCTCAGGCATGCATCTGGAGGCCATCTAAAATCCTAAAGAGGGAAAACAATGTTGAAAATCCTTTCCTTTATCATGGGTAATTCCTGCTAATTTCACAAGCCTTTTGTACCCTCAATGATAGTGTAGTTGATATCAGAACACTATCCTCCAGCCCATAGTCATTACGATTTGCGTATGATTAAAAGAAATTTCCAGAAATTTTTTTAGAATCAACATATTGTCAATCGATAAAGAAATAATTAAGAGCGGAATGACAAAAATGGAAGAATTTTTCTCTATTTTCACAAACTAACTAGATGACTTCATTAAGCTTGTAAAACCAACACAACAACAACAACAACAACAAGCTTTTATCCCACTAAGTGGGGTCGGCTACATGAATCATTCGTCTCCATTGTGTCCTATTATGTGTCAAATTCTCATTTAATTCAAGTATATTAAGGTCATTTTCTATACATCTTAACCAAGTCTTTTTAGGTCTACCTCTACCTTTCTTAACATAAGATAAATCTAATGTATCTATTCTCCTAACCAGGTCATCAGACGGCCGACGCTTTATGTGGCCAAACCATCTAAGGCGACTCTCTAATCTTATCCACCTGGAGCTACTCCAACTTTTTCCGAACATACTCATTTCGCATTTTATCTCTAAGAGTAAAGCCACTCATCCACCTAAGCATCCTCATCTCAGTAATACTTAACTTAGTCTTATGCTTCTCTTTTATTGGCCAACATTCTGCACCATAAGTCATTGCAGGTCTTACCACCATCTTATAAAATTTTTCCTTAAATTTAAGTGAAACTTTTCTATCATACAATAGGCCAGATGCATTCCTCCACTTCAGCCATCCAACTTGAATTCTTAGTGAGAAGAGGAAGAGAGAAGGGAAATCAATATGCACTTCTTAGTGATCCACCAAATAACATATCCATAGAAAAGTCAATAGTTCATGCAAGGGTCACCCAAGAGAAAAATGGAATAACTATTAGAGAGGACCATATTGTAAACTAAAGGTCAACTGTGAATGGAGCTGATGTTGGAAAAGTTCTGATGAATTCAAAGAAGGCAACTTATCTTCATGAAAATGCTTCAAAGAAAGAGAAAAAAAAGAATTCTATTTGTTGTAATCTTTTTCATGCAATTATAAAATATTTGGGATAATAAATTAGCTTCAACTTCATTCAAGAATTATCAACATATGATCAATCTTAGTATACTACTAACATCAAAAAAGTATATATATATATATTGAAAAAAAAAGCATATATTCTATGAAAAATATTTATGCAGATGGATTTTGCCAATAAAAAGGATCATTAAATGGGGTGTGGACACATTGAATGGAAAAACTATTTAGCATCAACTAGAAATAATTTTAGTTTTGATGTAATTAATACAACATTCTCAGTTAAGTGTGGAACTTTATTTCTAAGTTATCATCACTTTATAATTGATTGCATTAGTAGGAGAAAATGGCATAAAAAGAGAGCCATGATCCAGAATGCTCTTGAGAAAAATTTGCAAAAATACCCTCACAAGGATAGAATTACAAATATAAAAAGAAATTAAATTACAAATGCAATTTAAATTTTAAATTATGGTGGGCATAGAAGAGAGATTTATGTGTAAAGAATAGAAAAAAAAAACTATCAGATAGTCACATTAAATGGACAAATCATATAGCTTGGATTAGAAATAATTTAAGTTCTA
This sequence comes from Cymbidium sinense, assembly GCA_021442155.1. Lineage (NCBI taxonomy): Eukaryota > Viridiplantae > Streptophyta > Magnoliopsida > Asparagales > Orchidaceae > Cymbidium > Cymbidium sinense. The sequence goes on from CM038225.1 coordinate 65,127,151, forward strand.
TTATAATTAAGATCAACATTAGTAGTAATGTGTTGACCTTATTTTTAAGATGTCATCATTATATTACTGATTGCCTTCAAAAGATCACATGGCATACAAGGGAAAGCAATAATCTAGAAAGCTCAAGAAGAACTTGTAAAAATACCCTCACAAGCAAGGATGGATTTTAAAGAGGACATGAAGAGATTCTTTCCCCTATTAAATTTTTAATGTTTTTACATATAATAATAATTTTTTAAGAAACTAAATGTTTTGATGTTTTTGAAAGTAAAAATTTAATTTGTACGCCCTACAAATAATAAAATTAATTTAAGTACCCCTTTTATCCATCACTACTCACAAGGATAGAATTACAAATATAAAAAGATAATTAAATTGCAAAATGGAATTTAAACTTTAAATTCAGATGGGTGGCCAAATCAGGATAGGAAAGAATTGCATGTAAAGAGAATTTAGAAACTATCAAATATTCTGTGTCTAATTTCCTCCACCTATTTCTACATGGCCAACCATCCTTTAAGAAGAGATTCAAAGAGAATATTTTAAATGATTTAATATATAATTGTCCACAATTTAAATGATTGTTAGGCTATTTAGGATAACGGTTCCTAAATTTTATAAATAAAAAGATTTTGGGATGTAAAATTTAAGTTTAATGGGATGATTTTTCACCTCAATCCTACTTAATCTTTTCAATTCTTAGCTAATAAGGCCTACCCCTGCCCCAATCTCTCTCTCTGGAACATGTATCCCGAGGTCATCCAAAACACTAAAGGAAGTGATTTCCAAAACCACAGCTGTCAACTCTTTTTTTTTTTTTTGTGCTAATTTGTCGGGTTGTAAGGGCCTTGGAAGTTGTTGTCAAAATCTTAGATTCGCATCCTGCCTATACCATAATAAAGTCTCATCTTATAGACTTAGGTAAGCAAAAAAAAGCTATCAAAATTTTTTTTTCTTAATCTTTTATCAGGTAAATTAGGGATAACCAAACCATTTCAATTCCTCCAAATAAAACCTATCTCCTTGTCCGAGATAATTTACAACAATTGAATGAGCCTTCTTCCGCACCATGAATTCCAAAACAACCATCCATAGAGGACTCATATTCAAGCATATAGATGTATGAACTACAATTTAGGACTTTTGGATAGAAAGAAACAACCTTCAACATATTAAGTTCCAAAAAATATTAGGCAATTGAACTTAACACAAAAAGCCAAATCAAAATATTTGTTCTTAGTCTGAAGACCTGAGAAATAAAAGAGAAAAAGAATAATAATTTGGAGGCAGTGATTTAATTGCATAGCAATTACCATGGGAACTACTGGAATGAGAGGGTGAGTGGCACGGTAATATCCACACGGATTTCCGTCACATAAGTGAGAAAAACACAGATAAATGCAATAGAAAAAATCTGTTGTAAGGCACTAAACTGTTGAACATAGCATCTAATGGCAAAAGATTACCACAGAAAATATGGCAGCAAATTTGATGGTGGAGGGGAAGGATATCAAGAAAGTAGAAATAAAAAGAAGGCATGATACAAAATGTGAGCTGTCCAGAAGCAAATACAGACAAATGAGAACTTCTGTAAATAAATAAATAAAAAGCAGGTAAAACTTGATGATGCTACACAAGTTACCAACAGTGAATATCCTAAAGAAATTAAGTCACAAAACATAACAAGCCTATGGTCAAAACAAATGATTTTATCTTTTTTCCAATAGAATGAACACATACATTAGAACGTATAAGAAAGTGGCCATTGAAATGATTTCCATGTGGACAGCTTTATTCAAACATCAAGCCGTAAATGGTGCTATAAGTGAACAAAAAATTAGTGTAAAATGTCCATCAAAGCAGTTGAACACCAAAAAGATAAATGACCAAACCACTGATAAATGCCAAGTATAATGGAAGCATAATCTTATGAAAATAAACCTCACATGCCCATAAGATAAATTAGAAAAAAAAATCCATTGACGTATTGCAACTTTTTATTAGCACATTACCATCGAAGCATTGCAGCATTTGTGTCCTTGGAGTTCTTTGCATCAAGACAAAACCCCGGACTGAGCAATTTATTCATACGTCTAACCAGGCGATAGTAATAATGCCTAACCTGCAAATTTAATTAATTAGAATCAAGTGTTAAATTTGTATAAAAAATTATTGCTATCAGTGAAATGGTGATATTTTTTCTTGCAAATAGTGTAATGAGCAAAGTAAAAGCTACCATTTTTTATGATTTAATAGGCTTAGCACTAAGAAGAAAGAGAGAGAGATATAGTCATATAGAATAGTTGAGACAAGGTATACAAGATCTAAAAGTTAGATATATTAAAAACAAAGATAATAGGGCCTTTGTTAAATACGACCATAAAGGAAAGATGCTGTTCAACATTTTAGAAATTATCAAATTGGAGTTTTATGAAAGAAATTATATAAGAAGAGCATAATAAGCAATACAATAAAGTATATGATACAATGATAAAAAAAAAGGTGGAGTTAGCTCTAAAAAAGTACATAAAGGTTCACCTTTATTTCTATATCATATACCTATTAAGATTTGAACAGTTATGTGATTAACAAATCTTTTTTAATGAAATTTTTGGGGCTAAAAGGATGTCAAATGATTAATGAAAAATTATTTTGACACCAATATTTAAAAATAAAAGAGATGCTCAATGTTGTGCTAATTATATAAGAATCAAATTTATAAATCACAAAAAGAAACTATGATGAGTAATATAACTAGAAAAAATACATTACTTTAAAATAATGAAGCAAATTTGAATTTAGACAATTAATAGAAATGTGTAGAGTGTAGAGCAAGGATTCATATAATTTGTATTGATCTTGAGAAAGCATATCATTGAGTACCACAAGAATTCATTTGTAATGCATTAAAGAAGAAAGGTGTATGTCAAACAATAAAGCACGTACACTTCAAAAAGCTTTTCATGTTAGTGTCAAACACAACACATCTTTAACCCCAACACTTGCCTAACACATTGACGTGTTTTATTCCAAAAGTAGAAGAGTTACACATGATTGGGATACACATCAATGCGTACAAGCACGTGCAAGGTGTTCCATGTTCGATAAATTTTTTTATTAAGATTAGGAGATCAACTTCAGTTAGTGAAACATTAATGTCCATATTTTGCAAGTTAATTTGTAGATTATATACTTCTCTTTTTCAAATTCTATTTAAAAAAACTATTAAAATCAACCTAAAATTGAATGCTAAAGTTGATGTATTGTTTGGGATTATATAAGCTTAACAAAATAAAAGTGAAACTTGACCAGGACACAAATCAAGCACATGTAAGATGTTCCTAGTTCAATAAATTTTTATTCAGGTTAGGCAATCAATGAGCGTCTCAATGTCAAATTTAATTGGTTCAATTAGTGATATATTAATATGCTCAGACTTTGTGTGATTATTTTGGAGATTATACATTTTAATTATTTTTTTGTAGATAGCATAATACTAAAATCATCCCAATAATGAATATTAATGTTGGTGTATTGTTCAAGATCATATAAACTTATAAAATATTGAAATACAATTATAATCAAAACAATATGATTTTCTTTATTTATCGATAAATTTTTAAAGAAGCATAACTATTATACTTTATTGTATATTTTTTTTATCGAAAAATTGGTATTTTAATCATATATTTTATATTAACAATTTATAAAAAGATATTATGCTAATGGTAAATTATGTTATATGTCCTACATTTTACAGTTATGCCATATCCCTCTATTTGTGAGCTTATGAAATCCTGTTTACATTTTATGAAGTACAACAAAACTAGATACAAGGAATCTCCAATAACTTGCGTTGGTTGATTAGCCCACTTAATCATCTCTATCTGAGAGTTTTTTGCGCAAACTGCAAGGTCCAAACATATATGCAGATCAAAACAGAACCAATCAAACATTTTTTTATGAGTACAAGAACATGAGGACCTTTTTGTTAATTTGAGTATCAACCTTCCTAGTAGTTCCAATTCATGTAGCCCAAGTAAATGCTCTGTAGTATTAATGTGGAATCCTCCTGGCATTTAACCTCAACATTGGAGGTGAAATTTATAAATTTGCAATTTGTTATTAATTAGTTATATGAATTATGTACAATAACTCCTAATCTACCATTCATCTAACATAAATTTGCATTTCCTCACAATTGATTTTTTTTTTCCTTAACAGAAACAACAATTGTCTTTAAAAAATACAATGAACTGTAAAAAGGTAATCAAATTTTTAAGATAAATTAAGTTTGATGCAACAACAATTATTAATAAGAGATCAAATTCAAAAGGGATGCAAAAAAAAGGACACGTGAGCATATATTTTGAACCATGAAAACAAATTAGAAAGTAGGGATAGAAACAATATAAGCCAACAAGAAGTGGGCACATGAAATTCAGTAAAAACCAAATAATAAAATATATATACCTGGTTTTTATTCTTGCTCTGCACACGACAAGTTATCTTCTCAAAATTCTGTCATACAAACCAGCTGTTAGCATATATTAACATGGCAACTGATGTCTTTCCATGAATAAGTAATAACCTTGCCAACTTGCCGTAACGCATTAAAAAAGTTTTCCTGCTCTTGACGTGTCCAAGCAGCCCATTGCCGGGTTCTTTTCTGCCCTACAACACATGTATCAAACAATAGCTAAAAAAGCTGATGGGGTGGTCTGAGCATACTTCCAGATGATTTCACAATTTCCATACTATTTCGTTGAAGGAGAACATGAATTGAATGAAAAAATGTACCAGGTTTTTGAGAGTTAATAGCCACAGATGTAGATGAATGAAAATTATAATCTCCATCATTCAGCAGTGAGCTTTCTGTTGATGGTATACGAATTTCCAAAGCCATTTGAGATTGTGGATGCATACAGATTTTCCAGGACTTTAAAACGCCCTGTTCTCTCGCATGATTAATATCGGATACCTTATCTAAAAGAGAAAAAAATTACTCAGAAAATGCAACCAAGGAAGCCAAGATATAAACCAAACGAAAAGACCTAAATTGGAAAAGTAACAAGTGCAAAGGAAACTGATAGCCCTTAAGGGTAGTAAAAATTACAGGCAACACTGAAAAGCCATAATTCGCATATGTGCATGCATACAAAGGCACATTCCACCATTATAATTCTTAAACAGAGCATACAGTATGAGAGAGCTCATTGCACAATGCACTCCATCACCCAATGTCAACAACCAATAAAGAAATGTCTAACCTTAATAGAGCATTAATTTCCAACTACATATTCATGGTAATTAAACACATTGCACGCACAAATTCCATCAACTACGCCATTATACTGTCAAAAAATGATAGGTACACCCTTAGGAACTTTGTTGAAGGATGACTTATCGATACACCATCTACCAGCCGTCATCACAAGCCATCCTCATCTGAAGGGAAGGACCTTGCTTGAGTCCAGTAAAATATTATGTCTTATTACTTAAACTTCAGTCTTCAATGATCACTCAGAAAAAGCACCTTTAAAGATGCGCTCCACTATCTTTGAATAAGATGGGTAAGAATATGTTTTTTCAGGCAGGAGAATATTCTTTCATGAGGCAGATTGATATATATTCAATCAGATTATTCCTAACATTATATTAGGGTTTATTTAAATCTGGGTTCTACGTCCTATAAATGCAAGCTTCCATAGTTAATTACGCCTCTTGCCACAACAAGAGAGAACTCTCATTAAGATTGGAAATAGGCATATCTTAGTGATATGTGATGGTGTTTTAGAGGTGTCTGTGGTATAAATGAGTGTCATGTATGATTTGCATAGCGAACAAAGAGATTAGGCTTACATTCCTTTGGAATGCCAAAATATAATTTAAAATATTCGCAAAATGAAAAATACGAGCATTTGATGCATAGTATATAGCGAATAATTAGCGAAGTCATTATATAACTTAAAGTATATATTAGGGGAAATGATGATACGACCGGTCAAAATCCTATGGTTTCATCTCTGATATCATGGTCTACTACTTTGTCGAGAATTATTCCACCAAAGAATCCTCACAGATAAATGATCGCCTAAAGTGTTCTTGATATCGAGATGATATTTATCTAAGGGGATAAATTGAAGTCAACCTTAGCTAACATAAGACATTTTGCCTATTAAATATATTTCATGATTCAAGAGGCAAAGTCATTAAGGAACACATGGACTATTGTTGTGACCAAAATATAATGAAACTGTATATATACCAAGCCAACTGGTCAGAGGATTCTGGTCATATCTGCATTTCCTGTGATGTTATTTGACGATATAACTACGTAGACAGATGGCGCAAACCACGTAATTACTAACATGAGATTATTTGAGTATAAGCATAAATATATTTATTTGACATAGGCTCTTTTATGAGTAAAAGTTTTCTTAACTTATCATCTCTGATAAATAATGATGGATGGATGAATAGATGATTGTATGTTTAAGTTATATTGAAAGATGAATTTCATTCAATTTAAACATATCCTGTCCAGATGAATTTTACAATCGGCACGCCCATCATCAAGGAAAGATTAGATTTTGGTAACCCACCCAGTCATATGAACCAACCGGGGAATTATCTCGCGCAACATCCTCGGACACTATAGTTAGATTTTTTATGCATATGTCGGGGCACATACGAGAAATTCAAACTTATTTTTTAACCCAAAACATCCTCAGGCAGTAGATTTAAGTGATTGTTATTGTGTCAGAGCCCATGTGGGTTATTCGAGCTTAATTTAGGAATAGCGCCTCAGCATAGTAGCTCCAGCGTCGTGGCTCTACGTGGTCAATGTCATGGCGCTAATGTCATTAACCATGTTGACCACTTTACTGGCGCCTCGGAGTTCATAATGTAGCGCCACTATGCCGATCAAAAATCGGTTTACGATAACTGAAAGATGTTCAGGCTATTTAATGACATGGGACAAAGTTTTTGACTGGCGCCGCGACGTTATGTCGGAGCGCCGTGACGCTACATCAATACGACGCATCATTTTCTGTTTACGAATTTATGGTAATTAATGTCCCTTTTGATCGGCACAATAACCATCTTGATCATCTGATCAAAGTCGCGACGCTGCATGTGAGCACCACAACGCAAGATCGTTATTTCAAAACCCGAGAGGTTAGCGCCTCAGTGCTGCCTATGCAGCACCGTGGCGCTAGGCCACACATATAAATAGACCTATTGAGCAGCAAGGAATTTTGATTTTGAGAAAGATAGTAGGTCGCATCTTCATATATCTCGACCCCTCTAATTGAAAATGATTTTTCATCTCCTTTGACACAGTATTCGATTCCATCCTTTCAAAACTTGATGCACTGATGGAGGGAGGATGAAATCATCTTGTTCTGGTGTATTCAAGATCTACCGAGCAAAACAGTGAATGATGTATTTGAATCAATTATATAGAATTTGGCTTCGGTCTTCCAGTCACTTATTTCTAAAGGTAACACTATGGAGCCTAAAGCCCTCTCGCCCTGTTCATTGAATCCTCTCAACATCATCTGATCTCCTCAGATGTTGAGATGCCAATCTTTAAATAGACAAGGGTCTTTAGGTTCATAATGTTCACTGATGCACCTGGATCAACTAAAACTCTAAAAAGTCTGAATCTACCCATATCCACTGTGATGTAGAGGGGACGGTTGTGCTTCATGTCCCCTAGAAGAAGTTCTTCATCAGTGAATGTGACTCCCTGGGCTTCTCTTGAATAATATGCCTCACTCCAACAACGGTCAGTTGAGTTAAAAACATATTTCTGGATCAAGAAGAACCTTGATTAATGATTCCCTCATCTCTTTAGATAAGACAAGGGCATCATATATGCTTAGTTTAGCTAACAACTTTCTTAGGTGAGCGAGGACATTGTAATCAACTCTAAGCTGATCCTCCACAAGCATATCAATTGGTGGAGCATCCTGTGGAGGGGCTTCTTGCTCGTTAGTACCAATGACTTATTTTCCCTTATCTTGAGGTGCTGCCCTATGAGGTAGAACCTTGCCACTACGGAAGTTAACTTCGGTGATCTCTTGTGGCGGGTTAGTGGAAGATTCTACTTGCTTGCCAGGCTCACCTACAGCTTCTCTTATAGGACCCTCGAAATCAGATGATTCCAAATCTATCTCAAGAGGTAAACCCGTAATATTCAGAAAAAAAAAAGTCCATTTCTGAATCAGAAAGAGGATGATCGGAGTTGTTATAATTATTATTAAGACTTGAAGAGTTTTTATAAGAGTATAAACAGATAACCCATCAGAAGCGACACAGATGTAATTCAAACTAGCTTTATTTCTCGATTTCACTCTGCATTCTCTTTAGAGCTTTTCTTTAGAATTTTTTCTCCCTCTCTATCTCCTAATTTATACTTTCTCTTCCACCATGCTAGTAAAATATTTCAGTAAGAGCAAGAAGAAGGTGGCCATCAATGACACTAATAGATTTGTTAGTCTGGAGGCTGAGGAGAGGTACCAGCACGCTCTCATACATAAGCATTTGATCCCAGAGAGGAACTTCTACAATCTGGGCGGGCGCGTGGAGAGCATCATTACTGAGCAAGGCTGGAAGAAATTAGCCTATGACAATAAATCTGATGTCGTCCCGGTGGTGAGGGAGTTCTTTGCCAACGCGAAGGAGCACCAATAAGCAAATTTTCGTTCGGAGAAAACTAGTAAGTTTTGTTAATACTGCCATTAACTCATATTTTGGTCTGCCGAATGTAGATTACAATCAACATCTTTTTTATTATAATGATCATCTGACTTCGATGAAATCCTTAATTTCCTCACTATTAAAAATTTCAATACTCAGTGGAAAAGGCAGAAGGAAAAAATTATCAATTTTTCTTCCGTCGATCTCACTGCTGAGGCTAAAGCTTGGCATTACTTTATTTCTATCAAGCTAATGCTCAATGGGAATATCAGTCAGGTAACTAGGGATAGGATCGTTATGAACTTTGCAATTCAAAAGGACTTTACTATGGATGTAGAAAAGATTATTTATAATTATATTTGTAATATGCTTAAGGGTAGTAGAACAATAAGCTTTGATTGTCCTTCTCTTATTTATATTTTGTGTGTTGAGGCGGGCGCGACAAGAAATCCTGATGAGGAAGTCTTTATGCCAAAGGCTTCCCTAACCAAAAAGGTCATTGAGGGGTTTGGTTCTAAGACTAAGGTGAGGGAAAGCTCACGCGCCCCTCAGTCTCGGACCAAATCTTCCAAGACCATAAATGAGCAACTCTAAGAAATTAGTGGACAAGTCTCACACCTAAGAAAAAAGGTCAATGAAACTACTCGGTGCCAACAATAACTGAAGAGGAAATTTGACTATCACATAGATCAACAACAGCAACAATTTTCATACATGACCAAGTATAATACCTCGCTTGTGCACATGTTTGAAAACTATGATTTTTATGAGGGTCCTGGTGAGGCTTCTTTTCCTATGGTGCCTCACTATTAACCCTATGTAAGCATCTTGTCGGGGAGAAAGAGGAGGAGGATAACCAAGACTACTAGTTTTACCCCCTCTGGTTTTGTATTTGTTTTGTATTTCTTTCTTTTTTTTTTCATTTTTTATTATGTAATTCATGTACCCTCATTTTCTTTTTATATTAATAAATGCATCATTTTTTCCATGTATTTACGTTTCTTTATATGTACATTTTTCTTGTCATTTGGGAAGCTCCATGATTAAAATAATAAAATTTCTTCACTTAAAAAAATTCACATTAGAGAGGTAGCGTAGCAGCACTATTGTAATATCCAAAATTTCAAAAAAAAAAAAAAATCTAATTAATCCATCAGCACGATATTATCAGAAGCGACTTATCAGGACATTGCATGGATTACGGATTTCGCCAGTATGCCCGGATCTATCCAAAGGTATACCTGTTCCTTTTATTTCATTTCCTCCCGCTGCCCTCGCCTTCGCAGATCGAGTCGTCGCCATGATCCTTTCCCCGCCTCTGAGTTGCATCGAGATTGCCGCTCGAGAACGACGAGCCGGAATCGGCGTGGCCGGATTGAACCGCCGCCTGGTCGCGCCCTTCTTCCCGCAGGTTACTGGACCGATGTCGACTTCGGCCACCGGAACCGCTATGTCAGGTAAATCGTGACGGGTTGGGAAGTCCCGTGAACCGATCGGCTCGGATAGGGGATTTCCTGGTCCTGGCCGATCGGGGGAAGCTTAGGGAGTTCTGTGAGTTGCTGAATTTCTTTTTCTATTCCTATTTCCTTCAGCCGACAGCCTTCCTTGGTGCAGAAATGCGTGTAGGGAGTTCCGTAATCTGTTAGGTGAGTTGCAAAATTTTGTGTATTAGAATGGGGGATTAGTATTGGCATTTTTGTTAATTTTAGTTTGTTAATTTAATCGCGAATTAGTTGGCGAAGTTAAGATTACGGAGCTCCTGTGAAAGATGATATGAGGAGACATCAATTTCGCGTAGAAGAATGTTTGGTGATACTACTGCGTTGTGTTAATTGTATTTATGAGTTTCATGTATTCAGAAGAGTAATTTAATTATAAGTTGTATAAACTGAAGACATCACGACACCGCCTATACACCGGGTGGTATAATGCTAATTTAAATTCGGTTTATACCCCATGTATGCCAATTTTTACCGATTCTTATAAATTTAATAAAGATATGATATTTCATTATTATATTTAATTACAACGCTCATTATTCAACCAAGATGTACAATAATTATAAGTCGCTAGTTCATTTTCTTTAATAAGATATAATTTTGTCGCGATATGAAATGTGTTAAAACACGCATTAATTGTTAAAAGAATGTGAAAAGGAAATATCGTAAAAAAATTGTGATAGAAGACTATTATAGATATCGCAGATAAAAGAAAAGTTTTAACGACGAAGTTTTAATGGGGATCTTAGATTCTCGACATATCGGTAGTTGGCACCAATCCCTGTGTCGTCAAAGAAGTAGATGGTTGCCCTTTTACCTTCGAAGTCGACGTACGGCACTTATGTATGAAAGTCAAAACCCATGAATTATAAACGACATTTCTGTGAAAATGATTTGACCGAAATCGCTTTTATTAAATAACCGAACGACGATTCCTAAATGACAAATTATCGATACATTACTACTCTACGATATTGTTCGCACATTTCTACAAAGATAGTTACCACTTTTACATTTATGCAAATTTTAAATATACATGCACGATTGTTTACGCCTGTTCGAGCTTAATTTAAGATTATCGATCTCACTGCTTTAAATTTTACGATGCTACCGCTGATGATTTCAGGCAAAGATGAGGTGGGTAGAATTAGCTTTTGTTGATTTATACAATTTTAGGTGTATAATTTTAGAAGTTTTTTTTGACGTACAAAACTTTAATACTGATGCCTTTAGTTTGATGCAAGAAACTTAAAGATTTTCATATTTCCAGGTGATATGAATTATATGAATTTTAAATTTGATGATTGATTTGATACAATTTCAATTTCCGTTCAAGAAGACGGAAATACGTTGGAATTGTTTAATCGAAATATCCTATTCATACACTCGACGACCCTGATAAAGTCATCCGTGTAAAAGAGCAGATCGAAAGCACAAGATTGATGAGCAAAGAATGGAAGCATTATTTGGATTTAAAATAAGTAATTGAAAGCAAATACAGAAGCTATGGACGATTAATTTTGGGTTTGAATCCACATATTTTACCCCATATATGATATATTAAATGATAAAAATGTATCAAATAAAGAATTCTTGTAATTACTGATTAACATTCAAGAAATGCCGAAAGGTTAGATGGTCCCTCACTACATGCACTCGAACTACGTCAAGATAATTTAATAGAGTGAAATACAACATATGCAAGTGGTGAAGGTGGAATGAATCAGGTAGTTCACCGATTGCACAAGTAGTTGATACAAGATCTATGAAAAAAAATCATGCGATAAGTAGATCCGGTTTGTCTGGTGGATCAAGATTGAGGATATTTCAATCGCTCAAACCACCGCATTCGCGGAGCCGTGATCCTATATCAAGATTGAAAATTGGAAAAAATTCGATGGGATGATTTGCTAAAATAGTGACGGCTACTAGATGGGGGGAGGCGGTGGTGGCTGCTCAACACAGGAAATGTTTGAAATGGTACCTATTACACAGATTAAATGGGATGAATTTATCAAAGTGTTCAAAGATTGGTTTATTTCACCATCACCACTTGCTTTACAAAGATAAATTTTTCAATCTAATTCGATCAAAACTATAATGCAAGATGAAGTTCACTTCTCTTCTGATACGCCCATATTATATCAATACAGAAGAACAGATTTTGCAGCACTCGAGATCAATTAAGATGACAAGACCCTTCGATATCGCAGTTCTTAGCTGTTAGTGAAGAAGAGAATTGAAAATGAGTTGAATTTTTCCAAGAACAAATGAGATTTACGAAGAAAACGAAAAGTTTTGAAAGAAAGATTTCAAAAGAAATTTAAATCACGAAAAGAAATAAATCTCTTGGAGAAACCTATTTGTGATAAGTGAAAAGAGACATTTTAGACAATATTCTCGGATCGTGGAAATGCTACAAATGTGGTCGTTGACATCGTGGCAACGATCGCCATCATAAGAAGAACGATATAAAATCATACAATTATCGGACGTCAACAATAAAGCCGTGAAGCTGTAACACACAATATGGGAAAACCTTCAATTCAAAAGAGAAACTTTAGCGAAATCAACCCTCCAATAAAAGTCGAAGTTTTATCATCACTTCGCAAGGGAATCAAATGAAGTGTCGTATGCTTAAAATTTCGATCATTCGCCCGCTTTGTTGCGTGCCGCAGATTCGCTCATTTCGATTCTTTTCACCGCCACATGCTATTTATTTCACACCAGATTGAATGACGCCTTTCCTACGATAATAGACAAATGTATTGGACATTAACATCAAGATAAACAATTTCTTACTTGAGAATAATTATCTTACCAATCGATATTTTGACATTATACATTTGACGGTTGATCAAATATTTTGCAACAATTGAATGTCGAAGAGGAGAGTGAAATTTTGCATGTCCGTGAAAAATTATTTTATTTTTCTTGATAAGAACGTCGCCTTCTTTGATTAAAATAAATTGAGTAAATATTTAAGAAGCGTGAAATTATATTTCGCCAAATTGATGTGTTGAATAAGGAAGTAAAAAACATTCCGCTTGTTTCGAATTTCGATGTGTCTGAGGAATTACTGTTGCCACCAACACGAAGTGGAGTTTGGGATTGATACAACCCCATTAACCTTCTATATATGATCTCCTACGCGACGGGCTCTGAATTGAAGAATCAAGTGTCGGCAGAATCGACGACAAAGGATTTATCACTGAGTGCACCAAGACTATTTGTTAAGAAAAAAGACCTACACAGGTATCGACATGAGTTAAATAAAGTGACAATCAAGTATCCACTACCGGATTGACGATTTATTTGATCAGGCGGAGCTCTATATTTTCCGACCGATCCGAGATCCTGACTTAATGAATCGTATTTTCAAGCTCGGACCATTGTTATCATCTTTATTAATATTCGATTTATTCTAAACGACGTAAGAGTACGAAATCATTTGAATATTGTTTTAGAGTTGTTAAAAAAATCGCTTATTTGCCAAATTTTCAAAATGTGAATTTTACGATATCGCATTTCTAAGTCACATTATCGCGGAGTTTTTGTTGATCCTCAAAAAAAGAATGCAATTTAGAATGCCGCACCAAAAGAATATTACGTAAGTTCGCAGCTTTTCCTGCAGGTTATTAAGGAAGAAGAGATTTTCTTATATCGCAACGCCTATCTAATTTAATGGAAATGAGTGATTTCAATGACAACTAAATGCTGAGCGAAGTAAAAATCAAAAGATTCGAAAGACGCACCGCTTTATTCCATCGCGACCGAGGATTCCAAATATTTAGTGATGATCTTTAAAAGTTTGTTGCTTTTAACGCGAACGTAAGTAATTACTTACGCCGACAATTAAAACCTCAAAAAAATTATCCCGATGATCTAGAAGTTAAGAATGTGATTTTGCTCTAAAATTTGGCATATTACTGTATGAATGAAATAAATTTTATCGATCATCGAGTCTTAAATATATCTTTACAAAAAAGAATCAATCTAAGACAAAAGAAGATGAGTTCATTAAAGATTATGATTTAAATATTCATTGTTGTGCAAAAGTTTTAACGCTAGAGATGTGTCGCAAATCGAAATGCCATGGATTATTACTCAATCGATCGAATTAGTTTCACTGTAAGCTGGTTAAGATTCAACGATATCGATATATATATCAATCCGCAATCAACTTTATTTAACGTAATCAAAGTTGCACGAAATCGACGGATATCGAAATTCATTGAACAAATTCAAACTACAGAAGAAAATTTTATCAGAAATGCAGAGAGTGTTATTCTAAGAATTCACAATTATGGTAAAGAAATCGAGACAAGAAATTTTATGAGGCTCATCCGGATATACTATTCATCTTAGTAAAAATGTATAAAGATTTTAAAACAAAGATTTTGCGCTGAAGAAAGACATACCGGAATACGTCTCTAAACGCCGTGTCGATTGTTAAAGTTCGAAAGCATCAAAGATGGATTGTTACGTCCATTACCTATACCCGGTGAAAGTGGGAAGAAATTGATGGATTTTGTTCGCGATTTCCCAAATCTAAGCCGCGATAAGATCCGTTATGTGGATAGATTGACCAAGTCAGCTCATTTCTTATCTATGAAACAACATATTTAGTTGATAAATTGTCTAGATTATATGTTAAAGAAATTGTAAGACTTCACGTCCAAAGTGATGCCTCGGAGATAGTAGATTTACTTCAGATTATGGAATGAAATTGAAAGCACACGCTATTAAGATGCGCCTTTTCATCCTCGATGAGGAATCGAAAGAACAATTCAAGTTCTAAAGGATTTGTTGAGTATGTGTTTTAGATTTTGGAGGTACTGGAAGATCACATTCCTACGATCGAAGCTACAATAATAAATTTTACCAATCTAAGATTCGATGGTATAAGCATTATATGGTGAAAAGTGTAGAACTCCATGAAGTTGGGTGAAGAGAACGACAAATGCAGTCCGAGTTTGCCGCTACGAGAAAATCGATTAATCAAGGATAGATTGAAAGTCGCCAAGATCGTGAAAGTATTACTTAATTAAAGCACCGAAATAGAATTTCAAGTTGGAGAATTTGTATTCTTGAAAGTCAAACCTATGAATTAGTAGATTTGATCACGGAGGTAAATTAAGCCCAGTACATAAGACCTTTTGAAGTCACTAAAAGGATCGGCAATATGCTTACGCCGCTTACCCATTGAATTGGCAGACATTCACAACGCCTTTCACATTTCAATCAGAAAATGGATCACAGACGCAGAGCGTAAGATTCAGATACAAAGTTTGAAATACAACCGATTTGACTTATGCATTGGAGCGAAAAGATTTTGGAATTTGAAGAGATTACAAAATGTATAAATTTTCTATGTTAAAATTAAAAAAGCATGCGCCGTTAAAGCTACTGGGAATATGAATAAGAGATGAGAGTAAGTTTCCTTCCCGTTTGAATGATTGAGAAGAAATTTCAGAACAAATTTTTTTTAAGGGAAATTGTAATATCCAAAATTTCAAAAAAAAAAACTAATTAATCCAGATCAGAAGACGATATTATCAGAAGACGATGTTATCAGAAGACTGTGTAGCATGCCGGATTATGGATTGACGCGCGATATGCTGGATCTATCCAAAGGAATACCCGCTCTTTTTATTTCATTTCCTCCTACCAGTTTCGCCTTCAGATCGAGTCGTCCGCCACCGATCCTTTCGCTGGCCGCAGATCGGGATTGCCGCTCCGCGGACGCAGAACGCAGCCGTGGAATCCGCCCGATTGAACCGCCGCCTCCCGGTTCCGCTTCGTCTGACCCCGATCTCGCCACCTGAACCGTTATGTCCGTAAGGTATATCGCACGGGTTGGGAAGTCCCGTGAACCGATTGGCTCGGATAGGGGATTTCCTGGTCCTGGCCGATCAGGGGAAGCTTAGGGAGTTTTGTGAGTTCCTGAATTTTTTTTTCTATTTCTATTTCCTTCAGCCGACAACCTTCCTTGGTTTAGAAATGCGTGTAGGGAGTTTCATAATCTGTTAAGTGAGTTACAAAATTTTGTGTATTAGAATGGGGTATTAAGATTGACAATTTTGTTAATTTTTTAATTTAATCGTAATTAGTCGTAGTTAAGAATTAGTCGTTCTGTTTCAAAAGATGATATGAGGAGACAATTTCGGTAAGAATCATGTTTAAGGATACTATTGTGTTAAATGTATTTATGAGTTTCATGTATTAAGAGTAATTTAATTATATTGACTGAAACTTGAAAGATCCCGACATCTATTAATCGGGGTATATAATCGCTAATTTAAATTCGCTTTATATTTATATACACTGCTTTACCGATTCTTATAAATCAGTATGAATAATATATGATATTCATATATATAATTACAAATGCCATTACTGACTCAAGATACAATAATTATGCCGTTAGTTTATTTTAATAAAGATATGATTTTGTGATAATGTGTTAAAACATGTATTATTAATTATTAAATACAAGAATGTGATAAACAGAAATGTAAAAAATTATGAGGAAAGACTATGTTATAGATATACCAGATAAAGAAAAAATTCGAGATGAGTTTTTAACGGATCTTAGTATTCCCGACTCGACATTGGGTTGGAGTCAAAGCCAACGGTTTTTGTGAAGAGTATGGTTCCTACCGCCTTACCTTCGCCTAGTCGGGTGACAATTTTATGTATGAAAGTCAAAACCATGAATTATAAACATTTCTAGAAAATGATTAATCAAATTGCTTTCATTAAATAACTGAATAAATGAAAAATGAAATGACAAATTATCGATACATTACTACTCTACAAAGATATTGTTGATATTTCTACAAAGATAGATACCACTTTTACCTTTATGCAAATTTTAAATATACATGCGATTGTTTAACGCTGTTCGAGCTTATTTTAAGATTATTCGATCTCTGTTTTAAATTTTACGACGCTACCGGATGATTTCGAAAGACGAGTGGGTGAAGTTTAGCTTATTGATTTTGGGGTGTATAATTTTGGGAAGATTAAAAGTTTTTTGGGTACGTACAAAACTTTAATAATGATGCATTTAGTTTCTCTGTATTTATGTACAAACTTAAAGATTTTCATGCTTCCAATTTGGTGATATGAATTAAGAAGATATGAATTTTAAATTTGTGATGGTTTGATTTGATACAAATTTCACTGCTGCTCCGATGAAGCATTGCAACGTCGATGAAATGTGGTCTAATCGAAATATCATTCTGCTACACTCGACGATCCCAAGATAGCGGGGGTCATCCTGCAACAACTATTATTACAACGCTCGATGCCTCATGAAGGTTATAGCTTAACTCGAGGATGCAACACCCGCATGACATGTCATACGCAGAGGTTCATTTATTTACCCGAGGCTACTACATATTATACAAATACGCTCAGAAGATTCACTTTGTTACTCTACCCGAGCAAGCGGCGCCTCAACATTCATTAAGTAGCATTGTGGTGCTCTGTAGAGATTCATTTTGTTCCTCTACCCGGGCGGGCGGTGCCTCGGCGCTCTTTATGCAACATCATGGCGTTCTGTAGAGATTCATTTTGTTCCTCTACTGAGCGGCCAAGACTGTAGCTCGCATCACAACGCTATTATCGTGAACTCGAGTGTATATTTTTTTCTAAAATGTCCCAAAAGTGCTAAAATGTTAAAGGGTCGTGGTGCTTGCTATACGGCGTCGAGGCATCATTCATTTAATTCTTGTAATTGAAAATTTTGACAACATAATGCCTTAGCAATGCTAGATTTTTTTTACATGTTTAGTGCAGGGCACTTTTCTCCCTTATTCTGGATCTAATACCAATGGAAGAAGGTTTTGTTACACGTCGGAACTAAGTTCGACAGCGGAACAAGTTCTAGGCATAGTGCATCAGGGCTTAAGGAATGGCTCTGAAGCATTGAATAAAGTATGAGATTCCGTGGAGTCGGCTCACGGCGTCAGCGACGTTGTATTCCGTGACCAGCGGCCAACAAGCGAGCGCAGAGTATATTTCGAGAGCGCATGCCAACATGGATTTGGCATCATGGTGGGAATGCACCTTTTAGAGAAATTCTTATGGAATCTAATGATTTTTATGAAAATTTTGGCAAAATGACATTTTAGCAATGCTAGATTCTCGTATTTCACTATTATTTTCCCTTATTCCGGATCTAAGATCAACGGAGGGAGATTTTTTCTTCTTCTCGTGTCAGAATTAAGTTCAACGGCAGAGATTTTTTGATAAAAATCAATGCCGAAAAAAAAAGACCAGATAAAAAATCCAAGAAACATTATTACAACAAATTCTTTACCTAAAGTGGACGAGAGATGGCTTTCGTAAGGGCGAAAGTCGATCTTGCATTAAACACGGGTTCACGGAAGCAAGAATTCACTAGAAAAAACCAGAGAATCCAAGTAGAACTAAGAAGCCAGAAGAAGAGGGGGGAGCAGTTTTTCCTCCTTTTTATAGAATTTTTTCACTTGTGGGGCAGTTATCTGCCTCATATCCATTCCCACTGTTGCCCTGGGCGGTTTAGCATTCTTGGAGCGAGAAAGGAGGCTTTCCTTGCTCCTTTAAGCTGCAGATCGTACTCGCAGCGCCTCGGCGCTATCATGGCAATGCCGCGGTGCTAGGCCGTTGACTTCTCAACTAAATAAATCAATTCATAGTTATAGCGCCGCGGCACTGTAATAAAAATTTTTAACCTTTTGCATTTTTGATGCAAACATTCAGTTTACTTTTACTTGGATAAATAAATCCATCATACTACCTTCCTCAATGTCATCTTTCATTTATCAACCCATGTCTTACAGTTTTTTCTATATACATTAAAATTTCCTATAAATGATCAGAATTCCCAGATGTACGTAGAGTGAGGATATTGGAATGCATGCTGCCAAATGACATCCAACTAAGTTACCCTACCAAACGTCCCTTAGGAACATCAGTAAACATTTTTTTAGTAGGCATGATCATATGCAATCTTAAAATATTCTCAATTTGTCTATTCGTTTATTTTGTTTACTGTTGACCTCTGCCTATGCATATAGAAACATCCTCAAGCATTTCTCTGTTCAAATGGAAATGCCTAATCTTGATATTCCCAATTTTTCTATTTGTTTATTTGTTTATTTGTTTTTTATTGTAAACTCTGGTGTTCAAAATACACGAGAGATTTGTTGTTATATTAAACACTGTAATTATGCCAACTCCTGACAAATTTATCATCGCTTTGTTTAGAGCATTTGTTGTTTTACACATTTAATTATCTTAGAGGATTTGTTGATTTGAGAGCATCAATTCTCAACATTCCTTCGGCACATCCAAAAGACGTGTAAAATTGACTTGAATGCACTATGATCCAAGGCCACCATGCTCAAGGTGCATCCAAATTTTCTAATAATTTCAAGTGATTACCCGAATAGATAGAACAAATGGAAAGATATGAACCAAAAAAAGAAAGAGAATATGCAACTCAAGTACGATGCTAATTTATCCTTGATCCCTTTTAAGCTCATCACCTCACCTGGAACGGGGAACATTGTGTGCATCTAAACTATCCTTAGACAAAATTCCTTCATATGACCCTGAAGAATTACCTCCCAATTCTATCAAGCTAAACAATAGCCACATACACCTGGAAAATTAACAATAATAAATCTTTTCCTCACCTTTTATTCCCAATATTTCCACCTAAACAGATCAATTATCAAAACATGCAAATAATTTGTTCCACCTCTCTTAGCACTTTAAGGGATAGCTGATATGAATATGTTCTTAAGGTAATTGTGACCAATAAGGAGATTTGATGACTTCACAGAGATTAGAATTCTAAAACGGTTGTTGCAAATAGACATAAGACTATTTACAAGGGATCTTCCAATGTTATTAAGTATTATAGGAGATTTTGAATTTTACAAAGAATAATGTACTACAATGATATAGAATGCAATAAAAATAGATGGCAACAAACTTATTACTCCTCACAGTCAAAAAGCATTCTTTCATTCAATTCTTCATGAAAAATATAAAGAGTGACTACAAAATTAACCATTCTCCTTAACAATACATCCAATCTCTTTCTGACTGCTAAATTTCTTTGCATATGCATTCAAATAAACACCTCTGGGTAGTCATACAACATAACATACGAAGGAATGGGTGAAAAAAAAATTCATATAAATCCATCGATTTCTGATTGGGATGTTAAGTTACTAACATTAAGAGACAAAGAATATTTAGGCAAGGTTAGACTATAAACTTTTTGCAAAAGATAAACGAGAATAAAGGATGATCATCCACTAATGTTTAAACCATTTTTCTGTAAGTGCCAGAGGAAAACAGAGAATGTAAAGCAGTGGAGAAATCATAGAATATTAAGTGACTATAAAATTCTCTCTTCAAGCTATCCTTTTTTCACCACAACCCTATGCATTGAAAGTGCATATTTATTATGCATATTGTCTTGGTCATTACACTAAGGTGATATTTCGCATCATACCATATTTTGCCATCTCATTTAATCACCGCTATGACCCTTTCTTCCAAGCATATTTCTCAAATTACTAATTTCATTAGTTTACATCAAAGTCAAAAATCATCCAAAGAAAGTTCCATTCTCACCTTGTATTGTAGCAAGTTTGAATTTATGAACAAAACACCAAAAAATAAGAGGATCTCTGTAGTGGTTGACTATAAAATTCTCCTCTTCAAGCTATCCTGTTTTTACACCACAACCCTATGCATTGAAGTGCATATTTATTATGCATATTGTCTTGGTTATTACACTATGGTGATATTTCGCATCATACCATATTTTGCCATCTCATTTAATCACTGCTATGACCCTTTCTTCCAAGCTTATTTCTCAAATTACTAATTTCATTAGTTACACATCAAAGTCAAAAATCATCCAAAGAAAGTTCCATTCTCACCTTGTATTGTAACAAGTTTGAATTTATGAACCAAACACCAAAAAATAAGAGGATCTCTGTAGTGGTTGTTGAAGAAAAAAAAATAATGATTTAGCACTGAAAATTCTATCATGTGCATGGAACTAATCATGCCCCACAAGCATTTGAAATTAGGGTCAGACAAAAAACTGAAAAATCTCATTATTACCATCAAAATATTTAGAAGTCCTCCCTAACTTGTGCATACTTCTTAAGCATACAGTTTCACACTATAATATTCTACTGAAAGAGAATTTATGAAAATTTCATCTCCCACACTTCCTCTTCTAATCAAGGTTTTCTTTGTTTTTGAGCACTTTTTTCTTTCAAGCTGGTTTTCCCTATTTACATATACTCACACTTCAAATGACTGTCACCCATCACATTTGCAGGTAACCCTAGAACAAGCAGATTTGCTCCACCATTGCATTGAAATTCTCACTCCATTTATCTCTCAACATAAATTATCTCACAGCAAGGATAACGAGAACGCTAGAAGCAACCTCAAATTAATCATTTGCTTCCCCACCCCCCTTATTTGTTTCACTTGCATAAGATGCTTTTAATGCAAGGTTTCTGTTTCCCTCTTCTTTTCATCCGTCTCTGCAACTTCCCAGCTCAAATCTTCTTGTGTTTTTAATTGATCTAATGCCTCCTGACAAACTTCTTTTTCTACAACAAGATGAAATGACCAAAGAAGTAAAGGTCTACTCTTCTCCTATAGTTTGGCTCTTGAAATTTTCTAGGATTCATTATTTTTTTACTTTAAATGATTAGGGCGTTCTGTTAGAGTTGCTTAAACCATTTAAAAAACAATTGGCAAATACCAACCCTCTACCTGCAGGGATTTAATTGGATTTGTTCATACTCTATGGGAACATTTATTGTTATGGTTGCCTCATGTCAACTGCTACTCTTCCTTGCCTTTCATTTTGATCAAGATTTCCCATCATATTTATCTGATATTCCACAAAAACAGAAGTTGATTTTTTATCCACTTGTCAATACAAATATGAAAGTCTAAGTTTATTGGAAATGTAATTCATGTGTATTCATATTATTTTATTTCTTAGTTTTGTTTCTATTTCATTTCTATGTAAAGCATGCCTATGATGGGAGTTTATATGAGAATGGGATATATTTGATATTATGTTAATTATCTTGTTGGGACTACATCACTGCTACAAAATTTCAAATCAAGTAAACAAATATCCAATTATCCATCTCAGAAAATATCTAGTTCTTTGTTTGAAGTTAAGTCAAGGACTGATTATCATTGTTTCTTAGTTGTTGTTATTAAGCTCAATGCTTTAGCTTGATATCTAATTCTATGGTTATTGACTACTCATCACTAGAGGTGTAAATGAGTAAAACTGAACTCGAGTCACTCTCAGCTTGAGCTGGAGCTGGAGCTTGATTAATTAATCGAGTTCAATCTTAAGCTTTATTTTATGAGTTCAAGCTGACTCATTTAATATAAAAGAGATAAAATAACTCTCATTCAAGTAATTATTATGATAAAAAATTAAAAATTAGAAGAAAAATAATAAGGAATTACTTGATATAACAGAACAAGATATTATTCTTAAATTTTTTTAATAATTTTATATTTAAATTATTAAATTCTAATATATTTAAGTATATTTTATATTAATATTTTTTAATCGAGCTAGCTCATGAGCTAATGAGCCGAGTCAGGTATGGATTGAGCTTGGCTTGATAGCTCATCGAGCTCAACTATGAGTCATTTATCGAGTTAAACTCATGCTCGATTCAACCTAACTCACACCCGCACTTGTCGCTAATTTTTTTCGAATTATTGTCAATTTGCCATATTTGATTTATTTTCCATTGTGATTTGGGTTTTTCGATATTGTAGCGATAGTCAAGTTTGTGTTTTCTTGTTTATTTCTAGTATTTCATTCGGTTGAAGAATGTTATGTGATTTTTGGGTTGATTGGCTTGTGATTTTTTCCTATATCATGACTTGATTAATTTGAGGTTTTCTCGTAGAATGTGACTTGATTGACTTGAAATCATATTAGACATTTGATATTGATAAAAAATTCTAGGTTTCAATTATTCTTATGTTTGTGCTTGTTTGATGTATATTCATCGACTGTTTCACAAGTGAGAATAGTTATTTTATAGGGCAAATCTCCTTGTATCTTACCATTATTCCTATTTTAATTTGATTAATCATTGACTTTATATGTGTGGGTGAACTCTTATCAAGTGTGATAAGCAAGATTTTCATTTTGAAGTTTGCAAAAATCTCATGTTTTGTCATTATTTTCTTTTAGAATTTTTAGATTTTTGAAGACTACTAAATTATTATTTGGAGTAAAAAAGTGTGCTTAACGTTTTTTTTCACATTAAAAGCAACTGATTTTAGTTAAAGTTCATGCGATGGTGAGCAACAAAATATTAACAATCTATGTTCAAATTATGCATTTCATTCTAAATTACATTAGTTACCCTAGCTTCTTAATCATGCTACATCAAATTGATATTTGAACCTTAGGTTGAGTCATCATGTCAACTGAAGTGGGGCATAATACTTAGGTCAATCAACAAATCTATACTATTATTAAAAAGTTGCTTGACTTTCACCAAGACAAAATATTAACTATTAATTACAATCTTGCAATCTATGGCATCAACTCTATTTAATAGTTAATAAAACCAACAAAAATCTTTGTTATCTTAATTCATTTAAAACTTAAAAAATGCTTAATATATTTATCCATTCAAATTTATTATGAATGCAACCAACAGACATGAAGGCATGAGTGAGTGATCAACTTCTTCTCCTTCAAGTTAACTCTTCGTGGAAACGTCAAGACCAATAAATGTCATATGCATATTATCATTTACATCATTTAAATATGATCCATTGATCTATCAATATGTATAATTTTCTTATATTTTTTTCATTTAGATTCCATAGCCTTAGGGAAAAGGAATTTCCAAGCCATGTTTTCATGAAGAATGTTCTATTTCTCAAGGTTGGGTGAATATCCAACATTATTTTGATTTCATCAATAAAAATCAATGGACCTTGCCTTGAAGTATCATTTTCTTTTTCTTTAAGAAAATATATGCACTCTTAATTATTGATTTTGGCCTTTTTAAGACTTATTGGCAGGATTAATTCCTTAACTTTCTTGTGCAATTGAATTTGGTTGTATGACTAATCATTTGAAAAAGTATCAAATTTCAGTTCTACTTTTGATCCTGAAGTCGAAGTTTTCACTTCATTGGTTGAGTTATTTTGATTATCTAATTTTTAAAATTTTGATTTCCATTTCAATTATTTTTGTATTATTTAAATTTTAAAATTTAAAATTTAAGTATTTGGATAATTTAATACAAAATATCTTTATGATAAAAAAAGTTGCACGTATGCATGAAATTTATTTTTTATTTATTTCTTATTCTTTTATATCATTTAATTTACTTTTATAATGCATATATTATTAAAATATTAGGTGTTATCATGGATTTTGAGCATATAATATATAGTTAAACTGTTAAAGATCATAAATATTTATGTTATTAAACCTGATATGTATTACAATTAAAAAAATGATTCAAAGATTTGTCCTCCTAAACTTTGACTTCTCATTCTCAATAGGAAAGTTAGAACATCCACAAATAAATTGTAACCACATTTAGTTCACCAAATAAAAAATAAAAATTCAAAACACATGCACCTGATGCATATCCAATATTACTAGTTTAATAGAAGATGCAATTTAAACAAAATCCAATAAGTTATAATTCTAAATGAATACAACATAATTATTGGGAGAATCAAAATTACACACCAACATTAGATTGGAGGCATAACCAAAGATATTGCCAAAATGAATCACTAATTTGAAATATTTATTTGAAGAATACTATTTATTTGATTTTGAAAAAAAAACTTACTGAAAGAGAATTATTTGGACGTGCTCAAACTAATTGGCATAGTGTTGCAATCAAAATGAAACCAACAAAGACTAACATGCAACAAATTTAAAAAACAACATACATAAATACTTAGAATATTGAGACCATTGTATAATCGCTTTTAGGGCTGTAGGCAAAATAATTCTATTGTGTTGGTATATAATGATAGGTTTATAAATCTTATAATTAAACATAGTTGCCCCAAGACCTATTTGTTGCTATCATGTTTTGTTAAAGTAGACAAGAGTTTTTTTTAAAAAAAAAGTAGACAAGAGTTTAGGATTGTCTTAAAACCACAATTTATCAAGAACCCAAAGTGAGGACTTTACCAAACCATAAATATCGAGGTATCTATTAGTAATATCACATCCATAGATTAACAATTTAAGTCCTTAAAGAGAAACTATTATCTTCTCTCCTCAAATCTATCAAACATAAGGTGAAACAAGAATCATGTATGATCACACTTGGTCTTATTGAGGATGCTATAGCTCATGAATATATTTTTAAATATGAATTTAATGAAGATTTATAGTTACAATTGCATTATTTTGATGAATTATTAAATGCAAATAAGGATTATAATTACAACATAAGTCTATATATATTTAAGAGCAAAAGAGGATCTATAATTATAACATAAGTCCATATATATTTGAGATGAATTTAAATTTGCATGTATATTAAAATTTATTCATAGACCTGAGCATATATATGAGAAGAATTACAACTTAAATTTGAATTTGAAGCTAGAATTTAGATTATTTTTATGCAAAACCTCTAATAAAAACTGAAATTGATTATGAGATCAAACCAAAAATCTAAACCATTACATGGCAGCCAAAAAGAAACTTATAACCATATTTGAACTTGAATCTCATCTTGATTATGACTTTAAGCATGTGTAAAATTGAATTTACTACCAAATGCAGATGTAAACATCCATAGAAACTCTTAAATACAAACCTCGACTTTTCAAAGGTATTGTTTCTATTGTTTAATGTGTAACTGATCAAATCATTTATATTAAAATTGATGACTTTAATGAGCAAACTGATAAAATAAATATTGAATGTAAAAGTAAAAAACTCATGGCTACTAAAATTGTTAAGCAATTGATCTAACTCCTATTTTAGTTTCTAACAGGCTTATCTCTTCTGATCAATCAAAATTTGATTTTGTTTTCCATTCATGGTTTCTTGATTTGCAATGCACTGAAATTACATTAATATTTGATGAATTTGCTAATAAAAAATACTATAAATGAACAATGATTTCCAAAGTTTGATTAAAACTAAAAGTGTGTAAATTATCACCATTAATATATAAGTCATTTGGGGAGTGGAGCATTCTTAAGGAGGTTATTTGCCCATATAGGCATTTAAATTTTGTGTGGTTTAAACACTTTTAATTTTAGTATCACCTAATCATATAGGATTTATAAATAATGAGAAGCAATTGCATGCCAATTAATAATCTCCCTTAGGACACATTGGTATTCTAGTTTTTTTTTTCATATCATTTGTACGATTTGCATTATTTGCCTGATTTGCACAAAGAGATCCAAGGAAAGAAATTATCCAGAGTGATAATTATAAGTTTAAAGCTAATGTGAATAAGAGACTTGTAGAATTCAAACCAGATGATAAAGTAATGATACATCTGAATCCTAAAAGGCTCATATAATAACCTTAAGAAAATGAACTACCAGAAAGATGGGATCATCTAAAATTTTACAACACATTTGTGACAAATACTTACGAATTGAAAATTCTGAGAAGTTTTGGTAGAACTCCAAACTTCAATGTATTTAGCTTGACTTTATTTCATGAACTTGTTGATAGTACCATGAATTCCTCTCTTTCCATCCCCTTGTTGCAAATGCACATCCAACATCTTCCCAGGCAAATCTACTCCTGCATCTTCCCTAAATTAACTTATATACATAAGGATTGTATCTACTACTAATGGTGGATACAATGAGTTTCTTGTGGCATAGGATGATAGATTTAATTGTGAAGATTCAAATGCTTAATTTCTCAAAGCCATTTTTTTCAATTAGGCTAGAATGTTGCAAAAATGAAAGTTCAAGTTCATTGAGAATGAAATTCATATGTATTCACATTGTTCTATTTCTAAGTTTTGTTTCCTATTTTTTTTCAAATAAAGTATGCTTATGATGTCATTTCTCGAGAGAATATTATATATTCATTAATATTTTAATTTTATTGTTGAAATTACATCATTGATGTTATGTTTCAGTATAGCTCATTGAAGTCCCTAATTTAGTTGTTTCCAACACAACATTACAGCAAACAACCTGCTCTATTTTTGAGTTTAATTCAATTTTTGCTTTATTGTCCAATTGTTTCTCAATTGTTATAAAAGATCATTGTTCCTGCTAGATAACGCCCTTTATAGTTATTTTTTGTTTAATATTTCCTTCTCTAGTCTTTAATTTCTGGGGATTGCAGTCATGTGTTTTTTTTTTTTTTTTCATTTTGGGGTTGGACCTTCTAATATTGTCGCAGTATTCAACTATATGTTTCCTTCTTTGTTCCTAGTAATTGTTGTGGATGAAGGTTGTTATGGGATTTTTGGGCTAATTGGCTTGCAATTTCTTTCCCATATCATAACTTATTTTTCTTATAATGTGAGTTGATTGGCTTGTTGTTTCTTCTATATAGTGGCTTGCTAGTAGTACTTAATCATTGCTGCATTAATTTGATATTGATAATTGCTAATTGGAAAAAAAATATTAATTCGAAACTTATTATGCATGCTGGTGTTAGGTCTTGGTAGAATCTACCAACTTTCTTATTTAGAGCCCTTTCCAAGCTATAAATAGGACCATGAAGTATATAAAATACATTATACATTAAATAATGAAATAAAATTGCATTTTGTTTCTTTATTATTGTGCGTATGTTTGCTTAATGTGTATTCTTCAACTACATCATAAGTTCGGATAACTATTTTTCTAGGCAAATCACCTTGTATCAGTGAAGGACTGGTTGTAAATTTGGGTGATTTTTATCCTTGTTTTTGTTTCAATTTATTTGCAAGAATGTTTTATGTATGAGAATGAAATTTTATCAAGTATAATATCTGTTGGATTTTCATTTATAAGTGTAAACTTGAACATTGATGAAATTTCATGTTCGTCGCCATTTTCTTGTGATTTCAATGTTTTTATGACCACTAAATTATTATTTAAAATCAAAGAAGTATGTTTATTATTTTTATATTAAAAGAAGGTGACTTTTTTCTAAATCTAATAAGTTGGTAATATGTAAAGTTTAATATTTTTTATATGTTCAACATGCATCTCATCCTCCATTACATTAGTAATCTAAACCATTAACCATCTAAAATCACTTGTGCTCTGCATTCATTTTAAATTCAATCCAAGTTGCAAGAACTTCTTCAAACCCTGGAACTTCATAATTCTTATTCATTTTAATGTTTGATGCTCAAGAATCAAAATATCATTAAATTATATGTACCCATATCCAATTAAAAAAAGTGTTTTATGTAGGAAAGAGGGTGTTGAGCCAGCAAGTTATTAATTATCTACAAATCTCTTTTCTCTAGTCCTAAACATATATGCCATCAAAGTTTGGTGTATTAAAAAAATAAATTAGTTTCAGCTTTCTCCTCTTGGATTATTTAAGTCAATATAGAACGATATTGTAAAAGATGAGTTAAACACTTGCTTAGGCACTTGGGCAAGTGGAACGAGGCCATAATATCTTGTAGACCTCCCAAAAAGTTACAATTATTAAATCGTTGCATGAGTAATGCCTAGCTTTAAGACAGCAGGTAGTGAAGCAACCACCTTGCACTCATTGGAAATTGAAGTGCCAATGGTTAAACAAAACAACAACAACAACAACAACAACAACAAGCCTTAATCCCACTAGGTGGGGTCGGCTACATGAATCCTTCTCATTGTATTGTATTATGTGTCAATTCTCATCTAATTCAGAGTATCTAAGATCATTATTTATACATCTTAACCAAGTCTTTTAGGTCTCTACCTTTCTTAACATAAGGCAAATCTAATCATCTACTCTCCTAATATCGGGTCATGACGGGCGCTTTATGTGGCCAAACCATCTAAGGCGACTCTCCTAATCTTCTACCTCTGGGACTCAACTTTTTCCGACATACTCATTTTGCATTCTATCTTTAGAGTAAAGCCACTCATCCACCTAAGCATCCTCATCTCTATAACACTTAGTCTTATGCTTCTCTTTATTGGCCAAAATAAGTCAGTCTTACCACCATCTTATAAAATTTTCCTTAAGTTTAAGTGGAACTTTCTATCACATAATAGGCGGATGCATTCCTCCACTTCAACCATCCAACTTGAATTCTACTAATAACATCTCCATCTATTTCACCATCATTTTGGACAATAGAGCCTAAATATCTCAATCGCTTCTTATTAATGACTTGATCTAAAGCCAAACACTATCACTAAAACTTCTACAACTAAAATTACACTCCATATATTCGTTTAGATCTACTTAAACGAAAACCTTTTAGACTCTAAAGTTGACCTCCATAATTCAAGTTTCATTGGACTCCCTCTCAGTCTTATCAACAAGAAGAATGTCATCAAAAAGCATACACCAAGGTACATCTTCTTGTAAATGCATCGTAAGAACATCCATAACTAAAGTAAAAGATAAGGGCTTAATGTTGATCCTTGATGTAATCCAACGAAATAGGAAAATATTTTGTCAATCCTCCTTGTGTGTTTGGACACAAGTGCTGACTAGTATACATATCCTTAATGACTTCAATATAACCAATATTAACTCTTTTTTACAGAACTCTCCAAAGAACATCTCTTGAGACTTTATCATAAGCTTTCTCTAAATCAATAAATATCATATGTAGATCCTTCTTACTTTCTCTATGCTTCTCTATCAACCCTCTTAACAAATGTATAGCATCCATAGTAGATCTACACGGCATGAAACCAAACTAATTGTCGAAACTTACGTATCACATGCTATGCTCAATTACTCTCTCCCATAATTTTAATGTATGGCACATTAACTTAATTCCTCATAATTTGCACTCTTGTGCATCACCTTTATTCTTAAATATAGGAACCAAATGTTCTTTCTCCACTCATCGGCATCTTTTTTGGTCTTTAAAATAATATTAAAAGATTTGTAAGAAATTCCTTGATCTCCTAAACATTTCCACACATATTGGAATATTATCCAGGTCTCTGCTTTTCCACATTTCATTTTCTTTAAAGCTTCACTAACTTGATTACTTAATCTGACGATAGAAATGAAATTCTCATTATTGTTTAGGGTATTAAGGTTCTAAAATCAATCGTCTTTCGGATCCCGTTGAAAAGTTTATCAAAATATCTCATCCTATTTTCAATATCTTTTTCTAAGAAAAGACTTTATTATTTTCTTATCTGCTGACTATGTCTTTACTTCTCCTATCTCTTTTCTTGTTGCTTATCTTTCATCTTTCCTCAGTATCTAATCTATTGTATCACTAAAATAAATTTTTTGCAAATATATTCTTTCTTAGAATCTCTGGACTTTATATCTTTCTCCGATTTTACATCTAAACCAAGTTTTATAACAATACTTATTTTTATCTTTTCTTTTGACTTTGACTCCACCACCAACTATTCTTATTAAAAGAAGCTTTTCCTTTTGATTCTCCAAGCATCTTTTGAACTTAATTTCACTTGATATTTTTTCCCATAAGCGTTAAGCGTCTTTATGAACACCTAATATCTTGTACTTTCTCTTAAAATATTTTTATTTGTGTTCTTTAAGTCTCCCATCTAATCCTGGACAATAATTTAGTTTATTTTTCTCTTCAACCTTTCATCTTAAAATCTAAAACTAATAATCGATGTTGGGTCTTAAAATTTCACTTGGTATGACCTACAATCTTTTCTGATTTAAGCGATCTATTTTTCTTATCGAAAATAATCAATCGTGTTTTCTTAGATCCATTTTATAAGTAATAATATGTTCATCTCTTCTTAAAAAAAGTATTAAGACTACAAAAAATTTAAAAGAAAATCTAATATAGTCTTCCTTCCGTTAGTAACTCCAATATGTGAATCTTTAAAATCTTCTACTACTTCTAACATGTCATTTAAATCTCCTCCAATAAATACTTTTCTTCAAAAGGTGTCACGTTGTATTAATCTCTAATTCATTCCAAAATTTTTTCTTTACTCTTGCTCTTGAGCGTAGACACTTATAACATTGATAATCTTAGTATCAATGATAATCTTTAAAGTATAATTTATCTTTCATCTATTAATATAACATTATCCTTCAAACTTTTTATCATAATCACACTCTGTATTTTAGTTCGACTTTTCTGAATACTAAAGTTTAAAAAAACTATCAATCTCGCCTTCCACATTTAGTTTCTTGAACACATAAAATATTTATCTTTTCATGATATGATCTATTAATTCCATGAATTTACCGTAAGAGTATCTATATTCCAAGATCCTAACCTAATTTAGTTTCATGGACTAACTTCTTTGCCTCATCCGTCCAAAATGTGGGAATCCTTGCTTATTTAACATCGCCGGATCGTCTGGCACATTTTATTTTTCAAACCATAGCATTAAACTTAGGGGCATACAAGTCTTCTGATGATTTAAAGGATTCATGTCATGATTATTTCGACAAATTTTACGCTGGTTAAACAAAAAAGATGATTTATTTTTTAACATGATACTTAGATATGGGATGATAAAAAATAGCATTAGAAGTTGCAGTTGGATTAATTATTGGTGCAAAAGGTTTAAAGAGGATGAGTATAGGAGGTAGATGAAAATATAAAGATGTACATTTTTAGTGATTGATATGTCCCTTTAAAATTTATAAATCAAGCATGAATATCAAGTTAAAGCATGTATATAATTAAATTAAACGACTGAGTGAGATGAGTCCAATAACGTTATAATCGGGTCAAATCGAGCCCAAATAAGCTCAAATCAGCCGAAAGCTACATATGAAAACTTCGAAATATTGATTGGATGATCAAATAACTTCCAGTGTTTATAGTCGAATCGACGGCCAGAGCGAATCCAACGGCTGGATTACTCGGATATAAGATCATTTGAATGATCAAATCACCACTATCATGATCAAATGAATTAATCTGTTGTTGATGGAGTGTTTTGAGATTTTATACTGATGAAAATACCTCTCGAATCCTATAAATAGACTTCATTCTTGTCGAGAGAAGCGACTTGAAAGAAAGGCGGAGAGCTATAAGTTCAAGTTAGTCATCACCCGCTATCGCCACTATTGTCATCGACTATCACCACAACCGTTCTACTTAGCGTAGTTATTGCGATTAGTTCACTATGTCGCTTTCTTATATACAATTTTTGTAATCCCATTATCGGGAAGATTCAAACTTTGTACTCTAAAATTGATATATAGTGAAGCATTTTTACTGGGTTAGGCCCCGTGGTTTTTTCCTCCTCTTTCTGGGATTTTTTCAGATAAAAATTCTAGAGTTTTTTTGTTCTCTTTTCAAATATCTGTGTGTGTTGGATTTCTCAATAAAATTTAAGCTGAAGTTTTATTTTCTTATTTCTAACACACACAATATAGAATACAATAGAAAGGATGATGACTAGAAGATATAATAGATGGTCATGAAAATAAAATTATCCATAGGCTATTCAAAAAAGAAATTTGCATAGGTTAATTATTCTTGTCTAAGGTAATCTACTTATCAAGTCTTTCAAACATGGAATGCAATTGAACTTGAAAAAACATTACTCAACCAAGTTTAAATGTGATAATTATCATGTTATGCTTTTAAAAAAAAATTGTCAAAATTTAGGACAGATTATTAAGTAATAATAATTATTTCTTTATAAGTGTTAGGCTTTGCTTAAGTGTGCACTTGGGTAAGTGTCTCCTCAAATGTTCTGCATCCATATCTCCATGATGGAGCACTTTTGATAACATAGGAATGGAGCTATGACATTCATTCTACAACTTTATAGTAATAATGTCATTCCATATGATTGGTTGTTCTTGTTCTAAAAGGAAAAAACAAAGGATGATTAATTATGAATGCCAAAGGCCTATAATTTTGCTGACCGAAAATGTTAGCTTAGGAGACCAAAAACTATAGAGGAATTAAGTTAATGTGCCATACATTAAAATTATGGGAGAGAGTAATTGAGCATAGGTTACGATGTGATCTGAAGTTTCTCTGTCGGTTTGGTTTCATGCCGTAGATCTACTATGGATGCTATACATTTGTTAAGAGGATTGATGGAAGCATAGAGAAAATAAGAAGGATCTACATATGATATTTATTGATTTAGAAAGCTTATGATAAAGTCTCAAGAGATGTTCTTTGGAGAGTTGACGAGAAAGAAGTTAATATTGGTTATATTCAAGTCATTAAAGATATGTATAGTAGAGTACTTGTGTCCAAACACAAGGAGGATTGACAAAATATTTTCCTATTTCGGTTGGATTACATCAAGGATCAACATTAAGCCCTTATCTTTTACTTTAGTTATGGATGTTCTTACGAGGCATTTACAAGAAGATGTACCTTGGTGTATGTTTTTTTGATGACATTCTTCTGATAAGACTAGAGGAGTCCAACGAAACTTGAATTATGGAGGTCAACTTTAGAGTCTAAAGGTTTTCGTTTAAGTAGATCTAAAAGCGAATATATGGAGTGTAATTTTAGTTGTAAAGTTTTAGTAGTAGTGTTGTGAATTTAGGTGATCAAGTCATTAATAAGAGTGAGTGATTGAGATATTTAGGCTCTATTGTTCAAAATGATGGTGAAATAGATGGAGATGTTATTAGTAGAATTCAAGTTGGATGGTTGAAGTGGAGGAATGCATCGGCCTATTATGTGATAAAAGTTCCTTAAACTTAAGGGAAAATTTTATAAGATGGTGGTAAGACCAATGACTTATAGTGCGAGAATGTTGGCCAATAAAGAGAAACATAAGTTAAGTGTTACAGAGATGAGGATGCTCAGTGGATGAGTGGCTTTACCCTTAGAGATAGAATGCAAAATGAGTATGTTGGAAAAGTAGAGTAGCTCTGGTAGATAAGATTAGGGAGAGTCGCTTAGATGGTTTGGCCATAAAGCGTCATAGATGACCCGATTAAGAGTATAGATGCATTAGATTTGCCTTATGTTAAGAAAGGTAGAGGTAGACCTAAAAGACTTGGTTAAGATGTATAAAAAATGATCTTAGTATCTTGAATTAAATGAGAATTTGATACATAATATGAGACGAAGGATTCATGTAGAATGACCCCACCTAGTGGGATTAAGGCTTGTTGTTGTTGTTGTTGTTGTTGTAGGAGACCAAAAACTAGCACAATATTGAGTATAATTAGAGAAACAGCAATGTCTATCCCTCTTCCCTTCAAACTCTAAAATATGTTTTGTTCTCATCGGCTATGCTCAAAATTACAGCGCAGCAAAAGTTTTTATGTATAATAGGCCTGCAGAATGTAGTCATCAGATCTGGCAGGTCTCCAAACTCTATCCATTTTCCCACAATTGGTTGGAGTTTAGCAACCAGAGTTGAGCATCCTATTAGAATTAGGTAGCATGCCAACACCGCCTTTTCAAAGGCCACAATCAGCAATAGTATGTTATCAGTTCAATTATAAAAGTAAGGCTTCAGAATGGCAGTGCATGCACCAATAATACTCAGCATCTATTAGACTAAAGCAGAGTTGTATTCCCTGTGGAATGGTTTAAGATAGCAAAACTTGCATTTTTTCTAACATGACGTTTATATTCTACATAAAAAAATGAATCAAACTTAGAAAATGGTAATAAAATTTAATGCAAATGAACATAATGTGATTAAACTAAAGCCCGAAATCCAATATCACAGATGTCAGAGCTGATCAAATTAAAAGGAGAGAATTAAACTACCTAGAAAACCTCACATAAATACGAAGCATATAACTACACCAAACGATAATCATGCAGCAGAAAAAACATATCCAAGTCTCTCACATAGATGAAAATACTTAAATTAAATAGAAGAATCTATCAACGAAAACGAGCCACAAATTTTTCAATCTTTCAAACCTCATATTTTGTTCCCCATGGAGAATTCTGGTAGAAGACACATCCTACCAAACAAACAACTGCCAGAGCGAAAAGGTCCGAGTACCGGATCGCTTGGCTGCGTATAAGTTCCTGCGATAGTGAAAGCAAATCACTTGTGGTGACAGATATTTTTGGCGATCTGCGAAGAGTTATGGAGTTCGAGATTCAAGGAGAAAGTGGAAAGAAAAGAAGAGCGAAGAAAGATTAGGGCATCGGCCAAAACACTTGGATGCCAGAACAAATTCAACCATCAAACCCTACAATCAAACCAATACCTGGTGAGTTATTATTAACCAAAAGATCTCATTTAAATAATATAGATGCTAATTAATTCAATTGATTAAAGTTTTATATTAATACTTTGAGTGGGCAAAAAAATGTTTCATTTAAATAAATTTCTATTATCAAACATGATATGAGACTTAGATGCGTTTTGAGCAATTGTTGTTATCTAAAAAAATAGTAATAGAGTTGCAGTAGAGTAGCTTTATGAAGAAGCTACGATAGGTGTGCAATTTTTTTTTTTTATAAATGTTAAATCACAGCTTTATGATCACAAGTAGCCAAGTCAGGTTGGAAATACAACTTTTCCACTATAGATTTCTCAAAAAGTAGCCAGAATGTGATTGCAAACAGCGCAATAGTGCAGTGCAGAAACACACCTCTACCGCACTGCTCTCTCAAACGCACCCTTAATGGTGGAGTAAATATATTTCTTAAGTATACAAAATTGAGTCAAGATTTATTACCTAGAAAAAAGTACATATATATCACATAATTCTTATGTATTTACTTCGAGTTTAATATCTACACATATGACATTTTCATATATATGAAAAGTGTATGTTACTTTAAAAAAATTAATGATATTGATATTTTTGATGTGATGTTAAAAATTTAAATGTTATATATAGAAATTTTATTGAATTTGATTCTATCCCTGGTTGAGGAAGAGCCTATATAGGCACTTGAAGAGTAGAATTTGAGCTTGTGGGATTGTAGAGATGAAGGAAGAATGTATGAAAAGACTTCAATATATTCAAGGATCTAAATGTAAAGGAGCCTCCCTCTATTCTAGGGAGGGGTGCTACAGTATAGTAGGAGGATTATGAAGGAAGAATAAAAGCACAAAGAAGAAGTCTCTTCTTTCTTAAAGAGGAGAAGGAAGGGAAAACTCTTTCTTCTATTTCTCTCTCTCTCTCTCTCTCTCTCTCTCTCTCTCTCTCTCTCTAAGATAAAAGAAAAGAAAAGAGGGGCTTTACACATAGTTGGGGTAATGGTGGAGTATGCTTATGAAAAAAGAACTGACTCATCTGTAGTTGGCGAGTTTCACCACAATTTGATGGTGAGTTCTTCATACCGGGGATCCTAAATTTTGTCGGGTAGATCATCCATCGTGTAGCTGATTGTGAGATTTCCTATATATAATGAGTTGTCGATATCGAGATGGGATGGCAAGTACTTGTCCGTCAGCTGTAAGTTTAATCTCCTTATTCTTACTTGGCCTATAGCTAGTCTTTGTATCTTGGGTAGCTCATAGTGATTGTGCTTCCTTGATCGAGGTAACCATCTAGTTGTGTGGTCCGTGAAACATTCATGGCTATACAAATATTAAATATTAGATGTGAGATTGTAAATATATAAGAATTGTGTGGCATGCATGTAAATTGCCTTATTACTTTATCACATAATTGTAGACTCCCTATAGTTATCATGATAAATATATAAATACAAGTGAAGAATCCAAGTTATAGATCCATTTTAAATGATAGTGAACTAATTTCTTTAATTAATTTAAATCATTATGATTTTTGAATGGATTGAATCCTAAGCTTCCAATTTTATTATGATCTTGATGCCCCACTTTGAGATGTAGGAGAGAATAAAATTTGTGGCAATGAAAAAAACTCATTTTGAAGAACAAACAATATTATAATGTGACATATCCTTAGTGATTGAGTAATTGAGTCAAATATTTATGGGACCTATGAATAAAGTGACAGGAATTTTAAGATATGACATGCCAAAAATGATATTTCTAGCTCAAAGTACCTAGGTAACTTAGCCATTCCTTACTTCAACAAGATTATGTATAATCGAATGTTTAAGGAACATATTTATAAAAATGCCACCCATGGCTTAGGCTACACGACTTCTTAAAATGACTATGCAAGTTGACAATGCACCTAGAAAAGATTGTATGAAATACATTTTCCCTTTCATAAGTAGTGTTACATTATTGCCTTTATATATATAACACATGTAAAATTGATATGAGTTGGATTCTCAAATAGTCTTAAGAAAGAGCATACTTTTATGTAGGTGGCCATCTTGAAAAGGATTTCTTTTTCCATATGATTATTATTCTATTAAAAATAAAATAAAAGAGAACCTTTGGAATGAGTGTTAATATATTATTTTTTTTAATAAGGCAAGATGGATGAATGGGAAAGGATAGAAGTAAACAATCAAGTTAAAATGCTCACATGAGATGAAATAAAAGTACAGATTCTATTTCCAAACATAATATGACTATTATATAAATTTATATAAAATCATGACCTTAAAGGTTTAATGGAGACCTAAAATGTCATCTCATTTATTGGAAGGATAAGTCTATGGATAGAGCCTAAGATAAATGATAAGAAAAAACCATGAATATTAAGTCAAATCATGGTGAACTTTATAAGGTTTAAACCATCTTTTTTATACTCTTACCAAAACTAAAGTATTCATATTAAAGAAATATGAGCAATTTATTAAAAGAAGGTTTAATTGAGTAAAAATGAATATACAAATTTCTCTTGCTAAACACTTAAGTGATCTAGAATAACCTCTAAGTCTTAAAAGCTTAGTATAGCTTTTTAATTATCAAGTAAACCCTTTAGGCTTTAAATTTTCAATTCAAGTCATTTCTTTCAAGCCACTACCTTCAAGCATTTTTCAAGTAGTCAAGTATAACCTCCAATCCTCAAAAGCTTGGTGCGCCATTGTTGACCTTACTTTTGGAGTGAGTTCTCAACTTACTCATTATAGATTTAGGATTCCTATAGACACTAAGAGCTATTAGTCCTAAGACAATTCTAGTGATTAGGAGAACACTTAACCTAAGCCTAGAGACTTAGAAGGTTTAGCCATAAGGATAGGTTATGCCTTAGGGGTTTTAGGGAGACTTGCCCACCCTATAGCCTAAATCTGACCTATGCTTTCCTTCTCAAACCAAACTCCAAATTCATGCCAAATCTAAACCAAATCTTCCAAGTTCATAATCAATCTCACGATTAAATACAAGCTCAAAATTTCTCCATAAAACCTCATGATTGAATTCAGAACCCTTTCTAAGCCATTTGATTTCATCTTATGGACTTAGCCTTAACCAAATTTAAATAAATCCAAATTCAATTGATTTTTTCAAATACTAATTCAATCTCTCAATCATTTATCAAATCCCAATTCAAACTCAATTCCAAATGATTGGAACCCAAAATTGAATCCAAGTCCAAATTTCCCTCTTAAGCCATATGACCTACCTTCATAGCCTTAGCCAAATCTCCACCTAAATTATCTCAAAATTAATTGATTTCTTTATAAATCAGTTATTCCTTCATTTATATTCACAAATATAAAAGAAATCCATACTCAAATGATCAAAACCAAATCAAACTAAATCAAACCAAACCAATATGCTTCTTAAGCCATATGGATCTACCTCCATAAACTTAACCAAATCTTAACCCAAATCAATTGATTTCTCTATAAATAAATTATTCCTTCATTTATATTCATAAATATAAATGAAACCCACCTTCCAAAGATCAAAAATAAATCAAACTAAATTGATTTCCCTTCTCGACCCTTTTG
Source organism: Cymbidium sinense (assembly GCA_021442155.1). Taxonomy (NCBI): domain Eukaryota; kingdom Viridiplantae; phylum Streptophyta; class Magnoliopsida; order Asparagales; family Orchidaceae; genus Cymbidium; species Cymbidium sinense. The sequence continues at coordinate 65,166,287 of CM038225.1, forward strand.
ACCTACATCCATGAGCTTGGTCAAATTTGCTTTCAAATCATTCCAAACTCAAGTGATTTTCTTCTAAATCATTTATATCTTTATTTATATTCCCAAATATAAATGAAATATAAATCCACGTAGCCAAAACTAAACCCAAAATTAAACCAAAACCCAATTTATGCCTTTTAAGCCAATTTCTTAGATTTAAGCAAAACTCACCTAAACTAATTCAAAATCAATGAATTTTCTCTCAAATAAATCATTCCTTCAATCATCTACCCAAATATAAATAAAACCTACAATTATCAAACCACACTCAAGTCAACCCAAGTCAAGCCCAAGTTAGCCCTTTGACTTGAAAACTTCAAATGAGCCAAAATCTATTAGATTCTAAATTGATTACAGTTGGATTTATATTTCAATCTTAGGCTCATATATAAGTTCAACTAAATTGGAATCAAGCCAAAACCAAACTAATTGACTCATTTAGGTCCACTTGACCCAAAGTGGCCTAAAGGACTTTTTTTGAGTCAAGTTCTAATTCAACCCAAATTGAATTGGACCAAGGCCATCCAAGCCTCATATCATGATCAACAATCACCCTAGAATGATCAATCACCTCAACTGGGTCAAACTAAGCCAACTTGGTCCTTTAACCAAGTCAACCATTAGCCTAAATGAAACTTAAACTAGCCAAAACTCACCATATACCAAATTGATTGAAACCATTGATCCAAACTAATTTATAATCAATGATTGAATATGACCAAATCTCAATTGAGCTAAACCAAGTCCAATTGATCATTTGACCCAAGTTAACCCAAATTGACCTAAATGGTCAAAATGGGTCAAATCATAATCTAACCCAAATTGATTATAATCAATGGCTCAAGTTTATTCCAAACCAATTATTGAACTTGACCAAAGCCATAATTGAGCCCAATTTGACCAATTGGTCAACTTGACCCAACCTAGCCCAACTTGACCCAACCTAGCCCAAATTGACCTAAAAGGTCAAATTGACCAAAGTCCAAATTAAACTCAAATTGATTCAAACCAAAACCTACAATCATTTTTAACTAACCAATTAAACATAAACCAACACATAACTCAACCCAATTTGGTCAAATTGGTCAAAATGGTCAACTTGACCCATTTGACCCATTTTATTCCTAATGAGCCAAAATCAAACCTATGCCAAATTAATTGAAACCACTTGAACGAAAACTCTTCAAATATTCATTTGAATCTAACCCAAGCCTTGGTTTGACCCAATTTGACCAATTGGTCAACCCAACATGAACTTATATGAACCCATTTAACCAAATGAAGCCAAAACCCATAAATCCAAACCATGGGACCTTGGTGGCTGACCAAACCCAGAGCTAAGCTGACCCTAGGTCAGCCCAAAAGCCAAGTGGATCCCTCCCAAGCCATAGTCCATTGGTTAAGCCTTCTTCACTTTGGATTTCCCCATAAATGATAAAGTCTACTCTCCCATCACCTTGGCAGCCCTCACTCACCCAAATGAGGGTTCACCTAACCCACCTAGGCCACCTAACCCATGCTAGGTCAGCCATGGACCAAAGGGAGGTGAGTTAACTCACCTCTCATATAAACTGGCACCCAAGGGATCAAGGAAACCAAATCATCCAAGATCAAGCCTTAAGCCACCTCGCATGACTTCCTCCAACCCAATCAAGTCACGTGGACTCGATTGAGACACCTCCGGTGCTCTGACGATGGCTGGCTAGCCAAAAAATGGGAGGCCATCCTGTCTGTCCAACTCAGTAAATCAAGGGGGTATACTCCCCCAAATCGAATGGGAATTGGAGAAATTCACTTCGTGCAAGCTTCCTAACACTAAGCTGAGCTTCCTTGTGAGTTCTAGAGCGATTCCAAGCTTTCCACATTCAACATTCTCTCTTCCTATGTGGAACCGAAATAGGGGAGGCTACCTTCAATCCAAACTCTCTCAAATTACCACCAAACTTCAATTGTCCATTCGCACACCATCTCCATATCTCGTTGACACTACCCAACTCATTTCCCAAGCTTCCAACCCACTGGAGCGAGGAGTTCGATCAAGACTGAAGCTTCAAACCTCCATTCTTGGCCAACTGAACGAACTAAGTGGAATTGGTTTGATTTCTTCTCAACAGGGCCTCGTCTCTACTAGATAAAGCTACCTCTGTTGATTCCACCACCAGTTTTGAGCTCTAGTGATGTAATTCCTCAAAACTGTAGATATATAAAATTTGGTTGGTCATTTGTGAGAGAAATTTGCATTTGAGCTCATCCTAGTCATTGCATCCTTATGGATCCTTCGCGTAAAGGTGTGGGTTGAGTTTGGAGTGGATCTGAGCTCGTGTGAGCTCTCGAGATCCATGGTGGGGGACTCAGCTTTGTGCGAAGAAGAGATCACTTGTCGTCCATTCCACATGATTGGAACGGATGGCCGTGATCAAATCACGCTAAATCTCCCTCATTTCTCCCCTTTATGCCATGGGTTTGATCCGCACCGTTCGATCTAAGATCGGATGGTGGAGATTGATGCCACATTTTTTGCCAGCTGACTCAGCGTGCGAACATGACAACTTAAATAACCAATCCCATGGTGCCACATGAAAAGCGCGTCGCTTCAGCGTGCCACGTGGCGCCAGTGGGATTAGGTTTAATCAAGGTTAATTAATTGAATTTTAAGGCTAAAACTTCCATAATTTATAACTAATTATAGAAAAATCTAAAAAAATACAAATGATAGCTCATTTTAAAGGTATTTTAGAGGAGAATTTAATTAAAATATTTCTAATTAGTTTTAATAGTAAATAAAGCTTAGTTAAGGTTTAATTAAAAACTTAATTAGCTTAATCACTCTCTAATCTCTCAAGTGATTGATCCCAAAATTTTTGAGAATATTTGAGAGGATGACCTCTCCCTCCTCTAATTTTTTAGGGATTTATTACTTGTTAAATTTAGAGGATTGATAATTAAGCTCTAATTACCTTTTTAACTTCATTAAGGGGGAATTAAGCATATAAATAGTGATAAATTAATTATTTGGACTCCCTAATCACTGTTGAACAGTAAGGGGACTTAAGGAATTGGATTGGGGCCTCCTTTCTAATCTTTTCCCTAAGTTTACTTCTCTTTTCAACCAAAAGTGCTAATTAATGATTAATTAACTAATTAATAACTTAATTAGCTAAGTTGGAACTCAACTCATATAGAATCATGCTTGATCAAGTGGATGGCTTATGGAATTAGGTTAGGACCTCTTTCCAAACCTTTTTCCTTAAATCCCATCTCATTTAAAAGATAATTATTAACTTTGGTTATTAATTAGAGAGAGGTGAATTAATGGATTAATGACTTAATTAATTGAACTAAAATCTAATTAGATATGATTTTTCCTTAATTCATCTTGGGTAGAGCTTTAGGTGTTCAAGAACCTAAAGAGGCTTAATGAAATTGTGATTAGCTCACATGTGTGAAAAAATCATGAAAGTAATTAAAATAGTTCCTTAAGCTTAATTAATAAATGATTATGAGCTAATTGCATTAGGCCCCTTTCATTTCATAGGAGCATTGCTATTTATTTTTCAATTCATTTGCATATTACATTAGCTCATAATCATCTAATCAATTACCTTAAGGTAGCATAGGTAAGGATTTAATTAATTGATATAATTCATGCTTAACTTAATCAATCCATAAAATCAATCTATTTTTTTCTTATTAAATCAAATTAGCTCACACATATAGGGGTGGGATTAGGATTAACAAATCTTTCTCACATCTCTTAAATCAAATCAAATATAAAATTTAAAGTGACTGTAAGAAACTTTGGTTTATTTTAAATAAGCCTATTTAATATGATTATCCTTAGGAATTAGTTGGATTGAATGAAATTACATGCTTGTGTCTCTTTATTTCTTTCCAATCATATAAAAATGTTGTATGCCACTTGATTCAAGCATTCATTTCTTCAAAAATTAATTAAACATAAATGATTTCTTTTATATCAAGCTTGCATGTATTGATTTAAATTAATATATGTGTGGCTATTATCACAATTAAATCCAATTATATTTTCCAAATCTTATAAATAAGTGATTACATATGCTATAAATGCTAATTATAAATATATGGGAAATGCAAATGATTATAGCTTAAGTATATGGAGTAAAGTCCTTTGATTTCAATATTAGAATTTAAATAAGATTTTACTCCATGTACATAAATCTTTCCAATCAAATCAAAGAACAACTTTTGCATGGTTTGTTCTCCTTTATTTGTGAATACATTCTTATGTATTTGAGAAAAACTAAATAGTTGGTCTGGACACCCTAGGAATATGAAGCTTTAAGTAGCCCCAAGGAGGTCATTTAATTATCTCACTTCCCTGGTTAACAATGACATATACTATCTCATGTCTCTCATACATATGTGTGTATACTTGATTATGGAGTCAAAACCCCTCTTTTTGTTTTTACCAAAACACATGCATTTGCAATTATTTAAGTGATAAAATTATTGAATCATGTGATTAAGAGTTCTCTTTCTTATATTCATGTATGCAAGCTTACATGTGTTTGAATGCAAATGGGTATATAGTTCAGACATCCCGGGAATATGAGACTTTAGTTAGCCTAAGGAGGTCATTTGATTATCTCACTTCCCTAGTTAATAGTGACACGTACCTATTTAATTTCATTTCTATGTATTTTTACATAAGAATTTAGATAGTGCTTTAAATTGATATGATAAAAATAACTCAATCAAAAGGCAAAATATAAACTTTAAGTGTACATGTTCATATTCATCATTTAAGTGTGCCAACACATATTGCATGTATAGATATGTTTAGGACTTATTCATATGCATGTTACATATGATGGAAAGAAATGAACAAACATGTGTTATGTGATAGTAATTAATTTCTATTAATCTTAAGATGTCTTTCTTATTGAATGAGATTATTTAAAGTAAATCTAAATCTATGATTAATTAAAATATGTAAGAAGTCATTCACTAAAGAGAATTTATTTTATTAATTTATTTTATATGTGGCTTAAGGTAGGGATAAAAGAGAGTGATCCTCTCATTTCTTCTCTTTATAACACTTAGTTGTTAAGTGTAAACCAAGTGAAACGAAAGAAAATATTAAATAAAACTTACAAATCTATTAAGTCACTTAAAGTGAACCAACCTTTATAATTAAACACTTTTTTTACTTAGAAAATTATAACAAAGCCTAGTTAAGGCATACCTCATAAGCCTTAATACACGCACCTTATAATTTAGTCACCACTTTTAGCTTTATGTTAGGGCGGTGTATGTAGTGATGTATATTTGGTTTTATGATGTATTATTGTTGACTAGATGTCAGAGTGTATGTTTCGTAGACTAGATGTTGGGTCGTGATTAACCTAATCATATTTTTACAAGATATTGTGCTTAAATGGTGCTTAAAATAAATATAAATGCTCTCTTTTGCAAATTACTTAACCCCTAAGCACAATCTAAATTAGGATAGGTGGATTTGGTTACCCATGTGCAGGGTGCTAAATCCAAGTTATTCATATAATTGCTTGAGTTGTATAGTGTGTTTAGCTAACACTTATTTTGTAGGTGTAGTTAGATTTACTTTTCCTACTTTTTAAAGTAATTTTGCATTAGAGATTAGGATTAGTGTTATGGGGGATTATGATGAGTGGAGGTCATAAGGCTTTGTCCTAGGAGGCCCCATGGTGCTTTTGAAATAAGCAAATCCAAAGGAAGAAATGGAAGAGACATGAAGAATGAAGACAAGAAGACCCCCCATAACATTTATTCATTTGTAAAATTATAATTATTCTTTCATATACTAGGTTGTATAAGGGTAGAGCATTTCTACTTCATTATTGTATTTTCGAGTATAGGCCTATTATTCTTTTGCGTTAGATTTATAAAATTGTTTGATATTTTTTTTTATAATTGTGTAGTAGAAATAACATATCTTTTTTTAGTTTCTTTATATATGGTGATTTAATATGTGACGTGGATCCATTTAGGCTCTTAGGGAAAAAATTAATTTTTCTATCCCAACTACAACTCATAACTAAATTTTAAAATAACTCATAATCTCACATAATCTCACGCATTAAATCAAGATAATTAAAAGATTTAGCAACCGCTTAGCTGAATATTGTATACTTAATATCATGCATCCATATTATTTCACTTTTGCTAAGAGAGGGTTTCCATCCTTGCACGATAGGGGAATACTTGACCTTTGAGGGTCTCCTCTGTGATAGAAAATACCTCTTTCTCTCTGATTTAGCCAATAACCTCATTTCAACATGCATTTAGACATATAAAAATCCTATGACCTTTGTCAAAATGAAGAGTCAAAAATCAAATAAAAATTGATAATATTTGCGTTAGACTAAGTCATTACTCATACCACTCATGCTATAATCTCTTAGGGAGTGGGTTTAAGGACCTTAGTTTCTTTCTAATAATAACAACTGAATCATCTTGCAAAATCATATGACTTGACTACATAGTTTTAAAGCATAAGGAGTTAACTAGTTACCACTTCAGGTGGTTATAAGTCCAACAGTTGGTTGGATTTACCTTCTCTTGTGAGGTAAACCATGTACCCATCTTCGCTTAGATTTAGGACGTGCTTTGGCCCTAGCTAAAGCTCCCTAGATTTAGGATCTACTATTTCTCAGGTTACAAGCATAAGTCCTCACCTCTTAGGTATTTCCACAATCTTGTATTGTAGGATTATAAGTTCTAGCTTTCTAATAAATTTTAACTCAAATATATAATTCTCTTCAATTTTAAACATACAAAGCCCAACTATAAGATAGATTGGAATGCTTATTAGGTTTATTTATATCATGAGCAGTCCCTACTCATCTCCTTTAGCTTTAATAATAAGTTCCTCCTTTTTTTTGATTTATCCCATTTAATTATTTAAATGTAACCAATTTATTGATAGTCCTATCTTTAAAATCTTTGGAGATAACAATTACCTAGTTTAATCGAGAGTATTCCTAAGTTATTCACCTTTCTTAGGATGTAATTAACTATGGGGTTTGCCCCATAGGAAACTTTAGAATACGATTTAAATTAACCCTACTTTATTCATCCATGTAAAGTAGGAAAAAATTTCTAGTATATTCAAAGACTCATCATGCCTTACGAGTCATTGTTTGGTGTTTAGGTTCATTATAGGGTGGTGATTTCTATCTTTTGAGATAGTGCACCATTCCTTGATGTCATACCCGATCACCCCAATAAGTACACCCTCAGATCTGCGTGGTGCTGCTCATACACATATCAAAAACAAACACCACAACCCTCTTACTGATTAAGGTCCCATTTGGGACTGTTGCGCGGGCATGATGTGGCACCAACCTCACCGCAGATGCATTTGGTTGCGCATGAATTTGGGGAGCTTTGAGAATCTAGGTCACAGTTATCACAAAGTTGATACTCGATACACCCTTCTACGGTTCGATTGAAGAGAGATTTTTTCCTATATTGCCACTTCTTAGCGCTGAGCATTCTCCTCGTGCCCTTGATCCATCCATCCTTTTGCCCTATCTCGTGAATGGAACTCTCGTCTCTGCTAAAGCTCGCCATGAGATAGGAAATCAAGGGAATTGACCTTAACTCTTATCTATGCTCTACAGGATTTCAGCTTCCTAAAACCCTCCTCTACCCCTGACTTCTTCTTCACACCATCGTCTTCATTATTTGTGAAGGTAACCCTCGACTTTCCTATCTCGTCCCTTCATGAGCGTTAGTTTTGGTAGATCCATAATGGATTGTCTATTTTTCTATATTGTCCCTTCTCTCAAGCTTCAATTTATGTAGATCCCATGATTCATTGTTCCATTTCAGCTTGTTTACGCATTATATTTTGAAGGACAGATTGAAACTTCTATGTTGTGAGGGAAAAATGTGAAACATTATAGATGGTTTTTTGCTCCCCTTTTGCCCACATCAGTTGTAGTAGTGTGAAACATTATGGATGTTTTTGATATGAATGTTATTCTTTGGAGATATTATGGCTTATCTCAATTTATGTAGAAGATTTTTGGTCATTTGTGGACAAATGTCCATGCTTTGCTCTATTATGTTTAGGGTTAACTGCCTCTAATTTAGGTTTTGATGTTTTACGATTCTTTGAGTAATCATGATATTTGTGTTTTCATGAAAAGAATAATCTTAGAAAACATTCAACCGAAATTGTGTTGAATGCATTGGTTGGGTTGATTTTTAAATTTACGATGAATTTATAGTAATGTGATATGTTACTCTTTCGATGCATAATTTTAATAATTTGGTTTGTCTACTAATTTATATATTGGTGTGGCTTACACATATTGTGTCAAAATTCTCTGTTAAGCTTATTTTATAAGAATTATGCACACTTTAGCATCTTCTTATGATGCATATATCTAACAAAAATAAGTGCTTGCATAAATCAATGTAGGGAGATTAATGGGAAATCCAAGAGGCGGAGCAGGTGCTACATGGGACAAAGAAGTTATATTAGTTTTTTATGATCTTTGTTTAAAGGAAATAGAGTTAGGCAATAGACGAACAACTTATTTCAATAAAGAGGGTTGGGAGAATTTGACAAAAAAATTTAAGGAGAGGGAAAGAAGGGATTATAATAGGACACAACTTAAAAATAAGTGGGATCAACTAAAAAAGGATTGAAAATTATGGAAAGAGTTGAAACAAGGATCAATTGGATTGGGATGGGATCCAAAAAAGAGGACTATTGATGCATCAAAAGATTGATGGCATGAAAAGCTATAGTGAAGTTCTTATATGCACTTGCATTAGTCCACTTACTTTACAAAGAATTCTTGTAGATATAATATGTGACTCTTATTGATAAACTACAGGTGATGCCAAATGTGAAAAAATTTAAGCATTGTGGCATAGAACCTGAGCTTGAAGAAAGTTAGATCTTATGTTTGGGGTGTGCTGAGAGTCCATTCGAACTCCAAACTAAGAAGTTGGCTACAATGTTAAACAAAGTGAAGTTTAAGTTTCGTTTTTTTAACCTTCAGTTTTATTTGTGCTACTGGTTTGGGGGGGTTTGGTTGGCTTGTTGGCCTGTCTCCTTTTGCTGTTAGCCATGGTGGCTCCGGTTCCTTGTGTTGTTATCCATTGTAGCTCTATTTCCTTGTGCTTGGTTGTTTTTTTTACATATGGCTGGGTTGTTCTTGTTGGCTTGCTGCCTTATGCAATTATATGTGGTGGTTTCCTTCATGTAGGTTTTGGAATAAGTGGCCTACTCTTCCTTTCTGTTATTTGTATGGTGGATGTTGGTTGTTACATTGTAGGTTGGCCCTCCTTCTAATCTATTGGTGGAAAGCTTGTTTCTTGTTTGAAATGTTGGTTTGAGTGGGTGGGTTGGCTTATTGGCCTGTTTCCTTATGCTATTATCTATGGTGGCTTGGGTTCCCTATGTTGGGTTAGTTTTTTTTACCTTTGGTTGGGTTGTTCTTGCTGATTTGGTTGGCTTGTTGGCCCGGTTCCTTGTGTTGTTATCTGTGGTGGTTGGGTGGTTGTTACATTGTAGGTTTTGGTCTCATTGGCCTACTCTTCCTTCGCTATCTGTGGTGGCTATTTGATTGCATGTTTGCTTGGTAAGGAATAAAATAGTTGTGACGACATTGATGTTTTTCTTTCTATCAGTAAGGGTGGTAGTATTTATGTGATTGTAACCATTCTTTTAGAAGTTTAGATGCTCACATATATTGCTACTCCTTCAGATGGATTCTAACTGAGCCTTATTTTTCTTAAACACATCTTTCTACGCTTGATTATATATTTTCTAAGCTTCTTGCATGTATGTGTGTAGGGTAGAACCTTGTAGTGGTTATGTGCTTTTCTCAAAAGGACCATTTTTTTAATTTACTTTTTTCCTAATCTATTCTTGTATTAGTTAGGGAATTTCTTCAATAGGTTTATTGTAGCTCTTGGGAGTATTAGCTTTGAGATTTTTTTCATACAAAGATTGTATATCTTCTATTTATGTTAATAAAATTTCTATCATTTTTTTGGGAAATAGTTTTCTTGTGCTATTTAATTTTCATTTTAAATATTCTACAATGTCACCCGTCCTTATATTAATAATTCTATTATTTATACACATTTTTTATCAGGGAATATGAGTTCAAGGATCTCTACTGAGTCCAGAGATGTGTACTGCAATTGTGATTTGCAATGTTATATATTCACTTCACGTAGGGAAGGAAATTATGAGAGGAGATTTTTTAAGTGTCCAAGAAATAGAACAGGAGATGATTGCAATTACTTTAGAGGAGTTGAAGAATACATAGGTGACATAGCAAACAGTGAGCATGCTAGGAGGATAGCAATGAAAAAATTTATTTTAAAAAGATTTGATCAAGATAGTAAGCTTAATATTTTGATCGTACTAGTTGTTGTACTTATAATTTTAATATTACTATTATTTATTAAGTGATGTATAATCTTCTATTGTAATTTAGTTGAGTTATGACTATATATGAATATCCCTTATCTTAATTTATTTTCATTCTGTTTACAATTACTCAACTCATATGTTCATAGGGGCATTTTAGTCATTTATGCACAAATAGCTGTAGCACAAAAGATTCTGAACTGAGTTTTCTAAATAGACCAAAGAATATCGCTTCGCCACTTCTTCTTTAGAAAAATTTCAGAAAAAAAGTAGCTTGCCCCAAATGGACCCTAAGTGTGGCCTTCAATTTTAATAAGATCATGCACATCATAGAATTTGACTTACCTTTTATATTGATCTCCAAAGTATGACCTAACCTATTAAATATTAAACTTTATTTTTGGGTCTTAAAAATCTCTAATTAGATAAGTATTATAGCCCAAAATTTAGCCTTAATTTAAGCCATCAAAATCTAAGTCTTGAGTTAAGCTAGACCACACAACCAACCCTCATTATTGGACCACTATACTTAACCCATTTAATTTACTTCTCTCTATGATAACCTAAAAGATAACATGATTATAAATCTAAATCAATAGTAGATTTTGAGTGAGCATCTCATGGGTAGATGATTACAAAAAGCATTCTCCCAAGGTGGTTTTAAGCAAGTTATTGAGCATGGTGGTGCCAAATGGAGTCACTACCTAAGGGAAAGCATTAGCTTAAGTCTTTTCCCATGGATAGTTTTATAACAACTAATGCCTTAGAGTGATCAATATCTATATTTATCTAGGGGCAATACATCAATAATTGATATAAAAAGTAATAAAACATTTGCATGATAGAAAAAATAACTAAATAAAGCATTAAAGCAAACTATGTTTCCTTAAATAAAAGTAAGTTTAGCTATATAAGGCTACTTTTCCAATAACATTAAAATATAATATAATATAATTTCCCAACAAGTGATCCTTCAAAGCCCACCTTATTGGTGGTTTTAAAGGCTACTTGGGGAATATATATTATTACTCATTAGATTCTTCTAACAATCCATTGATAAGGCATTTAAGCTTTCGTCTCTATTTTGTGAATAATCATCACTTAAATGTGTAAATCATTGAGGTAGATATACTAAATGAAAGAGATCATTATAACAAATTAATGTAGTAAATATAAAGTTATATTAATATGAAAGAAATAACAACATTCAATAAAATATGTCATTTTTTAAGAGAAATCTTTCATACAACCAACATATCTATAAAATATTTTTAAATTAATAATGGGGATTATGCTAAAAATTTATTTCAATTTTTAAATTAACAATTTTTTATTAATATATTATATTTACTAATATTTTTAAAAATTTATGAAGCTTAGGGACAATGCATTGATGATCCTACTCATAAATAAAATGGTTCATTTTAAGTTTTATCCTTGTAGAAATATTCTGATTCATAGATGAGAAAGAAAACACGCATGCCATGTTGTTACACCCAATATTTGTGTTACCCCCAATATTTGCTTTTGTCAAATTAGTTTTTTTGGACACTTTTAGCGATTGACTAAGTACATATATTTTTCAACAATATCATTTATTATATAGTTTTATTCCACCATACATATTCAAGGAATTTAAAAAAAATCAAAATTTATAGTGAGTGAGAAAAAAAATCAAAATTTATTTTAAAAAATGAGCCGTATTTTATCATGTAAAATAAAATCATTGTGACTTTTATATGAGCATCTTTGTTACTTTTGGACCTCTATACTTTTAAAGAGGATATCTATAACTTTGAAGGTGCTCAGATTTAAAGTTTGATTTTTAAAATATTTTTTTATAGTTTTTACACCTTTTCTTAATTTTTTTAAATGATATATATATATATATATATATATATATATATATATATATATATATATATATATATATAACACATTTCTCATAAGTTTACATATATAACATCTAAAATTTGATATATACAAATATAATATTTTCTATGCATGAAATAGTGTATTTCACTTAAAGAAATTAATAATGATACTATTTTGGAAACAATATTAAAGATTTGAATTCATTTATGTAAATATGAAATTTTAAATGTTGTATATGTAAATATATATGAATAATATGGTATGTATGTAAATATTTTATTTAATGATGAGTAATAATAAATTAAAAGGTTATTTGAATCAGTAATCTTTAACAAATAATTTTAAATATCTATTGATTATTTTGAAAGAAATTTATTTGAGATAACCATTTAGATGACGATGTTTCTTTCTTAGTGAATTCATCAATCAAGCATATGATTATTGTCCTTCCTAAAAAAAATTAAGAATATTTATAAATCAATAACTTAATTTATATGTATTGATAATTTAATTATTCTATTTATTTTTTTGAATTATCGAACTCATGTATTTACACATATCACGATCAAATTATTGAGAATTTTATAAAAATGAAAATATGAGTTGAGCTTTTATTATGAATTTCAATATTTGAGAGTCATTTTGAAATTTTGAGGTCAAAGGATGGTTGATTTGTAAATATATAAAAATTAATTGCAGTGTATGTAAAAGCTCCAAAAAAATATAAGAATGCCCACACAAAGATACTGTTTATGAGAAAATATTATGGAGTCCTGACGTATTTATAAGATAATCACTACGCAATAGTCAATCTAAAATATGATTTTTACTTAACAACGCTATAACTTGACATGCCTTAACGACAGCTTACGTTGAGCTGTAGTCTCGAATTGCAAATTAAAACAATGAGAAACATTTGAATGTGCAGGAGAAATTTAAAAGCAATACATAAATAGATTTAAGTCATAGTATATATTTTTTCAGAGAAATTGAGCTAAGAGAATGAAACAAAAAATCTCATTTTATTTTGCGAGAAGAACCGTGAAAATGGAGAACGAATTTAGAAGTTGTGACATTGATATTGCGACCAATTTAGCAAATGGTGTATTAAATGAAAATGCATCAGTAAATTTTCTCCACCGTTTTATATATACAATTTTAAGGTTTAGTGATTCTTTGAAATTCTTTTATGTAATATATATTTCCTACATTTGGAGTTCTTGCAAGATCTTTCATTTTGAGTTATTTTGTATGTGTACTCTCTATACTCTCATGAGATACATCCCATTTTCTCATTTTTTTCAGCTATTTAACCCTATTTGGAGTTAATATGTTTAATAGATGCCTTTAGAAATAGTTTGGAGGCTAATTGACTGGTTTTTAGGGCTGATTTGTATGTGTATTTTATGTACTCTCATGAGAGTACACCTCATTTTCTTATTTTTTCAGCTTTTTTTACCCTGTTTGGAGTTAATATGTTTAGTAGATGCTATTACAAGCAGTGTGGAGGCTAATTGGTTGATTTTTAGGGCTATTTGGTATGTATACTCTTTGTACTCTCATGAGAGTATACCTCATTTTTTCAAAATTTTTAATTATGGGGCTTGCAATTTGTTTACCATAACCAATTAGAAGACGTGTGGAGATGTTTCATGAGAAATTTGCTAGTTTTATGGGCTATTTTATATGTGTACTCTATGTACTCTCATGAGAGTAGACCTCATTTTTTCAAAATTTTTAACTATGGGGCTTGTCATATGATTATCATAACCTATTGTAAGATGTTTGGAGAGATTTCATGAAGAATTTATTGATTTTAGGAGCTATTTTGCATGTGTACTCCCCATACTCTCATGAAGGTATACCTAATTTTTTTTAATCTTTTTAACTTTAGGGCTTGTCATATGTTTAGAATATCCCATTGTAAGATATTTAGAAGTGTTTCATGAATAATTTGTTAGTTTTTAGAGCTATTCTACATATGTACTCTATGTCTCTCATGAGGGTACACCCCATTTTTCTAAACTTTTTAATTGTGGGGCTAGTCATATATTTAATATATCCCATTGTAAGATATTTGGAGGTATTTCATGAAGAATTTCCTAGTTTTTGGGGCTATTTTTATGTGTACTCTATGTACTCTCATAAGGGTACACCCTATTTTTCTAAAATTTTTAATTATGGGGCTTGTCATATGTTTAATATATCCTATTGTAATATGTTAGAGATATTTCATGAAGAATTTGTTAATTTTTGGAGTTATTTTGCATGTGTACTCTGTGTACTCTCATGAGGGTACACCTTATTTTTTTAATTTTTGTAATTGTGGGGCTTATCATATGTTTACTATCCCATTATAATCTATTTTAAGATATTTTATGAAGAATTTTCTAATTTTTAGAGTTATTTTGCATGTGTACTCTATGTATTCTCATGAGGGTACACCTATTTTTTAAACATTTTTAATTATGAAGCTTGTCATATGTTTACTATATCCTATTATAATCTGTTTGGAGATATTTCATGAATAATTTATTAGTTTTTGGAGCTATTTTGTATGTGTACTCTCATGAGAGTACACCCCATTTTTTTAATTTTTATAATTGTGGGGCTTGTCATATGTTTACTATATCCCATTGTAATATGTTTGGAGATATTTCATGAAGAATTTTTTAGTTTTTAGAGCTATTTTGCATGAAACATATTTATGTCTGTGCAAGTGAATAAGGTAAATAACTGGTGCGATGATGAAGTCATTATGTCTAATGACCCAATTATGGGAAAACTCCTTGACACCACTATTCATAATGAAAAGGTGGCTGTATGCATTAGACTGTGATTATACACATCAAAATGGATTCAATGTTAGGAAGGATCATACTAGTTATTGGCCAAACTCCAAGAAATTGAAATCAAAGGATTTTTTATATGCAAAACAGGTCTAAAGAAAGCTGTCAATCTAAACTGCTCACTCAAATTCCAAAAAATAGATACGAAGAGTGGTTATCCGACCATGATTAGATTTTCTATTGATTTTAGATGGGAATTGGAAGGTTAAAAAAATAAAAAAAGTCATAATCATTCATTGGCAAAGCCGGGTGACCTACATCTTCTCATATCATACGTACATGAGGTAGGAGGGTGTTGAAGACATATGAGGCAATTAGAGCAACGGTGTGTTTAGCTATCTGAGGAAGTTGGCGCGTGGAGAATAGTGGCTTCACAAAAGAGATGCTTTCAATTTCATCCAAAAAAGAGAGAAGATCGAGGATTGAATGGTGATAGTAATGCATTAATATAACTATTCAAGGAAAGGCAAAGAGGATGGGATGTTTGCATGGATGCCCAGTTGATGAGTAGATAGTTTGGTTTTGGAGAAATGGTATGTCAAAGATAGAATATGATTCTTTTGGGGATGTCATAATTTTTTATACAAGCTATCGACTCAATAAATATAATCTTGTATGTGCCCCTTTTGTTGGAGTGAATCATCACTAGTAAAATATCTTATTTGGAGTAGCCTTTCTATTAGAATAAATAATTGAGTCATTCACATGGCTATTCCAAACATTTCTTTGGTTAATGAGTGACAGGCATTCTATAACAATATTCACTAATCAAGATCAGACAATGATAAGAGCTATCAAAATGACATTACCGCATACTCGCCATAGGTTGTGCCAATGGCATTTTGAAGAAAGCTCCTTTGAATATACATTATTTTAATAGTAATAAGGTAGTACAAAGTCTCTTTTATACATGCATGAGTAAGTGTAACTCACAGGAAGAGTTTGAGCAAGCTTCATCTACCATGCTAGATGAAGGTAATTTGCATGATCATGCTGTCTGAGCTATATAAAATTAGATGCAAGTGGTCCACCACATTCTACAAAGACTCATTCTATATGGATATCTTGTCAACACAATATAGTGAGTCCACAAATAATGTATGTCATGGAATCTCTAAACCAACAAGTTCAATCACATATTATTTCTTGATTGGAGAAGGTTATGGATACATGGTGATGGAATGAACATGATAAAGATTTCAAGTGCAGCCAGTCAACAATTATTCCTGTATTAAGACTAGTCTAATTCTGAAATAAGCCGCTATGTTTTACACAAGAAAGCTTTATACAATATTTGAAGAAGAATTTTTGCATGGAGTTGGAGGATTAGCAGCAAATGTGTCAGATGACAATCCCATGGAGTATTTGGTGAGAAACTTAGAGAATAAATGTGCTTCCAAAATATGGATTGTCCATTTTGACAAGACATGCCTAAATGTAACTTGTAGTTATAAAAAATTTGAAACGATGAGAGTGCTTTATGCCCACTACAACCGAAGTTCTTAGTCGAAGACATATGCATTCGGAGAAGTATCTTCTTGATGATCAACTAGAGCAAAGAGGGATATCTACTTTGATAGTGCTTACAGAAACTTAAAAGATGTGCAAGAAATGATGGAAATGAAACCACATTATTTTAGAATCATTAGTGATATGTATATCAAATAAGCAAAAAGAGGTAATAAGAAAGCTGAGGAGTATATGCTGGGATCCTTAAAAAAACTATCTGATAATGTCAACTCTATATTATGTGAGAATTCACCTCCAACTAATAGAACAACTAAGAAGAAGAAGTCAACCACAATAGATAAAAGGAAATGACATTTTAAAGGATCCAGTTAAGTACCAAAGGGTATTTTCAAATGAAGGTATGGATATTGGGAGAGAAACAAGAAAGCCAAGAGTAATTTTCTATCCCCGAAGTTATACTTTTAAATATTATTTTAAACTTTAAACCATTTTTATTATTCTGAGACCAAAGAACAACCCGAGAGGGTGGGAACCATGTAGGTCACCCATTGCAACACCTTTTTATGCCGAGTGCTTTTCAAAGGTATGCATGAAAACCTTCATCATTCATACTCATATCAATAACCCATAACGAGTTTAACTCAAGCTCAATAATCAATCACCCAAGGGTATTAAGTGATGATGATATCATCACAGGGAAACATTTTAATACATGATATCATTTAGTTGTCATGTGTTCTTCAATTGTACATACTTTAATGTCAATTTGACTGAAAATGTGTTAATTAGTAGATACTATGTTGTACTTGGAGGGTAATCTTTCTACTTCAACTTCTGCTTGTTATGTTTTTAATATGCTGGTGATATTCTGTAGTGTAAACCACTAAAAATTCACATTAATAAAGTCTGGATTGTATTACCAAAATTTATCTAACATTTTATCTCCAAACAGGCAAAATAACCTCCAAACAAATTGCATTTGCATCTACTACATATTTTATCTACAAATAGGGTATAACATTTGACATAAAAGGGGAAAATGGGATGTACTCTCAGGAGAGTACAGATAGTACACATATTAAACATCCCCTAAAACTAGTAAAATAACCTCCAAATAGCTTACATTTGCATCTACTAAATATTTTATCTACAAATATGGTAGAACATCTAATAGAAAAGGGGAAAATGGGGTGTACTCTATTGAGTGTACAGAGTACACATGCAAAGCAGGTCTAGAAACCAACAAAAAACTTCCAAACAGCTTACATTTGCTTCTACTAAAAATTTTATCTATAAATAGGGTAGAATATCTAGCAGAAATGGGAAAAATGGAGTGTACACTCTGAAGAGTACAGAGAGTGCACATACAAAGTAGCTCCAGAAACTAGTAAAAAAAACTTCTAAAATAGCTTACATTTGCATCTAGTAAATATTTTATCTCCAAACAGGGCAGAACAACTAACAAAAATAGAGAAAAGGGGGTGTACTCTCATGAGAGTACAAAGAGTCACGTGCAAAGCAGCTATGAAACTCCACCATTTGAATGAAAGAATTGATAGAAATGCTGAAAAAAAACTCAGCAAAGCAAGTGTACTCTCATGAGAGTACACAGAGTACAGGTGCAAAACAATCCCAAAAATTATCAAGAAGCCTCCAAAATGCTCACAATGGCATCTACTAAACATTTCATCCCTAAAGAAGGTGGAATTTTAGAAAAAATTGACAAAATGGGGGTGTACTCACTTGAGAGTACAGAGAGTATACATGCGAAGCAGCTCCGATAATCCAACAAGCACCCTCCGAATAGCTTGTAACTCTACAGGAATTTTTTGAATTGTTATAAAATTTTCATTGTTTACAGAAAAGAAGATATAAAAAATACAGTAACTAATAGCACAATTAGGTTTGAAAGAAAGTTTTCTTAATTTTAGTAGAACTTTCAACTATATATTAGCTCTCTGAGCAAATAATAAATAATATTTAATAAATTATTAGAATATTTTGGATTGTGATATTGGGTTTTGGTAAAGGTAGTGCTCTTATACTATTTTTCATTTAAAAAAAATTGAAAAGAAAATAAAATAAACAATGATTTTAAGTTCGGATCTGAATTAGTAGGAGTAAATGGAATTACTCTTAACATGCATGTATTTTATAAAGCATGATTGGAATGATTGTAAGTTTGGATCTGAACTATTTTGAGTAAACGAGTACTGCTCTTATCACGGATGTATTTTATAAAGCATTATAGGAATGATTTTAAGTTTGGATCCGAATTATTGTGAAAGGGCTGAGACTTACCTATTTTAGTAGAAAGATACTCAAATTTATATAAAATTTTCAAATCTTATATTTTTTACTTATTTCATATTAGTCAAATTTAAACTTCCAAGCAATTATAGCCAAAAAAAAAAGTATCCACAAGTGTTTTTAAATATTTTCATCTTAAATTTGTTATTTTATATTTAAAAATTTAATTAATTAGTTTATCTGTACCATATCATTTATTTTTATTTTTACAAAAAAAGTTTAGTTTCAGGAATATTCAAAATACTTTCAAGGTTATGTAAATATTTTAAAAAATAACTATTTTACCTTCGATCATTGCTAGATAGTATTATTGTATACAGATAATTTATTTAATATTTATTAAAACTTCAAATACATTTTTACTATGTCAAAGTTATTTTATTACAAATTACAATCACTATCAAATAAAATAAAAAAAAGCGGTTGAATGATCCCTAAATCCACTTGTCGAAGCTTGTAATGGCATGTACTGAACATATTATGTCTAAACATGGCAAAAAAGCTAAAAAAATGAGAAAATGTGGTGTACTCTCATGAGAGTATAAAGCAGATGTAAAACTACCTCAAAAACTAATCAATCAGTCTACAAACTTCTTCTAGAGGCATCTACTAAACATATTATCTCTAAATAGGGTAAAAAAGTTGAAAAAATATGAGAAAATGGGGTGTACTCTCATGAGAGTACAGAGAGTACACATGCAAAATTACCTCAAAAACTAACCAATCAGTCTCCAAACTGCTTATAATGGTCTGTATTGAACATATTATGTCCAAACATGGTAAAAAAGCTAAAAAAAAGAAAAATATGCTATACTCTCATGAGAGTATGAAGAGTATACATGCAAAACTAACAAAAAAAAGTAACCAATCAGGCTCCAAACAACTTTAATGGTATCTATTAAATATATTTTCTCCAAATAGGCTTAAAAAGTTGGAAAAAATGAGAAAATAGGTTGTACTCATGAGACAGAGTAGAGAGAAAACTCTAAAGAACCAACCAATACCTCCAAGCTTGTAATGGCATGTACTGAGCATATTATGTCCAAACATGATAAAAAAACCAAAAAAATGAGAAAATGAGCTGTACTCTCATGAGAGCACAGAGAGAACAAATGCAAAATAATCCCAAAAACTCATCAAGCAGCTTCCAAACCGCTATCTTAGATCAACATATTATGTCCAAATAAAAAAAAGAAAAAATGAGAAAATGTGATATACTCTCATGAGAGTATAGAGAGTACAGATTCAAAACTGAACCAAAAAGCAACCAATCGGCCTCCAAATAGCTTGTAATGATATCTATTAAACATATTTTCTCCAAACAGGAAAAAAATGAGAAAATAAGCTGTACTCTCATGAGAGTACAAACAGTACAGATGCAAAACTGAATCAAAAAGCTATCAAGTAACCTACAAACTACTTATAATGACATCTACTAAACATATTATCTCCAAACAGAGAAAAAAATGAAAAAAAATGAAAAATGTGATGTACTCTCATGAGAGTACATAGAGTACAAATAGAAAACTAAACCGAAATGCAACCAATCAGCCTCCAAATTGCTTGTAATGACATCTACTAACATATAATCTCCAAACAGAGTAAAAAAGCTGAAAAGAAATGAGAAAATGAGGTATACTCTCAAACGAGTACAGAGTACATAAAAATACCCCAAAACTCATCAACCTCCAAACATTGAATGTAATGAAACATATTATGTCCAAACATAGCAAAAAAGCTGAAAAAATGAGAAAATATGGTATATTCTCATGAGAGTACAAAGAGTATAGATTCAAAACTAAAGTAAACATCCATCAAGCAACCTACAAACCGCTTATAATGCCATCTACTTAACATATAATATCTAAACAGGGTAAAAAATTTGAAATTTTTTTAGAAAATGGGTGTACTCTCATGAGAGTACACAGAGTACAGATGCAGAACTAAACCAAAACCCATCAAAAACCTACAAATTACTTGTAATGCCATCTACTAAACATATTATATCAAAATAGGATAAAAAAATTTGAAAAACATTTGAGAAAATGAGGTGTACTCTCTTGAGAGTACAAAGAGTACAAATACAAAATTAAACCAAAAAGCAACCAATCAGGCCCCAAATTGCTTGTAATGGCATCTACTAAGTATATTATCTCCAAAAAGGATTTAAAAGCTAAAAAAATAGCTTTTAATGGCATCCATAAACACACCACACAGATATATTTCTAAAGTAATTCATTTTCAACACAACAAACTTCTTCAATTCAATATTTTTAGCTAAGTTTTTTCATACCTAAATAGAAAATAGCGTAAGCGAACTCAGCCCTGAAGCAATTCATTTTCTTTGGCCAATCTTCGGTGACCGCCTAGAGGTTTGATCGCCTCCATGTATTTGCATACAAACATCCCACAGCCAACACTATTTTCTTGGATTGGTAGCCCACTGATCACTTCGATTGGCCATTCTATAGAATCGCTCTGAAAAGCCTGGCCAACATATTCGACGAGTAATTTGATCTAAAGAGTAAAAAATAAAGTCAATAATTAGGCAAAAATATGCACTTTAGGTAAACTAAAAATGAGAATAATTCTTACAATATCAAGAAGAATGGCCTTATGAGCTGGGTTTGGCAATGAGTCATAAAAATACCAAGCCCCTTGCTTAATATGCCCCATTAGGAGTGTCCAATGTTGATTATTTATAACTGAAAGTAAGAGTAATTCAACCCTTGAAACACTATCTACAGTAATATGCTGGATGAATATTTTATTTTCCTTTGGTAGTCCATATTTAGCATAACTCTGCAAGAAGTCAAGAAAAATTTTATAATTAGTAGCTTCTAACTATCTAAAGTAGAATGGATAGTATTACCCAAAATTTTGTGCAGTAACTCACTAGTGTAGGCATGAAACATACAAATAAGGGACATATAGTCCAGGACATAGAGTATACTTCTCGCGAAAAGGCAAGGCATCGATGTGTGACATATATCGATCTCACAACAACTCATCAATCTGGCCTCGCACAATGATAATATTCCCAACTGTGAATACATAGTCACTCTTGCATGTGAGAAGCATAGGAATGTGAGCATTACTAAATGAATAGGTGATTTTATGTATACAGAATAAGATAAAGTAAAAAATAACTTGTGTCCTTGAATCAGGAGCACGAGGTGTCAATGAGCTACAACATTGGCTTGGGCAGGACATCTCTTGATGAGAAGTCAACAATATCATGTGCCTCAAGAAATTAGTGATGAAGAAAATTAGTGATGAAGAGCTAGATTCATTATGAATTAAAGTTGAATCTTCTAAGATGATGAATACCTCCGCCTGATGCTCCTCAACCACCACGACAACAATAGTTGGTTTATCCACTGATATTGGAAGATATTTGTTAATGTACATAAAAAATTAGTAAAATTAGCTTCTATTAAGTTAAACTAAAAGGAAAGCAAAGTAATACCTCTTCTGCTGTCTGCACATCCTATGTGGAGGATACCATAGGAGTTATTCTGCTGTGTGACTTCCTGTACGTTTGTGTGAAGGGGAATGATACAACATTCCTCTTCCTCAGCCTACCACATCACATTCAATGCCCAAAGGGTCGAGAAGATCTTCATGTCCAATGGAAGCCTCCAGGCTTCCTGGTAGCCCACAGAGCTTCTTAGCCTCCACAGAGCTTCCCTGGTAGCCTCCACAGAGCTTCCCATGGTAGCCTCCACAAGAGCTTCCCACAAGAGCCTCACTGTGAGTTCTCCTGGTAGCCTCCATATGCCTGCAGGATAGCCTCAAGAGATTCCCCTATGGTAGCCTCCACAGGAGCTTCCCCCATGCTAAGACCCTTTTGCCCAAGAATGATTGCCTCAATATCAGCTACTCGTAAATCAATTCCATTAATTCTCTTAGTTATTGATGCTTCAAAACATGATACTCTGTCCCTCAGGACAAAACTTGCAAGTATCTTCTCTACCACAAAGCTTTCTAGATGGGTACTAGTAGATTGTAAGCTAGATACATTGGAAGGGGGAGAATATTGAGGAGAGACGTATAGAGATTCAATGGGGACCCACTTCTTGGACTTGGAATGGGGCTGCTATCGAGCTCAACATAGGTTATTTGCTGGATATGGGGGCACTGTTTCAAGAAGCCAGGTCTCCTCCTCTGATATGTCCTCAAATGAAAGGTAAACTTGTGTTACACCAATAAGAAAATATGATGATTTATAATATGAATAAATACATTATGAGATAAATAAAGTGAATTTATTTTGTATCACTTGGTATCCTTCCAAACCACTAAAGGAATCATCTGCAAATTTTATTTTTGGTCATCACAACATACGTGGCTTTGCAGAAGGAAAGGGTGGCCTTATGATGCCTATGTGCTCTACCGCCCAGATATGCAATGGACATTTATATAACTTAACTTCAATGCATCAAATAATATAAATCTGAAGATGTTGAATGTACCATTAGAAGAGTGACAAAGTCCCTCATATACCCGAGTGCCTTATGTGTCAAAATTTTTGATGTAATACCATCAAATTGTGAAACCATAAAGCCCAAAATGGCCTCTGGCCAATTGTAATCAGCAAATTTCTCTATGTCGTCAGCTTAGGCTATCAATTCTGATGCCACTCTATAATTATGATATATAAAAAAAAAAGATTTGAAAGCAAAAAATATATGTACAACTGCACAAATTGTCAAGTTTATTCTTAAAATCCACTAACTTCAAAGTGGGGATTTACATATGACCTTCTCCCTCTATTTTGGCATCCTACAATTAATGCAACTTCATTGGGGTGAAAGGAATGCATTAGCCATTGAATGTCTACTTCTATATCCCAAGACATGATTGAAGTGATGGGCCTAAATTCCATGCAGCCTAATGAATTGATACAAATATAGCCTCCTTAAAAATGTCAAGAACTTCATCAATAAAGCATGTTGAAATAGTATCAAACACCACTCTAATGTTGGTTAGCCTGCATCTGGAAGTTATCCTTTTCCCAGATATTTTAAACTTCAAAATGAAAAGTCAATTAATGAGAATGTTATCAGCACAATGGAGGCCTAGAGAGTACAAAAGAAAAATATCTCATAAAACCAAAATTCTTCATGAAATATCTCCTAAATATCTTCCAATGAGATATACTAAACATATGACAAACCTAAACAGTTAAAAAAATTGAAAAAATAAGGTGTGCCCTCATGAGAGTACAAAGAATACACTTGCAAAATAGTTTTAAAAACTCACCAAACAGTCTCCAAACTGCTTGTAAAAGCATCTACTAAATATATTATCTCCAAACTGGTAAAATAGTTCAAAATAAATGAGAAAAGAGATGTACTCTCATGAGAGTATAGAGAGTACAGATGAAAAATTGAACCAAAAAGCAACCAATCAGCCTCCAAACAGCTTGTAATGGTATATATTAAATATATTATCTCCAAACATGATAAAAAAGCTAAAAAAAAGAGAAAATAAGGTGTACTCTCATGAGAGTACAGAGAGTACACATGCAAAATAATCTTAAAAATCAACCAATCAACCTCCACACTGCTTATAATGGTATCTACTAAACATATTAACTCCAAACAGGATAAAAAAGCTGAAAAAAATGAGAAAATAGGGTGTACTCTCATGAGAGTACATAGAATATACATGCAAAAATAACCCTCAAAACTAACCAATCAAACCCAAGCTTTAGAGGCATCTATTAAACATATTATCTCCAAACAAGCAAAAAAAGCTGAAAAATGAG
The DNA here is from genome assembly GCA_021442155.1 of Cymbidium sinense. NCBI lineage: Eukaryota > Viridiplantae > Streptophyta > Magnoliopsida > Asparagales > Orchidaceae > Cymbidium > Cymbidium sinense. The sequence continues at coordinate 65,191,014 of CM038225.1, forward strand.
AAATTCAGACTCATGAGTATGAGAGTAAAATAGTCCTAAAAACTAACCAATTAGCCTCTAAACTACTTGTAAAGGCATCTTCTAAACATATTAAGTCCAAATAGGGTAAAAAAGTTGATAAAATAATGAGAAAAATGGGTTGTACTCTCATGAGAGTATAGAGAGTACATATGTAAAATTGCCTCAAAAACTAACCAATCACCCTCCAAACTGCTTGTAAAGGTATCTAAACATATTAAGTCCAAATAGGGTAAAAAAGTTGAAAAAAAGAGAAAATGGGTTGTACTCTCATGAGAGTAGAGTATAGATGCAAAACTATCTCAAAAATTAACCAGTCAGCCTCCAAACTACTTCTGGAGGCATCTACTAAACATATTATCTCTAAATAAGCTTGAAAAGCTAAAAAAAATGTGAAAATGGGTTGTATTCTCATGAGAGTACAGAGAGTACAAATACAAAATTGCACCAAGAACTAATCTATCAGCCTCCAAATTGCTTGTAATGGCATATACTAAACATATTATCTCTGAGCAGGGTAAACAATTAGAAAAAAAAAGATAAAATAGGTGTGCTCTCATGAGAGTACAGAGAGTATACATACAAAATAGTCTCAAAAACTAACCAATCAGCTTCCAAACTACTTGTAGAGGCATCTACTAAACATATTATCTCCAAAAAGGCTAAAAAAACTAAAAAAAATGTGAAAATAGGTCGTACTCTCATGAGAGTATAGAGAGTACAGGTATAAAATACTCATAAAAACTAACCAATCAGCCTCCAAACTGCTTGTAAAGGTATCTTCTAAACATATTAAGCCCAAACAGGGTAAAAAATCTAAAAAAAATGAGAAAATGGGTTGTACTCTCATGAGAGTACAGAGAGTACATATACAAAACTACCTCAAAAACTAATCAAAGCCTCCAAACTACTTGTAAATGCATCTTCTAAACATATTAAGTCCAAACAGGGTAAAAAAGCTGAAAAAAATAATAAAATGGGCTGTACTCTCATGAGAGTACATAACGTACAAATGTAAAACTATCTCAAAAACTAACCAGTCAGCCTCCAAACTACTTCTGGAGGCATCTACTAAACATATTATCTTCAAACAGGCTAAAAAAGCTAAAAAAAATAATAGAAAATGGGTTATACTCTGATGAGAGTATAGAGAGTACAGATGTAAAACTTTCTCAACCAACCAATCAACCTCTAAATGCTTATAATGGCATCTACTAAACATATTATCTCCAAATGGATAAAAATTGAAAAAAGAGAAAATGGATATACTCTCATGAGAGTACAAAGAGTACACATGCAAAATAGCCTAAAAAACTAACCAATTAGTCTCCAAACTCCTTGTAATGGCATCTATTAAATATATTATCTCCAAACATGGTAAAAAAGATGAAAAAAATGAGAAAATAAGGTGTACGAGTACAAATGCAAAATTGTCTCAAAAACTAACCAATCAGCCTCCAAACTTCTTCTAGAGACATATACTAAACATATTATCTCCAAATAGGGTAAAAAAGTTAAAAAATATGAGAAAATAGGGTGTACTCTCATGAGAGTACAAAGAGTACACATGCAAAATAGCTTTAAAAACTATCAATCAGCCTCCAAACTACTTGTACTAGCATCTACTAAATATATTATCTCCAAATAGGATAAAAAAACTAAAAAAAAGAGAAAATGAGGTGTACTCTCATGAGAGTACCGAGAGTACAAATATAAAATTGCCTCAAAAACTAACCAACCAACCTCCAAACTTCTTGTAGAGGCATCTACTAAACATATTATCTCCAAACAAGATAAAAAAGCTGGGAAAAAAAATGAAAAAATGGGGTGTACTCTCATGAGAGTACAGAGAGTATACATGCAAAATAGACCTAAAACTAACCAATCAGCCTCCAAACTGCTTGTAATGGCATATACTAAACATATTATCTCCAAACGGGATAAAAAAGCTGAAAAATTTGAGAAAATGAGGTGTACTCCCATGAGAGTAGAGAGAGTACACATATAAAATAACCTCAAAAATTAACCAATCAGCCTCCAAACTGCTTGTAGGCATCTACTAAACATACTATCTCCAAATAGGATAAAAAAAATGAGAAAATGGGATGTACTCATGAGTAGAGCACACATGCAAAATAGCAAAACCAATCAATCCTCCAAACCGCACCCATTAAGCATATTATCTCAAAATAAGGTAAAAAGCTAAAAAAATAAAAAAATAGTGTGTACTCTTATGAAAGTACAGAGTACACATGCAAAATTCTCTCAAAAACTGACCAATCAACCTTCAAACTACTTGTAGAGGCATCTACTAAACATATTATCTCTAAACAAGCCCTAAAATAATAAAATCTTTCATTAAATAGCACCAAATATATTACAATGGGATATACTAAACATACGACAAGCTCTACAGTTGAAAATTTTGAAAAAAATGTCGTGTACTCTCATGAGAGTACAGAGAGTACACATGTAACACATCTCCAAAAACTAATAAAATAGTCTCCTTTCCTTTAAAGAACTCAAATGTTCCAAATGTTCTCCTATTCGATGGTGAGAACAACTATGAAAACCCTAAAATCATTAAAGTTAAAGAATGCAGGAAGAAATACCTCATGCAATTGCCTATAATACCTCAATTTTTAATGCTCAAGATTTAGCAAATCAGGGAAGGTCGACGACGGATAGAGGATGCCGAGAAAAATTTATGCACAAAAAAGAAATCCCAAACTGCTCTATGGTAAATAATATGGAATGACACACATAATATTTTCTCCCCCCACTATTTTAACAGGACGGGATGGGCCAGGCCCAGGCCGGGTTAATGTAAACGATGTCGTTAAGGCATCATCAAGTTACAACACTATTAAGTAAAAAAAAGTCATATTTTAATATTGGACACGTGTTGCGTAGCGATTGGCATTCAGACATAAAGCTATGTCTAGACTCCTCACATAATATTTTCTCGTATTTATTTGACCGAGCTCTCGATATAGTTTTTTTAATAAAATAAAAAAGAAGAAAAAGACCAACCTACAACCTAATAACTTCATCTAACTTATCCAAATGTCCAACCTCTTGGTGCAACAAAATCTCCAATTCTCTCCATCCTCTTTCCTTCCATCCTCTCTATTCTCATCTCCTCTTTATTCTTCTCATAAAAATGTTTAGCCTTCAAAAAATCTCCAATACTACTATGCTCCCTCCTGGCCCATGGAAGCTCCCCATCACCGGAGACTTGCACCAACTCATCGTCGAACATCCACAGTAGAGGCTTCAAAACCTTGGGAAGAGCTACAACCCTCTCCTCCTCCTTAAACTGGGTGAGATCATTCTTATAATCATCACATTTAGAGAATTTGTTCATGATATTTTTAAAACCCATGACCTTAAAGTTGCTTCAAGGCTGAAACTAATGGCCAATATCATCCTCTATGATAAAGCTGACTTTAGCTTTGCACTTATGGCAAACAATGGTTACAATTATGTAAAATCTACATCGTTGAATTGTTTAGCCTCAAGCACATTAAGTCTTTAGTAAAATTTTAAAAATAAGTATGATTTAAAACATAATTAATCAATTTAAGTGTATTAAAAAAAATTAGATATAGGTATCGTCACCCGTTTCACGGGTGATTTGCTTACCACGTCGAATTGTTTAGCCTCAACCTCATATCTTAAACACTTAATTTTTTTGCTTCTTTTTCATTAGCTAACTTGAATTTTAGTAATAACTTAACAAATCTCTTTCGTTGATCATTTTGAACAATCAATAAAAGATATATAAAATGTTCATTCATTTTAATTGCTTGATCTCCAATGTTAGAACTCCACTACTAGATCTTATGAATTTAAAAGTACACTTTATTTATATATGGGATTTTATATATATTGAAATGAAAGCCTTTACATCCTATGAACTAGATGAATATTATCACAGTTTTTATTAAAGTTTTGCTATACTTTTAAGAGCATGATGAAAAATAAAGAATCATAAATATGAAACACTCTGATAAATGATTCTGAGACCGCCCCAAATAGCAAAAAAATAAACCATATGACATTCATAAACGTGATAATAATATAGTTCACAACACATAAGTAACACTATGTCCTATAAAGGTATCACGTCACGCGCTGTCTGAGTGAAATTGCACCACTTCAAGGTGTTTATTGATTAAGTGCATATGGTGGATGATCCGCAACTGATGGTGATCTTCCAATGCAGATTCTTCATGAACTTGTGATATATCAGCATACGGTGTCACTCCATATGTCTGAGCAGGATAGTCCTGTGATGGGTAACATATGTGATAGAACTGGGATGATATGTGGATGACGATCAAAGATAGATGGTCCGATACCCAAGTTATATAGCTATTTTGCTAGGGTAGAAACCTCCTCCTATGAGACACCCTTCGTCAACATTGATCGATAACGGGTGTCACTGACATGCATCTGTAACATCATATCCCTACAAAGCTTCTCATATTTATTTACAACTAATTGTAACTCATGATCATCTATGACAAAGTATGAATGAAAGATGTCATGAGTAGCCAAGAAGTGCTCTTATATAAAATACAAGAGTAGAAATTAGCCTCATTTATGTAATCAACATATTGAAAGTCTCAAAATATTGTAATAATTACTCACATATGCTAACTCTATAGGTGTTCTGTGATAATATATAGTAGGAGGATCTATCGGGGCCCTTAATAAATAAAGCGAAGCCCACATCTAAATAGAACATGTATTGATTAATAGAAAAAATTTATCCCCGTCCCCGTCTATGCTATGAACTATGTAAACTTTCCTCCTCTCCCACGGAGCTATATGAAGCTGATGATAGTCAACCCAGTCAACATCAACTTTTCCATGGCCATTGACCCTTTTGAAGCTCGGGTCTATAGGTGCCACATCAATCTGGGGTAGATGTCCAAACCACCTAAGAACTCAATTTGGTAGGTACCATTCTACCCTCTTTCAACTGATGAGTGGGACACATGCTAGCCAAACACCTTCGCCAACTAAGCATATGTATAATACGCATTATCTATTCTGCTCAGTATAGGACTCCCGAATAACCTGAGCATGTTACAAGTCATATTGTATCATTGATTACAATTATGAAAATAGAACTCATTAACTATTTTGAAAGTCATACCTGAGTATGTAACAAATGATCTAGTTCATTTCTATATAGCACTGCTCCTATCCGGCATTTCATCGCTCATTCCACTGAAAAAAAAATATAATGAGAATAATAATGTGTGCATCAGAAGGTATTATGAACATGTGTGTTTTACCTCAATAAAATGCTCAGTCTTTCCAGCTCTCTCGAATATAGCACATGTAATGTTGGCCTCCCAACATGGAAGTATTTACAAGATCGGATCTACACTAGATGTAAGCAGCCAATCATATTAGCCCGTGTAGGCTTAGTGGACTCATATAACTCACGATATAGATTTGTCTGAACTACTCCTGTAATAGACATAATCTTGAAGGTATTAAGCCTTCAAGTAGTGGAAGATACTATACATGAACCTTAGATCCAGAAGTGGCTAGAAATAGGAAACTTCTATAATAAATAAAATGTAAGGTCGCAAGTGCTAGCTAAACTCAACCTCAGTCAAGTCTACAAATGAATCCATGTAGAACGACCATCTGAGGCACCTCAAAAGAATACATGTCTGTGCTTAGGCTTGACTCATTCAAAATGTGGATGTAATGTTCATATTGGTCGGGTCATGGTACACCAGATATGGTAAAGGATGTCAGCTAAGTAAATCATCACAGCAGGCTAGCCAGCTATGCCACCTCTTCCTCACCAACCACAATTGGGCTTATAACTAGCGGCCCATCAACACATAATCCTAGGATCATCATAACATCCTGGGCACCACTTTCATCTCACCATTGGCCAGATGGAAATTATTGGTGTGGAGACCATCTCTCAACTAGTGCAATAAGCAAATGATGATCTAGACAAATATAACATAGCGGGCGAGCATAGTCGAGGCCCAGCGCAAAGCTTATATAAATTTAGGACATGTGATGGGTCACTCCTTCAACATAAGCAAGTGTGAAATGGCTTCCATAATAGTACTTTGTAGTTAACACAATGTGGTGTTTATTTTTGAGATGTGGGACACCACACAGATCTTAAGGGATACTTATTGAAGTGATCGGTATGACATTAAGGAATGATGTAGTATCTCAAAAGATAGAAATCACCACTCTATAATGGACCTAATCACTAATAAAGACTCCTAAGGCATGATGGGTCTTCAAATGTATCAAGATCTTTCTCCTTCTTTACAAGGAAAAATAAAATATGGTTTATTTAAAGTTGGGTTCGTTAAGTTCCCTATAGAGGCAAGCCCCTAAAGTTAATTACATCCTAAGGAATGAAATCCCTCATGAATACTCTCGATTAAAGTAAGAATTAAAGTCTCCAAAGATTTCAAAGCTAAGACTATCAAAGGATTGGCTATTTTAGAAAATCAAATGAGATAGATCAAGGAGAAGACTTATTTTTAGAATCCAAAGGAAGAAAGTAGGAAATGCTCATGATATTAGGAAGCCTAGTGAGCATTCCAATCTATCCTATAATTGGACTTTATATATTTAAAATTGAAGAGATTTATTTATTTTAGTTGATATTTTATTAGAATACTAGGACTTATAATCCCACAACATAAGATTGTGAAAATGCCTAAGAGATGAAGATTTATGCTTGTAGCCCGAAAGAAACTGCTACCTAGGATCCTAAGCTAGGGAGCTTTGGTACAAACCACAAGCACGCCCTAAATCTAAGCGAAAGGTGGACATAATGGTTTACCTCCACAAGAGAGGATAGACTGTCCGACAGTTGGACTTACAACTGCCAGGAGTGGTCGCCAATTAACTCCTCATACGCTTTAAATCCATATAGGCAAGTCATATGCTTTTGCAAGATGGCTAGGCTATTATTTATTTAGAAATAAGACTAAATCCTTAAACTCACTCCTTAAGAGACTAGACCATGAGTGGTATGAATTCATGACTTAATCTAATGCAAATTTTATCAAATTTTTTTTATTCTTTTGGACTCTTTGTTTTAACACGGGCTATGTGATTTTGTATGCTTAAATGCATGAAACTTGATTATGGGCCAAATCAAGAGAGAAAAATGTGTTCTTCTATTAAGGGCTCTCACAGGTTAAGCCTTTATTCTTTGGCACAGATGGAAGCCCCCTCTTAATAAAAGTGGAAGAATATGACATGCATGATGTTATACATTCATTCATCCAGCTAAGGGGTTGCCAAAAAATTTTTTATCTTGATTTAATTCCTAGGCTTTTATGTGAGATTATGAATTATTTTAAAATTTTAATTATAAGTTGTTAATTGGGGTAGAAAAATCAATTTCATCCTAAGAGCCTACCGCATCCAGGCTACATTCAAATATCAAACATGAAGAAACTATGAAAGCATGCAATTCGAGTGCGCAATCTAAACACAACATCAAATAATTTTATAGACTACCATAAAAGAATAAAAGGCCATGCGGTCATGTTCCGCCGTACACCCTGAAAAGAGAAAAAAAGATGGGAATCTGAGCTCTACCCTTATACAACCTGAATTATAAAAATAATACATGCTATGGGGTTCTTCTTTTCTTCATTTCTTCCTTCTTTTCCCTTTGATTTGATTTGCTCCAAGGACATCATAGGGCACCCCAGGGACTAAGCCTTCTGGCCACTGTTCATCCTAATCCCCCATAACACTAATCTAATTCCTAATACAAAATTACATTAAAAATAGAAAAGTAAATCTAGCTACACCTACAAAGAAATGTTAGCTAAACACACCATACAATCCAAGCAATTATATGAATAATTTGGGCTTAGCACCCCACACATGGGTAACCAAGCCCACCTATCCTAACGTGGGTTATGCTTAGGGGCTAAGCAACTTGCATAGTAAAAACATTTATTTATTTTTATTACAGCATCCCCTTAAGCACAACCCTCTGCAAAAAATATGATTAGACTAATTACAACATACCATTCAGTCTACTAGGCATACACCCTAATATATAGTCTAAAATATTACATCACAAAATAAAAGACAACATCATACATACAATGCCCTAACTTAGCACTATAAGTGGTGACTTTGTATTCTAATGTGTGTGCTTAAGACTTGTGTGGCAAGACTTTACTAGGCTTCTTTAGTTTAAGTTTCAATTTGTTTAAATTTTACCTTTGGATGATTTTAATTTAATTGATTTAATGATTTATTTTTCATTTTTATTTAACTTTTATTTGGTTAAAATGATGTTTAGGTTTTCAAGAATGAAGAGTAGAATGAATTCCATTTGTAGACAAAACTCATCCTATTCTACATCTTAACTCCTAAAGAGTCTAACTAACATCCTTAAGTACCTTAATTAGCCCATTTAAATTTGTGCAATTCATTTGATTTGATTTAGCATTTTAGAATTTGAGTTTGTTTAAGTATTTGATTAATTGAGATTTTGAATTAGATGTTTTGGTTTAATTAAATCTTGATAATTCAATATCCTTAATATCTAATGAAGTTTAAGTTTGTTTAAATCCATGTGTTTTTGATTGATTAATTTTAGAATAGATGTTTTGGTTTAATTAAATCTTGATAATTCAATATCCTTAATCTCTAATGAAGTTTAAGTTTGTTTAAATTCATGTGTTTTTGATTGATTAATTTTAGATTAGATGTTTTGGTTTAATTAAATCTTGATAATTCAATATCCCAATGAAGTTTAAGTTTGTTTAAAATTCATGTGTTTTTGATTGATTAATTTTAGATTAGATGTTTTGGTTTAATTAAATCTTGATAATTCAATATCGTTAAATTAATATCTAATTCTTTTCTTTGATTATGGTTATGTGACTTAATTTTATGTTTATTTGATTTGATTATGGTTCATTTATTTGTAGTTTGATTAGATTAGATTAATTGAGATTTTATTTTGATTTTAATTGAGTTCGATTCTTTGTAATTAGGATTTTATTTTTTAATCTCATTCATTTGTCATGTTTATCAAAGTTTGGTTTGTATTTTGATTTTATCCATTGGATAGTTAATTAGTTTATCTTATTTAAGTAGTTGAATGAGATTTGATTTGATTACATAGTAAATTTATGATAGTCTTTCTTAATTTGATTTGATTTGATTTGATTAGCTTTATTAGTCTATGGGTTTGCTTAGGTTCAATGTGATTATGTAATTAGTTTAATTAAGAAGTGTATTTATGTTAATTATAAAGATTTATTTAGTTTTCAATTTGATTTCATATTTGTTTAGGTTAATGATGTAATTAATGACTTAATAATTTAGATTTTGATTAGTATTTAATTGCATTTATGTTTGATTAAGTTTAAATTTAATATGATTAATTTGATTAACTTAATTAACTTATTTAAGATGTGTGATCAAATTAATTAGTAGATTAATTAAGTGTTTGATTTTAATTTGATTTAAAAGTTAATTTGGTTCATTAAGATGATGGATTAATTCATTAAGTTTGCATTAATTAGATGTTTAATTAATTAAGTTTGATTAAGGATGATTGAATTTTGAATTGTGAGATTAATTAAAGATTTGTTTAATTAATGACTTAATTTCTTGCATGTGAGTGATTTGATTTAGTTAAGTTTGATTTGATTAAAGGATTATTATTATTATCATTATTATTATTAAGTGAATTAACTATTTATTTTATTTCAATTAAGTTTGATTATTTATGATTAGAGTTTTATCTAATTTGATTCATTTATTATGTTTTTTTAATTTCATTAACATGTTTGATTTAGTTATTAGGTTGAAATATTTAATGGTTGAGTAACTCTCTTATTCCAATAGATTGATTTACATATTAAATTAATTAAGTTCACTTTAGCTTCATTTGGTTTGGTTTAGTTTGATTTATATTAATCGATTATGATGTATTGGATTTATAATTAATTTAACTTTTTAGTTTATTTAATGATTAATTTGTTTCAATTTATTTATATTCATTAAGGAGTTTCATATGATTAAGCTTCCATGCTTAGTGTAGGTTTAGTTATACTAGTTTGACCCATATTAAAGTTTCCTAGATTTGTTTAATTTTAAGTTTGATTTAAAATTTAATCATTTAATTGAGTTTTATTAACTTAAATATATTTAATCATATTTAATTTAATTTTCTCTAAGGAGTATATGATATTTTTTTTATTTGAGGTTTGATTAATGATTGCTTAAGTGTTATTTCATTTCTGATTTTAATTTATTATTTAGATTATTATGAATTTCATTTTAATTAATTCCTTAATTTGTTGAATTTTAACCTTAAATATTTATTGTAAGTTCATTAAGCTTTAGAAGATCATATTATTATTATTATTATTATTATTATTATTATTATTATTATTATTATTATTATTATTATTATTATTATTAAGATCTTAAATGTTAATTGAAGTGATTTAAGCCATTTTGAAGATTTTAGTTTCTGATATTTATTTGATTTATTTTATTAAAATAGACAATGTGAACTTCAACATTTAATTTCTCTAAATTCAAAAGTCTTTTTTACTTGATATTTTTATCATAGGTGTGCTTTAGCTTTAATCTCAATTCTTGAAAATTTCAACTCAATCTGACTTATATTTTTAGAGTAATTAACAAAACTTTATTTTTACTAAAACCTAAATTAAGCTCAAACAATTCATTCTAATTTAGAGATTTTTGGTTCCTTGGATTCTTCTTAGAAAGGCGAATCCAACGAGCCCACATTTGTAATTTTTCTCCAAGAATTTTTTTTTTATGAATTTTATAGTTTTAGGACACTTAAATAATTTTAAAATTAGAAAATAGGTGATTTTTCCACTTAAACGCGTGTACACACAACGATGCCATGTGGCACCGCCGCGATTGTCACTATCTCGATGCGGCGCCATGCGGCACCGCACGATTGGCCCGCGTGTGCCGCGCAGCCAAAGAGTTGGTAAAAGCGATGAAAATGATGTGCGGATCGAGACCATCCTTCGGGCAATCCAGATCGATCCACGGATCGAGAGAGCATCAAGTGCTCGGGTGTGAATCCGGTTTGACGATCCGACCATCCACGCGGATTGACGGTGATGCTCACAGAAAAATGTAAAAAAAAATGTGAATTGAGGTCCGATTGAGCTTATTTTGTGTCAATTTTCTTCGAAAAAATTATACTTCGTATTAGGATCAAATAAAATGAAAAATATGGATTTATCTAAGGAAATTTTTAAAAGTGCATGAAAATCGTCACAAAAGCTAGAAATCTTAGGGCAGGCTATGAGTTTTTAAAGATTACCTCACCGGGGATGGTTTTCGGCAGTGGTAATGATCCGAGCGAGCTCCTAGATGCAAGAAAAAGCTTTGGAATGAATGTGACCTTCGCCTTCACTTAGAAATGATGTATCTTCGATGCTTGTCGTTTCTCACCGAAATTAACCCATTTTGGTGTTTGTAGCCTAAGAGAGATGAGGAAATGGTTGTTGGTTATTTTGGGAGCTCTTGGGGGTTGAATAGTGGTAGGAGGAAGAGGAATGAATTATCATTTCCCCCTCCTTTAATTGTGAAAAATCCTTCTTTTTTGAATTTTTGGCTCCAAAGTGTTGTCATTTTGCTTGGGGTGGTTGGGATGGATGATGGATTGATTGAGGACTTTGGATTTTTGTTCCAAAGTCCTCTCTTGCTATCATATGATCAGCTCCATTGAATACCATGGATGAGAGGAGTTGAATGCATATGATGGGGAGAATTAAATGAAGTTGGGTGGAATTTTATGTGAGGGAGGACTCATGAGAGATTTATTGGGTTGAGTTGATTTTGGGCTGATCCCAAATGGGTTTGGCTCGGGTTTGATCAGCCCCCAATGGGTGATGACTTAGTTTCAAGGGATTTGGCTCAATTTGGATCATATAGGTCACACTGGGTCATATCGGGTTAGGTTGACCAATTGATGAAATTAGGTCAAATCAAGGCTTAGGTTAGGTTCAAATGATAATTTGAAGAATTTTTGTATAATCAATTTGATTTAATTTGGCTTAGAATTGATTTTGGCTTAAATGAATAAAATGGGTCAAATGGTTAGTGGGTGTGCTGCTAAAATGAAGTTTCCATTCTCAAAATAAAATCAAAAATAAAAAGCACATTTGGATTTCTTTAGTATACCTAAATTTGCTTAGGATCCTCTTTTTTAAAATAAAATCAAAATAAAAAAGAAACACATTGGATTTCCTTAGCATACCTAAATTTGCTAAAAATCCTATTTTCAAACATTTTGAAAAATCAAAACACACTTGGATTCCTCATTTAGCATACCCAAATTTGCTAAATGAGAATTCCATTTTCAAATCACAAATGATTTACAAAATAAAGAAAATGAAAAAAAAAGAAAAAAATATTTTCAAACACCTCACCTAGCATACCCAAATTTGCAAAGTGAGTGAATTCCAAAAATCTCAAATCAAAAATAAAATCAATTGACCCTTTACTTTAACATAATCAAATTTGTTAAATGAAGGGTCCTCAAAATCAAAAATAAAAATTCAAACATGAACCTATGGAAGCATCCCTCCAAAAATATTTGAACCTATTTTTAACATACCCAAATTTGTTGAAAGTAAATTCTACATTCAAAAATCTTCTTTTCAATCAATCTTAAAATCTCTTCTAAATCCATTTGATCCCCACTTAACAATTTCAAGATGTTGAGTGTGGGCTCAAATTCTAAAATTTAAATTCAAAAATTAACAAAAATAGAAATTTGATTCAAGTTTATTTTCAACATTGTAGACTTTCAGTCTGCGTTAATTTCAGTTTCAGTTTCAGTTGATTGCAAAAGTATGTGTTTACATTTCCTCATGGGATGGACTTGGCCCTGAATCAGGCCAGTCTTCCATGAGATGACTATGCCCACCTCATCCACTTTGGTTGAGGCTTTGAGGGGGCTAGGATTACATGTGAGGGAACCCCTCTTACCATAATTAGTAGAACTGACTGGCGATCATCTAGATCAATGCCATCGACTCAAATATTCCCTCAAGAGAAGAGTGGCGATTCCCATAGTAGCAGTATCAATGATAGTATTAGTGCACCCGATTGTTCCCCATGCTGCCCCAGTTAGGGTTAGCACACACTCCTTGCCACCTTCCAAGGGGAAGGCTCCCCTGATCCCAGGGATTGTCTCCCCTATCTTTGAGGTCGGGTCTAGCTCATACTATGCTTAACCTACGCGAACCCAGTGAAGAAATAAGAACCGCATGATTAAGCGGTACCACACTCACATTACTAAAGAGTTAGAGGCATCTATTCTGTTGTAGAGGATTTGCCCAGGATGGTTTCTCTGCTGGTTATAGAGAACTAATTTCACCCTAGATCTGGATTCGATAGAGAGGATGCTAGGAGGATTTATGCTTCACCTCCTTGTTTAATTTCAGGCATCGGTCTGAGAGGAGGAGGTCGTATGCCGACCTCAAATTAGTTTTACACCGAGTAGGTGGAGCCTACAGACGATCTAAGTTCAGGGATCAGTTTGATTTGAGATCTGTCATTCCCAGTGTTGGTAGGTAGCTTAGGTAGGAGAGGGCTAAAGAAGCCCGCACATCAGTTCATGTCACTAGCCAAGATTGCTGGAGGTATAACCGAAAGTCAATGGTCTTCACACTTGTGGATTTTCTAGATCAGCGCGCTACCTGCGCCGACCACATTGACAATATCTTACTCACGGGGACTACACATCATAGGAGAGCAGCTCCTATCTCGATAGAGTCGGTGGTGCCTCCACCACACCGCTCTTCTCCCTGTCCTCCATCTCCTATATATGTTCCAGCATATACTATTCTAACCAAGGCCATGAAGGTCGCATCGGGGGAGAAGAGAACCCCATTGGTGATCTGACCGCCGAGAGATCCCATTTCATTTACACTGCCTACTATGGTGAGGTTGAGCTCCCCTTCTCGACCGTCTGCCCTAGTAGTGGTGAAGAAGGAATGATGACCTTGAAGTATCGTAGCCGTCCCATCACCACCACCATCACAGCAGAATATAGAGATTGTTGCAGCAGTTGAGGGAGGAGGAGTTAGTTCAATTGCCCTTATAGCCATAGATCCTCCAATGAGTACCACTCTACCCAAATCCAGCAGCAGTCAGGAGTACCTTTCCTCTAGTGAGCGTAGTCCTCATAAGATAAGCTCACCAGTAGCTTCAGAGGTTAGGTGCCTATATGTGCATGATAGTGACCTTACTATCGGTCAGACCCGATCTTTCATGTTTGTACAGTTGGACCGATCCCTAGATAACATAGTAGCTCAGTATCTCATGGAGAAGAAGGAAACCTTAGGATATGCTTAGTCCTATTTAGAGGGTGAAAATGTAAGCTTTGATCTGAATGAAGATGATATGTTAGAGGATTCAACGGGGGTACACATGGTAGATACTCTAGGTTCTCTCCTTCATGAGCAGCATGCTATGGAAGGTTCTGAGGTCGAGTAAGAAGACATAACCTACTCGACCCAACACCTCATTCAACAAATAAAGCAAAAGATGATCAAATAGATAGGATGGGGAAGCAGCTTGAGGACTTATTAGCAGCAGTCTTAGCACTTCAGAAAGGAGTACCAACAGTCCATCCTACTATAGCTGAGATTAGTCAGCCAGAGTTGGTGCATGTCTTGGATCCAACCAAGACTTTACCCCTAGTAGAGCAGGGCAGCACTAGTATGTATAGGAAGGTAGTGGATAGTACCTCAATATAAAAAAATATATATATCAAAACTATGGTTGAGCAGCAGGTGAGATAAGCATTGGCTCAAGCCTGAGGAAGATCATCAGTTCCAAAGGGTAGACCCTATCCAGAGGAATTTGATGCCATCCAATATCCTAAGGGTTTCATGCCACCTTTTTTCAAGAGCTTCAATGGAAGTGGGAACTTGAGGTAGCATATTGCACACTTCATAACCAGTTGTTTGCGTGGCGGTGATCTTGCTCTTTCTTTGTCGGTGGTTAGTAGGCATAGCCTTTGATTATGTCAACTTCCCAATAGTTTAATGAAGACTTTTCGAGTTGGACTCTTCATCAAGAGGTTTGCTAGAGCTCGAAAGGGTGACTGTCAAGCGTTGTGGCTCAACAAAACCTCGAGTGAGTCTCTCATTGATTACATTCTTAGATGTCATAATTTGAGTATGAAATGTGAACCATAACTGTCTGAACAACATGCCATTGAGATTCTACTTAAGAATATCCATGGCCCGGTCACCTTCATGCTCAAAGGTTTCACCATCAAAATATTTAAGAAATTAATCAACAAGGCAGCTAGCTTATAAGGAGAAGCCAAATAGTCATCTTTTCTAGACCAATCAATAAAGAAGAAGTCATAGAAAGCTTTTGAGAAGAAGCCCGGGGCAGTGATAGCAGTAGATAAGGAAAAATAGCTGGCTAGAGAGCAGTTTGAGAGACCTTGTGCTCCATAGCCGTCACTTCCACCTCCTTTACCACCACCGAGGCAGCCCTATCGGTCGCCACAATAACCTCCATGGCCTACACTGCCTCCTCCTCAGCACATCATTAGTAGCAGTGATACACTTACCCACCGCTAGGTAGCTACGGTCCACCTACTCTTTTGGATGAACTTAACAAGCCTTATTCATTTAAGAGGGAGGTAATCAAGAAGATATTCAAAAAACTCTTAAAGAAGCATGATTTTTAGCTACCCGAATCTAGGAGACCAGAGGAAGTGGGCAAAAGCAATGATCCTAACTTTTGCCTCTACCACCATATGCTCGGTCATGTTTTTGAAGATTGCTTCACATTCAAGGATTGGCTTGAACATAGCTTCAAGATCGCTATAGTTATCTTGAAAGAATACCTTGTGGAACAACCATTTAGTTTCATTAGGGTAATCCTTGAGGATACTTGTGATCCTTCCAAAATGAAAGAAGGTTGGAATATCTTTTTATCTCGTACCTCTAAAAAAATTATCTCCAAAATCAAGAAACTTTCCTTGCAGGTGCTTGAGATAGCTCAAACCTCCAACATTGAGGAAGGTTTGCAAGTTGCCAGAGCCAACTTAGGGAAAGGGGGAGTTCAACAGAAGCGGCTGTGCTAACAGGAAAGTAGTGTGTGGTGTTGAGCCTCTAGTCCATAATTATAGCTACTACATCAATGACCTCCTCTGCTTCAACTAGCTCTTATTCTAGTAGACATCTTGTATCGATGAATGAGGGCATCAAATCCCTCACCTCTCTTACTTTACTTGATTTCTACTTTGTACCTCCTTCAAAATCCAAAAAATTGAAGAATAAAGCTAGCTTGAATTATATCTGTGTTACTTCTGATGGGTTGTCTAAATCTATTCCTAATGATAAGTCTTCAAGTCTAAACAATAATTATAATAACTTTGATCTTCCTCTTTCTGATTCAGAGTTGGGTCTTCCTTCTCTGAATACTACGGGTTTACCTCTCCAGATAGACTTGAAATCATCCGATTCTGAGGGTCCCATAAGAGAAGATGTAGGTGAGCCTGACGTGCAGGTAGAATCTTCCATTACCCTGCCACAAGAGATCACCAAAGTCAACCTCCGTAGTGGCAAAGTTCTACCTCCTAGGGCAACACCTCAATATAGAGGGAAACAAGTCATTGATGCAGATGATCGAAAATCTCCTCCACATGATGCTCCACCCTTGGATATGCTTATGGAGAATCAGCCCAAGGTGGACTATAATGTCCTCTCTCACCTAAGAAAGTTGTCATCTAAGCTAAGCATATACGATGCCCTTGCATTATCCAAAGAGATGAGGGAATCATTAATCAAGGATCTCCTTGATCCAGATATATGTTTAGCTCTGCTGATCTCTATTGGAGATGAGGCACATTATTCCAGAGAAGCCTAGGGAATCACTTTCATAGATGAAGACATACTTATGGGGGACATGGAGCCTAACCGTCTCCTTTCTATTATAGTGAAGATGAGTAGATTCAGACTTATTAGAGTTCTCGTTGATCCAAGTGCTTTAGTGAATATTATGAGTTTAAAGACCCTTGCCTATTTGAGGATTGACATCTCCACACTTTGAGGAGATCGGATGATGTTAAGAGGATTCAATGAATAAGGCGAGAGGGCTTTAAGTTCCATAGTGTTACCTTTGGAGATAGGTGATTGGAAGACTGAAGCCAAGTTTTATATCATTGATTCAAATACTTCATTCACTGCTTTGCTCAGTAGGCCTTAGATACATCAGAATAAGATGATTCCATTCTCCCTCCATCAGTGCATCAAATTCAGGAAGGATGTGATTGAGTAGTGTGTCAAAAGAGATGAAAAGCCATTTTCAATCAGAGAGGTTGAGATATATGAGGATGAAACCTACTATCTTTCTCAAAACACCCTTTCTCATGAACTTGGGCAAAATTCAAACACATATGTAAAAGAAAAGAAAAAAAAATAAAAATCCAAGAAAATGAATAAGAAAGTGAAGAGGAAATAGAAGCGATATCACATTCTACCCAGTTCATTCCATCATATGAACATGTGGGTAGACAACTCACTCGACCTCCCAGGCAGGAGAAAATGAGCCGGTTGAGGTGGAAGACCCCTGATTGGCCATCGTGGATTATGTTCTAGTTCACATGAGTACCCCTACTATTCACATAGACTTGGAATCCAGCTCGGAGGAAGAGTCTAATGTGATTACTATACTAGCCAACCCCTCTCAGCACATTTCATTGGAGGTGACACTCGAGCCGGATAATGACAAAGACCGGGCCTCCAAATAAAGCAAAGTAGTCAAATCAAATGTATGTGAAACTATCAGGCAGCAATTAGGAACCTTATCTTTAACCTGACTTTCATCTCAAAAAGTTGAAGAATTACTAGTTAAGAAAGTTCCTTAGCCTTCCAGAGATGTCAATCCGAAGAGATTCTTTTTGGGATCATCATCACAAAGTCCTGAAGTTGATGTAGAACTTGAGGATGTTTCATATAAAGAATTAATGGAATTTCCTTTTGATTGGTACTGGCTTTGTGTTCTTAATCTTGCAAAGAAGGGTTTGATTCCTTATCCATGGTCTAAGCACAGGTCAGAGTACTTCGAGAAGCTATGGAATGACACATGCAGGGATGCATAATCAAGATCAGAACTAAGATTTGGTACAGTGGGTCCAGTCAATGACGATGATTATTTTTCAGGAACCATATCGTATATAGGTTTGGGGTGGCTTGATGAATTATATCTGATAATGGTATTGCATTCAAAAGCACCAAGATCAATAGTTTCATCAGAAGACATAATATATATTAGAGATACTCCACCATCTACTACCCCAGAGAAAATGGCTTAGCAGAAGCATTCAACAAAATTCTCATCCAAATACTAAAGAAGACTCTTGATGACAACAAGCAACAGTAGAATGAGCAGTTGGTTGAAGCCTTGTAGGCATACCGCACCACATACCAAACTCCAACTCAATCTACCCCATTTTCCTTAGTGTATGGGTCCGAAGCCATTCTACCTTTAGAAGTTCAACTCCCATCACTAAGATAACATTGGGTATCAAGATCACTATAGAGTAGAATGCAAAGTTGCGGTTGAAATAGCTCGAAGGTTTGGAGGAGAGTTGCCTACAGGTGTGTGAGAACCTCGAGTTGTATGAGGACAAAATGATTCAAGCTCACAACAAGCTAGTACGCTCTAAGTTTTTCCAAGTAAGAGAACTTGTGTTAGTCCTAAGAAGACCAATTATTGCCCATCGAAAGATGGGAGGCAAGTTTGAACCCATTTGGGAAGGCCCCTATGTCATAGAGAAGGCCTACCAAAGAGGATCCTATCAGCTCATTGATTATGAAGGGGAACACCCGATGCTTTCAATTAATGATATCTAATTGAAGAAATATTACTCATAAAAGAAGTTTGAAAATAATTATCAATAAAAGAATAAAAATTTGATTCTATTTCATCAAAATATTCTCTTCTTTCAAGTGTTGTTTGCTTGTCTTGCGAATCTGCCATGACGTGTCTAGGATAGGTGTAAGAGAACCCAAGAGGCATCCTATCCCTCTTTTACAACATGAACATAATCAAACACAATCTCCTGGAGCTACTAGAATAGGTGCAAGAGATCCCAAGAGGCATCCTATTTCTATTAGCAAATCTAAGTTAGGTGTAAGAGAACCCAAGCAGCATCCTCTCTTAGTGGGAATTCTAGTTGTCATCTGTGGCACCATTTCATCCAATTCCCCAAGTGTGTTTAGGGAAAGTGTGAGAGAACCCAAGCATCATCTTATTCCCTCTAACACAAGCACAAAAATAAATCTTTTGACTTGAGCTATTTTGATATGGGAGCAAGCCCCTATGACACTCACTCATTAGCTGCTCTAGGTCGGGTCTACATGTTACCTTGCTAGTATGCCACCTCAATGGTCATTTGTTTGGAAGATGTGAGTCCCCATGCTTTCTTTCTAACTTGATCATTACAAACCAATGAGCTCCTTATTAGTTTGGTAGAATTCACTGCCCAGCCAGTAAGCTATCTCATGTTGATTTAATTTAAGAAGATGTGAGTCCCCGCACTTTCTTCTTGAACTAATCATCATGATCTAACTAGGTCAAGTATATTTAAGGTTTAGGATAAGTCCCCCAAAAACTCCTTTTCTCTTGACTACATTTGAGTTGATATAAGTCCTTTAGCGGTATTCACTCAGTAGTCACTTTAGGTCGGATGGCACCTGTCGAGCCGAAGATAGACTATCCCAACAATCAGTTCTCTTATAGAAGGATGTGAGTCCCCAAGCTTTCTTTCTAGGTTGATTGTTGCAAACTAACAGGCACCTTAGATTGGTTGATGTTGCTGATGACTCACCCAAGTGGATACACCACTCTTGACAGATGTGAGTCCCCGTGCTTTCCATGAGTTGACCACCGAATACCTATTTGATATATGACTAGCCATGTCATCTTCTCTAGGATTTTGGATCAAGCCCTTAGCGCCTCTCCCTGCAGGCACTCTATTTGGATCACATCATTTGCGAGCCCATTTAGACACTACGGGTTACTTTTGGATTGGACAGTCCCCCTTTCCTTGTAGCCATCCCTGTGGTTGGAGAATTTGTTCAGCGTGTTGACCTCACTTTTGGAGTGAGCTCTTAACCTCCTCTTCTTAGACTTAGGACTCTTCTAGAAACTAAGAACTCCTTAGTCATAAGACACTTCTAGTGATTAGGTGAACACTTAACCTAAGCCTAGAGACTTAGAAAGGTTAATCATAAGATTAGGCTATGCTATGGGCTTAAAGAAATTACTTATCTTATAGCCTAAACTCAATCTACATACACTTTCTCAAATTAAACATAGATTAAAATCTCAAACTAAATCTCAAATTCAAATTCAAATTCCAAATCTGATTTCAAATTTGACTCCAAATGATTGAGACCCAAAATCAAATTCAAATCCTAAGACCCTTCATAACCCATATGAACCACCTTCATAAGCTTAGCTAAAACTCTCTTTAGATCAAATCAAACTCAAATGATTAATTTATAAATCAATTATTCCTTCATTCATGTTCACAAATATAAATGAAACCTACCTTCCAATGATATAAAATGAATCAAACTAAATTGATTGCCCTCTAAGCCTTTTTGACCTACATCCATGGACTTGGTCAAATTTGCTTCCAAATCACTCCAAACTCAAGTAATTTTCTCATAAACCATTTAGATCTTCATTTATATTCATAAATATAAATGAAATATAAATCCAAGTGGCCAAGATCAAATTCAAAATTAAATCCAAACTCAAGTTAAGACCTTTAAACCAATTCTTTGGACTTAGCCAAATTCTATCCAAATCAAGTCAAAACCAATGGATTTTCTCTCGAATTAATCATTCATTTAATCATTTATGCAAATATAAATAAAACCTACAATCATCAAACCAAATTCAAGTCAAGCCTAACTTTGCCCTTTTAACTTAAAACTTTCAATTGAGCCAAAATCTATTGGACTCCAAATTGATTGCCATTAAATTTATATTTCAATCGAGAGCTCATATATATGTTCAACTAAACTCAAAGCAAATCAAAAGCAAACCAATTGACCCACTTAGGTCCACTTGACCCAAAGTGACCTAATGAACCATTTGAACCAACTTCCAATCCAACCCAAATTGGACTGAACTAAGCTCACCAAAACCTTCCACCATGATTGTTGATCACCCTATGATGATCAATTATAATCAATTAGGTCAAACCAAGTCAACCCTATCCCAAATGAATCAAAACTAGCCAAAACTCATCATACACTAAATTGATTGCAACCAATAGCTCAAATTCATTCCAAATTGATTATTGAACTTGACCAAAGCCATAATTAAACCCGATTTGATCAATCAAGCCCAATTGAGCCATTTAGCCCAAATTGGCCTAAAGGGTCAATTTGGCCTAAATCTAAATTAAATCTAAATTAATTCAAACCAAAGACCACATTCATCTTTAATTAGCCAATTGAACATGAATCGACCCATAACTCAAGCCAATTTGGCCAATTTTGGTCAAATGGGTCAACTTGACCCATTTGGCCCATTTGATTACAAATGGGTCAAAATCAATTCTAAGCCAAATTAAATCAAATTAATCATACCAAAAATCTTCAAATTATCATTTGAACCTAACATAAGTCTTGGTTTGACCCAATTTGACCAATTGGTTAACCTAATCTGATATGACCCAATATGACCCACATGACCCAAATTGAGTCAAATCCTTTGAAACCAAGCCATTACCCATTGGGGACTGATCAAACCCAACCCAAACCCATTTGGGATTAGTCCAAAATCAACATAACCCAATTAAATCTCTCTTGGATCCTCCCCCACATAGGTTTCCACCCAACCTCATTTAATTCTTCCCATCACATGCATTTAACTCCTCCCCAACATTTGCATTCAATGGAGCTGATCATATGGCAGCAAGAGAGGACTTTGGAGTAAAAATTCAAAGTCCTCAATCAATCCATCTTCCATCCTACCACCCCAAGCAAGATGACAACACTTTGGAGCCAAAAAATTCAAAAAAGAATGGATTTTTGATATAGAGGAGGGGAAATGAGGCTTCATTCCTCTTCCTCCTACCACTATGCAACCCCCAAGAGCTCCCCAAAGCAAAAAAAGAACCCATTCTCCACCTCTTTGAGCCATTTTTGAGCTCAAAAATACAAATAGAAGCTTTTCCAGAGAGGCGATGGTGAACATTGGAGAAAATGACATTCCAAAGGGAGGTAAAGGTTAAAAATCATTCCAAAGATTCCTCACATCCCTAAGAGTTCGCTCAGATCTTAACTGCAAAACCATCCCCAATGAGGTAAATTTTGCCAAACGATAGCCGGTCTTAAAATTCTTTATTTGTGATGATTATTTGGGCAATTTTAGGTATTTATCCTAAATAATCAGCATTTTATATTTTATATCATCCTCACTAGAAAATAGAAATTTTTTGGTGTGAATTAACGTGAAAACAAGTCCATTTGGACAAGTTTTCACTTAGAATTTCTCATTTTCCCAAAATACCCCTATTTTTACTATTCATGGCTGGCGGATTGCAGCAGCCATCCGATCCCGCAGTTCATGGGATTGAATGGCTCGGATCACGCAATTCAGACATTCAGATTGCCTGATGCATTCTAGACCATCTGATCTAGTGTTTCACATGATCAGATGGCTCAGATCGCATGCCAATTGAGCGAGTGCACGACGCTGACTGTGCTAAATAAAAAAATCAGATTTTCTGAGTTTGAAAATTATTTAAATGACCTAAAACTTCAAAAATTCATAAAAAATAAAATGTATAGAAAAAAACTACAAACAAGGGCTCGTTGGATTTGTCTTTTTGAGAGAAATCCAATAAATCTAAAATCCATAAATTTTACTAAATGGTTTGAGCTTAATTTAGGTTTTAGTAAAAATTTTGAGGGATTGAAACTAAAGTTAAAACACACCTGCCATAAAAATCTCAAGAGCAAAAGACTTCTGGGTTAGGAGAAATTAAATTTTGAAGTTCATATTATCTATTTTAATAAAATAAATCAAATAAATATTCAGAAATTTACAAAAATCTTCAAAATGGCTTAAATCACTTCAGTCGACATCTATAACTCTTAAGAAAATAATGTGATTTTCTGAATCCTAATGAACCCCAAATAAACACTTAAGATTAAAGTTTAATCAATTAAAGAATTAATTAAAACATAATCTAAAATTAATTTAAATATCAAATCAAAATCAAAAATGAAATAACACTTAAGCAATCATTAATCAAACCTCAAATCAGAAAAATATCATCCTCAGAGGAAATTAAATTAAATATGATAAAATCTATTTAAATTAATAAAACTCAATTTAATGATTAAGTCTTAAATCAAACTTAAAATTAAACAAATCTAGGAAACTTTAACATGGGTCAAACTAGTATAACTAAACCTACACTAAGCATGGAATCTTAATCATATGAAACTTCTTAATGAATATAAACAAACTAAAACTAATTAATCATTAAATAAACTAAAAATTGAATTGATTAATAAATCATTTCAATATAATCATTTAATATTAATCAAATTAAACCAATTAAAGATAAAGTAAAGTTAATTAAGATATGATTAAATTACATTTAAAAATCAATCCATTTGGAATTAGATGATTAATTAACCATGTAGTGTTTATTTTTGGGATGTGGGACACCATGTAGATCTTAGGGGGTACTTATTGAAGTGATCGGGTATGACATTAAGGAATGATGTACTATCTCAAAGATAGAGATCACCACCCTATAATGGACCTAATCACCTAATAAGGACTCCTAAGGCATGATGGGTTTTCAAATATACCAAAGATATTTCCCCTACTTTACATGAAAAAGTAAAGTAGGGTTTATTTTAAGCCAGGTTCGTTAAGTTTCCTATGGAGGCAAGCCCCCATAGTTAATTTTATCCTAAGGAATGTGAATTCCCTAAAAATATTTTCGATTAAAATAGATAATTAGGGTGTCTAAAGATTTCAAGGTTAAGACTATCAAAGGATTGGCTATTTTAGAAAAATAAAATGGGATAGATCAAGGAGAAGACTTATTTTTGGAATCTAAAGGGAGAAAGTAGGAAATGCTCTTCATACTAGAAAGTCTAGTGAGCATTCCAATCTACCTTATAATTGTGCTTTATATTTTTAAAATTGAAGAGAGTTAATTATTTGAGTTAATATTTTATTAGATTGTTAGGGCTTATAATTCCATAATATAAGATTATAAAAATGTCTAAGAGGTGAGGATTTATGCTTATAGCCCGAAAGAAATAGCTATCTCAGATCCTAAATCTAGGGAGCTTTGGCGAGGACCAAAACACAGCCTAAATCTAAGGTAAAAATGAGTATATGGTTTACCTCCATAAGAGAGAATAAACCACCCGACTGTTGAACTTATAACCACCTGGAGTGGCAGTCAGCTAACTCCTCCTATGCTTTAAATCCATGTAGGCAAGTCTCATGCTTTGTAAGACGGCTAGGTTGTTGTTTATTTAGAGAGAAAATTAAGTCCTTAAACTCACTCCCTAATAGACTAGATCAAGAGTGGTATGAAACCATGACTTAATATAATGCAAATTTTATCAAATTTAATTTATTCTTTTTGGACTCTTTATTTTGACATGCTATGAGATTTTGTATACCTAAATGCATGAGAACTTGATTATGAGCCAAATTAAGAGAGAAATGGGTGTTCTTTCACCAAAGGCTCTCACAGGTTAAGCCTTCATTCTCTAGCAAAGATGGAAGCCCCCTCTTAATAAGAGTGGAAGAATATGACATGCATGATATTATACATTCATTCATTCAGCTAAAAGGGTTGCTAAAAATTTTATTATCTTAATTTAATTCCTAGGCTTTTATGTGAGGTTATGAGTTATTAATTGGGGTAGAAAAATCAATTTTTATCCTAAGAGCCTACCACATCCAGGCCACACATTCAAACATAGATCATAAAGAAACTATGAAAAGCATGATATTTTAGTGTACAATCTAAACACAACATTGAATAATTTTATAGACTACCATAAGAGAATAAAAGGCCAATGCAATCGAGTCCCACCGTACACACCAAAAAGAGAAGAAAATGTGTAGCCGAGCTCTACCCTTATACAACCCAGATTATAAAAATAATACATGTTATGGGGGTCTTATTTTCTTCATTTCTTCTTTCTCTTTTTTTGATTTGATTTGCTCCAAAGGCATCACAGGGCACCTCAGAGACTAAGCCTTCTGACCACTGCTCATCATAATCCCCATAACATTAATCCTAATTCTTAATACAAAATTATATCAAAAATAAAAAAAGTAAATCTAGTTACACCTGTAAAATAAATGTTAGTTAAACACACCATATAACCCAAGCAGTTATATGAATAATTTAGACTTAGCACCCCACACATGGGTAACCAAGCCCACCTGTCCATGAGTTATGCTTAGGGGCTAAGCAACTTGCATAATAAAACCATTTATATTTTTATTACAGCGGCCCCTTAAGCACAACCCCCTGCAGAAAATATAATTAGGCTAATCATGGCCTACCATCTAGTCTACGAAATATATACCCTAACATCCATTCTAAAATATTACATCATAAAACAAAATACAACATCATACATCTAATGCCCTAACTTAAGACTTATTCTAATGTGTGTGCTTAAGGCTGTGTGAGACTTTACTTCTTCTTTAGTTTAAGTTTCAATTTGGGTTTGAATGTTTAAAATTTTTGATTTCAATTTAAATGATTTAATGATTTATTTTTTCATTTTATTTCACTTTTATGGTTAAAATGATGTTTAGGTTTTCAAGAATGAAGAGTAGAAAGAATTCCATTTGTAGACAGAACTCACCATATTCTACATCCTAACACCTAAAAAAATCTAACTAAAGTCCTTAAGTATCTTAGTTAGCCCATTTGAATTTGTGAAATTCATTTGATTTGATTTGATTTAGAATTTAGAATTTGAGTTTGTTTACGTATTTGATTGATTGATTTTGATTTAGATGTTTTGGTTTAATTACATCTTGATAATTCAATATCCTTGATATCTAATGAAGTTTAAGTTTATTTAAATTCAAGTGTTTTTGATTGATTATTTTTAGATTAGATGTTTTGGTTTAATTAAATCTTGATAATTCAATATCCTTTTAAATTAAAATTTAATTCTTTTCTTTGATTATGGTTACGTAACTTAATTTTATGCTTATTTGATTTGATTGTGGTTCATTTATTTGTAGTTTGATCAGATTAGATTAATTGAGATTTTATTTGATTTTAATTGAGTTTGATTCTTTGTAATTAGGATTTCACTTTTAACCTCATCCATTTGTCATATTTATCAAAGTTTAGTTTGCATTTTGATTTCATACATTGGATAGTTAATTAGTTTATCTTATTTACGTAAGTTGAATGAGATTTGATTTGATTATATATTAAATTGATGAGAGTCTTTCTTAATTTAATTTAATTTGATTTGATTAGCTTTATTAATCTATGGGTTTGCTTAGGTTCAATGTGATTATGTGATTAGTTTAATTAAGAAGTGTATTTATGTTAATTATAAAGGTTTGTTTAATTTTCAATTTGATTTCATATTTGTTTAGGTTAATGATGTAATTAATGACTTAATAATTTAGGTTTAATTTAGGTTTTAGTATTTATTATATTTATGCTTGATTAAGTTTAAGTTTAATATGATTACTTTGATTGACTTAATTAGCTTATTTAAGATGTGTGATCAAATTAATTAGTAGATTAATTAAGTGTTTGATTTGAATTTGATTTAAAAGTTAATTTGGTTCATTAAGATGATGGATTAATTCATTATTGCATTAATTAGTGTTTATTCAATTGGGTAGCTTAACGGTAATTAGTTTATTTAAGAAGTGTGTTTAAGTTAATTATTAAATTAAATGAAGATTTATTTAATTCTTAATGATGTGATTAATGACTTAATGATTTAGTTTTAATTTAGGTTTTGATTAGTATTTAATTGTATTTTGATTATGTTTGATTAGGCTTAGGTTTAATATGATTAATTTAATTGACTTAATTAGTTCATTTAAGAGGTGTGATTAAATTAATTAGTAGATTAATTAAGTGTTTGATTTGAATTTGATTTTAAGGGTTAATTTAGTTTATTAAGATGATAGATTAATTTATTAAATTTGCATTAATTAAATGTTTAATTAATTAAGTTTGATTAAGGGTAATTAAACTTTCTTTTAAATCATTAGATTAATTAAGGGTTTCTTTAATTAGAGATTAATGACTTAATTTTCCACATGTGAGTGATTTGATTTAGTTAGGTGTTTTACTTAAGTTTGTTTATTGTTATTGCCATCATTATTATTAAGTAAATTAATTATTTATTTCATTTCAATTAAGTTTAATTATTTATGATTAGAGTTTTATTTGATTTGATTCATTTATTATGTTTGTTTGATTTCATTAACATGTTTGATTTAGTTATTAGGTTGAAATATTTAATGGTTAATTAATTATCTTTTTCCAAATGGATGTGATTTAATCATATATTAATTAAGTTTACTTTAACTTTATTTAGTTTAATTCGATTAGTATTAAATGATTATATTGAATTAGTTTATTAATCAATTTAATTTTTTAGTTTATTTAATGATTAATTAGTTCCAGTTTATTTATACTCATTAAGGAGTTTCATATGATTAAAATTCCATGCTTAGTGTATGTTTAGTTATTCTAGTTTGACCCATGTTAAAGTTTCTAGATTTGTTTAATTTTAAGTTTGATTTAAGCTTTAATCATTTAATTGAGTTTTATTAGCTTAAATAAGTTTAATCATATTTAATTTAATTTTCTCTAGGATGATATTTTTCTGATTTGAGGTTTGATTAATGATTGCTTAAGCATTATTTCATTTCTGATTTTGATTTGATATTTAAATTATTTTTAGATTATATTTTAATTAATTTTTTAATTAATTAAACTTTACTCTTAAGTGTTTATTTCGAGTTCATTAGGATTCAGAAAATCACATTATTTTCTTAAGAGTCTAGATGTCAATTAAAGTGATTTAAGCCATTTTGAAGATTTTTGTAAATTTTTGAATTTTTATTTGATTTATTTTATTAAAATGGACAATCTCAACTTCAAAATTTAATTTCTCCCAATCAAAAGTCCTTTTCACTTGAAATTTTTTTGGTAGGTGTGTTTTAACTTTAGTTTCAACTCCTAAAAATTTCAACTAAATCATACTATATATTTTTTTTAATTAATGAAATTTTATTTTCACTAAAATTCTAATTAAGCTCAAAATACTGTGAAATTTAGAGATTTTGGGTTGGTTGGATTCCTCTCGGAAAGGTGAATCAAACGAGCCCTTATTTGTAATTCTTGGTTAAGAATTTTATTTTATATGAATTTTTAAAGTTTCAAGTGATTTAAATTATTTTTTAAAACAAAAAAAATGCTTTTGACCATGCGGAAAGACCAATTAATAGCCTAGAGAGTGACCTATAGTTCACTCTAGACCGCCCGATCATAGAACGGATGATCGGATCGATCGCGATCCGAGGCGGATGCGTGATCGATGTGCGATTTGAGCTGTCCGATCGCGAACCGATCGACGGGCCATCAATATCGCATCGCGTCCGAAGGTCGGATGGTGCGATCCATGATCCGAGCCATATGATCCCGAACCACGGATTGGGCGTGGCCACCGACGGTGAACAGTAAAAACAATTTTTTTGAAGGGAAAAATGAGATTTCTAAGTGAAAACTTGTCCAAATGAACCTATTTTCATGTCGATTCACACCGAAAAAATTCTATTTTCTAATTGGATGATTTAAAGTAAAAAATGCGGATTATCTAGAGATAATTTCTAAAATCATAAGAAAATTAACACAATACAAGAAATCCTAAGGTTGGCTAAAGTTTGGCCAAATTTACCTCATCGAGGATGATTTTCGGCGGTGGTGAAGATCCAAGCAAACTCCTAGGTATGTGAGGAAGTTTTGGAATTAACCTTACTCCCTTTGAACATCTCTCTCCGATGTTTACCATCTGGAAAATAACTATTTATGTTTTTGAGCTCAAGAATGGCTCAAAGAGGTGGGGGATGGGTTCCTTTTTTGCTTTGGGGAGCTTTTGGGGCTAAATGGTGGTAGGAGGAAGAGGGGTGAAGCTTCATTTCTCCCTCCTTTTATTATGGCCAAAATCCATTCTTTTTGAATTTTTTGGCTCCAAATTGATTGCCATCTTGCTTGGGGTGGTTGGAATGGATGATGGATTGATTGGGGACTTTGGATTTTTGCTCTAAAGTCCTCTCTTGCTACCATATGATATTGGGGAGGAGTTAAGTGCATGTGATGGGGGAGAATTAAATGAGGTTGGGTAAAATCCTATGTGGGGGAGGATCCATGAGGGATTTAATTAGGTTTGGTTGATTTTGGACTGATCCCAAATGGGTTTGGGTTTCAACCCCAAATGGGTGACTTGGTTTCAAAGATTTGGCTATATTGGTCATATGTTTATATTGGTCAATTTAATTTTAGTGGATTTGGGTTAATTTGGCTTAAGATGAATTTATTGGCTTTAGTCATATAAATTAAACTTTAATTTGACCCTTAATTTGGCTCAATTGGCCAAGTCATATGTAGGTAATTAAGTCATTAATCTCTAATTAAATAATTAATCAAATGATTTAAAATCTATTTACCCTTAATCAAACTTAATTAATTAAACATCTAATGCTTAATCTATTATCTTAATGAATTAAATTAATTTAAGTAAATTACATTAAGGCTAACTCTTAAATTAAGCTTAAATCAAACCCTTAATTAAATTTAATAATTAATCACACCTCAAGTAAACTAATTAAGTTAATCAAACATAAACACAATTAAATACCAATCAAATCCTAAATTAAACATAAATCATTAAGTCATTAATTACATCATTAATCTAAATAAATATAAAACCAAATTAAGAATTAAATAAATGTTTATTTAATTTAATAATTAACTTAAACACACTTCTTAATTAAACTAATTTCCCTTAAGCTAATCCAACAATAAACACTTTAATTGCAAACCTAATGAATTAATCCATCATCTTAATGAACCAAATTAACTTTGTAAATCAAATTCAAATCAAACACTTAATTAATCTACTAATTAATTTAATTACACATCTTAAATAAGTTAATTAAGTTAACCAAATTAATCATATTAAACTTAAACTTAATCAAATTAAAAAATGATTAAATACTAATCAAACCTAAATTAAACTTAAATTATTAAGTCATTAATTACATCATTAATCTAAGTAAATATGAAATCAAATTGAAAATTAAACAAATCTTTATAATTAACATAAATACACTTCTTAATTAAACTAATTACATAATCTCATTGAACCTAAGCAAACCCATAGACCAATAAAGATAATCAAATCAAATTAAATCAAATTAAATTAAATTAAGAAAGACACTCATCAATTTAATATATAATCAAATCAAATCTCATTTAACCTACTTAAATGAGATAAACTAATTTACCAGCCAATGTATGAAATCAAAATACAAAATAAACTTTGATAAAAATTACAAATGGATGAGATTAAAAAAATAAAATCCTAATTATAAGGAATTAAACTCAATTAAAATAAAAATAAAATCTCAATTAATCTAATATGAGCAAACTACAGATAAATGAACCATAATCAAATCAAATAAACATAAAGTTAAGTCACATAACTATAATCAAAGAAAAAATAAATATTAATTAAAAAGGATATTGAATTAGATTTAATTAAACCAAAACATCTAATCTAAAATTAATCAATAAAAAATACATGAATATAAATAAACTTAACCTTCATTAGATATTAAGGATATTGAATTATCAAGATGTAATTAAACCAAAACATCCAATCCAAAATTAATCAATCAAATACGTAAACAAACTCAAATTCTAAATTATAAATCAAATCAAATGAATTACACAAATTCAAATTGACTAATTAAGATACTTAAGGACTTTAGTTAGACTCTTTAGGAGTTAGGATAGAATAGTAAGTTCATCTACAAATAATTCATTCTACTCTCTTCATTCTTGAAAACTTAAACATCATTTTAACCAAATAAAAGTGAAATACAAATCATTAAATCATTTAAATTGGAATTACCCAAAGGTAAAATTTAAAAAAATTCAAACTCAAATTGAAACTTAAACTAAAGAATCCTAGTAAAGTCTTGTCACAGCCTTAAACAAACATTAGAATACTAAGTCACCACTTCTAGTGCTAAGTTAGGGCGTTGTATGTATGATGTTGTGTTTTATTTTGTGATATAATATTTTAGATTGGATGTTAGGGTGTATGTTTCGTAGATTGAATGTTAGGTCGATATTAGCTTAATCATATTTTCTGTAGGGGTTGTGCTTAAGGGGCCGCTATAATAAACATATAAATGCATTTGTTGTGCAGGTTGCTTATCCCTTAAGCATAACTCATGTTAGGATAGATGGGCTTGGTTACCCATGTGTGGAGTGCTAAGTCCAAATTATTCATATAACTGCTTGGGTTGTATGATGTGTTTAGCTAACATTTATTTTGTAGGTGTAGCTAAATTTACTTTTCCTATTTTTAATATGATTTTGCATTAGGAATTAGGATTAGTATTATGAGGGATTAGGATGAGTAGTGGCCAAAAGGCTTAGTCCCTGGGGTGCCCTGTGATGCCTTTGCAATAAATCAAATCAAAAGAAAGAGAAGGAGAAATGAAAAAAAGAAGACCCCCATAACATGTATTATTTTGTAATCCGGGTTGTATAAGGTGAGCTTCACTACCTATCTTTTTTCTCTTTTGGTGTACGAACCGACCTAGTGGTCTTTATTCTTTTACAGTAGTCTATAAAATTATTTGATGTTGGGTTTAGATTGTGAACTAGAACAATGTGCTTTTTATAATTTCTTTTTGATTAATGCTTGAATGTGTGACCTGGATGCGGTAGGCTCTTAGGCTAAAATTAAATTTTCTACCCCACTAACAAATCATAACTAAAATTTTAAAATAACTCATAATCTTACATAAAAGCCTAGGAATTAAATAAAGATAATAAAATTTTTAGCAACCCCTTAGCTGGATGAATAAATGTATAACATCATGCATGTCATATTCTTCCACTCTTGTTAAGAGGGGGCTTCCATCAGTGCCAGAGAATAAAGGCTTAACCTGTGAGAACCTTTGATGGAAGAACACCCCTTTCTCTTTTGATTTGGCCCATGATCAAGTTATCATGCATTTAGGTATACAAAATCTCATAGCCTATGTGAAAATAACGAGTCCAAAAGAATAAAATAAATTTGATAAAAGTTGCATTAGATTAAGTCATTATTTCATACCACCCATGCTCTAGTCTCTTAGGGAGTGAGTTTAAGGACTTAGTTTCCTCTCTAAATAAACAATAATCTAGCCATCTTGCAAAGCATAAGACTTGTCTACATGGATTAAGTGTAGGAAGAGTTACCTGGCTACCACTCCAGGCGATAATAAGTCCAGCAGTTGGGTGGTTTATTCTCCCTTGTGGAGGTAAATCATATATCCATTTTGCCTTAGATTTAGAATGTGCTTGTGGTTTGTACCAAAGTTCTCTAGCTTAGGATCCAAGTAGTTGTTCCCTTTGTGGGCTCCAAACATAAATCCTCACCTCTTAGGCATTTTCAAAATCTTATGTTGTGAAATTATAAACCCTAGTAATCTAATAAAATATCAACTCAAATAATTAACTCTCTTAAATTTTAAAAATATAAAGCTCAATTATAGGGTAGATTGGAATGCTCACTAAGCTTCCCAGTATCATGAGCATTTACTACTTTCTCACTTTGGATTTTATAAATAAGTCTTCTCCTTGATCTATCCCATTTGATTTTCTAAAATAGGCAATCATTTGATAGTCTTAACCTTGAAATCTTTGGAGACCCTAATTATCTACTTTAATCGATAGTATTATTAAGGAATCTCTATTCCTCAGGATGTAATTAACTATGGGGGCTTGCCTCCATGACTTAACAAACCTAACTTAAAATAAAACACTTTACTTTTCCATGTAAAGTAAATCTGGTATATTGGAAGGCCCATCATGCTTTAAGAGTCCTTGTTAGGTGATTGGGTCCATTATATGATGGTGATTTCTATCTTTTGAGATAGTACATCATTCCTTAATGTCATACCCAATCACTTTAATAAGTATCCTGTAAGATCTGCGTGGTGTCCCATATCTCAAAAATAAACACCACAAGTGGATGCGCAGATTCCCCCTTAGTTCAGTAAATCTGAGATAGGTCTAGGCTGATATAGGCTCCTTCTAAGTTTGATCCCTTGCAAACTAACAGGGTCTACAATAAACAAACTAAAGAAATAAATAAAATATTCACTTGTGGTTTAGGAATTCAAGCCCCAAAGGGCCCATTTTCCCAAGCAGGCATCTTATCTTTAGGGTAGTGTCAGCAGAATTCCCTATAGGAATTGCCTAAGTTGAGATAAATCTCTAGGTCGGTACTCACTCCGTAGTCACCCTTAGGTTGAGTTCAATCTATTTTACCACAAGCAGGTTGCCCCGACAGTCATTCTGCTTTGAAAGATGTAAGACTATGATGCATTCTTTCTGGCATGACATGGCCACAGACAGTCTAGTCGGTTTGATTTATTTTCCAAAGCAACCGATCACCCCAGTGATCTTTATTTTGGAAGATGTGAGTCCCCACACTTTTTTCCTAACTTGACCATTGCAAATCAAAAGTCACTCCTTTGGTTGGATAGTTCTCCCCTCGGCCGAGAAAATACTCCTTTTGGTTCAGTATATCTGAGATAGGTCTAAGCTGATATAAGCTCCTTCTCAGTGTGATCCATTGCAAACCAACAAAATCCATCAAAATAAATAAATTAAAAAATGAAACTAATCATGACTAATTTTGAGCTGATTTAAGTCCCTTAGCAGCATTCACTCAATACGACCTTGGGTCTTTGATTTGTTACCAACCATCACCCTGGTTCCTTATTTTGGAAGATGTGAGTCCCCACGCTTTCTTCTTAACTTGACCATTATACACCGAAAGGAATCCTATGGTTGGTTAGCCTTACCTTGTGGTTAGTAGAATACCCATTTGGATTGGTAAATCTGATGTAGCCCAAGGCCTCTATGGCCCCTACTCAGTGCAGTCCATCGTAAACCGATGGGATCTAGCAAAATAATTAAAAATAAAATTAATCTGGACTATCTTTGAGTTGATTTAAGTCCCCTAATGACATTCACTCAATAGTCAGCCCTAGGTTGGGTTCAATCCATTGCCTTGCCAATGGATCACCCTAGAAATTAGTCCCTACTTTGAGGATGTAAGTCTATTACACTTTCTTCCTAGTATAGTTGTTGCACACCGAAAGGCAATCCTTTTGGTTAGCTAGTCCTACCTTGAGGTTGGTAGACTACCCCTTTGGATTGGTAAATATGGTGTAGCCCAAGGCCTCCATGGCCCCTACTTAGTGCAGTCCATCGTAAATCGATGGGATCTAGCAAAATAATTAAAAAATAAAATTAATCTCGACTATCTTTGAGTTGATTTAAAATCCCTAGTAGCATTCACTCAATAGTTAGCCCTAGGTTGGGTTCAATCCATTGCCTTCCCAATGGATTATCCCAGCAACTGGTCCTTACTTTGAGGATGTAAGTCTATTACACTTTCTTCCTAGTGCAGCTGCTGCACATCGAAAGGCGATCCCTTTGGTTGGCTTGTCCTACTATGTGTTTGGTAGACTACCCCTTTGAATTAGTAAACTGAGTTTGGTCTAGGCCTCTGTGGCTCCTACTCAGTGCGATCCATCCCAAACCAACAGGGTTCATCTCAAGATCCAAAAATCTAAGAAACTAAAACAAATTTAACCCTCCTCCCTCAATGGAGTCAAATAAAAACAAATAAAACAAATCCAATCAACTCTCCCCTGGTGGATTCAAAATAAAAGAAACAAATCAAAACAAACACAACAAAGCAATCAAACAAATCAAATTGATTTCTCTCCTTAGTGAGACTCAAATTAAATCAAACCTCTCATCCTCTTATGGATGACTTGAACCTCTTTCCTTAGTGGAAGGTTCATATACTCTATCCCTAGTGGATTCTTCCTTCTCTCTCTTATGTCCTTGACATGAGCAAAGTCACATTGCACTAAGCTCTGGATTCCTTCTATACCTTGGGTTAGGAGTAGATTGTTTCTATTAGTGCTTGTAATCGTTTGGTATTGTTGATCATTTTGATCAACACCAATATATGCGGTGTACCTTGTTAGTCACAACATACCTATTGGGCACCCTTTGTTGACCTCATTTTAGGATGAGTTCTCAACTCCTCTATCTTAGGCATAGAACTTCTCTTAGACTTTAAGAGTTTCTTAGTCTTAAGACACTTCTAATGATTAGGTGGACACTCAACCTAACCATAGAGACTTAGAAGAGTTAGCCATAAGAATAGGTTATGTCATAGGGGTGTTGGGAAAACTTACCTACCCTATAGCTTGAACTAACTCCTCGCTTCCTTCCTTCAAGTCAAATTCCAAATCAAGTCTAAACTAAACTAAATCAAATCAACTTCAAACTCAAATCAATCCCAACTTAATTAATTTTTCTCAAACTCAAATCAATTCCAAATGATTGAAGCTTATGATTGAAATTCTAAATTCAAATTTCTTTTCTAAGTCACTTTGATTCTATCTTATGGACTTAGCCTAAATCAAATCCAAATTAATTCAAATTCAAATTTTCTCACAACCCATTTTATATTCTTCTCATAACATTTATATTCTCATTTATATTCACAAATATAAATGAAATATATCCAAAAATCAATTCAAAACTCAAACCCAAATTCAACCAAAATCCAACCTAAGCTTTCAATTGAACTTAGCCAAATCAAACTCAAATCAAGCCAAACTCTTGATTTTCTTCATTTCAATCATTATAAATATAATTATAAACTTCAATCATTGATCAAAATCAATTCAAATCCAAATTCAAATCCAACCTAGCCTTTCAAAACCTTGAACTTAGCCAAATCAAACTCAAATCAAGTCAAACCCTTGATTTCTCTTCATGATTCAATCAATCCTTCAATCATGAATCCAAATATAAACATAAACTTCAATCATTAAACCAAACTAAATTCAAAAATCAAACCCAAGTCAAACTCATGTTCACCCCTTTGAACTTGAAATTGTCAAATGAATCAAAACTGATTTGACTCCAAATCACTTGCAAATGGATTTATATTTCAACAATAAGTCCATATATGAGTTCAAACAAACTTGATTCAAGCCTTGATCAAGTCAATTGACTCACTTAGGCTCACCTAACCCAAAGTGACCTAAAGTATCCCTTTTTAGCCAAATTCTAATCCTACCCAACTTGGATTGAACTAAGCCCAACTAAGCCTCACATTATGAGCAATAATCATCATGAGATGATCAATCACTCAAATTGGGTCAACACTTAGCCAAAATAAAACCTAAATTAGCCAAAATTCACCATAGGCCAAATTGATTGAAGCCATTGATCAAAACTCATTTATGATCAATGCTTGAACTTGAACAAGTCATCATTTGAGCCTAACCTAGCCAATTGGCCACTTGAGTTGTTGACCCAAACCAAAAAAAAGTCAAAATGTGTCAAAACTTGATCTAAGCCAAATTGATTGAAAACCAATGGGTCAAGTTCATTCCAAATCACTTGTTGAACTTGACTAAAAGTTAGCTCTCAATTGACCTTGAACCCAACTTGACCTAAAAAATTCAAATTGAGCCAAAATCAAATTAAAATAAAATTGATTGGAAACAAAGATACCAATATATCTCATATGGCCAATGTAACCTAAACCAACCCATGACTAAAATAAATGATGGTCAAATTGGTCAACTTGACCCATTTGACCTAAATGAATCAAATGAACCAAATCCAAATATAAATCAAATTGAACCAAACCAATGGTGCCAAAACATTTCAAATGGTCATATGAACTTGACCCAAGGTTTGACAATTTGACCAATTGGTCAATGTTGACCCATTTTGATCTAAATGGGTCAACATGTGCCAAATCACATCAAATCAACTCCAAATTCATTGAAACTTGGCCCAACCTATTTCTCAATCATACCAAATATAATCAAACTAAAATCCAAGCTAAATGACCATTTTACCCCTAGGTCAAGGGGTAACCTATGGCCAATTCTACTTGGAATTTGACTATATCCTTCTAGTGGCCACTTGGTACCCTCTTAGTGGACCAAGTGGACACTAGTGAGCATGGTGCACTTGACCCATTGGGTTTGTGTTAGCCAAACCCAACCCAAGGTCAAAACTGACAACTCCCTCCATTTCAAGCACATGGCAATCACTCCCCCCTCCATTTCAAGCACATGACACTTCTCCACTACCTTGCTCTGCCAAAAATGAACCATGTGCAAGCCAAAATAACCTATCAAACTCATCCAATTTGGCCAATTGATCCAAAATGGCAAAGAGAAGCATGACCATCCGATCCACCTAGGGGGAGATATACTACCCCAAATTTCATTTTATTTTCACACACTCACAGTCGATTGAAGGAACTTAGAGCGCATTTAGTCTCCCAAGCTTTTAGAGCCATTTCCATTTCTGCTCTTCTCGGTTTCTTCTAACCAAAAATAGGGGAGGCTAAGGAAATTCCACTTTGCTCATTACTCAATATCAACTGAATTCCTCTTGCAAGCATCTTAAGAGGAGTCAATCGAGTTGATCCAAACCTTCTTCCAAGCTTCAAAGGCAAGGGAAGTGGGAGCTAGACCAAGGCTGAATCCATTTGAAGGTGACTTTGGTCAATTGGAGGATCTACTCAACCTCAAAGCCTTAAATCTTCAATAGGGTTTCATCTCTACTAGACAAAGCTACCTCGATGGATTGGAGCACCGACGATAGCCTCCGATGAGGTATGCCTTCAAACCGAGCTTAGAATAAGGAGTGTGTGGTCCTTTGTTAAGGAAATTTTCACCCCATGCAAAATTGACCATTAGATCTTCTTGCACTTGCTCTTAGATGGTGTGGGTTGAGTTTGAGCTCAATCAGCTCAAGGACTCGATCTTACCTGGGGCGGATGGTCTCTCTCCCCCAGCAAGCTCGATGATGGATCATGGACCATCCATCGCATTTTGATGGGCCGGTCATCAAATAGGATCCTCTAATTAATCCCTTAAGAATCATGGGCTTGATCTCAACCATCCGATCCTTGATCGGATGATCTAGAGAGAAAGCATGTTGCCGTTGATGTGGCATTATGATGTCACAACTTAAGTGGTGAATCCAATCGCATTGAAAATCCGCAGCATCGGTTCCCGCGTGGCGGGATTAGTTATATAATTAGGGATTTAATTACCTAATAAATATGGAAACTTCAAAATAACATAACTAAATGTAGAAAAATCAGAAAAATACAAAATAAAATGCATTTGAAGATAATTCAAAGGGAAATAATCTAAAATTAATTTTAATTGAATTTGAATAGTAATATTTTTTGAATTTAAGTTTTATTGGGAATGTGATTATGTTAATTACTCCCTAATTATCACATTGATTAATTCCAAACTTCTCATGT
Source organism: Cymbidium sinense (assembly GCA_021442155.1). Taxonomy (NCBI): domain Eukaryota; kingdom Viridiplantae; phylum Streptophyta; class Magnoliopsida; order Asparagales; family Orchidaceae; genus Cymbidium; species Cymbidium sinense. Next base: position 65,229,800 of record CM038225.1, read on the forward strand.
GCATTTAGAGAGATGACTTCTGTCTACCCTAATTTTGTTGGAATTTATTAATAGTTTAATTGGGAAAATTGCTTGATTCATTTTTTTAATTACCCTCTTAATCAATTAAATGATTAATTAATCTTTAAATTATGATTAATTCATTAATTAAGTTTACTAATTACCTTAGAACAATGAATATACTTAGGGAATGAGATTAGGGGTTCTTTCCCATATCTTTTTCCCTAAGTTTATTTCATTTGAATAAAAATTTAATTAAGGTAAAAATTAATTAAATGACTTAATCACTTTGTTAAATGGCTTAATTAATCAAAAATTTAAAATCAAATCAATCTAAATTTAATCAATTCCTTCTTGGGTAGATTACTTAGGTGTTCAACCTAAGTAAATTAAGAAATCAAAATCCAACCCACATGTGTGGGAAGAGTTATGAAAGTACTTAAATTAAATCCTTTACCTTAATTAATCACTAATTATGAGCTAATTGAATTAGGCCCTTTCTTTCCTAGGTGCATTGTTGATTTAAATTCCTTGTGTGGTTTTATGTCATACATTGGCTCATAATTATTTGATTAAATATGTTAAAGTGGTGTAGGTAAAGGATAATTAATGTACTTGATTCACATCATAACCTAAACAAAATATAAAAATACTCTAATGGTTCTAAAATTAAACTAAAAAAACATACACATGTGGGAAAAGGATTAGGACCAGCAAACCTCTTCACCTTTCCTAAATTCAAATCAAACTCAAGCAAAACTAAAAATCTCTTTAAAATAAATTTGATTTGCTTTAAATAATTCTATTTCATAAGATTATCTTTAGGAATTAATTAGGGTGAATGAATTTACATGCTTTCATCACTTTATTTTTTTCCTAGCAAGCTAAATATGTATGCCATATGAAAATCATGCATTCATGTCTTTTAAAAATCAAATTAAAAATGAAATGTTTCCTTTATGTCAAATTGCATGTTTTGGCTAATGTAAAAATATGAATGGCTATTATCCCTATTAAATACAAAATTATTTTTAAAGCTTATAAATCAAATATCACAACTAAAAGGTATGCTACTTATAATTATTTATAAGCTTGCATGTGAGTATAAAATGTGGTATGTGATTCTTCCTCTCTTTCTTAACATAGAATTATAAAGGATTTATAAAGTGTATAGTTTATCTGAAAGGACATAACACTTGCTTAAATCCATTCCTATGCACTCCTATGTCATGACTTAAGAAGGAATTCCACATCACACATATAAACTAAACAATCAAACCAAAATCAAACAAACATAAACTTTTTGCATGATTCTCTTTCAATGCATTTCTTTTTGTACATGCACATGTATTTAAGAAATGTGGTATATTAGTCTGGACAACCCCAGGGTTATGAGGCATTAAGTAGCCCTAAGTAGGTCTTGTACCTTACACCCCTGGTACTAACAATGATTTTGTACTCACTTATGCCTTTTATACTTATAAATGTGCATATGAAAAATGGATAAAAGAATCACTCTTTTTCTAATTAACAAAATCATGCATCATGAAGCATCCAAATTTTGTTAAGCAACTCTCTTAGCATTCATCATTATGGTGTGCTAAATATTTCCATTTTCATGTATAGATATGCTTAGGGTCCATCCATATGCATGTTACACATGTTGAAAATAAATGAAGTGATGTGTGTTTTGTGATAGTATTTACTTTACTTAATCTTAAAATGCCTTTTTTTAATAGATTTGTTTAGGAAAAAAATCTAAACTTAGGATTAATTAAAATACATAATAAAATATTCACTAAATAAAAATCAAATATGAATCTACCTTAGAAATCACTTAAGGTAGGGAAGAAAGAGAAGTTCTCTTCTTTATTCCTCTCTTTATAACTTAGTAATTAATTGTAGGATTCATTCAAACCAAATCAAAATATAAAATAAAATCAACCAAAGTAACTAAATCACTTACATGAAAAAAACACACTAAGTTGAACATTTTTATACTTAGAAAACTTCAACCTTAAAGCCTAGCTAAGCATACCACACAAACCTTAAATGACACACATTAAGCTAAGTCACCATTTTTAGCTTTAGGTTACGATGGTGCATGGTTTAATGTTTTACTTTTATTTTGTGATATTTTATTTTAGTCTAGATGTTAGGGTGTATATGTGTTGATTGAATGGTAAGGCGATCTTAGTCTAACTATTATCTTATGCAAGGGATTGTGCTTAAGGGGTGTTGTAATAAAAATATAACTACTTTTGCTGTGCAGGTGCTTATACTCCTAAGCATAATCGAAAATAGGCCAGGTGGACTTGGTTACCCATGTGTGGGGTGCTAAGTCTAATTTATATAAATACATGCTTGAGATTGTATGGTTTATTTGGCTAATCTCTATTTTGCAGGTTTTAGTTAAATTTCATTTTTGTTATTTTCATGTAATTTTATAATTAGGATTTTTGAATGATTGTTATGAGGTATTAGGATGAATATTGCTCATAAGACTATATCTTATGTACCATGTGAAGCCTTTGAAGCAACCACATTCCAACCAACTAAAATAAGAAAGAAGAAAGAAGAAAGAAGAAATGAAGAATGAAGACCCCCATAATAATGAATTCCTTCTTGATTATATTTAATTTATTTATAATCTGGGTTGTATAAGGGTAGAGCTCGGCTACCCAATTTATTTTTGGGTTTGTGCGGTGGAGCCTGACCACAAATGGCCTCTTATTCTTTTGCGCTAACTTTATAAATTGATTGATGTTTGCTTAGCTTATGCATTAAGATGACATCTTTTCTTAGTTTATTCCTTGCTTTGATGTATGACTAGATGACGATTAGGCTCTTAGAAAATAAATTTTCTATCCAACTAATTAATTCAAACTAAAAAAAATAACTCATAACCTCACCTAAAGCTTAGGTTATAAATCAAGATAAAAGAATGAACAACCCCTTAGCTTGATGTTATATTATTTTTCTCACATCATGTATAAAAAGTATATTGTTTCACTCTTGATTGAAGGGCTTTCACCTTTGCCAAAGAACTTGGCTTGACCTTTGAGAGCCATGGTGAAAACACACCTCCTTATATTGCTAATTTTGGCCCATAATCTAATTTCTCATGCATTAGGCATATGAATCTTAAAGCCTATGTCAAATTGATTGTCCAAAATAAAAATAAAATGTGATAAAATTTGCATTAGATTTAAGTCATTAAATCATGCCCTACATGATCTAGTCTCTTAGGGAGTGTGTTTAAGGACTTAGTCTCTTTCTAAATAAAGAACAACTTAGTTATCTTGCAAAAGCATTTGACTTGCCTACATGTTTTAAAATCGTAGAAGGAGTTAGTTGGTGGTCACCCCAAGGTGGTTGTAAGTCCAATAGTCGGGTGATTTATCCTCTCTTGTGGAGGTAAACTAAATACCCATTTTTTCTTTAGATTTATGTCATGCTTTTGACCCTCCCCAAAGCTCCCTAGATTTAGGTTTAGAGGTCGCTACTTCTCTTTGCGGTCTACGAGCATAAATCCTCACCTCTTAGGCATTTTCATGACCTTGTATCATAGAATTGTAAGCCCTAGCATTCTAATAAAAATTTGACTCAAATAAATTAATTCAATTTCAAAAATATAAAGCCCAACTATATGATACTTTGGGGTGCTTACTAGGCATCCTAGTATCATAAGCATCCCCTACTTATTTCTCTTTTGGATTCGATAAGAACTCCCTCCTCTTGATCGATCCCACTTGAATTTTCTAAAAATAAACCAATCGATTGATAGTCCTACCTTTCAAAATCTTTAGAGACAATGATCATTTACCTTAATCAAGAGTATTCCTAAGGGATCTTATTCCTTAGGATGTAATTAACTATGAGAGCTTTCCTCTATAGGTAACTTAACAAACCCAGTTTAAAATAAACCCTACTTTACATTTTCATGTAAAGTTTGGGAAGAATCTCAGGTACATTCCGAAGACCCATAGTCCTCAGGAGTCCTTATTAAGGCGATTAGGTTTATTGTAGGGTGGTGACTTCTATCTTTCAATATAGTACACCTCTCATCAATATCGTACCTGATCACCCTAATAAGAACATATGCGGATCTATGTGATGTCCCAACAAGGTGTTATATATTTCTATTTTATTTATCCTCTTTTCTAAAAATGAGGATAGATGAAGGCAAGAATATATAATTTCACCATAGTGGTATTCAAGTTTTCTTCAAAAATCTTGAATGATTTTTTTCAAAATCTTAATTTTAATGGAATTACCTCATCGAAGCTCAAGACCAGTAGTGAATCTGATTGAAGAAGCTTCATCTAGTGGAGACCAAGCCTTGTTGAGTAGTAGCGTAGAATTTCCCTCATTAAGACCAATGTTCATCCGTAGAGCTGTTTGATCAAACTCCAACCTCCAGTGATCATAGAGCTTGGGGATAATTCATTCTTATTCGACAAGATGAGGGGAAGGCGTGTGCAAGAGTAATTAGGATTTGGATGAGGTTTGAAGGGGCTTTGATCAAGGGAGGATGTGTCTTATTTTAGGCTTGAAGGAATTCAAGCTTAGGGAAGCTTAGAATGCTCTGAGGCTTGGGGAGTTTCATTTAGGGCTTTAGGATGATTCCGAGGGTGTGAGTGATGGATTCCAATTGAAATGAAGGGGGTATATCCCCCTCTCACTCATATCAGATGAACGGATCAAGTTCCTCAATTTCAATCGGTAAGCCACCATCATGATGCTGTAGTGGTTAGTGTCACCTCCATGTGACTCGATTAGGTTGGTGGAAGGCTTGGGAAGTGGCTCAAGGTAGCAGCCCTCAAGTTAAGATCTAATATATTTTGACTAGTGAGGGAGGTGAGTTAACTCACCTCCCTTTGGTCCAAGGCTGACCTAGCCCATATGGGCTGGGCTAGGTGGCTAGGTCAAACCCCATTTGGGGTGTGTGAGGGTTGCCACATGGAAAGGGAGAGTGGACTTTGCTATTTTTGATTAAAATCCATGTGGGGAGGAGAATCCAAGGGGGATTTGCCTTGGGTTGAGAATTGCTTTTGGGTTGATTTTGGGATAACCTAAGATGGGTTTAGGTCAGGTTGGATCAGATTTCAAGTGGTCATGGCTTGGTTCAAAGGGGTTTGGCTCAGATTGACCCTTACATGTCAAATTGGGCTAGGCTGGGTTAGGTTGACCAATTGGTCAAATTGGGTCAAACCAAAGCTTGGGTCAAGTTCAAATGATGATTTGAAGTGTTTTAGTTCAATTAGTTCCAATCAATTTGGCATAAGTTTGATTTTGGCTCATTTAGAATCAAATAGGTCAAGTTGACCAATTTGACCAAATTGGTCAAATTAGCTTGGGTTAGGTATAGATTCAAGTTCAATTGGTTAATTGAAAATGATTGTAGGCTTTGGTTTGAGTTGATTTGGATTTAGGACAATTTGACCTTTAGGTCAATTAGCTCCAATTGGTTAAATTTTAAAACTTATAACTTAAATTTTAATTTTTTTGTAGAAAATTAATTTTTGATTTTATAATGACAGGATACAATTCTTAATGCAGCAAAAAAAAAGGACGATCTTAAGAGAGACAATAGGCACACAATTTTACGTGGTTGAAACCCCAAAAGCTCATTCATTTATACACCAGCTAGGAATCCACTAAATGCAAAAAATAGCTTATAAATAGTACTCTCTATGAGTACAACCTACAATAATATGTACTCTCCTAGAAAGGGTTTGATAAATTTTATACATAAAAGAAAAATACAAAATAATAAATTTTGATAAAATAAATCTCTCACAAATATACCAAATGGTGATCTCACAACTTATAAATGATCGGTTACAACTTAAAATTTTGGCAAGATAATATGCTCACTTATTGAAATAAATATCTTAAAGTGATCTTACCAAGATGTTTAAAAATGATTTCAAAATAATTTCACAATATTCTTTTACACAATAAAATAAATTTTAGCAAGGAATAATTTATTTTATTTTTCCAAAAACATTCTTTCAATTAATGCTAATGATCACAAAGTACTTAAATAAAATGAGTATATAATAGATCTAAGTATCTAGTAAACTTTTAATTAAAGAGAGATCTAGTAAATATAAAAATAATTTTAGCACAATAATTTATTTTAAATGCTTAAAATATACTTCTAAAATAGATCTAAGAATAAATGATCTTTCAAAATAAGACTAATGAAGAAACCAAAATAAATTTGTAGGAAGTTAAAATTTTTGCAAGTTGAAATAGATCCTACAAACTATCACAAGAATTTATCACAAAAAATGATTGAAACTTTGATGTGAAAATAATGTCCAAAGACTAATCCACAAAAAGTATAAATTGGAAAGAATAAATAGATGTGAAAATAGCATGAACAACTAAAGAGGATTAAAATCAAGAAAACTCAAGTAATTTGAGAAGGCTTGCTTAGTTGAAGATGTTGAAGCTTCCAAACCAAGGATTTGATCTTGCAATATTTGGAGAACACTTGGAAGAAAAATCCAAGAGGTTTTCTCTTAGATTTTCTAGAGGGATTTTGAATTTTGAATGAGGAATTCTTTCATGAAGAGAATGAGAGCTATTTATAGGCAAGAAGATCATATTTTAAAAAAATATCATGCAAACCTCATGTTATCATCTAATAATTTAATATTAAATAAAATATAATTTATATTAAATAAATATTAAATTTAGCAGCCAAAATTTGGCTATTCACATGGGTAAGTCAAAAGTAATCAAATATGGCTCTTAATATATTCAAAGTATGTAGCATGCATTCATTATAAAAATTAGCTAATGTTTAAAAAATCATAATAAATTCAATTTTAATCAAAAGTGGGTCATGTAACCTCTTAAATTAAAGGAAAAAATCCAAGGAATCTGTTGGAGATAAAATCAGATATGAATTCTTTGATTAGAAAATGACTTTTGCTAAAATACAAAATTTTATATATTTTTGTTAATTTTGACGTGTGACATTTAAAAATTATGATATAATTTATATATAATCATAAATATGTTAGTTATCTTATAACCAATAAATTAAATTAAAATACTTAATTATATTAAGTAAATAAAATAATTATACTTAATAGTTTTTTATTTTATTACTTTGACAATTTTAATGTTGTGTATGAAACATATAATTGAATATTAATTAAATAAAGATTTATATAAATTAACCTCATTAAAATAATATGTTAAGTTTGAGCAAATTGATTCATGCCAATGAACTCATATGAATAGTCCTATAACCCAAAATATTATATCTTGAGCTTATCATTTCATTTCTTCTACTCTGCAATTTCCAAGCATATTATAAGATGTATTGGATATGTGCAATTGATATATTTGAAATACATAAAATATTCATTAGAACATCCAAGCATTTGTTTGTTATCATCAAAATTAATCAATTGAACATGACTAATTAAGCCAACAATTCAGCATATAGGGTAGGTAGATTATCTTAATCCCTAAGGCATACCTTAATCCTATGGTTAACCCTTCTAAGTTTCTAGACTTAGGTTAAGTGTTCACCCAATTGCTAGAAGTGTCTTATAACTAAGAAAATCTTACTATATAGAAGACTCCTAGGTCTAAGTTATGCTTAGGGGCTTAAGCAACCTGCAAGCAAAAAATTTATATTTATTTTTAAGCAACCCTTTAAATACAATCCCCTGCAGAAAATAATATTAGGCTTAGAATGACCTAACATCTAATCTACAAAACATACACCCTAACATCCAATCTAAAATATTACATCATAAAATGAAACATAACATCACACATACACCATCCTAACTTAGGACTAGATGTGGTGGCTTAATTCTAATGTCTTAAGATTTTGTGTAGTATGTCTTAACTAAGCATTAAAGTTATGATTTTCTAAGTTTAAAAAAAATTGAATTTAATCATAAAGGTTGGTTTCGTTTCAAGTGATTAAGTTGCTTTGTAATTTTTTTTTAACTTTTTTTGTCTTGTTTCATTTGATTTACACTTAATATCTAAATCTTGTAAAGAGAAGAAAGAGACTTGCCCTCCTTCATTCTACCTTAAGCCACTTTCTAAAGCACATTAATTTGGTTTAGTTATCTTTAATGAATGGATTATTAAATATTTTATAAATCTGAAATTTGGGTTAACCTTAAAGAATCCTATTCAATATGAAAGACATCTTAAGATTAATATAATTGAATTACTATCATACAAAAAATGTTGAACCATTCCTTCCCATTACCTATAACATGCATATGACTTGAAACTTAACATACATATACATACAATATATTTGGGCATGCTTAAATGATCATGAATACACACATACTTAATAGAAAAGAGAGATTTTCATTCACTAATCAAATACATACATACATATATATATATATATATATATATATATATATATATATATATATATAAGATGATGTAAGCAAGTAGTGCCATTATTAACCGAAATGAGATAATCAAATGAGCTCTATATATATATATATATATATATATATATATATATATATATATATATATATATATATGTGTGTGTGTGTGTGTGTGTGTGTGTGTGTGTGTGTGTGTGTGTGTATAAAAGATGTAAGCAAGTACGTGCCATTATTAACCAGAAAATGAGATAATCAAATGAGCTCCTTGGGGCTACTTAAAGCCTCGTATTCTAAAGATGTATAGACTATATACTTGCTATCTTAAATACATATAAATGTATATACAATTACAAAGATGAAAATCACACAAGAGATTGTATTTTATTTAATTGAATTATTTATATATATGAATTATGCTCTATTTAAATTCTAATAAAAATATACATAGGATGAAATTAAATAAGTATGTGCTTTTGTTAACCAGGGGAGTGAGGTAATCAAATGAACTCCTTGGGGCTACTTAAAACCTCATATTCTCGGGGTCCAGACTATATACTTATTATCATTCAAACACATGTAGATTTATATATGAATCTAAGAAGGAAGGCTTTATATCCACATATTATGCATTTTGGTGACATAAGTAATTATGAATGCATGTATTTTTAGTAGAAAGGAGGACTTTCACTCTTTAATCATATATACATACACATATATGAAAGATGTAACCAAGTATATGTTGTTGTTAACCAGAGAAGTAAGATAATCAAATGACCTCCTTGGGACTACTTAAAGTCTCATATTCCCGGGATGTCCAAACTATATACTTGTTATCTTATATACATATTAATGTATACATAATTAGAAGAACAAAAATCATGCAAAATATTGTACTTTGTTTGATTGAATTATTTATGCATGTGAATTAAAGCTCTATCCAATTTCTAATATGAATGTACATAGGAATGAAATTAAATGAGCACGTGCCTTTATTATCCAGGGAAGTGAGATAATTAAATGACCTCCTTGGGGCTACTTAAAGCCTCATATTCTCGATGTTCAGACTATATACCCATTATCAGTCAAACCTATGTAAGTCTATATATGAATATATGAAAGAGAGCTTCACATTCACATGCTTAAACTATAAACACATGCAAGCACTATATGTATTCAGAACCATTATCATTCCAAGCATTGTTATCTATTTATACACTTTGAAAAATACATTTGAGTTTAATAGTGATAATAGCCACACATATAATAAATTAAGCCAACACATGCAAGCTTATATAAATAAATTTCATTTGATTCATTTGAATTTGAAAAACATGAATGCATGGGGTTACATGGCATTAAAGTGACTGAAAAGGAATAGCTAAACACAACCATATAATTCATTCAACTACTCTAATTCTTAAGGACAATCACATTAAATAAAACCATTTAAAGAAAACCAAAGCTTATTATTAATTTAATTTTTGGATTTAGATTGAACTTGAAGAAGAGAGATTATCATTGGTTGTTTTAATCCCATTCCCAAGATGGTAATCATAGTTGGTTTAAGGAAATATAATTAGATGGATTTTATGCATTAATTAAGTTGGATCATTAACCAAATCACTTAATTCTCCTTTCCTATGCTTCTTTAATTTAATTAATCATTTAATCACAAGCCACAAATGATATGAACATGCGAGAAAATAAAATTGCAATGCTCTAAAGGACCTAATGCAATTGGTTCATGATGAAAGATCAATTAAGTTAAAGAATCTAATTAAGTGCTTTTATAATTTTCCCATACTTATGGGTTAATCATAATTTCTTTAAGGATCTTTATGCTATTAAACACATAAAGAAGAACTCTTATTTTCATTATTAATTATTTGATGTGATTAACATTTTAATTCAGTTTAATTTAGCCATTAATTTATTAAATACACACTTAATTAAACCTCACATTAATTAATTCTCTTTAATGAAGTAAATATGAAAAAGTAATTAGGAAAGGGGGCCTAACCACTCTCCCTCATCCCTCACTATTGATTAGTGATTATTGAGCTTTAATAATTAATTTTTACTATTTATAACATTAATTAGTCATTAATTGGATTAAAAGGGTAATTAAGGCTTGAATTATCAATTCCCCTAATCACCTAGGCAATAAATTCCAAGAAAATCATGGGAGGTAGAGGTCATCCCATTAAATCAAAATACAAAGTTTGGAATCAATTTCCCAAGTAATTAGAGCTTAATTAAGCTAATTAAGTGAACATTAAAACCTTAGTTAGGCCTTAATCACTATTCAAAATCAAATGGACATATTTTTAATAAAAGCTCCTATATTTTATCTTTCCAATGATGTTGACCTCACTTTTGGAGTGAGTTCTCAACTTTCTCATCATAGATCTAGGACTCTTATAGACATTAAGAGCTCGTTAGTCTTAAGAAGCTCCTAGTGATTAGGTAAACACTTAACCTAAGCCTAGAGACTTAGAAGGGTTAGCTATAAGAATAGGTTATGCCTTAAGGACTTAGGAAGACTTGTCTACCCTATAGCCTAAACCCAATCCATGCTTTTCTTCTCAAACTAAACCTCAAATTCATACCAAATCCAAGCCAAATTTTTAAGACTCATAATCAATCTCATGGTCAAATCCAAGCTCAAAATTTTCAATGAACCTTATGATTGAATTCAAAACCCTTTCTAAGCCCTTTGATTTGATCTTATGGACTTAGCCTTAACCAAATTCAAATCAATCCTGATTTAATTGATTTTCTGAAAGATCAATTCAATATCTCAATCATTTATCAAATTTAAATCTAAACCCAATTCCAAATGATTCAATCCCAAAATCAAATCCAAGTTCCAAAATTTCTTCCTAAGCCATATAACCCATTCTCATAAACTTAGCCAAATCTCCACCTGAATTATCCCAAACTTGATTGATTCTTTATAAATCAATTATTCTTTCATTTATATTCACAAATATAAATGAAATCTATACTCAAATGACCAAAACCAAATCAAACTAAATCAAACTAAGCTAAATCCATTCTTAAGCCATATGGACATACCTCCATAAGCTTAATCAAATCTTAACCCAAATCAACCCAAAATCAATTGATTTTTTTATAAATCAATTACTCCTTCATTTATATTCATAAATATAAATGAAATCCACCTTCCAATGATAAAAAAAATCAAACTAAATTGATTTCCTCCTTAGCCCTTTTGACCTACACCTTTAAGCTTGGTCAAATTTGCTTCACTCCAAACTCAAGTGATTTTCTCATAAATCATTTATATCTTCATTTATATTCAAAATATAAATGAAATATAAATCAAATAGCCAAAACCAAATCTAAAATCAAACTAAAACCAAATTCAAGCCTTTTAATCCATTTCCTTGGACTTGGCCAAATCATATCCAAATCAAGCCAAAACTAATAGATTTTCTCTTGAATCAATCATTCCTTCAATCATCTATCCAAATATAAATAAAACCTACAATCATCAAACCAAACTCAAGTCAACCCAAGTCATGCCCAAGTTGGCCCTTTTAGCTTGAAAACTTTAAATGAGTCAAAAACCATTGGACTCCAAATTGATTACAGTTGAATTTATTTTTCAATCCTAGGATCATATATAAGTTCAACTAAACTTAAATCAAGCCAAAACCAAACCAATTGACCCATTTAGGTCCACTTGACCCAAAGTGGCCTAAAGGACCTTTTTAAGCTAAATTCTAATTCAACCCAAATTGGATTGAACCAAGCCCATCCAAGCCTCATATCATGATCACAATCACCTTAGGATGATCAACCACCTTAAATTGGGTCAAACAAAGTCAACTTGGTTCTTTGACCAAGTCAACCTTTAGTTCAAATGAAACCTAAACTAGCCAAAACCCACCATACACCAAATTAATTTAAACCATTGATTCACACCAACTCATGATCAATGATTGAACATGACTTGACCCTCAATTGAGCCAAACTAAGTCCAATTGGCCATTTTACCCAAGTTGACCCAAATTGGCCTAAAATACCAAAATGGGTCAAATCATAATCTAGCCCAAATTGATTATAACCAATGGCTCAAGTTCATTCCAAATTGATTATTGAACTTGACCAAAGCCATAATTGAGCCCAATTTGACCAATTGGTCAACTTGACCCAACCTAGCCCAAATTGACCTAAAAGGTCATGTTGGCCAAAATCTAAATTAAATCCAAATTAATTTAAACTAAAGCCTATAATCATTTTTAATTAACCAATTGAACATACCTGACCCAAGCTAATTTGGCCAAATTTGTCAAATTGGTCAACTTAGCCCATTTGACCTATATGAACAAAGTGAGCCAAAATCAAACCTAGCCAAATTGGTTGAAATCACTTAAAATAAAATTCTTCAAATCATCATTTGAACCTAACTCAAGCTTTGGTTTGACCCAATTTGACCAATTGGTCAACCCAACCCAACATAACCCAATGTGAACCCATTTGACCAAATGAAGCCAAAACTCACAAAACCATGGGACTTTGGTCGCTGACCAAACCTGACCCAAAATCAACTTAGGTCAGCCCAAAATCTACCCAAACCCATTTGGAGCCAAGTCCATTGCAAATCCTCCATGGATCCCCCATGTGGGATTTTGCCAAAAAATGATAAAATTCACTCTCCCTTTCATCTTGGTAGCCATCAAACTTCTAAATAAGGGATCCCTAAGCTACCTAGCCCGCCCTATAGGGAATAGGGCTTGCCATGGAAAAAAGGGAGGTGAGCCAACTCACCTCCCATACAAGTTGAACACTCAAAGAGTCAAGGAAACCCAATCTTCCCAAATCCATCTTGGAGCATCCTGCCATGGCTTCTCCCAATCCATAAAAGTCACATGGACTTGATTGAGGCCTCTCTGGTGCTCTAACAGTGGCTGGCCGGCTGAAAAATAGGAAGTCATATCATCCATCCACCTTAGCAAATTGAGGGGGTATACCCCCTCAATTCGAACGAGAAACACAACATTAGATTTGTGAGAGCTTTCAAACACGATTTTGAGTCTCCTTGCAATTCCTAGAGCCATCCCAAGCTCTCCCCTTGTGACACTTTTCTTTCCCGTGTGTAACCAAAATAGGGGAGGCTAATCCCAATTCGAGCTCGCCATTCCTCAACCAAAACCAAATTAGTCTCATACACACCTTCCATGCATGTCATTGAAGCCATCCAAGCCTTTTCCTAAGCTTCCAAGCCACTAGAAAAGGGATTTTGATCACCACCGAGCTCCATAGTGAATGAAATCGATCCATCGAGCGAACTAAGGGGAATTAGCTTAATTTCTTCTCAATAGGGCCTCATCTCTACTATATGAAGCTATATTTATCGATCCCACTAGTCTTGAGCTCCGGTGAGGTAATTGCTCAAAATTGTATAAATAATAAATTTTGGTTGGAGCTTTTTGAAAGAAATTTGCATGTGAGTTGATCTTGACCGTTGGATGTGTTCAATTCCTAATAATAGCAATACGTAACTGAACGAAGTACATCAGGGTGAGCTCGGATCAAATGATCCATGGTGGACAGACATTATCATTCGTCGCTTATAGGAAGAAGGATCACAGGCCATCCGTTCCGTGTGATTGGAACATACGACTCTAATCAAATCACGTTAGATCTCCCCTATTTTCCCCTTTTATGCCACAGGATTGATCTACGCCATTTGATATGAGATCAGACGACAGAGATCAATACCGAGTCCACCGCCGGCTAACTCAACGTGCCATGTGGCGCCAATGAGATTAAGCTTAATTAGGGTTATTACTATATTTTTTTAAGGCTTAAACTTCAATAATTCATAACTAATTATAGTAAAATCTAAAAAATATAAATAATGACTCATTTTAAAGGTATTTCAAAGGAGAATTTAATAAAAAAATTTCAATTGATTTTAAACACTAAATAAAGCTTAGTTATGGTTTAATTAAAAACCTAATTAGCTTAATTATGCTCTAATCACTCAAGTGATTGATCCCAAAATTTTTGAGATTATTTAGGAGGATGACCTCTGCCTCCTCTAGTTTTCTTGAGATTTATTGCTTTCTAAATTTAGATAATTGAATAATTAAGCCCTAATTACTCTCTTAATTTAATTAATGTTTAATTAATCATGTGAACAATAATGGATTAATTAATTGAGTTATTAAGTGTTCCTTAACTATAGGTGAACTTAGGAGATAAGATTAGGGCCACTTTCCTAATTTATTTCTCCAAGTTTATTTTCATTAATTAAATTAATCAAAGCTTAATCAATTGATCAAATTGCTTAATTAATCAAGTTGAAAATGCAATCATATGGAATCTTAATTAATTGATCTTTGGATAGAGCTTTAGCTATTTAATAACCTAAAGAGAGTTAATGAAATTATGGTTTGCTCATATATGTGAGAAAACCTTAAAAGTAATTAAGTGAGTAACTTAAGCTTAATTAATTAATGATTGTGAGCTAATTGCATTAAGCCCTTTCATTTCATATGAGCATTGTTATTTACTTTTCAACTGATTTTCATATTACATTAGCTCATAATCATTTAATCGATTATCTTAAAATAACATAGGTAAGGGTTAATTAATTGATTTAATTCATACCTTAACCTATTTAAGCCATCAAATCAACCTAATTGCTTTTCATTAAATCAAATTAACTCACACATGGGGAATGGGATTAGGATTAGCAAACATTTCTCATATTTTCTAAATTAAATCAAATATGAAATTAAAAATGACATTAAGAAACTTTGGTTTATTTTAAATGAGTTTATTTAGTATGAATGTCCTTAAGAATTAGTTGGATTGAATGAAACCATGTGCTTATGTCTTTTTATTTCTTTTCAATCATATTAAATATTGTATGCCACTTGATTCATGCATTAATCTTTTTCCAAAATTAATTTAATTAAATGATTTCGTTTATGTCAAGCTTGCATGTGTTGGTTTAAATTAATATATTTGTGGGTATTATCACTATTAAATCCAAATCTATTTTTCAAAACTTATAAATGAATGATTATATATGGTATGAATGCTAGTTATAAATACATGGAGATGTAAGTGATTATAGCTTAAGTATATGAAGTGAAGTTTCTTTTCTTTCATTCATGTGTTGATTTATATAAGAATGTTAATGGACATATAACATGGACATCCTAGGAATATGAGGCTTTACTTAGCCCCAAGGAGGTCATTTGATTACCTCACTTCCCTAGTTTAACAATGGCACGTACTCCATTTTCATTCTTATGTATTTCAATATTAAAATTTGAATAAGAATTCACTCTATATGCATAAATATTTCAATAAAAATATAACTTTTGCATGGTTTTCTTTCCTTTATTTATGTATACATCCATATATATTTGAGAAAAGAAAATATTTAGTCTAGACATTCTAGGAATACGAGGCCTTAGTTAGCCCCAAGGAGGTCATTTGATTACCTTACTTCTCTAGTTAACAATGACATGTACTAGCTTATGTCTCTTTATACATGTGTGTGTGTATTTAATTGTGGAATTAGAACTCATTGCATTTTATTAAAAATCCATGCATTCATGAGTGATTAAGTTGTTGGATTAATTAATCATATGACTTGGATCTCTATTTCTTATGTTCATGTATGCAAATTTACATATGCTTGAATGTAATGGGTATATAGTTTGGTCATCCAGAACATGAGGCTTTAGATAGCCCCAAGGATATCATTTGATTACCTCATTTCCGTAGTTAACAATGACACACACCTATTTAATTTCATTCTTATATATTTTTGTATAAGAATTTAGATAGAGCTTTAAATTGATATGATAAAATAATTCAATCAAATGAAACATTTAAATTCCAAAATATACATATATTTATATCCATCATTTAAGTGTGTTAAGACATAGTGCATGTATAGGTATGCTTAAGAATTTAATCATATGCATGTTATATGTGATGAAAAGAAATGAATGAATATATGTCTAGTGATAGTAATTAATTTCAATCAATTTTAAGATGTCTTTCTTATTGAATGAGGTTATTTAAAGTGAACCTAAACTTAGGATTAATGAAAATATGTAATAAGTCATTCACTAAAGAAAATTAATTAATTAATTTGCTTTAGATGTGACTTAAGGTAAAGATAAAAGAGAGTGATCCTCTCTTTTCTTCTCTTTATAACACTAAGTTATTAAGTGTAAACTAAATGAAATAAAAGAAAATATTAAGTAAAACTTGCAAATCAATTAAACCACTTAAAGTGAAACCATCATTTATAATTAAATCCTTTCATACTTAGAAAATCATAACAAAGCTTAGTTAAGGCATGCCACACAAGCCTTAATACACACACCTTAGAATTAAGTCACTATTTCTAGTTTTATGTTAGGGCGGTGCATGGAATGGTGTATATTTGGTTTTATGATGTATTATTGTAGATGGGATGTTAGGGTGTATGCTTCGTAGACTGGATATTAGGGTGCATGCTTTATAGACTGGATGTTAGGCCATGATTAGCCTAATCATATTTTTGATAGGGATTGTATGCTAAAGGGGTGCTTAAAATAAATATAAATGCTCTCTTTTATAGGTTGCTTAACCCTTAAGCATAATCTAAGTTAGGACATGTGGGCTTGGTTACCCATGTGTAGGGTGCTAAGTTCGAATTATTTATATAACTGCTTAGGTTGTATGTGTGTTTAGCTAACACTTATTTTGCAGGTGTAGTTAGATTTACTTTTCCTATTTTTAATATAATTTTGCATTACGAAATAGGATTAGTGTTATGGGGGATTAGGATGAGCAGTGACTAGAAGGCTTTGTCTTGGGAGGCCCTATGATGCCTTTAAAGCAAATAAATCCAAATGAAGAAGCAAAGAGATATGAAGAATAAAGATAAGAAGACCCCCATAGTATTTATTCATTTGATAAATTATAATTATTCTTTCATATTCCAGGTTGTATAACGGTAGAGCTTATTTCATTTTTCTTTTTTGGGTTGTCACGGCACCCCATTACTACCTTTTATTCTTTTACGTTGGATTTATAAAATGCTTGATGTTATGTTTAAATTATACAATAGAAATAACATGTCTCTTCTTAGTTTCTTGCTTATATGGTGATTTAATGTGTGGCCTGGATCTGATTAGGCTCTTAGAGAAAAATAAATTTTCTACATCAACTACAACTCATAACTAAATCTTCTAAGTAACTCATAACCTCATATAAAGCCTAGACATTAAACAAGATAATTAAATTATTTCATAACCCCTTACCTAAATGTTGTATGTTTATTCATTTATATTATTTCACTCTTGTAAAGAGGGTTTTCATCCTTGCACGATAGGGGAAGACTTGACCTTTGAGGGTTTCTCCTGTGATGGAAAATACCTCTTTCTCTCTGATTTAGCCAATAACCTCATTTCATCATGCATTTAGACATATAAAAATCTTATGACCTTTATTAAAATGAAGAGTCCAAAATCAAATAAAATTAGAAAAAATTTGCATTAGACTAAGTCATTGCTCATACCACTCATGTTCTAGTCTTTTAGGGAGTGAGTTTAAAGACTTTAGTCCCTTTCTAAATAATAACAACCCAATTATCTTGCAAAATCATATAATTTTCCTGCATGGTTTTAAAGTGTAGGAGGGGTTAGCTAGCTACCATTCTAGGCGGTTATAAGTCCAATAGTTGGGCGGTTTACCCTCTCTTGTGGAGGTAAATCTTATGCCCATTTTTGCTTAAATTTAGGTAATGCTTTAGCTCTTGCTAAAGCTCCCTAGATTTAAGATCCGAGGTTGTTATTTTCTTTGGGCTACAAGAACAAATCCTCACCTCTTAGGCATCCCCATAATATTTTATTATTGGATTATAAGTCTTAGCTTTCTAATAAAATTCAACTCAAACAAATAACTCTCTTAAACTTCAAACATATAAAGCCCAATCATAGGATATGTTAGAATGCTCACTAGGTTTCCTAGTATCATGAGCATTCCTACTCATCTCTTTTGACTTCAATAATAAGTCTCTCCTTTTTGATCTATTCCAATTGATTTTTCAAGTATAACCAATTTATTGATAGTCCTATCTTTGAAATCTTTGGAGACAATAATTGCTTACTTTAATCGAAAGTATTCCTAAGAAATTCACCTTTCTTAAGATGTAATTAATTATGAGAGCTTGCCCCCATAGGGAACTTTAAAACTCGATTTAATATAAACCCTACTTTATTCATCCAGATAAAGTAGAGAAAAATCTGGTGTATTTGAAGACCCATCATGCCTTAGGAATCCTTATTAAGTGATTAGGTTCATTATAGGGTGGTGATTTCTATCTTTTGAGATAGTACACCATTTCTTGATGTCATACCCGATCACCTCAATAAGTACAACCTTAGATTTACATGGTGTCCCCCATACACATATCAAAGTAAAAAACCACAAATGAGTATTTATTTGATATTTTTTGGATTTTTCTATAATAGTTATGATTTTAGAAGTTTTAGTAATTAAAAAATTGAATTATTAAGCATAATTAACCCCTAATCTCTTCTGCCACAGAGATGGAAGCACTTTTCATGTGGGCAGTGGGATTGGTTATTTAAATCATCTGATGCGCTTTCATCCTTGTCGTCCAATCTAAGATTGGACGGTGGGGATCAAACTCACGGTTCTTAAGGGAATTAAATTAGATTTAATTTAGTAAATAATTAAGGTCGTCTATTCCAATAATGCAGAATGGACGGCGGATGATCCATTATCCCCTAAGTGACAGAAGATGGACACCGTCCTCCTTCCCCTACTTGGTCCGAGCTCTCCTGAGCTTATGGAGGCTCAGGATCGATCCAAAATATTCACATAATGGATCTAAGAAGATCTAATGGTGGATTTCATATGACATTACACTTTTCTTCAAAAATGCCAAATAAAAATTTTAAAAATGATTATTTGCCAAAATTTACCTCGTCGAAGCTCAGGACCGATGACTAACTGAGTAGCTTTATCTTGAAGAGATGAAGCCCTGTTGAGAAGATGGTGCCTTTCTTCTCATTGGTGGCTCTATGGATCAATCGTCACCAGAAAACTCATCGGAGTTAGGCTTGGAGTGGTCTCTGGTGCTCGAATCTGGAAGAAGATTCATTTTGCCTTACCAGAGCTTGGTGAATGTGGGTGAAGTTCAATTAGAATCATTGTGTTTTGATGGAGTTGGATGGAGTTAAGCCTTGTCCTATTTCAGGAAGGCTCAGTTTCATCGTTGGTGATGGGAAGGCCTAAGGAGCTCGAGGAAAGTTTGAGGGAGTTCAGAATGCCCTAAGGAAGCTCACTGAATACTCACTTGCTTGGTTTAGATCAAAATGAGGGGGGGGGGGATACCACCTCCTATGTGGATTTCTTTGGCCTCTTGTGGCATGGCCATGAGAAAATGGGTGTGAGGAATCAATGAGGTGGCTTGGTTTGAGTGGCTGCCATGGGTTTAGGTGGTTGTCTTTGGATTTCCAAATGTTTCAATGGGTTTGAAGAGGTTAGCTCACCTCCATTTGGCTCATGATTGACCCAAACCACTTTGGGTTAGGTGAGCCAGTGGTCTTTATGTCTATTTGGGGCTTAGGGTGGCTGCCAAGGGGAGGAACATGGGTTTGACCACATGAATATGGATTTTGTCTCATGTGGGAGGCTTACCCATTGGGTAATGGGTCAATTCGGGTTGAACATGGGTTGGATTGGATTTAGGCAAACCCAAGGTGACCTAAGGATGGATCATGCCATTTTTTAATGGGTTTGGGCATGATTTGAATGGGTTTGGCTCAATTTGACCAATGTAGGTTAGATTGGGCTAGGTTGGATCAAGTTGACTAATTGATCATATTAGGTCAAACCAAGGCTTGGGTCAACTTCAAATGAGTATTTAGGATGTTTTAGTTTAATTTTTTGGTTTAATTTAGCTTGGATTTGAATTTGACCTTTGAGCTAAGTTGACCAATTTGTTCAAATTAGCCAAATTAGTTTGGGTCAGGCATTGACTCATGTTCAATTCATCATTTGAAGATGATTGTAGGCTTTGATTTCAATTAATTTGAATTTTAAAATGATTTAGGCCAAATTGACCATTTATGTCAATTTGGGATAAATGGGTCAATTGAGATCCATTAATCAAATTGGGCTCAATCAAGGATTTGATCATGTTCAATAATCAATTTGAAATGAATTTGAGTCATTGGTTGCAATCAATTTGGATTAGATTTTGATTTTGCTTTTAGGCAAGAATTGGGTCAAATGACCTGAGCTTGATTTGATTTCTGATAATTGATGATCAAGTCATGTTCAAAGATTGATTTTAGGTTGGTGTGAATCATTGGTTTCAATTGATTTGTCTTAGGATGATATTTGGTTCATTTAGCTCATGTAGGTTAATTGGGTTAATTTGGACAAATGACTAGATTGACTTGGTTTGACCCAATTGATTACAATTGATCAATTAAGAATGATCAACAATCATTGTAGGAGATTTTGAGTGATTTAGTTCAATCCAATTTGGGTTGAATTGAGATTTAGTTCAAATAGGTTCTTTAGGTCACTTTGGGTTAAGTGAATCTAAATAGGTTAATTGGTTTGGTTTGATTGAATTGATTGCAATTAGGCTATCCAAGATGATCAACAATCATCATGTGAAAGTTTTAAAGGGTTGATCCAATCCAATTTAGGTTAGATTAGAGTTTGGTTCAATTTGGTCAAATTGGTTACTTTGAGTCAAGTGGATCAATCGGGCTAATTGAGTTGGATTATATTTGATTTGAGTTAAATTAAGTTTGATAATTGATTTGGGATTGATTGATAGCTTTAATTGTAATTGATTTAGGTTCAATTAGGTTTTGGCTCATTTGAATAGTTTGCATTTAATGGGTTAGGTTAGGTTGATCGAATGGATTTTGGCTTGATTGGTTTTAATTGTAGTTTTTGGTATGGTTTGGAATGATAATTGAAGGATTGATTTGCTTATGAGAAAATTGATTGAGTTTATTTTGGATTGAATGGATTTTGGCTAAGTCCATAGAATTGAATTATGGGCTTAAGTTTAGATCATGTTGGTTTTCATTTTAGTTTGGAGTTTGGATATAATTGGGATTGGGTTTTGGTTGATATTGATTTGGAATTTGTATTTGGTTAAGGAAGGTAGCATGAGTTTGGTTAGGCTATAGGCTAGGTAAGTTTCCCTAGGCCCTAAGCATAACCTAATCCTATAGTTAATCTTTTTAAGTCTCTAGGCTTGGGTTAAGTGTTCACTTAGTCACTAGAAGTGTCTTATGACTAAGGAGATCTTAGTGTCTAAAAGACTCCTAGATCTAAGATAGAAAGATTGACTCCTCACTCTAAAAGTGTGGTCAATAATATTGAAGCATGTTAAGAGGTTTTAACAGTTGTAGTTACAACTCACCTTCTATTACTAATATTGTAAGAGCACGATGACCTATAATGACCAACAGTCTTGCATAAGCTACATGACCTACTACTGCTACCTCCATTCTCATCCATTGTATTTTTATATTTACTAGTGTATGGTCTTTTTGACCTTCTTCAAAAAGCAGGTGGTAACAACTCAACAATACATTGATCGACATTATAAGTTGGCCAATCAGAATGATCTAGTAGCATATAAAATTCAGCAGCGTATGCTTCCTTATAGAGGTGTAAAGTGTAATACTTTGATATGTATGCCAAATGATTTAATCTTCTGAATCCTAAAGCTGCAATAGCATGCGGGCAATGCAAATGACATATTACTATTCTATTACAACTGCACCTGCAGTGGCCATTATCAGATAACTCAACTCTAAATGATCTGCATGACCTATCAAATACTTGCAAATTCTAGGGTTTATGTTAATTGGTTATAGAAAATGTTGAACCTTTTGTTCAAAATTTATAGTGAAGTCACTACCCATTGTGTGAACATGGAAACATTTGACTCTTACTGTTGAGTTGCAGTAGCATACCTTTTTATAAATAGTGCAATAATATTATAATAAATTACACTAATTAGGGCTTTAACTGGCAAACCGCATGCACATTTAAGCTCTCCATTGAAACACTTCGACGTGTTTATCATCATAGTTCCGTAATGCATCCTACTATCAAGAACCAATGACCACTTTACAATATCACGCTGAAGAAGCCATTTGTGTGCCTCTTCCTTTACATTTTGTATGTCATCTATGTAACAATTAAAAGTATGTATATCATCAGTGTTACCAGCCATATATATTTTCTGACATAAAAATTCTACATCTCCAATGCCCATTTTACGGATGGCTTTCTTGAAGTTTTTGCTCAGATGCCTCAAATAATGTCAATGAGTAGCTTATAGAAATACATCTCACGTAGTAAGTCAGTATGTTTATCTGATACTATACATAGATCATGCCTTGTAGAGGCTACCGAAAGCATCTCTTGGAGACAAATCAAAACCAAAGCCTAGATTCATTTGATTTGGATTCTACAATAACAAAGACAAGAGGGAACAATCCATTATTTCCATCAATTCCAACAACATAATCAACATTTCATGATATTTTCCAAGCAAGAAGGTACCATCTAGGCTCAATCCTGGATGACAATTTCCCTAACCCAAAATTGATGGATCGAAAGCCCAAAAATTCTTTGAAAATGATGGGTGGTAGTTGGTTGTATTTTGTAAATTATACAAGGTAAACTAGAACTCATTGCTTCCATCAAGATATTGAGAGACCTGTAAGACTCTTCTTAGTTATCAAAAATTGCCCTAATTTCCTTATGCTTAGCATCCTAAGCCTTCATGTATAAATTTTTATTCCAATCGACTAATAATCTCCATAGGTTTTAGATAAATTTGATGCCTTGTTACATGTAGAATGAAATAAGCAATGAATTTAGAAGTGCATTGATGATGTCCACTACCTATCAATGTATTTATGCATTTATGGTCCTCTCCAACTCATGAGATTCTCCAAGCACCTCCTAGATGCTTGCTGCGACTATAATGTAGGTGCCTATGACATGCTCTATTAGGATTATTATGCTGTACACATATTATTATAAAGTTCTTCTGATTTGAAGTAATTATTTTGAATTGGACATTATTATTTATAGACTAACTAATAATAGCAAATTAAAGACTTCTTTTACTCATAAAACACACACTTTCAACAAGTTCACCTAGAATATCAATATCATCAAATAATAAATTACCATCAGATGGTCCATTGAAAAGTAGCGTCCTCGTCCATTCTCTTGTCATTTTGACAAATATAGACATAGTCATTATTAGAAATCATCTAATTTTCTCATTCAATATTCTAGAAAGAATGATTCTTTAAAAGATCATGACTACTAATATAATCAGTTGGAGTATGTAAGCCAGTTGAACAATCATCATCACTGTCATTATGCTCAGATGCACTACTTGAGTCACTATTCATGATCTCATACTTATCATCAGTGCACTAGAAGGTCTCACAGTTTGTTCATCTAAATGAAAGACAACATTCTCTATGGATTTGTAATTCCATTATACACGTAAGTAGCAGTAGTATTATATAATAGAGGAAAGTAGCAACGAAATTAACTTATGTTAGACAAGAAATTACTAGGGATTCAATTTCTCAAAGCTTTTCTATGTTGTCACTATAGCAGGTGAGATGAATTCCGGCATTAAGATTTTACGGAATATCTGGTAGCCTTAAAGAAGGTTCAGCTGATGTGAAGGTAATATTAATATTTTCCACTTCCACATAAAGCATCAATGTTTGCCGAGAAGCTTCGTCTAATATAATATCACAAACTTCATCATCAAAAATGACTGTTGCTATAAATTTGTTCCCCACTGAAAAATGGCATGTCAGATTAACTGTGTGATGCTCTAAATCAATATGTAGTGATCTCAAAATTTTGATTCAAATACCATAAGGTCATGTGCCATTGAACTTTAACCGGACAATTTCGATTGCCAGCATAAATTAGAATAAATTGATCATCAACACTTATTTGTCCACTGTAGAATAAGATCAACAAGACCAATTATCAATTCATTGTTGAAATAATATATCCTTAAACACTAAATAAAAAGTTAAAATAGAATCAATCACACTAGGAAATTAAATAATAAACATGTATTAAAAGAATTTATGAAGTTTGACATTAGCCTTGTAAAGTGGCTTTAACGAATTACAAAAGTAGCGGATTTGAATTATCCAATAATAACTTTTGATTGTATTGAACTTAAATCCGACTCAAACATACGATCAGTCACATTCGCACATCAGTAATTATCTAAATTCTTAAATCCACCTACCAATAGGATTTAGGGCTATTTGGTTGCCTGTATTTAGAGTGTAAAAGGAATGCAGTATATTTGGATTACTTTAACTTGTTTGGTTGAAAACTCTATAAATACATGAAATTATTTTTTCTTGTTTGGCAAAATTAATGTAATGTAAAAGTATTTTGAGATATCATGATGTGGCCACGACTACTGGGGCGGGTCGGCGATGACAACGATCGACCGACGGTGACGCATGGTGATGAGGCGCGAGACCGACAATGGCGATGGAGGGGCGCGATGCATAGTGGTTGAGGGTGGTGTCAAGGCGGTGCTGGTGTGGTGGCACAATGGTACACGGCCACCGACGACAATGGTGATCGGCGACGGCGGCATGGCATGGCGGTTCTGCGGCATCAGGCGGACGGGCCGGTGGTGGTCGGCGTCGGGCTGATTGGTGCTAGTGTGGCGGCAAAGAAACACTTTACACCTGTATTTGAAATTCACCTAAATTAGATGAATTCTAAATACACCCAAAATGACCATTCTAATGCTTTTAAAATACACTACAAATGCATTGAAATTTTACTTTGCACCATACCAAACACTCAAAAAATTAAATTCCTGCATTTGGCTCAACCATTGCCCCTTAGTAAATTTGGGTATAACTTGCCAAAGCAGCTTTAACTAGATTATAGAAAGAAACTAACTTAACTTAGCCAAAAATATCATTTGATTGGATTTAAGTTAAATCAAGCTCAAATCTTGCTCTCAACAAAATGAGCGTGTTTTTATGTCTCTAAATCCCATAAATTCAACTAGCAACAGGATTTAGTGAATTTTGATTTGACCATATGAAAACAGCTTTAGTGGATTACATAAATCATAAGATTTAACTTGACCAAATATACCATTTGATTGGATTAAAGTTAAATCTAGCTCAAATCCTACTCTCACACAAAATATCACGTTATTACTTATCCAAATCCTATAGATCAACCTGCCAACAAGATTTAGTCAAACCTAATCTAATAATTACAAAGCTCCTTGAGTGGATTACACAAAGCATCAGATTTAACTTGTACAAAAATACCGTTTGACTAGAATTAAGTTAAATACAGCTCAAATCCAACTCAAATTCTACTCAAATTTACCATTTGGCTTGTGAATCTCTGTGAGCTCCGAAAATTTGCCACTGACCTCTTCGATGAAAAGAGTAGTTTTAAATGTCGGAAAGGATGAAATAGTAGATAAGACACTACTGAGATTTCATCCTCATTTGGTGAGGACTTTAGATATGGTTCTGTTTCCTATAGCAAGCTCCTATAGTTAATTACCCCTCCCAATAAGTGAGAGAACTTTCGAAAGGCAGTCATTAGATCACTGTGTAGCATAGTAGAAAGATATAAAGTTTTAGAATTTGAGATATGATTTTAACTTAAACCGGATGGTTGGGGAATGATGACGTGCCGATCTAGATCCCATGATTCCGCCATCCCTCGTGGTCCCTACTACTTAGTCGAGAGGTAGTCAACCCAACCTCGGATGTAAGGATTCATCAAGAACATGGGTTACATCATCCAAGAAATCCTTGTAGACTTGGGGTGGTATTTGTCTAAGGAGAGTTAAGTTTACTTAGAAGAGAATTGTTTGCCCTATCAAGTATACCCTATGATTCACAACTCAAAGGGCAAAGCCATTAGAGAGCATATGGGCTATGGTCATGATCATAATATAATGGAACCAGACTGGTCAAACCAATGTGAGGACTCGGTCATAACTTCATCGGAGCCTGCCAAGCCACGCCATGGACACAAGTCACGTCCTTACTAGCGTGAGATTGATTGAGAGTGAACATATTAGAACACTTGATTTGAGATTGGCTCCTTTGTGAGCCAGAGTTTTCTTAATTTGTCATCCCCGATAAATAATTACAGAAGGTGGATAGATTGAGTTTGGTTTAAGTTTTTAATGATAGAGTTTCATTTAAGCAATTTCTGATTGATATTTGAAAATTGATTAATTAGAATTTATTTAAGAGTTTTAGATCTTGTCAACTCTGTTTAGCTACTAACAGAGGATTAAATCTATTATCACCTGACAGAATCAATTTTTTTAGATATTTCACTAATTTGAAACTCTTATTGTAAGTTTTTGGATTTTGTTAACCTGCACTACCCCAAGACTAAACCGGAAGCAACTCAAAGACCCTCTATTAATTTGAATTTAAGCCAAAGATAAGAGGCCCATGAGGGTGTGTAGTAATTTTAGGTAATTTTATGTTTGAATTATGAGATTGATTTTGTATTTTCATTTTTTTTATTCCAATTTAGCCTGCGCTGCCTTTCAAACATCAAAATTTACACTTGAAATCTCTATGTCCGAGCACATGCGAATTTATAGTTTAATAATTTCAATAATTAGTGATTTCGTTGATTTTGAAAATTATAATTAGAATGAAATTCTTTAATTTTTGATTAAAGGAAGCCTTATGATTTTTATAGAATTAGATTTAGTATCGTCTTCTATCTGCTTGCACAAAGGGTTGCAGATTTATTGGCGAAGAAGGCATTTTGATTTAGATTATAGTTTAACACATTATTTGCACTTAGTTTATCTGTTGAATTTTTGTAATTTTCCCAACTTGATTATGCTCAATTTACATCAATTTTGATAAGTTATGCTGGTTTCAGTGTTTCTTACTTTAGTCCCACCCATGCTTATTAGCTAGCATAGTAATCACCTTCATATTCATATAAGAGTTATTAAACCCAATTTGGATTCATCCTTAGTTTAAGTTTATTGCAAGTTTATTATGAGTTTAAGATAAAATTCTAATTACATAAACCATAAGATTTAACTTGACCAAATATACCATTTGATTGGATTAAAGTTAAATCTAGCTCAAATCCTACTCTCACACAAAAAAGCACGTTATTACTTATCCAAATCCTATAGATCAACCTGCCAACAAGATTTAGTCAAACTTAATCTAATAATTACAAAGCTCCTTGAGTGGATTACACAAAGCATTAGATTTAACTTGTCCAAAAATACCGTTTGACTAGAATTAAGTTAAATACAGCTCAAATCCAACTCAAATTCTTCTCAAATCTACCATTTGGCTTGTGAATCTCTGTGGGCTCCGAAAATTCGCCACTGACCTCTTCGATGAAAAGAGTAATTTTAAATGTCAGTGAAATTTTCAGAAGGTAGATGGAATAGTAGATAAGACACTACCCAGAGATTTCGTCCTCATTTGGTGAGGACTTCAGATATGGTTCTGTTTCCTATAGCTCTATAGTTAATTATCCCTCCCAAGAAGTGAGAGAGAACTTTCGATTAATTAGATGGAATGTACAGATAAGTAGAAGATATAAAGTTTCAGAATTTGAGATATGAAATTCATCATTTTAACTTAAACTGAATGGTTGGGAGAATGATGACGTACCCGATCTAGATCCCATGATTCCATCATCCCGGGCAGTCGCGGTCCCTAGTCTACTTAGTCAGAGGAGGTAGTCAACCCAACTTGATAGAAGGATCTTCATCAGCAACACATGGGTTACATCATCCAAGAAATCCTTATAGACTTGAGGTGGTGTTTGTCTAAGGAGACAGGCTTAAGTTTACCTTAGCTGATAGATGATTGTTTGTCCTATCAAGTATACCCTATGATTCACAACTCAAAGGGCAGAGCCATTGGGGAGCATACGTTATGGTCGCGATCATAATATAATGGAACCGACCGGTCAAACCACCCGATCGAGGACTCGTCATAATGCTTCATCAGGAGCCTATTGGCCAAGCCACACAGTCATAGGACACAAGTCACGTCCTTACTAGCGTGAGATTGATTGAGAGTGAACATAGTAGAACACTTGATTTGACATTGGCTCCTTTATGAGCCAGAGTTTTCTTAATTTGTCACTCGATAAATAATGTAAGGTGGATAGATTGAGTTTAAGTTTTTTTTAATGATAGAGTTTCATTTAAGTAATTTCGATTGATATTTGAAAATTGATTAATTAGAATTTATTTAAGAGTTTTAGATCTTGTCAACTCTAGCTACCAATGAGGATTAAATCTATTATCACCTGACAGAATCAGTTTTTTTTAGATATTTCACTGATTTGAAACTCTTATTATAAGTTTTTTGGTTTTGTTAACCTAGATCCAGTCCTAAGACTAAACCGGGAAGCAACCCGCGTAGTATCCTCAGACACTTGAATTTAAGCATTCAGCATAAGATCGGGGCCCATGTGGGTGTATAGTAATTTTAGGTAATTTTATGTTTGAATTATGAGATTAATTTTGTATTTTTATTTTTATTTATTCCAATTTAGCCTGCGCTGCCTTTTCAAACATTAAAATTTACACTTGAAATCTCTATGTCCGAGCACATGCAGGAATTTATAGTTTTAGATAATTTCACCTAATTAGTGATTTCGTTGATTTTGAAAATCATAATTAGAATGGAATTCTTTAATTTTTAATTAAAGAAAGCCTTATGATTTTTATAGAATTAGATTTAGTATCGCCTTCTATCTACTTGCACAAAGGGTTGCAGATTTGTTGGCGAAGAAGGCGTTTTGATTTAGATTATAGTTTAACACATTATTTGCACTTAGTTTTTCTGTTGAGTTTTTATAATTTTCCCAACTTGATTATGCTCAATTTACATCAATTTTGATAAGTTATGATGGTTTCAGTGTTTATTACTTTAGCCCCACCCATGCTTATTAGCTAGCATAGTAATCACCTTCATATTCATATAAGAGTTATTAAACCAAATTTGGATTCATCCTTAGATTTTAAGTTTATTGCAAGTTTATTATGAGTTTAGTATTAACAAATTCTAATTAAAGCTTAATTTTGAGGAATTTACAAAAAAGAGAACTCACTTTATCGCTTCAATTTAAGCCATAAAGAATTACTATTAGAGTTTGTGAGTTTAATATCAGCCTCCCCAAAGTTTGTGAGTTTAATATTAGCCTCCCCCAAATTTCACTTAGATTTTGAATGAATATTCTATTATTTCCAAAATTTGATTTAAAGGCCCCCCACCTTTTTTCATGTTTGATGCTTTTAGTTTAAAATTATGTGTAGGTTTCCCTACTTAGCACTCCTAAGTCAGCTCATTTTACCCTCCATTTTTTTTCTAAGTCAAAGATTTTGACAAATTCCCCCATCCCCATATAGGGTCACATCGGGTGTTTTGGCTTTATATACCCTCGAGCGTATGTCAGTGTTCATGAAGACATACCGAAGTTTTCATCTCATCGCACCCTCTTGAGCACAATGAGGTCCTCAGACCTGAAAAAATACATACAATGCAATATATATTTACCTCCCTTTTTTTCTAAGTCTAGAATTTAGATAAAATTTTGACTTCCTCCATCCCAGTGAGTCGATCGGGGTATTTTGGCTTACTCGGTATGCCTCTTGGCGTGCGAGTGGTGTCTTATGATCAGAATTTTTTCATCTCGCCCTCTCTTGAGACAACGAGGTCTTCAACCGAAGAAGATAAATGCAATATATATTCATTCCCCTCTTTTTTTAAGTCCAAAATTAAACAAAATTTCGAACATTTGCCTGGGGAGTGATATCTTGTGGCTTAGTATGCCCTCTGAGCTGAAGCGTCTGCAACACCACAATCAATTTTTTTCATCTCGCCGCGCCCTCTTGAGCACAACGAATCCTTCAAACCTGCAAAGAAACAAAAGCATACAATATATATCCATTCACAGATCCCACATGTTCTGATGTATTTTTGACGCGCTGCAATGCTAGGCAAAGGGACTAGTTATGTGTGATTGGGGATGCAAAGCAAGGAGTGCGACGCCAAAAATTGAAAGAAGAATTCGCCTCTTGGCGATGTTCTTTCCCGATTCTGCGGCAAAGCAAAGGTAGGAAGGCTAAAGCAAGGAGTGCGACACCGAAAATCAAAAGAAGAAATCGCCTCTTGACGATGTTCTTCCCCGATTTTGAGGTGAAGTGGAGGTAGGAAGGCTAAAGCAAAGAGTGCGACATCAGAAATCAAAAGAAGAATTTTCCTCTGACGACGTTTCTTCCGACAGACGTGAAAAGTGGAAGGTTAGTGCGACCGAAAAAAGAATTGCCTCGATGATTTTCTTCCGACGGGGAGTAAAACTTGCTAACGCGAGTGTGGTAGAAAATTGAAAGAACAATTTTTTGATCCATTTTCTTCCCTGCTCAAGCGAAAAAATAAAATTTGAATGATGGGGATTGCGTAGAACGGGCTAGATTTGTGGGCTGGATTGTGCAGAACGGCCTGGAAGGAAGTGGACTTATGGGCTGTAGGAAAGCTTTGCTGGCTGGTGGGCTGGGCCAGAGTGGTCTGGTGGGTTGTAGGAAGGAATTGTGGGCTTTTGCGTGGGTCAGAATAGGATGGAGGCGGGCTCAACTGCGGCGGCGGGTCATACGCGCGGGTCGAGCGGGTCCGTGCAGCGGAGCGGGTTGGAGGGCGGAAGGTGGGCCGCGGATCGCGTCTGGGCCGGGCGGCAGAACGCAGATGCCGCGGGCGGAGTGGCGGGTCACGGGTCATGCGGGCGTGGAGGCGGCAAAATGCGAGCAGCGGAACGGAGCTGGACGGGCGGGTCGGTTTCAGGCTGGCGGGCCGTGGGAGCACGGGTCGGAGTGGGTCACACTGGAGTGCGGGTCGGTTTCGCGTGCGCCGGTGGGAGCAGAGGCGAGACGGGCGCGGAGGACTAGAGCGGCGTGCTGACGGTGGGATGTACTGTAGAAATGGAATGGGCCGCGGATTCGCGCGGGATGGGCCGGAAGTGCACGCGGGGCGGCAGTTTGCGCTGCGGAAGCGGAATGGGCCGCGAGTTGTGCGGAACTGGATGGCGAAATGGAATAGTGGCGGGCCGGGTCTGCGTGGTTGCACCGGCGGAACGGAATAGTAGCGGGAGGCGCGGGAAACATGCCGGCTGAACGGCGGCGGAACGGAGGAAAACCAGAGCCGGGAGGGGAATTACCTGCGTTTAGGGGTGTGTTCGAGCCGATTTTGAGCCGAGCCATAGTCGGCTCGAAATCAGCTCGAAAATGGGTAATTCGGCTCGAGCTCGAGTTGTGGCTCGAAAATTTTGAGTTCGAGCGAGGATCGAATTGAGCTTCGAGCTCGATCCGCTCGACCGTGAAACGAGCCGGCTTGAACTAACCTGTCGGTTCGAAATCCAAACGACCCATTGAATGCAAACGAGCGGCTGCTCGGCCGAAAATGAAATCCAAGGAATTTTTAATAGCAAATTTTTGGCATATGTAATAATGTAAATTACAATTAATAGTGATATGGCTCTCAAAATATGACTAGTCAAAGCACAAATCTTGATGTCGAAGCGATATGATTTTGCCAAACCGACGAGATCAAGACTTAAAATATCATCGGAATTTTTTGACATCAATTAAATCCCAAAACAGCCTCTCAAATATGGAGTATTTATAGTCAAATCGAAGCGCTCGACGACGGATCTAACGAGCCTAAGATCTCATAATTCACTTCATTTGGGCATCCAAATGCTCAAAATACATCAAATGATCAAGGATTCATCCCGACCGACGAGGGGAGTGGTACGCTTTACATGAATTTATAAGAATACCCTCCTCCCATCTATAAATACCTTCATTCCTCACAGGAAGGAGGAGACCAAGGAAGGAAGAGCCAAGTGAAGAGGAGCTAAAACAAGAAGAGACCCGCCGCCAACCACCACCGCCACCACCGCTGCAGCCGATCCTTGCCGCCACACCGCCAAGCAAGGAAGAAGAGGAAGAGTCCAGTAAGGAAGAAGAGGAAGAGTCAAGCAAGGAAGAAGAGGAAGAGTCCAAACAAGGAAGAAGAGGAGCTACCGCCGACCGGTCATCCACCACACGGCCACCGCCACAATTCAAGCAAGGAAGAAAAGGAAGAGTCCAAGCAAGGAAGAAGAGGAAGAGTCCGAAAAGAAAAGAGAAGAGTCCAAGCAAGGAAGAAGAGGAAGAGTCCGCAAGAAGAAGAGGAAGAGTCCAAGCAAGAAAAGGAAGAGTCCGAGCGGAAGGAAAAGCCCAAGTGAGGAGGAAGAGAGAGCTCTGAAGCTTGAAGATCCTCCAAGCAAGATCGCACCCCAAGCAAGATTGCACTCCCGCTCGGCGGCCATCAACCATCGCCACCGGCCACTGTCGTCACTAATTGTACCCCAGATTCTCCCTAAGTTACCCCAAGATCTCCACCATCAAGAAAATTACAACCCGATCATTGTTACACGCTTGTTATTCCTCTCTCATATGCAATTGTAATCCCGTTAGAAGATTTTGTACTCAAACGATACATAGTGGAAGCTTTTATCACAGCCCTGCGGGTTTTTCCCCTTTTCGAGGTTTTCCACGCTAAAAATTCCTGAGTGTCTTGTTCGCTTTTAATTACTCGTGTGCCGGACTTCACAACAAGGCTAAGCGTAAACTTTCACTCTACCGCTGACGTTTTCTAGACGCAATGCTTACCGCTCAGGAAGTTGATTCCCATTATTTCATCTTGTATGGCAATCAAGTTTTCCAACAAGATCAAAACCACCATCGGTGGAGCATTCAAGCTTTTAAAGAACGCAGTTTAAGAATGAAGATTCATCAAACTTTGTTCCTTCGTGATTCTGCCGAACTGGGGCAACTCTTAATCTCAAAAGATAAGCAAGTCAACACCAATGAAAAGGCAAAGATCAATAGTCAACTCGCTACAAGCTCATACAACTATTCGACCTTTCCATACGTTAACGCCATCGAGTAAACACTCGACTAACAACCCAGATAGTCAAAACGCCCCAGGACTCACCTTCTTCCATACGCGTTAACGCCATCGGTAAACACTCGACAAACAACCTGTGAAAGGTCAAAACGCCCCAGGGACTCCCGCATTTCTTCCATACGTTAACGCCATCGAGTAAAACTCTCGACTAACAACCCGTGATGTCAAAACGCCCTGGTGGACTTCCGCACCTATACGTAACGCCATCGAAAAAAACTCGACAAACAACCTGTGATAGGTCAAAACGCCCTTGGTGGATTCCTCACCTCTTCCATACGTTAACGCCATCGAAGTAAACACTCGACTAACAACCCAGATAGGTCAAACGCCCCATGGTGGACTTCCTACCACCTCCTCGCCGTCGCCCGGTCACTACCGTCGACTATCGCCGTCACCTGACCCACGCAATCTTTAGCGGTCATCACCATTGTCGCGGTCATCGCCGACGTCGGTGCCGCCATTCGACCACTGGATTCGGCTGCCGACCACCCCGTCGCCGCCAACCACTCGCCATCCGCCCATACGCGTCGGTCGCCCGTCAGCGTCCTTGGTGGACTTCTGCGACCTCTTCCATACGGGTTAACGTCGCGACAAAAGCTCAAACAACTGGATAGGTCGAACGTTCTTGGTGGACTTCCGACCTCTTCCATACGGGTTAGCGTCGCCATAAAACTCGACTAACAACCGGATAGTCAAACGTCTTGGTGGACTTTGACCTCTTCGATGCAGGTTAACGTCATCGGTAAAACTTCGACTCAACCAGATAGGTCAAAAGCGTCCGGTGGACTTCCGACCTCTTCCATGCATTGCGTCGCCATCGGTAAAACTTCGACTAACCGGGATAAATCAACGTCCGGTGGACTTCCGGCCTCTTCCATACGGTTAGCGTCGGCGAATATTCCAATAACTTGGAAAGGTCAAAACTTTGTACCCTCCAGTTAATGTCATCCGGATAACACTCGACAAACAACCGGATGGGTCAAAATCTCGGATTCAATTATATCCATAACGTGCAAGTTAACGACATCATTATCACTGGACCATCACGCGGTCTTCGTCACCCGTCGCGGTCACTCGCTAACTACGGCGTCGCCCCCGTCGTTCGCTGCCGACCACCCTTGGCCGCCAACCGCGGTCTGCAGGCCATCGTCTTAGTGGACTTCCCGATCTTCATGTTGCGCGTCGGCCGGTCACTCGACAAATAACCGTCAAAACGTCTAGTGGACTTCTGCGATCTCGGGTTAATGTCAGCAAACCCGGGTGGTCAAAGCGTCCTTGGTGGACTTCGCGATCTCTTCCATACGGGTTAATGTCATCGAGCAAAAGCTTCGACAAACAACCGGAAAGGTCAAAAGGTCCTTGGTGGACTTCACGGCCTCTTCCATCAGTTAGCGTCGGCGAATAATATTAGACCAATAACCGGAAAGGTCAAAACTTTGTACCCACTCGCCAGTTAATGCCATCGATAACACTCGACAAATAACCCTGATTATCTCGGATTCATATATCTCTAACGCATGGTGGTGCGGTTGCCGACCCTGCGTCGCCAACCACTACTCTCGGTCCGCGCTTCTTGTCGCCGGTCCGCGCCTCTACGTTGCGGTCCGCCTCGACCGCCGCCGGCAATCCCACTCGTCACCATCGTGGGTTATCTCGTTGGCTTCATCGAAATCTTATTGAGCTCGGTGATGTCCCGGACGGTCGCGTGACGAAACGTATACCGCGCGGATCCGGGCGGTCGAGCGATAACCGGAACGACGTATCTGGTGGCCTTGATCGCCTCTAACGGACGGTCACGTGGCGGTAACCCACGGCGTATCGTGGGCCTTGATCGCCGCTTAACCCGGGCGGTCCGGCGTGGCGGTAACGGAACCACCGATATCGGTGGGCCTTGATCGCCTCTCCACATGGCGTGGTAGCGGAACCACGGCGATACGTGAGCCTTGATCGCCTCTCTAACCCCGGTCCGGCGGCGTCGGACATGGCGTTATGGGCCTGATCCTCCCCAACGGTGGTCGGCGTGCCGGAAACCACGGCGTATCGTGGGCCTTGATCGCCTCCACGACCGGTCACGTGGCATGGCGAACCAGCGTATCGTGACGCCCATCGCCTCTAACGGACGGTCGTGCGTGGCGGGGTCCACGGCGTATACCGTGGGCCTTGATCGCCTCTCGGACGGTCGGCGTGGCGAAGCGGAACCACGGCGTATCGTGGCCGATCGCCTCTAACCGACGGTCGGCGGTGCGGTCGGGCTGCGATATCTCGTGGGCCTTGATCGCCTCTCCCCGGACGGTCGGCGTGGCCGGTAACCACTACCGTAGGCGCCGATCGCCTCCCCACGGGTGACGTGGCGGTCCGGAACCACGGCGTATCTGATGCGCCCGATCGCCAGCGACGGTCCGGCGTGGCCGGTGGCGGAACCACGGCGTGATGGCCTTGATCGCTCTAACGGACGGTCGGCGTGGCGGTAACGGAACACGGCGTATCGTGGGCGCTCGCCCCAGCGGGCGGTCGGCGTGGCGGTGGCGGAACCACGGCGACTCGTGGGCCTTGATCCTCCCCCGGACGGTCGACTGGCGTAAACGAACCGGCGTCCGTGGGCCTTGATCTCTAACCGGGCCGGCGTGGCGTCGGAACCCGGCGATGCGTAGGCGGATCGCCCTACGGTCCGACGTGGGTAAACCGGCGATATCCTGGCCTTTATCGCCTCTAACCCGGGGCCGGTCGGCGTGGCGGTAACCGGAACGGCGTATCGGGCCTCGCCTCAACGGACGGTCACGTGGCACGAACCATGTGGATCGCCCTCACGATCGTGGCCTCGCCGGGTCCCCGACGTATGCCGTGGGCCTTGATCGCCTCTAACGGACGGTCACGTGGCGGTAGCGGAACCCACGTCGCATGCCGAGCGCCTCTTCGCCTCAGGACCTCACTCAAGAAAAGAGGAGAGGAAAGGTGTGCCTCTCCTCATCCAGGGGTATTTATAACCCCATATGAAACAGTAAAACACCCTCAAAACGGTTCAAAACAAAACCGCCCAATTTCTGGTAAGCCGGTATGTAGCACATGAGCGTCGTAGGCCAGCGGTATGACCCTGAGACGTATGTATGTGTAGCCATGCGCCTTAGACCTCGCCATCGACCGGTATTCGATATTGACGACCCATTCACAGCGGAATGGCGGCCATGACCTCGAATGCTGACGGCGTTCTGTCGCGAGCGATCCATGGAATAGCCGAATGGCGTCTGGGCCAGCGACTTCAAGCCAGCGCCAGCAGCTATCGACCCTCTCGACCGCAGCGCCTCATTTACCGCATGCCTTGCGCTCGCCAGGTGCAGCGCCATGTCCCGAACGCCGAAAACCGTGATCCAAATAGCTCCATAACCTCAAAATCTTATGCCAACTACATCTTCTTCCATAATCATAATTTTGTATTTTATGATGGTTTATTCTCTCAAAATGTATGATTCATGAGTCATACGTTCGTTGAAGAATTCATTATTTTTGAGCATTTGACACATATTTTGGATGATTAAGCTAAT
Organism: Cymbidium sinense; assembly: GCA_021442155.1. Taxonomy (NCBI): domain Eukaryota; kingdom Viridiplantae; phylum Streptophyta; class Magnoliopsida; order Asparagales; family Orchidaceae; genus Cymbidium; species Cymbidium sinense. Next base: position 65,266,862 of record CM038225.1, read on the forward strand.
GTCATCCAAAAATAGCAACGATATAGCTCTCAAAATATGACTAGTCAAAGCACAAATCTTGATGTCGAAAGCGATATGATTTTGAGTCAAAACCGATCGAGATCAAGCACTTAAAATATCATTGGAATCTTTGGGACATCAATTAAATCCCAAAATAGCTCTCAAATATGGAGTATTTATAGTCAAATCGAGCGTCTCGACGAGCCGGATCTAGAGCCTAAGATCTCATAATTCGACTTCATTTGGGCATCCAAATGCTCAAAATACATCAAATGATTGAAGGATTCATCCCAGCCATCCGATCGAGGGGAGTGGTCTTACATGAATTTACAAGAATACCCTCCTCCCATCTATAAATAGACCTTCATTCCTCACATGAAGGAGGGAGACCAAGTGAAGGAAAAGTGAAGAGAGCTGAAATAAGTGAAGAAGAGGAGCCACCGCCGGATAATCAACCCACCGCCCACTCGATCCTTGCGTCATCGCAAGGAAGAAGAGGAAGAGTCCAGTAAGGGAAGAGAGGAAGAGTCCGAAGAAGAGGAAGAGTCCAAACAAAGGAAGAGAGGAGCCACCGCCGGCGAAGTCAACCGGCCACCGCCCGTCAATCCAAGGAAGAAAAGGAAGAGTCAAACAAGGAAGAAAGAGGAAGAGTCCAGCAAGAAAGCGGAGAAGAGTCAAGGAAGAAGAGGAAGAGTCAGAACAAGGAAGAAGAGGAAGAGTCCAAGGAAGAAAAGGAAGAGTGGAAGCGAGGAAAGCACAAGTGAGGAGGAAGAGAGAGAGCTCTGAAGATCCTCCAAGCAAGATCACTCTCAAGACCCTCCAGCAATCAATCGCCATCCCAACTGCTAATTGTACCATTCCGGAAGTTACATCTCCACCATCGTAATTACAACCGATCATTGTTACAGGTTGTTATTCCTCTCTCATATGCAATTCTGTAATCTGTCGAAAATTTTGTACTCAAAGGATACATAGTGGAAGCTTTTCTTGGGCTAGGCCAGTGGTTTTCCTCTTTTGAGATTTTTCACGTTAAAAAATTCAGGTGTCTCTTGTTCGCTCTTTAATTACTGTGTGTGTCTTTGGACTTAAGGCAGTAAACTTTCACTCTGGGTTTTCTAACACAAATAAGTATAATTTTATAAATTACAAATACAAATCTAGAAAATGATACAATTGTCATAACATTTAAAATAAACAAAAAAGAACAAAAATATGAAAATGCCTTTTGTTTGTGGGACTCAGAGTCAGAGAAAGTAATATCCATCTTCAAGCATTCGCAATTAGCGAAAATTTATAATTTTTATATTTTACTTCAATAATTGTATGCTCCAACCTCTAGGTTGCCAAAGCCATCCATTAGAGCCTTAAAGATAGAAAAATAAATCCCTAACAAAAGTGACAAAACCTCACAAATTAGATGCATTAATATAGTAGAGTCGAAAAGCAGAATAAAGGCTCTAGGTTGCCATCCATCCAATGAGGCTTGATAGACCAATAATGAAGCAAAAAACAAATGAATTTTTCCAAATTACAAATATATTCTCTCATCATCGAAAATTAAAAAAGCAAAAATTCTCCATGATAAAGCCCATTGAGGTTGACTATGGGTCTACCCAGTTGTCGGTGATAAGTAGAAGTTTAGAATCCAAAACGAAAATAGTATAAGATAAGTAGCATTAGGGAGAGAAAAGTCATAGTAAAGAGAGATGAAGAGGGGATCCATAAATTACCATTAAAACCACCACTAAATTAAAAAGAAAAGAAAATCCACTACCAAGGCACCAAAGAGACAAATATTATAAAATAAGCGAGCTAACTAAACCAAATGGAGTCAATATACCTAACATAAATCTCAAAACACCAAGCCATGGAATAAGCATCCAAAGCAAGATAGCGGCAATAAAAACCCCACAAAAAAGACCACTAGATCTCATATCCTCCACGGCTCCACCACCACCAACAAAATAACAAATAAAACCACCAGGCCATGAGCCAACAGGATGAGTAGAAGAAGCCAAAGCTAAGAAGATCGCCAGATCAGATCACAACCCCAAAATTCAATACACCCATAACACATCCACCCAAAAATAGCCAACCAAGTGAACCAACACACCAAAATAGCCACATCCAATAACAGCAGACAAAACCATAGCCCAACTGGAGATCTCAAAATAACCAAAAAGAACAAGGTTAGAGCCTAGAGGCAAAAAAACTCTTCAAATTCCCAAAGAGGCTAAAAGGAGACTATCACTACAAAAGAGAAAATACAAAGACAACAAACAACCATGTAAGAATGTAGAAATCTCCAAGCCAAACCAGGAAAAGAGAATAACAACCACCAAAAAATCCAATTCGAAAAAGGCCACCAAAAATAGCAACAACCAATAGAACCAACCATAGTATGTAAAAATTCAATTCGAAAAAGGCCACAACAAGATAAAACCATAGACAAAGACAAATTTGCCTGACAACTCTTGAGTTGATATAAGTCTAAATAAGACAACCACATATGATCGAAAGATAGGATACAGCATGGTTGGCTCCACATAATCTTGAATGAAACTTGGCTAAAGCATTTGCTACAATATTCTCTCTTCAAGAAATCTTATAACTGGTAACCTCTACGACTTGTGAGTTGAGTTCTTTATTTTTAGGGTGACTAACTAAGCAAGCAAAATGCCAAAATAAGGCTTCAGAAATATAAGAATGTAGAATGCATCAGTACATAAAATATAGTAAGAATGTAAGTATGTAACTATGTAAGATGACAAGATGAAGCAAATAAGTTTGTAAAGTCAAAATAAAATTTCAAATCAAAATTTTATATTCTAATATTGCATGCATCAGTAGATAAAATATAGTAAGAATGTAAGATGAAGCAATATGTTTGTAATGTCAAACCAAAATTTCAAATCTAGATAGAAACTTACAGACAATATCAAGTAATATACTAATATGTCACCCAAATGATGAAATGACCTCAAAGTTAGATCATCGATCAAATCATCCACTATTAATATAAAAAATCAATCACCAAAGCCTCCATTAATCAATCTCAGTTCAATTTTATCATTGGGCATCATATCGCCATCTGCCACTAACATAAAATATTAAAGCACAAAAGCATCAAAAAAATATAATGTGATGCTACATAGCCTACATTGCTGAAAGAAAATAGTCTCCAAAAATATATACAAATTATATAGTCACATAAAAATGATAAAATAGTCTACTGATAGAAAAGTCTCCAAAAATAAAGAGAGCATAACCGAAATAATATCACCTGATTTTCATTTCGATTCTGGATAAGCTTTCACATTTATAACCAAGTTCTCTTCCACAAGAACATCAAACAATAGATAAAAAATGAAACTCATATATGAATAGAAGAGAGAATTGTACTATAAAATAAAAAAGTAAGATAATATTACCAATGGATCTTTTGATGATTTATATGCAGCTCGAATCCAGTTTCCACTACACACTAAAGCATCTAATGTTCTTGGTGAAATTGAACTTCTATAATCGCTTAGTACCACCACCAAAGACTAAAAGTCGATTCGAAGCAACGATGGTTACTGGGATGGTAAAAATATCTTTGGCCATCTTTGAGATAGTCTTATATTTCATAGCAGACATTTTCCACCATTCCAAAATATCAAATTTTGAATCTGGGCATTTCACACATGCTTCATCAAGGTATATCTCCGGATCGACTTACGTGGTACTAAGAGGCCGGAGAATTTATGAAATCATACAAACCCCCAAATCATCATGTGAAGCATTACCACCTTCAATTGTGTTTCTTTCAGTTGAGAGGTGGATGCTTGATTTTGCCCGTAGTCATATCAACAGATTAATAAGAGTATAGCTCAAAAAGTTTTTGTTTTACAGTGCTCTTCTTCTCATTCATAATGTCAACATCATATATTTGTGGGTAGTAATAATTGATAGCAAAAAGTTTCATTCTAGGATCTAAAATGCAAGCAATCGAAAATAACATTGAACACTCTGTCCAGTACTTATCAAATTTAATCTTCATGCTACTTGCCATGTTTGAAATAAAAATAGTACTAGATAAGCATTCTTGATCCAATATTCTTGATGATAGATTAGAAGCAATCTATTCAGAGGATATGATGAACCCAAAAATTTTAGTAATGCGATGAAAAATCAAGCGACTCTTAATTTCTCAAAATTAACCCAATCTTCTTGAGAGGGCAACCATATATAATTCGGATCATAAAGCATATTCAGAAATACATTCTTATAATAAAAAAGCGGACTCTAACATCTTGTATGTGGAGTTTTAGCGAGTTGGCACATCAATGCAAAGTGCCTTTGATGTGGATAAGCCAATCTGTCTTGCTATCTCTCCAAATTTATGTAAGCGACCTGAATTTCTTTTTATAAATAAAATAGACTCTCTTACCCTTTCAATTATTGAACTGATTTCTTTCACCATCCGCACCATTAAGTTTAAAATATGAGTGGCACATGACATGAAAGAAATCACCCATCAATAGAAAACCATCTCTAATGAATAAAGCTTTGATTTCTATTTTACATCATTAGATGATGCATTATCCAAAATTATGGTACTAACTTTGTTTTGTAGACCCCATTGCAACAAACTTTCGAAATTGCCTCAAAATCACATTATGAGGAGGATCCAAATCATTATCCTAGATTGTAATTTCCAATCATAACTAATGTAATGCAGAAGACACATATAACCAATGGTTTGATTTGATGTCCATACTAGTAATCAAAACTCTCAACAACTTTCAAACTTTTTTCAACTTATCTTTTTTGACTTTATAAACTTTCATACACTCCTCTTTGCCAAATCTTAAAATTTTATGATAATTTGGATTCATCGATTTCATCATATTGAATCATAAATGTTCAACTATCATAAATGGATATTCATGAACAATAATCATCTTAAGCCACAATATTCTTTATTCTAGAATGATCATAGGCAGATGAAACATATAAACTAGATATTGAACTAGTTTCCTCTAAATCCTCTGCTACTGGATCAAATAGTTTTGCTTCTTTCCTTTGTTATCAACCTTGCTATATTTGATTTGAAGTGTCTACTTAACTGAGATGTGGTTCCAATTTTTGTTTCACATATGATTTGACACAATAATTACATTTAAACTTCACCATTTTTCCCTTTTCATTACGTAATTTCCGAAGTGTTGCCAAACTTCGGATCGTTGTCTTTACCCTTGATCTTAGCATTGAAGCTATTTTACCAACACTCTCATTTTGAGTTGTTGCATTATCATCAATAGGTAGGCTTGATTCACTTGAACAACTAATAGATTTACTTTGAGAAGGACTTGCCATTGTGTCTATAAGAAATGAAACAAAAGCGATGCATAGAATCACTCAAAAAAGCATAAATACACAGATCAATAACTATTAATTTGAACAACAAATCATGCTGGACCAATTAATTAAAGACTAGATTACAAGAAAGATCAAAACCAACCAAGAAATCTCTAAAACTGGATTATACATAAAAGATCCCCATATATTTACAACCAAGAAATCAGATCTATCAACATCCACAAATAACAACAAGTTACCCGGCAAAGACATGTGAACATCATAACATGTCCCATGAATGCACAACAACACCGTAAACAAGTAAACAACCTTTATAGCACCAAATAATCTCTCCAACGGGCATGAGGTACAAAGAATCAAGAAAGCTAGTACCAACTAGCCGGTCAGTGACATTCAACAGAGGTAGAGACAGAGGTGAAATACAATTAGGAAATAATAATGGGGAAGTATTTCTAATCAATTACAAAGTTTGGAACCGTGAGCCGCAAAGTGAGTAGTCGAGGCAAACAGTTCTGAACATTACAGTTACACGTAATGAGATCAAAAAAACATCATCCAAGCAGTTTACGCCACAACATTCAACAGCAACAATCGTTACAAACCTAACCAGACGGACGGAACCAAAACAACCCAACATGCCAACCTAAAATAGTGAAATATGAAATAATTGAAACCCCAAATTGCAAGTACCCCAACAAAAAACATAGATACACATGAATGATTAAAGAACCATCCCAAATCAACTGCACTAGAAACATCCCCAAATCCAATAGGCGAACCTCAAATAATGGAATAACATAAACAATTGAAATAACCAACATCATGATTTCATGAAATACTTACAATCGAAATGAAACTCGAGAAAGTATTTCAGGAAGAAACAAAGCACATACAGTGATGGTCGACCAACAATCGAAGCAAACCAAGCACTCACCGATGACGGTCGACGATATCCACGAGTGGTGCACGCCGCAGCAAACTAGTGCGGAGAAGTGAGAACGGAGAACAAGAGAAGTGCGGAAGGAGGCGAAGTGAGAAGTGAGAAGAGTCGGGTCGGGGTCGAATTGACGAAGAATAGGGATTTTAGAATTAATCTCGCCCTAATTCATTATCACTGCTGTGGCCCACCGTTCACTTGATCATCGTGAGCCATGAGCAGCAAAAATTCTCGTCGGCTCGAAATAAATTGAACATTTCGCTCAAAATCGGCTCGTTTGCTTTGAGTCGATCTCGATTCGAGCCAGTTCGAATCGACTTTCGAGCGAAACGATCTTCAGCTAATTTCTCCCTACCGTTTTTTTCTTTTGTTCTCTCAGAGAAGAGAGATTTGAGAGAGAGGAGACGTGGAAGAGAATGAGAGGGAATGCAGAATGAGAGGGGAGTGGTTGCCTTTTTCATTTTTTTTTAATTTTCTTTTTGTAATTTCTTTTTTCAAAAAACTGAAAATAGGAGGAACGATTGAGCATAGGAGTAATTTAAGGATTTTTAAATAAATTTAAATTTATTAAAATATTTTAATATGGATTTCACATCAGGAATGCACATGATCAATACATATATTAACTTAGGGTAATTCCATTATTCTGAACACAATGACGTAGTCCGTTTCGCAATCGGAGGTCATTTGGTTCGAGTCAGCGCCTAATTGAGTAAATTTTAGCTAAAATTGCGCATCATCGTTTTTGGCCTCTCGATTTTGTGCATACTCATCAAAATTGAGTGCGAATAGTCTTATTTGATAGATTTAGGTGTTTCAAAGTCAATGACGTGATCAATTTTGTAAATGGAGGTCATTTGACTTACGTCGGTGCCTCCTGACCTCGATATGCGTGCAAGTCTGTTGACGGCTCGAGCGCTTGATTGGTTACTTATCAAGTCATGCAATATTTATATCCTGATCAATTTCGATATTCTAAACTCGATGACAAAGTCCGTTCATCGATCGGATGTCATTTAGGTTGATTTTGGCAACGTCCAATACATTTCAGCCTCGATTTACACGTTGTCACTTCAAATCACTCGACATTTGCACAGACTAGACCGAATTGAGCACGGATAGTCTCATTTGATAGAGTTCGATGTTTCAAAGCTAATAGCATGATCAATTTCATGAACAGAGGTCGTTTGGATATCGTTAGCTTTACAATCGATCGACATTGATGCTTAAAAATAGTGGTTTAGATTTTGCAATATCTTTTGATCAACTTTGGCTCAACATGGTGAAGTCCGTTCATCGATCGAGGATTCGACCATTTTCAACGCCCTAATTTGAGTTTCAATTTGTAAGCACCAAGTCGTGAATTGATGAACTTTGTGACTTATGACACACATATGAAGGTCAACAATCTTCTGAGATGCTTTTATCGGTTTCAAATGTGATGCTTGTGAGGGCTGCATTTGGAAGGGATGTGCGAACCAAGAGCCCTTTTTGGTGTCCATGAAGAAGAAGTTTAAATATCTATCTGGATTCTATATGGTTGATTTGTTTTCTGTTTGGAGTCTTCGTGGGGGACCTAGAGGAGGGATGAAAATCGAAATGGCCTCATTTTTTTATAGCAATGTTTAAGAATAAAACTCAAAATATCTAAATTTTTTTTAATATACTTAAATTATTAATTATATTTTAAATCATACTTATTTTAAAATATTTGCCCAAATCTTTAGGTTTATGAGAGAGGAAGAAGGCAATAATATGGTGGAGAAGATTCAGATGGAAGGAGGATGGCTTGTGAATCTCTCTGAGATGCTTTTATCACTTTCAAATGTGAGGCTTGTGAGGGCTGCATTTGGAAAGGGATGTGCGAACCAAGAGACCTTTTTGGTGGTGATGAAGACGTTTAAATCTGTCTGGATTCTATATGGTTGATTTGTTTTCTGTGTGGAATCTTCTCGGTGAAATAAGTGGATTGAGGCTTAGGATGGAAACAATTCACAAGAAGATGGATGCTATTTTGAATGAGATAACTGAGGAGCATGAGGCAAAGAATTTGAAGGGAGATGACATGGATGAGGATTTGGTTGATGTTCTATTGAGAATCATGAAAAATGGAGAAATGGATTTATAACTGATGATGGAAAATATCAAAGTTGTGATATCAGTAAGTAGAAAGCAGTAAAAATATATCATATAATTTTTATATATTTATATATTTAAGATCTAAAATTTAATATTTATATAAATAATATTTTAATCTTTAATATCACATCAAAAATATCATAAACATTAATTATTTTTAAAGTAAAATACGAATTTTCATATATAAGAAAATATCATATATATATATATATATATATATATATATATATATATATATATATATATATATATATATATATATATATATATATATATATATATATATATATATATCCCCAAAATTATTGTTGCATGCTAGAAAATCAGTTACGGTAGAATAAAAATTTACACATTAGCCTTGTTGTGAAATCCAGCACACACACAGATATTTGAAGAGTAAATAAGAAACTCCAAGATTTTTACGTGAAAATACCCGAGAGAGGAAAAATGTACTAGAAAAAATATTTTATATATCTATTTGAATTAAAGTTTTTAGATAACGATTATAAATTGATATGAAAGCTGCAATGAAATCCTAGTAACCATCGACAATATAAATAATAGTTGTTATTAATAGTTAGTGATTGAAATCGGTGGACGGCAGCGGCGGTGGTGATACATAGATGGCAGCGAGGCGATGATGGCGATGGTGAGCAAACGGGTATTCGATGGCGATGATGATCGATGGTGGTGTTAACGATGGTCGGCGGTGATCCGCGATAGTATGACATCTTGAGGATCTTCGCCAGCTCTCTCTTCTCTTTTCTTTGGCCTCCCTAGTAAGAATGAGAATTATTTATAGATTAGAGGAGTACTTCATGAATACAACAGTGAACCACTCCATTCAACTCAAAATGATTCCTTGATCATTTGATGTATTTTAAGTATTTGAATTCTCAAATGAAGTTAGAATTATGAGATCTTGGGGTTTGTTAGATCCAACGCCGATTTGACTATAAATATGTTAAGAATGATTGATAATAAGCGCTGATAGGTTGGTCTTGATTGATCGACTTTACATTAAGATTATGGTTCCTAATAGAATTTTAGCGTCATATCAATTATAATATTCTATCTCATTTTCTTATGAAAATGTGATTCAAGCTCAAAATTGAGTTATATTTTAACTAACAAATTTTTATTTCTGTACTTTTCGCAGGATTTACTTCTTGCAGGAACTGAATCCATTGCTACTACACTTGTGTGGGCTACAACAGAGCTCATTCACTGTCCCGAGATTATGCAAAACGCTCAATTTGAGATTCTAAAAGCCATAAATGGTAAAACAACAATAGAAGAGGAGGACATAAATAAGCTACCGTATTTGAATCAAGTCATCAAAGAAATTCTCAGATTGCACACCACCGGCCCACTCTTGGTGCCAAGATTATATATGCTGTGAGACGGTTGAATTAGCCGGCTATTCAACGCCAGCTGAAAGTCAAATTGTGATTAACACATGGACTATAATGAGAGACCCAAAATTTTGGGAACAACCTGAGACTTTTCAACCAGAGAGATTAAAAAAAAAAAAAAAAAAAAAGAAAGATTTTAGAGTAGTCAACTTTGAGCACATCCCTTTTCGTGGTGGACGAAGGATTTGCCGGTCTGGGGATTTCATTTGTATTGGTAAGTATGGTTTGTTGGCTTGCGCAACAACTCTTCTATTTTGATTGGGAGCTTCCAGGAGGAAAGAATACACAGGAACTATATGTGGATGAAGCTTTTGGCACAACACTGACGAGAAAAAAATGATTTGTACTTAGTCACAACTTACCAGCAATAGTTTATTCGTACTTGTTGTCTCTTATAAGTCAATAAGCATCTCTATGAAGGGGATGTCTAATTTGCATGAAACAATAGCTTCTTGTTTGAAATATATGAAAAGTTAAAAAATTAACACATTTTTATTTATAATTTTATTTTTTAATTAGTGTTAATAAAAATCATATTATGAATCATACATATTAATAATTCTAAATAATATATTACAATGTTGACATTGGCATGAGTGAATGCCATTACTATGAAGCATATAAATACAAACTAGAAATATAAAATAACATAAACAGAAGGATGTCTTATTTAAGTGATGATTCTTATTACCTCTTATAATGATTAAAAAGATTATTTATATCAAAGAATTTAAGAGTTTTATCGGACATATGAGATAATATTATGAGAGATGAAGAGATGCATGTCTTATGCCATCAATTAGATACAGAAGCATGAAAGTACATCTGCTTGTCATCATTTAGATTAACCATATTACATAGAGTTATTGAGAGCATTCGTAATAAAAAATAATAAAAATTCATGATATAATTGCATTACATAGAACGCAGCATACTCGTAGAGCTAATGGAAGGTCGAATAACCCTCGATACAATCCCCTATGTAGGGAAGACGCCGGGAGGCTGCTGAAATTTGGATTGACACAAAGCTTAAATATAGTTAAATAAGAGTATTAATAAGCTTAGATTAAACTTAAATGAAAAAATGATGAATCAAACCTAAAACCTACAAAATTCTAGGTCTTTAAATAAGAATGAGTCTATAAAACTCCATGAAAGCTCCATTGAAAGTTAAAGAACTAGATGCAAAAAAATAAATATTAATCTAAATGATTGAACAAGAGTTGAAATGTCTTATGCCACCGAATTATACATGATATAAGTGATATAAGGCTTAATAATTCAATTGATGCATTATGAAGTGGGCTATATTCAAATTTTTCATCTCAAAATGCACCCAAATAACCAAAATTTTAATAAAATAGATAGTACACACAAATCACGCAACCTAATATTCAGATTTGTGATATCAAGATTCACTAAAATAATTCAATGGAATGAGCTTTGTACACATTAGGAGTCATGATTAAAACTCAAATTCAATGTCTTAAAAGTGTGCAAGTATTCTTAAATACACCATGGGCTATGCGCACTATCAATGCTTAAACTTAGTGCGAGGATGTTTGGTTGCTTATTGGGTCTGAGGGTAATAAACCTAATGATGTTGTTATATCTTTCTACTGAGAAAATCTCTAAAGCTAATTACGTCATTTGCAGATAATTATCTCCTAACTCCACAATGATAGTTGAGTTTATTGAAGATGTCAGCTAGAGGGGTATCTATTATCAAAATAATTATAATATTATATTCAATATTCTCAAATTCAAGATCTTAAAAATATAAATCTATATCTAATCCTCTATTATTAAATTGATAGAGTCGTCAAGATCTAAAATAATAAATTAAATGATTTAAACACCCGCATGAGCCCCGACACTACGCTGAATGCTTAAACTTAGTGTCTGAGGATGTTGCGCGGGTTACTTCCCGATTGGGTCTACAGACTGGGTCCGGGTTAATAAAACCTAATGATGTTGTTATAGCTTTTTCTGCTTGAGAAAATCTAAAAAACTAATTTTGTCATTTGGCATAACTATCTCCAACTCCCGATGATACCGAGTTGATTGAAGATATCAACTAGAGAGGTAACTATTATCAAAATATTTATAATATTATATTCAATATTCTCAAATTCAAAATCTTCAAAATATAAATTTAGGTCTAATCCTCTATTATTAAATTGATAGAGTCGTCAAGATCTAAAATAATAAATTAAATGATTTAAACACCCGCATGAATATCTTGAATGCTTAAATTTAATGTCGAGGATCATGAAGTTGATTCCCTTAGTCTTAGATGCGTCAGTTAGCAAAACATAAAAATCTATTATTTTCAACTTAGTAAATATCTAAGAAGCTAATTTTGTCATGTGGCTAGATCCGATCCTCTCTAAGAGCTAAACAGAGTTGATATGATCTAAAATTCTCAAATATATTTGATTCAATCAATTAACTATCCCGATGATGGCTGTGTTGAATGAAGATTTCAACTGGAGGGGATACATACCATAAAAATGTGCTTGCAACCTTAAATTGAATTAATCAAACTCAAGTATCAATTCAAATATAAAATCAAATAAATCACCAAATTATAAATGCTAAAATGAAATTTAATTTTTAAAGAGCTTAAAGCTAAAAAATCTAATTCACCATCCGCAATTATTTGTCGGAGGTGACAAATTAAGAAAACCCTAACTCACAAAGGAGTCAAAGTCAAATCAAGTACACAACTATATTTACTCTCAAATAATCTCATGCCAACAAAGAGTGTCATCATTTGCTGGTTTTTTAGTAGGCTCCACATGATGCGATTCGAAGTCCTCGACGGTGGTTGTCACTAAATGACACCATTATATTACGGTCACAACTGTAGCCCGTATGCTCCCCAATGGCTCTATCCTTTGAGATGTGAACCATATGGTGCACCTGATTGGGCAAAATGCCCTCTGTCAGCTAAGGTAAACTTAAGCTTATCTCCTTAGACAAACATCACCCCAAGTCTACAAGGATTTCTTGGACGGTGTAACCCATGTGTTGCTGATAAGGATCCTTCTGGTCATTACTCTCCATTCTGGTAGGACCTGACGGGATGAAACCATGGGATCTACAGGGCGATCGTTCCCCAACCATCACTTTAAGTTAAATATAATAAATTTTATAAACCTAAATTCTAAAACACCACATGCTACTATTATATTATCGTTACATTAAGCGATTTAAGCTTTCAAAAGTTCTCTCGATTGAGAGGGTATTAACTCTAGGGGCTTGCGCCTATAGGAAACCTGGAACCAGATCTAAAGTCCTCACCAAAATGAGGATGAAATCTCTGGGTAGTGTTTTATCTACTATTCTATCTGCCTTCTGAAAATTACATCGACACTTTAAACTCGTCTTCTGAGAGGTCTGGTGAATTTTCTGAGCCATTGTTCCTCTTTTATTCAAATTTGATTTCCTCTTTTATTAATTTGATTTCCCTCTTTATTCAAATTTGATTTCCTCTTTTATTCAAATTTGATTTCCCCTATTCAAATTTGATTTCCCTCTTTTAAGTCCGAGAAATGAAAATTTTGAGACCTCCAGTCATCCCGTGCATCGGGGTATTTTGGCCTACACGCCTTGATAAGCATGACAGTTGGTGTTTGCACCTACGACCTTCAATAACTCGTTACATACGATGAGCATAAAGGCCTTCAACCACCAAAAAAAACAAATATATATATATATATATATATATATATATATATATATATATATATATATATATATATATATATATATATATATATATATATATATATATATATATATATATATATACAAATATTCTAAATTTCGACACATTTTAGTAGTATTCCGGCGTCATCCCCACGTAGGGGGCTACATCGGAACTATTTTGACCTACCAGTTACGCCTTGATGAGCATGACGGTTGGTGTTTTGAAGTACTTCGGCCGACCTTCAATCACTCGTTACACCCTGATGAGCATAACGAGGCCTTCAATCACTTGGTACGCTCTGATGAGTGTAACAAGTGATGTCTTGTGACACCACAGCCAGACCAAATTTCATCTCGTCATGCCCTAATGAGCATGACGAGGTCTTCAATCACCTTCATAAAAGTAAATATATATATAAATATTTCAAAATATACCGATTGTGTCAAGCTCTTATAGTTCGATTAGCATGCTCAGAAGATGCATACTTAATGCAACCAAAACCCTATTTGTGACTTGTTGTGTCCTCAATCTCACTTGACAACCACCATGTTCCTTAAATAACATAATATGAAGAAGATGCTCATACTCAAGAATGGTGACTGAGGTTCGACAGCGGAGAGAGAGAGAGAGAGAGGCTTTCTGTATAGATTTCACTTATATATATATATTTTTGGGATTATTTTTAAAATAGGCTTAGTGTTAACCTTAATTAGGCGTTTAGGCACAAAAAAATTTTATTTAGAAAATAGTTTGTGTCGACAAAGATATCGCGGGCTGTCTTGACGGACGATTGAAAGATCGTTGAAGTGTCGCAAACGACGACGGGCGCCAGGGCCCGCCGTCCGCTTGACGACGACCGCTCGAGTAGATAGCCGTCCGCTGCGACGATCGGCGCACGTGGAAGTTATCATCGCGCCGTCCGCTGACGACCGTCGCGTAATTTTTTTTAAAAAATGTGCAAAGATTCCATGGAAATTGATTAGTGGTTTAACTCGATACTCATTCAAAGACATTGAAGCCTCATACTATAAATAAAATAGAACCGCCGCCTAAAATTACGTAAAGTATCTAGGATGTCATATTTAGTCGAACAATGATGTTATAACATACATGAAGGCAAACTAATAAAGTCATTCTATGATGCAAGTTAGAAATAAAATATGAGATTAACACCAAATTTTCGCAAGATACTCTAAAGCTAAGAACCCCACAGCATCGCAGAGATATGAGATTAACACCAAATTTCCTTCCACATGATAAATGAAATACACATACAACAAAAGGTTTACTTGTTTCATATAATACCAATGGCACACATACAACAAAATATGATCTAGCATGACGTAATATAAAGTACATCCGACTATCTCGATGATGCCTACGATGCGGTATCGCATCACTACCGTGTATAATGGGCGTGTGGTCGCGGGTCGGTCGGCCGATGCCCCTCCCGGCTCGCTTTCTGGATGGTTGTTGCGAAAACCATGATACCCATACGGGGTGTCATATGGAATGAGGGAGGCCCATACGTAGGAACCGGTTGCGCCAAGGGTGCATCTGGCCACATAGATCCCCGTACAATACCGTGATGGTTGTAAATGTATACGAGATGGTCCCACCACCGGTGGAGATGATGGACCAATATCCAACGCAAGCATCATCCGACCGCGACCGACGCCGAGGTACCGGAATGCTAGTGTCCCCGCGGCCATCGAAATATACATGTTTCAAGTCTCGACAACCCTCATACTTGATTGATTGCCGATCTGCGGTCATCTCTCCCAAAATAGCGTCTCAATATATCCTCAAGATTCAATATGTGCTCACGCATTGATGACAGCGATATTATGATGTAATTAAAAAAAGGATTATCAAGTTAAGAAATGCCAAGCATGAGTCGATCTCCGTGATCGAGGTAATACGTGTTTGGGTAAGTGCCTTCAGATATACAATACAAGACCGATTATCTCATGTATCGATTAATGGTGCACCCGACCAGGTAGATTTATTGATAGTTCCCTAGTAAAATACATTACTATTCATCTTACGTGTAAAATCTACAACTAATTCAAATCAAAGCATAAAAGTAAAACTAAAATTCCAAAGAACCAAATTAACATCTCCTTGGTAAAATATAAAATTAAAATTACATAATTAATACTTTAATTACCATAATTAAATCATCTTTATTATAAAAATAAAATATATAAAATTTATTTGAGATCCAAATAACTCATAAATGTAATGTATACTTCCACGTGCCAATAGTAATCGCTGGAGCCGAGTAGCCGACGGAGGAAAAGAGAAATAAAATCGCGGTTTATTGTTTGTTCAAATAAGGCGGCGACCTCCTCGCGACGAGCTCCCCTGGCGGTGGTGCTTGTCGAGATCTCGACGAGCGACGGGCGAACGGAGCAAAATGAGCCACGACGGAAGGAAAAAAGGGAAAGTAGATCGGGAGGAGCTCACGGATTTTTTGCCATAATATGAGGCGCCGTCGTCCGGCCAAACGACGATCGATAGCGGAAGTGATCCGTCCGTTTGACGACGACCGAGTAGATACCGTCGTCACGGACGATCGCCACGCGGAAGCTGTCAGCGCCGTTTGACGGACGACTAGGCCTATTTTGCTAAATAAAATTTTTTTGTGCCTAAACGCCTAATTAAGATTAACACTAAGCCTATTTTAAAAATAATCCCTATATTTTTTATGTTTCCTTCACTATTGGAGATTCCTTGAGAACAGAAGCCGGCTTTAACCTAGGAGATTCATCTGCTGCTTCCTGTTTCGAAGTTCCATTAAACGGTTGCAAAACTGGAGAATGTGGTGGGGTGTTGCTCTGTAGACATATCTCGCTGTTGGCAATGGCGGGCTTGACAAGAGGAGTAACAACTGCAGACTTTTAGCGGAATCTAGGTCTTCAATATAGGATATGTGAAATTGGCTCAAAATTAGGCATTTCAGCGGCCATTGGTGCCTTTCCTTGCCTCCTTTGTGATCTAACCGGAAGTGGAGTTTGCAGAAGCGGCCATTGGTGCCTTTCCTTGCCTCCTTTGTGATCTAACCGGAAGTGGAGTTTGCAGAAGCCTAGCCAATCTCTTCCGCCGAGTACTCCAAAAATTCTTGACGTCGTTATCTGTTCTACCAGGAAAGTAAGTTGGCGCCCATTTGTTTCCAAACCTCGGCTGCAGATCAATCACTATGCACTCTTCTTCCGCAGAGAATTTGCTTCCAGTTTTCAAGCCTGGTTGAGTTTGTTAACCCAGCGGAGATGGCATGATTAGCCGGTTCGTGGGAGAAGACCTCTGGATCGAATGGAGCTCCATGCACGAGGGCCGTGCGTTTTGACGTAGTCCATGAGGACCTCGTCTTCCTTCATCATCCATGGTCCTTTCCTTATGGCCGCCGCGGCCTCAGGAAATTCTTTACGGCCGCTGCCGCCGCCGCCGCCGCTGTGCATTCGCGCAGTGCTCTGTTTCTCTTTCTCGAGCCGGCGGAGAGAGCGGTTGAGGTCCGTCTCGCTATGATGCAGGAGAGGAGCGCGCGGGGCTGTTGTTGTCGTCGATGAAAGGTGGCTCTCTTCCACACACACAGAGAGAGAGAGAGAGAGAGAGGATGGGGAGGGAGTTACGCGACTTTTTATTTTCTTTCTTGTTTTTTTGCATGCGGTTTGCCCCTTACGTTTGGAGAAAATATGACTCCAATTCATGGCCGATGCGTGTCCACTATTTATTTCCCCATTTTAGCTAAGAGAAGAAAATAACGGATGCTATTTACATTCACCTACTTCCCGCCCACCCAAATGTTCAAAAGCGGAGAAGAAGAACGATGATATCTGCGTTGACATTCCTCGCCACGTAATAGTTTAGTGCTTTCTTCGACGGCTGATTTTTCTTAGCTTGCTTCTCTCGGCGACGTCCGCCCTCGCCGCTGATATAGCAAATTTAAAATTGAGGTATCAGGACTGAGGTATTTACATGTATTCCCTTGAATGAATTTAGGTTTACTTCTCTTCCACCTGCAATGAAAGATTGATTATTTTTTATATGTTATTTTGTATTCAGATTTTCTGTCTCTCGAGGTACATAGCATTTATTTTTTCGAAGTTTCTTTAACCTGCTTTGAGATTATGTTCATTACATTCATGTAAGCAATTTGAGGTTGTTTGGTTTCGGGGTTTTTTTTATGGCAAGATCCTATACCTCTTGAGGGTGCATCATTTAGGGCCTACTTTTTTTCGCTTTATCTTGCCTTTTTCTTGAGATTATATTTGTGGCATTCCAATGCAATTTGATGGATGCTTGGATGATTGTGTATTTTTTCCAGACGCTATACCCTTTTGAGCATTTATGTCATTTTCTGATTATTTTGTTTGTTTATTGAGATAATGTTCATTACATTACAATGGAAGCAATTTGAAAGTCGCTTGAATGGTTTCGAGGTTATTTTACATTCACTCTGTAATTCTTTAGAGGGTACATAAAGATGGGACTTTTTTCTTTATTTTGCTTCTTTTGATTATATTTGTATTCCAATGGAAGCATTTGGAGGTCGCTTTGGATGGTTTCGTGGTATTCCATCTCTATATCTCTTTGAGGGTACGATCATTTAGGACTTCTTTATTTTGCCTACTTTGATTATATTTAGGCATTCCAATGGAAGCATTTGGAGGTTGTTTGGATAGTTTCGTGGGTATTTTGTATCAGACTCCATTCCTCTTTGAGAGTACATATCATTTTGGGACTTCTTGTTTATTTTGCCTACTTTTGGTTATGTTTAGACATTCCAATGGAAGCAACTGCCAATGATTGGGGGTATTTTGCATCACTCCTTACTAGAGGTACATTTTTTTTGTCTTTCTTTTGCCGCTTTATTTTGCCTACTTCTTGATTATGTTTATGACATTCCAATGGAAGCATTTTGAGGTCGTTTGGATGATTGTGGTATTTTACATCAGATTTCTCTGCATCTTTGGAGGGAGATCATTTTGGGACTTCTTTTGCCATTATTTTGCCTACTTCTTTTGGTTATTTAGTAAGATTCCAATGGAAGCAACTGTCGCTTGGATGGTATTTTAGATATGTAATTCTCAGACTCTGAGGGTACGATCATTTTGGACTCTTTCCTTTATTTTGCCTACTTCTTGATTATGTTTAGGGCATTCCAATGGAAGCATTTGAGGTCGCTTTGGATGGTAGTATTTTACATCTGTACTTCACTTTGGAGGGTGATCAGATCACTTTATTTTGCCTTTATATTTGCTGTACAATCCAATGGAAGCAATTTGAGTCGCTTGGATGATTTTGGTGGGTATTTTATCATACTCTCACTCTTTTGAGGGTACATCATTTTGTCCTTCTTTTGCAGCTTTATTTTGCCTACTTTTATGGTATTCCAATGGAAGTATTTGGAGACTTATTTTGGTTGGATATTTCATTCAGATTCTGCACCTCTCCGAGGGTACATCATTTATGACTTTTTTCCCGTTTATTTTGCCTGATTCTAGAGATAATGTTCATTACATTATAATGAAAGCAATTTAAAATCTATTTAGATGGTTTATGATGTGTAATTTGTATATGTACTCTCTATACCTCTCCTGAGGGTACAGATCATTTATGACCTTTTTTTTCCAATTTATTTTGCCTGATTCTAGAGATAATATTCATTACATTACAATGAAGAAAATTTTGATGGTTTTGAGTATTTTATATCTGCATTCTCCTGAGGGTACGATCATTTTGGACTTCTTTTGCTTTATCTTGCCTACTTCTTTTGATTACATTCCAAAGCAATAGAGTCGCGATGGTTTGGGGTATTTTGTATCAGATTTATATCTCTTGAGGGTAGATCATTTTGTCCTTCTTTTGCTAGTTTATTTGCCTAATTTTTGATTATGTTTATTCCAATGGAAGCATTTGTTGGATGGGGTATTTTACATCAGATTCTCCTGCATCTGAGGAGCATCATTTAGGGACTTCTTTCCGCTTTACTTCTTTGGTTATGTTTAGGCATTCCAATGGAAGCATTTGGAGATGTGGTTGTAGATTTTACATCAGATTCTCCTCCTGAGGGTACATCATTCTTTTAGCGCTTTATTTTGCCCGACTAGAGATAATATTCATTACATTATAATGAAAGCAATTTGAAAGTCGCTTGATGATTTTTGCAGATTCTCTACTCCCTCATGAGGGTACAAATCATTTATGTCTTTTTTTTCCATTTATTTTGCCTCGATTTGAGATAATATTCATTACATTATAATGGATGCATTTGAGGTCGCTTGGATGGTTTTATTCAGACATTCTCCTCTGAGTACGATCACATCCTCTTTCTAGTTTATTTTGCCTAGGAGATAATGTTCATTACATTGAATGGAAGTATTTGGAGGTCGTGGATGGTTTCTAATGTATTTATGCATTTTTCTGCATCTTGATACATAATTTTATTCTTCTTATTTTATTTTTCTTCTTTGGTTTTGTTTGGTATTCCAATGGAAGCATTTGGAGTCGCTTGGATGGTTTTGGGGATATATATCTATACTCATTACCCATCGAATTTTTTTTTGAAGTTTACTCAAAAAAGGATAACTTCGAGATGCAGGCCTACCACTATAAGAACTGTGGTAATATTAAAGACGCTTTTACCGATGAAGCCGACATTTTAAAGAGGCTTCATCTCCATCAATTCATTAGACTCACCTAATTAAGCAAGACTGCCATTACATCGATCCTGCCTTTGTTGGGACATAAAAGCAAGCTTTCTTGTTGTGGCATTCCTTTCACCCCATGAAGTTGCGGATGATAGGGATGCCAGAGGGGAGAAGGTCCAGAATCCGTCGCAGCTCATTCAAACTGACTACAAGAATCAACTTGAGAATTCGTTGTTTGAGACAGCTTTGTGCAGTTGTACATACATTTTCTGCTATCAAATCTATTTTTTATATATCACAATTACAAGGTGGCATCGAATTGATTGCCTACGATGAGATAGATTTGTGAATACAACCGCGAGGCCATTTGGGACTTTTTCCCAATTTGATGTTATTACATCAAAGATCTGCACCAGGGTAGCTACATGAGTGGTTTTGTCACTCTTCCGATGGTATGTTCTATATCTCCGTGATGTGTAATTTAATGCTTGAAGTTTACTTTTAAAATATTTATTAGATATGGTCGAGCACATAAGCATCATAAGCTCGCCATTTCCATCTCAGAAAGCCAATGATGTCGCTGGGCAAAAATAAGTTTCCAAATAATGCTTTCACCGGTTTGGGAGGAAAGTGACATATAATAATATCACTTAGTTCATATAAGAATGTCTTTATTTATGTTGTATGTCTTCACATTTTCTTATCGATTTATCATCTCCTTTCATTCGAGACATATTAGAAGAGGAGAACTGCTCCTTCGGCCAAGGTCCCCGCCAAAGATCTACACATGTCGAGCCCGATAGCAACCCCCATTTTAAGTCCAATTAGTGCAGCAATCGAAGTCTCCATATGTCTCTCCTCGATATTCTCCCCATCAGTGTATCTAGCCTCTCTACTACCCCAATGACTTTATGGTGGAGAGGATACTGTGTTCAAGGACTTGAAAGATACAATATCATCTTTTCATGCAACAAAGATGACGAGGATGGATGGGCTTGATCTGGTCGCTATCGAGAAGTTCTTGCCATGGTCCTACCACCCCAAGTGTGGGAGGTTCCTGGGGGGTCACCACAGTGGGAAACTTTGAGGAGGCTACCACAGAGCTGGGAGGGTACCCCAGAGGCTACCACTTGGAAAGCCCCGAGGAGGGTACCAGAGGAAGCTCTTGTGGAGGCTACCACGTGAGCTTCCACCATGGAGTTGGATACTGGGAAGCCCATGTGGAATTGACAGAGAAGTTCTGTGGAGGCCTCCACCACACATGACGATGCTCCAAACCAGAATCAGAAGATTGAAAAAAGCTCGCAGATAAGAAAGAGGAAAGCTATTAGTCTCCCTTCACACACACTACAGAAGCAAGAATAAGTGATGCTGGCCTCCACTCAAGATGAGAAATGAGGTATTAAGTTACTTTCTTTAAATTTGAGATAATAGAAATAGATTTCACTAAATATTTTATAGTTCAGAGATGAGCCAACGACACCACGCATCTATCATGGTGGAGGAGCATCAATCGGAGGTATGAAAAACACTCATTAGATCGATCCTTAATTCATAGTGAATCTAGATCTTCATCACTAACTTTCACCATCAATTTCCTGCACATCGAGGCACTTCATGTTTGAGTTCCCATCCGTGAGCTATTTTGCCTAAGCCGATGCTCGATCTTATTGACATGTCATGCTCATTCGAGGACAAGTCAATCTTCAATCAACCTTCATACATAAAATAATCTATTCGCTTTAATTAAGCTCACTTTAAAATATTTATCACTTGCGTGGGTGATGAAAAGATTCGCTGGAATATCATTATTGCACGAGGGTGATCGATGAGTTGCTCACGCATCAATATCTCTCGATGCACATCGATGCCTTCGTTTTTTGCCGTCGAGAAGTATTCGCTCCTGGGTCAGATGTCCCCTATTTGTACATTTCATGCTTATGTACCCTACAGTGAATGTTGGGTATTAATTCAATTCTTGTTTAGATAAAAGCTATAATCTATAATCGTTCTCTTCTTTTCCTGCAGAGTTATGCCGTACCTACCAAGACGAAAGCAAAATATTTATCCAACATGTCATCACCGACAGTGTCGAGGGTCGAAGTTAATCTTATCGCCATATAGATAATCAAGACCGACACTCCTGGTTGATATGAAGTCGTGGCCGGTATTTTTATGACTCATTACCCAAACCAACCCATAAGAGCATTCTTCCCGAGATTGTAAGAACAAGCTTTCAAATTTGGTTCCTCTTAACTATTTTTTTTTCCGGCCAACTTGTTGAGATTATGTTTTGCATATTCGTGATCAAATTACTTGTTGAAGATGTCGCTTTTCGAAGCATCCTAAAATGGCCAATTTAAATGGTGAGTGGGATACCAAAAAGAAAATAGTGTCAATCATGGAATGTTTGTTCTAAATACATGGAGGCAAAGAATCAAACCTCCAAAGGGTAGACCAGGATTGGCCAAAGAAGATGAATATATTTAGTGCTGAGTTCGCTTATGCTATATTTTATTTTGGGACTTAAAAATCAAAATTGAGAACAATAGTATTTAGTTTGATATAGAATTTTGTATAATGCATCGGTTTGGTGGCTTCGAAGACTTAGTGTTTTTGTTGAAGTGAATGGATCGCTTATGGATCCGATGAGATTTTACTCGCTTTTGTAACTTCTTTTCTCTCAATTCATATAGTTTGATTTCAGATATTTTACTGGGATGATATTTTACTCAAAGAATCATATTTTTATCTTATGGTTTTGGTTATGAAAGTGAATGCATAAAATAATGCTAATGCATAAAATAAATGTTATCCAACAGAAGGCATAAAATTAATGCATGAAATTAAATTAGGGATTACTAGGATTATCTTTTTTTTAAAAGTTTCATTGTAAAGTTATGGGTGTAAGTAAATTTTGATAAAATCATGATATTTTAACAGCTTTTAATTTTAACTCATATGTATTAAAATACAATTATGATTGTCATATTTTTTTTTATTTGAAAATAAAGCGCTTAAAAAAATTAACTCATATGTATTCTTAG
This sequence comes from Cymbidium sinense, assembly GCA_021442155.1. Lineage (NCBI taxonomy): Eukaryota > Viridiplantae > Streptophyta > Magnoliopsida > Asparagales > Orchidaceae > Cymbidium > Cymbidium sinense. Next base: position 65,290,132 of record CM038225.1, read on the forward strand.
TATGCTCATGCTCTGAAATGAAATTGAATATTTACTTGAACTTATCGACACTTGTCTATTTATTTAGATGAAACAAAAATAAAATAAGTTAATCTATTATAAAAATAGTATTCTTTTCGTCGCATTGCAATATGACAAATTTAATTATGTTATAAGTAATAAAACTTCCCAAAGCTTAACTTTAACATTTAATTATATAATAATTATTTTCAATATCAATATTGTAAATATAATATTAAGAGGTTTTTTAAATTTGTCACCACATTATGAGATTAAATTTGCCAACTAAATTTTCTACTAGATAGTCATAAATGATTTGTACCTCCAAAGATGCACAGAGAGTAATAATAAAATACAAAATATCTAAGGTACCATCAAATTTCTTTTATAAATGTAATGAACATCATCTAAAGAATAGCAAAAAATAAACTGCAAAAAAACTCCAAATATGTACCTCCAAAGAGGTATAGAGTACATAAAAAAAAAATATAAATCATCCAATTACAAATTACTTCCATTGTAATGTAATGAACATTATCTCTAGAATCGCAAAATAAATTAAAAAAGATAAATGATGTACCTCGAGAGGTACAGAGAAAATACAAAATACCCACAAACCATCCAAATAGCTCCATTGCTTTAATTGTAATGAATGAACATTATCTCAAGAAATAAAAAATAAAATAGAAAAAGAAGTAAATGCCAGTACCCTCCAAAGAGGTAGAGAGTATGCAAAAAAAAATTAAATCATTTAAGAAATTTTCAAATTGATTCCATTGTAAATGTAATGAACATTATCTCTAGAATAAAATAAACCGGAAAAATGACATAAATGATCACTCCAAAGAGCATGAGAGAGTACAAAAATACTCCCCAAACCATCCAAGCTCTCATTGCTCTAATTGTAATGTAATGAACATAATCTCAAGAAACAAAGCAAATAAAATAGAAAAAAGAAGTCTAAATGCTCAGATCTCCAAAGAGGTACAGAGTACGATGAAAAAATTTCACATAAATCATCCACCATCAAATTACTTCCATTGTAATGTAATGAACATTATCTCAAGAAACAAGCAAATAAATCAAAGAAATGATATAAATGATCAGAATTCTCCAAAGAGGTATGAGAGTACGATGCAAAATACAAACCATCCAAATAGCCCATATTACTTACATTGTAATGTAATGAATATTATCTTAATAAATAAGTAAAATAATCTGGAAAAAATGACATAAATGCTCTGTACCCTCCAAAGAGGTACAAAGAGTACATGTGGAAAAAATACTAAATCATCCAAACCATCAAATTGCTTCCATTGGAATGCCCTAAATATAGTCATAATAATTAGGCAAAATAAAATGAAAAGTCGTCCATAAATGATATCCTCCAAAGAGGTAGAGAGTACGATGCAAAATATGAAATTATCCAACCATCAAATTTGCTTCCATGGAATTCCCTAAACATAATCTCAAGAAACAAAAATAAATTGGAAAAAAGTTATAAATGATCGACTCCAAAGAGGTACAGAGAGTACAAATGCAAAATACCTCCCCAAACCATCCAAGCAGCTCCCAGATTGCTTTAATTGTAATGTAATGAACAAAATCTCAAGAAACAGGCTAAATAAAATGAAAAAAGAAGTCCCTAAATGCTCTGTACCCTCCAAAGAGGTACAGAGAGTACAGATGAAAAAAAGTTCATATAAATCATCCAAGCAACCATCAAATTACTTCTATTATAATGTAATGAACATTATCTCAGTAAATAGGCTAAATAAATTGAAGAAATGACATAAATGATCTGTATCCTCCAAAGAGGTGCGGAGAGTACAGATGCAAAATACCCCCCCAAACCATCCAAACAGCTCCCATATTGCTTCCATTATAATGTAATGAACATTATCTCAATAAACAAGTAAAATAATCTGGAAAAAATGACATAAATGCTCAGTACCCTCCAAAGAGGTACAAAGAGTACGTGTGAAAACAAATACTAAATCATCCAAACCATCAAATTGCTTCCATTGGAATGCTAAATATATCACAATAAAATAAAATGAAAAGTTATCCATAAATGATATGTACCTCCAAAGAGGTACAGAGTACAGATACAAAATACCAAATCATCCAACCATCATCAAATTGCTTCCATTAGAATTGTAAACATAATCTCAAGAAACAGGCAAAATAAATTGGAAAAAGGCCATAAATGATATGTAACCTCTAAAGAGTGAGAGTATGATGCAAAATACCCCCAAATTATCCAAACAGCCCAAATGCTTCCATTGGAATGCCCTAACATAAGAAGTAGGCAAAATAAATCGGCAAAGAAGAATAAAATGATTCACCTCCAAAGAGGTACAGAGAATACAGATGCAATAAAATACCCAAAAAATATCCAAGCAGCCATCAAATTGCATCCATTGGAGTGCCCTAAACATAATCTCAAGAAAAAGCCAAATAAATTGAAAAAAGACAAATGACCAACTCTCAAAGAGATACATAGAGTAGGAGATGGAAAAATACCAAATCATCCAAAAATCCAAATTGCTCGAACGGAATGTAATGAATATATTTCTAGCTAAATAAAAAAAAATAAATGATCTATACTCGTGAGAGATATGCAAAACATATTTATTATACATATTTATTGCTATAAATAATGATTACAAGGTCCTAGGGATTAACTCAATAACTATCAAAAGAGCTAAACAAACCAAAGGAGAAAATCCTCTAGCTAAATACTAAACATCTTGTGTGTTAAGTTAAAGAAAGTCATCTTGGGACTCTAAAGCATTACAAAAAAGATTGCATACAAAGAACATAAACTAAATGATGTCATGCATTAAAATACAATAATATCCATCATCGCCTTGTACCCTTCACCGACCGATTGCGGGATTGAGTTAAATTCTCGCATGTAGAACATCATATTAGTTGATGATTTCTTACATCGATGTGATATTCTCGTATGCACCTCAAAAATACTCGCATAAGAGAAAGGTGATGCAACTTGTGACCAAAACACGCTATCGATCACTTTGGTTTCTACAACAAAAAGTAGAATGGTTTGAAGATTAACAATAATATTTAAAATACTAAAACTAATACACAAATAGAAAATTACTCTTGCTTTCTTGGATCTCTCAATATCCCTTAAGCCTCGAGTTGGAAACACCCTTGACGTTTAACCGGATCCTTTAAGATGTATTTTCCTTGTCTGTGATTGACTTCTTCTTCTTAACCGCTTATCACCGGAGGAGAATTCCATTATTATAGAGTCATCATCATATATAGTTTTTTTAGGGATCCAAGCATATAGTCCTCTTATTGCCTCGTGCTCGACGCTTATTTGATATGCATATCGACTTACGGTTTCAAAATAATGCCGAAGCATTTCCATCCAGCTTTCCACATCTCTTAATTTTTTGTATGCACTATTAATATAAATATCCTCTTGCGGTAGACCATCGCATGAGAAGATACTTGTCCGGAATGCACAACATCTTCCGACTAAGAACTCGATACACAGTAATCCCATCATTTTAAATTTTTTGCAAGTACAAGTTACATCTAGGTAGTCCTATCAAATGCATACCCATGTTTTGGATGCATTTTATTCTCTAAGTTTCTCACCAAATACTTCATGGTGTCATTCGACTTAGATCGATAGCCTCCAACTCCATGCAAAATTCTCTTCAAACATAGTAAACCTTTCTTGTATAAAACATAGCCTTATTTTAATTGACTGTCTTAACAACAGAACAATCGATGACGCTACACTTGAAGTCTTCATGTTCATTCCGATGCCATGTCTCCATAACCTTTTCCAACCCCAAGAAACAATCAGAGTAACTAGTTGGTTTAGATATTCCATGACATACATTGTTCATGGACTCACTACGTGCATTGACAAGATGCCCATGCAATGAGTCCTCAATTAAAGGGACCACTTGGATCTAATCTTATAAAGCTCGACAAGCATGATCATGCAAATTGCCTTCTTCTAGCATGGCGCACAAGCTTCTTAAACTCTTCCTCAGTCACACTTACTCATGCATTTATAAAATAGCCATTGTACTATCTTATTACTATTAAAGCAATGAACCGGAAGGAGCTTTCTTTGAAATATATTGGCACAACCTATGATGAGTATGCGTAATATAATTTTGATAGCTCGCCACTTGATCGATGAATATTGTTATAGGATGTCCATACTCATCAATGTTTGGAAATGAATAGAATGACTCAATTCTCTTCCGATAAAAAGGCTCCAAATAATACATTTTGCTGATGATTCACTCCAACAAGAGGGGCACAAACAAGATTATATTTATCGATAGCTTGTATCAAAAATTATTACATCCCCAAAATAATCATATTCTATCTATCCTAGACGCCATTGCTCCAAAAAAACTTACTAAGCAATCCGACTCATCAACTTGTACATCCCATGCAAACATCCCATCGCTTGCCTTTCCTTAAACAATCAGATTAATGCATTACACCATACATAATCAAAATTGAAAGCATTTCTTTTGTGAACCCGATATTTTCTGCCAACTTCCTCGCTAGATAGATAATGCATCTTTCTAATACCACTCTCATTGTCTTCAACGGATGCCTTCTCATCGCTAATGCATCTGTGGTGATTTGAGAAGATGTAGTCGCAGTTTCGCCAAAGAATGATTATGACTTTTGTATATTTTTTAATCATCCCCTCCAAATCAACAGAATCTAATCATGGTCGGACAACCGCTTCAGATCAACTTTCGAATTTTGTTAAGCCATTTAGACTGCACTTCTTCCCACCGCCTTTTGCACATAGAAAATCTTTTGATTTTAATTTCTTTGAGTTTGGCCAATAACTAGTATGGTCCTTCCAAACACTGCTAATTTGATGCATAGTCACAAGATACATGCCTGCTTTCATTCTAAACAGTGGTGCCAAGGAGTTTTCCCAAATTTGGGTCATTAGATATCACGACTTCGTCATCGCACAGCTCATTGACCGCATTTACTTGGCCAAATAAATACAAAAAAATATGTTAAAAATACGATGCAAAAAACCACCCAAAACCACCCAAACCATCAAGCTCATTGCTTCCATTGAATGCCAAACATAATCAAAAGAAGTAAAAAAATAAGGCAAAAGAAGTCAAATGATGTACCCTCAAAGAGGCAAAGAGTACATGTAAAATATCCCCCCATCCAAGTCATTGCTTCCATTAGAATGCCCTAAACATAACAAAAGAGACAAAATAAATGAAAAAATGATGACCCTCCAAAGAGATACAGAGTATACATATCCAAAACCATCCAAACACCTCCAAATGCTTCCATTGGAATGCCCTAAACATAACCAAAAGAGTAAAATAAACCGGCAAAAGAAGTCAAATGATCTCACCCTCCAAAGAGGTACAGAGAGTACAGATGCAAAATACCCACCAGAAACCATCCAAACAGCCTCCAAATGCTTCCATTGGAATGCCCTAAACATAACCAAAAGAAGTAGGCAAAATAAACTGGCAAAAGAAGGACAAAAATGATATGTACCCTCCAAAGAGGTATAGAGAGTACAGATGCAAAATACCCACCAGAAATCATCCAAACAGCCTCCAAATGCTTCCATTGGAATGCCCTAAACATAACCAAAAGAAGTAGGCAAAATAAACTGAAAAAAAAGTCCCAAAATGATCTGTACCCTCCAAAGAGGTTCAGAGAGTACAGATGTAAAATACCCACCAGAAACCATCCAAACAGCCTCCAAATGCTTCCATTGAAATGCCCTAAACATAACCAAAAGAAGTAGGCAAAATAAACTGGCAAAAGAAGGACAAAAATGATATGTACCCTTCAAAGAGGTACAGAGAATACAAATGTAAAATACCCACCAAAAATCATCCAAACAGCCTCCAAATGCTTCCATTGGAATGCCCTAAACATAATCAAAAGAAGTAGGCAAAATAAACTGGCAAAAGAAGGACAAATATGATCTGACCTCCAAAGAGGTAGAGAGTAAAACCACCACAAGAACTATCTAAATTCCAAATGATTTCATTGGAATGCCCTAAACATAACCAAAAAAGTAGGCAAAATAAATTGGCAAAAGAAGGAAAAATGATTTGTTCTAAAGAGGTATAGAGATACAAAATACCCACTAAACTATCCAAAAAACTCCAAATGCTTCCATTGGAATGTCCTAAACATAACCAAAGAAGAAAATAAAAAAAAAGAACTTAAAATGATGTACTCCAAAGAGGTACAGAGTATATATGCAAAATACCCACTAGAAATCATCCAAATAACCTCCAAATGCTTCATTGGAATGCCTAAACATAATAAAAAAAAAGTAGGCAAAATAAAGCAAAGAAGTCCCAAAATGATTTGTATCCTCCAAAAAGGTAGAGAGTACAGATGCAAAATACTCAAAACCATCCAAATAAACCTCCAAATGCTTCCATTGGAATGCCCTAAATATAACCAAAAGAAGCAAAATAAACTGGCAAAAGAAGTCCCAAATGATCACCCTCCAAAGAAGAGTACATATGCAAAATACCACCGAAACTATCCAAACAAAAATTTCCATTGGAATGCCCTAAATATAATCAAAAGAGACAAAATAAACCGGCAAAAGAAGTCCTAAATGATCGTACCTCCAAAGAGGTGAGAGTAAATGCAAAAAATACCCCCAATTATCCAAAATGCTTTCATTGGAATGCCTTAAACATAACCAAAAGAAGTAAAATAAAGCGAAGATCAGTCTCCAAAGAGGCAGAGAGAAGATGTAAAAAACTACCAAAACCATTCAAGCCTCAATGCTTCCATTGGAATGCCCTAAACATAATCAAAAGAAACAGGCAAAATAAACTGAAAAAAGAAGTCCCTAAATGCTCTGTACCCTCCAAAGAGGTACAGAGAGTACATATGTAAAATAACACTAAAAACCCTAAATTCAATAAAAAAGCATCCAAATTGCTTCTAATGAAATGTAATGAACATATTTTCTTCAGACAGACCAGGAATATCACTAACAAACCATAGAAAAAATGCATGATAAATATTAGATGAATTTCTAATTGATCCTCGCCTAAATTGGCTATTTCTCAACGCTCTCCATCTTCATTGTTCTTTTGTAAAAGAAAATGAGATTTTCTATTTCTCTGAGCTCATTTGCACGAAAAACTAACCCTAAACCTTAAATCTGTATATTTCTTTTAAATTTCTCCCGATTCCAATGATGCTTAATGAGCGGTCGCGGGGAAGTGTAAACGATCATACGGCCATCCCTTTACGCCCCGTCGCATCGCGGATTGAGTCCGCATGTAAAGTTACACTCGACGTAATATTTTCTCTTACGTTTGAGGGAGAGAAAGATTGCATGGGAACGGTTGGAGAATCGAAGCGGGAGTAGTTGAGGAAAAAATTGAACAAACAGAAGCAGTTTTGAAAACAAATAGGGAATTAATAGACACATTTTTTAATTAATTTTTCAAATATGCATTAATTAAAAAATGAATTTTATACTGACATCATTATATGGTCAATGTATATATTGATTGGGTTATTTCATATTACGAACACAATAGCGTCTTATCGATGTCGTTTTGAGTCGCCAAATTGAGTCAATTTCAAGTCAAATGCGTGTCACCACTTTCGACTGCTCTATTTTCGTGTAGACTCATCTGAATTGAGTGCTAATAGTCTTATATGATAGATTTCAACATTTCGAAGCCAATGACTTGATCAATTTCACGAACGGAAGTCATTTGATCCTCGCACCTCGACCTCGATATGTATACGTTCGACTATGTTTGATCATTAATCGTGCAATATTTATATCCTGACCAATTTTGATATTTTGAACGTGATGGAGAAGTCCTTTTGTTGATCGGAGGTCATTTGAGTTGATTTTGATGACGTCTTATGCATTTCAGCCTCGATTTACGCGTTGTCACTTCAAATCACTCAACATTTGCACAAACTTGTCCGAATTGAGCGCGGGCAGTCTCATTTGATAGATTTTGATATTTTGAAGCTAACAGATGATCAATTTTATGAACTGAGGTCGTTCGGATATCGTCACAGCTTCTTGACTCTAATATGCATGTCGACACATTGTTAGCTCGAGCGCTTAATCGATTGATCGTTAGATTTTGCAATATTTATATTCTGATCAATTTCGACATTCTAAACACAATGGCGAAGTCCGTTCATCGATCGGAGGTCATTTCGACCATTTTCACGTCTGATGCGTTTGAGCCTCGATTGCGTCTTTCTAAAGTTCAAATTAGGCTTGTCTTGATTTATGACACATATGTGGAGGTCAATATTTACACATTCTTGTAAATCCTAATTGCAGCTACCTATCACCTCATAATTTCTTGTAAGTTTGTCTCTTATGTAGCAAGGATAAGGAGTGTGAGAGGAATACACACCATATGTTATGCCCTTGGAGCTCTAAGATCACACACAAATTCTTTCATAATTGAACTCTCTAACAAATTATTGGAAGATTTTCAAACATGCCATACAATGCTTATACATTTACATATATAGTACTTAAAGTTAGATATTTACTTATATAACACTTTTCTATGCTTAAAAAAGTATATTTTATGTTTTAAAGTGATAAAGATATAATTTTGATGTCATATTGAAGTTTAGGTCCAAGATATGTCAATTCATAAGAATTATGTGTAATTTATGTAAATCCAACATTATTATTTATTGTTCTAGGGATTCATATCCAAGAGTCATTATAATCATTCTCAATAATAACAAATTTAAAAGAAATAAACTATTATGCACATCTATATCACTAGCATAAAGTGATATTCATCTATATTTTTAGAGTATAAATACCCCCACTTAAATTATTGTATGATAAAATATCCACTAAGTTATGCTTAATGTGAATGCTAAAATCATACAATGAAAATGATGGCTATTAATACTCTGAATTCTATTTGCATTCTTGATGAAGTATCAAATGAAGCTCTCATGAATCTATAAATAAAACCATATGACTCCTCCCATTAATAAATGAAGATTTGAATTCTTTTCATTTAATATCCCATGATTTAATATATAAATTTCAAATATTAAATTTTTCCTTCACACATCCTATTATTTTTTCCACTTTGGATCTCCATGTTGGCAAACTACAATAGCAATATAATATCATATAAATTTGAAAGTATAGTTATGATGATTGGCATTCACAATTAGATCAATACAACTAAGAGTGCTACAAATATTAAAGATTCTCTAAATGCCACCAATATATCAATATCATGCTTTGGAAGGGACATTATAATACACATATTTGGCTATTAATATTTTTTATAAGATGTGTTCTCTTTAATATTTATATTAATGACGATCGATCAATCATGTAATGTACATTGAAAATAATTTTTTTGTTTAAAAATGCCATACCTATTTCAAGATTACTAAATTAATATATATTTATTGTTGTTAAGTTAATTGTAAGGCCATTAGACATATTCCGCATGACATTCTTGCACTGATTAACTAGTATGCATGAAAATATTATTTTTTAATTCTGTATTAATAAATTCAACATTAGTAAAACATTTTAAGTATATTACCTAAAAATCATTATTCACAGAATAACTCTCTAAATTATTATCATTAATTATTCTATGAGCATCTTCTTCACTACCTAAATCTCAACTTTAAGCACTATTTCTTATCTCAAACCTTTCATTAGTGCTATTACTAACTCATGCATGAAGTGGAGGTTAAGGTTTGAACAATTGTGTGCCATCAAGACAAGCTACTAATCTATATTACTGTTCATATATATTGTGGTACATGTTAATAATATCAATATGTTTTTAAATATGTATTAATAACATGAACAATATCATTGAATGTGTTGTAATATAAATAAGTAAAACTTAAACGAGTAAATTTATAACTAATGTTTGATTGGCCTTAAAATACAAGCATCAATCATTTCTTCTTACTCATCATAATAATTAAATATATCATGAGTTAACAAAAACTTTTTTAAACATAAATATGACTACAACATTATAACTACAATGATATAAATTTTAAGAAAGCATAGCTATTATCAGAACTATTTTTATTTTACTACTATCATTATGCTCATAAGGCTAGTTTAGCCAACTAATAAATAAAATATTAAAAAAGAATGAAAAATTGTAATTAAAATGAATTAAAGAAAAAAAATACTAATCACATTATTTCTTCCTTGTGATGACAAAGAGTTGAGATATTTCTCTTCAATAACATTAAACACTTGAGTTCATCGTTATAAGAAGATTAAATTATAAGGAGATTTGAGAGGTGATGAAGAGTATGAAGGAAGAGAACTTAAACAAGGGGTATTAATTGACGAGTTGGCCGATTTAAAAACATAGAAGAAAAATATGAAATCTACCTATTAAAAGACGAATTCGTGGAATTGCCTCTTTTTAGATTTTTTTTTTTATAGGATTCGAGATCATTCTAACAAAATGATGGAATGTTATGCTCCAATTACATATGCCTAATTACTATTCTTATTAAAAAAATTGTTTATATTTACATATGGGATAAGGAGATATTATTACGTAAGATATCTGGACTATTTGGATTATTATATATTGGCTGTGTATTATTGTGTATATGAGAGAAGTACATAGTTTGTGCATTACTTGGGGTGCACTGAGTTAAGTTGACTCGAGCTCGACTCAATTATAGACTCGCAAGCTAAGCTTATCGAGCCTCAAGCTTGAGCTCGAGCTCACATTATATCTCGATTGATTATTGAGCTTGAGTTCGAGGTATTAAAGACGAGGCTCGTGGGCTCGTCGATCTGCTCAAATCCGCAGTTTGCATTATTAGTGAACCGACAATCAAACGAGCTTCTGTCGTGGCCTGCGTGAGTTAAAAGTCCCACAATCCCACTTCACCCTAACCTTAACACAAACACTACACCGCTCTGAGACAATTTATAAATGATTGAAATTTATGTAATGGGATAAAATTTTTATTTAAATATTTACCCAACCTAAAATATTAATTTTATTCAATTAGATAGTGAAGTTTATAATTTTGTCCATCCTCAAAATAATTCTAACTTAAGAATAATTTTGAGATGAACACATCTTAAAATGAATTTAATTTTAACTTATTATAATCTCATATAATTAATATTTTAACTCATATGATCTAGTTATAAACTATATTTTATAATTTTATAATAATTTTAAATCATAAAAATTTTTTAAATTTTTTTGTATTGTTAGTTATATTCATTTATATTTATATATTAATATTACATTTTTTTAAAAAACATTTAACATGCACATATTAATTAATATTAATGTTAATTAAATTCATAAATTGCTTAAATTAATCTACGGCATATAAATTTAAAAAAAAATTATTTTGTACTTAGTATTTCAGAAATGGATAAAGAGAATTTTGATATTTTATTAACTTTGTAGTCATCAAATAATTTAATTTATAAATCTTGGGTAAAATTAATTTATATATTTAATCTTAAGAAGGTGATTAAACTATAAATTATAGACTATAATTTTTACATTTTTATCTATTTATAAATTTCTCTTATAAATTTGATGATTTTATCTTACTAATTTTTTATATTTTTCTAAAATTAAAAATATTATATAATTTTATTTATTTAATTATACTTATTATGATTATTATTTAATTATTATATTATTTTATTATTTAAAATATTACCCCTAAAAAATGAGTTGGTTGTCTGTCTGTAGCCTCACCTCTTTTGCGACTCCCCTTTCTCACCTCTCTCACGTCTCGCTTCCCTAACATTGGGTGTCTCTTGCGCCTTGTCTCTCTGGCATCTCCTTCTTGGCTTCAATCACTTGAGATCTTGAGGTTTGTCGTTTGCTCAATAGGTGGTAAAGAAACTTGATCGCGGTTGGTCAATGAATAAAGTTGGTACTCAATAAAATCTACATATTGTCTTTGATCTTCCTTTGATTCTCTTTGTTTTTTCTTGCATTGTGTGACGTGAAGTATATAGACTATTTTTTGTACTTGATATGGGAAGTTGGGAGCTGATTCACTTCTCTGTTTAGATGTTTCTTCCTTTTTCGCCCTCTCGTCTTTGTTATTTTGATTTTATGATGATTTTGATGATTTTATAGTGGTTCAATCTCGATTTTATGATGATTTTGATAACACACAAAATAATTCACTTTTCCTACATTCTATAAGGAACAATGAAGCATAAATATTGTTTTTTTCTTGGTTTTTTTTTATGATTTTGAATTGGTTTTATGTTGGGATTCTTGGTTGTAGTGAATCCAACGATCCTTTGAATTTGAATCATTTGATAGATAATAGAGTGTTGGGTTGCAGGCTTGCAGCTAGCATTAGTAATTAGAAATTATAGAATGTTTAATAAATCATGTTTGCTCTTTGTTCTTTAAGGAACATCATTAATTTTTTTATTTTAGATTAGAATGGCAACACCATCACTTATGGATGATGAGCCATTAGATGTAAACATTAACAAACTAATTGTGGAAGTGCAATTGGTATTGAAGAAGATAATAATAATTTAAATGATAATAAGTATAAGGGGGAAAATGAAGTTACTGATGAAAATGTTGATGAGGGTGATAATGATGTTGAACCTGAAAATTCAATTGAAATAAAAAAAGAAAGAAAATATCACGAGTTTGGGAGGAGTTTAAAGAGGTTATTTTTCTTGATGGCCAAAGAAAAGGAAAATATTCTTATTGCAAGAAAATACTTGTTATAGGTAACACTAGTGCAACCGCACAATTTAGGAGGCACTTAGATCGATGTGCGGCTAAAATGCACACAATAATGAAGAAAAAAGTTTACATTTTCAGCCAAAAGATAGTGACAGTTTATTAGAAATAAATCAAGAGGGACTTAATCCGACAACCTTTAAGTATGATCAATCAAAAGTAAGGGAGATGATTGCTTATTGTATTTTGATTAATAAAAACTTTTCTTAGTTGTAGAGCAATTTGGATTTAACCTAGTTTCAAAATCTATGTCACCCAATTTATCAAAATTTTCAAGAACAATAACTCTTGGTGATGTGATGTTATTATATGAAAAGGAAAAAAGAAAATTAAAGAACACTTTGAAAAATATAAATAACATTTTTCTACTGATATTGAATATCAAAGAATCCAAAAATTTCATATATGACAGTCACTATACATTATGTGGACTCAAATTAAATATTGTAAAAGAGGGTTTTTAATTTTTTACATCTGTATCCTCCACATACAGCCTCTGAAATTATTGGCACGTTTTATAAGGCCCTAAGTAGGTGGGGTCTTGAAAATAAAATATTTATTTTATCAGTTGATAATGCATTAAATAATGATCGGACAATCAAGTTATTGAAAGATACCTTAAAGATTAGAAAGAAATTATTTTTTGGAGGAGACTATTTCAGATGCATTGTTGTGCACATATAGTGAATTTAATGGTAAATGATGAGATTAAATATATAGAATTTATTGTTGAGAAAATTCTTAAAACTATTAGTTTTGTTAATGCTTCAGAGGCTAGATTAATGAAAGTTGCTGATGTTGTTCAATAATTGCAATTACCAACCAAAAAATTTATTATGTATTGTCCAACATGCTGAAATTCAACATATAATATATTGGTTATTGCTCTTCAACTAAAAGAAGCTTTCTTTTTATACATTGAAAGAGAGATTATATATCATAATTATCCTACACAGAAAGAATAGGATAATATATAAAAGGTTTGAAATATTCTGAGTTTTTTTAATGAGGCTACTAATATTATTTCAGACACAGAATATGCAACATCTAATTTATTTTTCTTATAAATTTGTACAAAAAATATTGAATGATAATGCATTATCTTTTTGATTTTTTATTAGGGATATGAGTGGCAAAATGTATAAACAATTTAAAAAATATTGGGTCAAATGTAATCTTTTGATGGCATTTGAGGGATATGAGTGGCAAAATGTATAAAAAATTTAAAAAATATTGGGGCAAATGTAATCTTTTGATGGCATTTGGTGCTGTCATGGACTTAAAGAAAAAATTTGTTGTTATTAAGTTTGCATACCTTATGATATATGAAGGATATGAGAGCATTCAAAATATTTCATATGTGTGCACTTTATTATTTGAGTTATATAAAGAGTATGCTAAAAGATTTGAATTAGATGTTGAAGGTGTATGTGGATCATTTAGAGGTGAAAGTATTGCAAGCAATAGTAACAAGTCAACTCAGAATACAATCACTAAAAATATAGTGGTTGACATGATTTTATCAATTCTATTAGAAAATAAGTAAAATATTTATCAAATTAGATTTGGATAACTACCTCAAAGATAGATTAGAGATATGTCTAGAAAATCATAATTTTGATATAGTTGTTTGGTGGAAGAGTAATCATCTAAAATATCATATATTATCAAGGATGACAGTTGATATATTATCTATTCCAATTAGCACAGTTGATTTCGAGTCCACTTTCAGTGCATAAGAGAGAGTTGTTGACACATACCATTCAAAACTCGGTGTGAAAACTATTTAAGCTCTTATATGTGGTTCTAATTAGGTATGCTCTTATTATGGCTTGAAGGGGAGAATCAATGTATAAATTTATCACCTTTTTTAATTTATTTCATATTTATTTTATTTTTAATGCTAATAATACTATATTACAATGCATGTTTGTTAGGAAAATGATAAAGATGAATATATTGATATACCCTTACCAATATCCTAGTAGCATTTTCAACTCACTGAAGTTTAAAGTAAATTATATTAATGCTTTCCTCTCTTCTTACCAGGGCTGTAAATGAATCAGTGTACTCATTGAACTACTCAAACTCAACTCAATTAATGCTCATTCATATTTGTTCAAATTAATAAACAAACAAGCTTGAACGTTTTTTGAAAACTCGAAGGTTAGAAGAACTGGAAATGAACATGATTGTATTTGCTTGTTTATGTTCATGAACATACTCGTTTATTGTTCGACAAATAACTTATTAAATATTTGATATTAAGCTCGGTGATAATTCATTTATCATCTTAAAAATATTAGTAAATATAACTTATAAATTTTTTAATTATATATTTAATAAAAATATATTATAATTTAATAGTATAATCTATAAAATATATTATATATTTAATTAAATAGTTATATAATATAATTGAGATTATAGTTTTATAAATTATAGGATAAATGTTCAAAGTAAAAAATTAAAAACACATATATGAATTATAGAAATGTTTAACTAAAGCTAAAAAATCACTTTTAAATTGTTGACCCAACAAACTCAAGTCAAGGCTCACAGGCTCAACGCTTGGTTAAAAGCTGAGTTGTGGATCTCGTGATATTTTCTTATTCTGGCATTTGTAGTTCACGCCTTAAGCCCTAAGCTGATTTAGTCCTTTGAAGCGAAGCTCTAACTCCTCTTCTGCATCGACTTCCACTGTTCATTCTCTCGTCTTCACATCTAATTTCACCGACCACTCACTCATCTTTATATTGACTTCCATCAGTTGCATCATATAATTAGAATATTTAGCTCTTAATTTTTATATATGCTTTAGCCAAATTACCCCTCATTAAATTTTTCATGATTTAATTTCTTTTTAGAATCTAGATTTTGTATTGTGTTGAAAATTTACATGAGATTTAAGAGGATGACTATAACAAAAAACTAGAAAAAACTTAAGTACTCATTTAAAACTCGTTAATTAACTCAATTATATATTCGTTCGATTATTTCAAACAAGCCAAGTACAAATCAAGCTTGAACATAGATAAAATTAAGCAGTTTGAACATTTATACAAAGCTCGGTTCTCAACGAACATGAACAATTTTTATTTATTCAAGCCAAGTCCAATCTGATAAGTACTCGGCTCGGCTCGGCTCGATTACAACTCTACTTCTTACTAGTCCATATAGACTTTATTGATATATTGTGATTTGAGCTGATCATTTTTATCTTTGATAATTACAGAAGATGCTTGATGAAGAGAAATAATGATAGCTAATCTCCAACAAGATATATAATTTAAAAACTTTACTAATTTTTAATTAATTTAGTACACTTTATATTTATTATTGATGACTTATATAGTTTTATTTTTATCTATAAGTGATTCATGATTTTTATTTTCTATTTATTGGATTATATATTATGTATTCATATGTTATTTTTTTCTTATATACTCAGCCAAAAAAGAAAATTACTTATCAATCCCATGGATATTGATAGCTACTTATGATAGTTGCTCTTCTTTTGAATGTGTGATGATAGCTATTTTATAAAGTGATAATTTTTGGTTGATTTTCTCTATTTGTTATTTCCAATATGTTTGTTGTTAGATTGCATGATGTTGTTGGCTTAAGATCTTCAGAACACTGGTACTTATTTTTCTTTGTTAAAATTAACATTATGGTATCAGTAATTATAGGCTAAAGATTGATTGTTGGAATTTGATGTATTTTTCAAACATTCAGCTAAGATTTTTATTTTTATTTTATAATAATTAATAATTTTTTAAAATATAATATCTCTTTCTTTTATATTCTATAGGCTTTTATGATTTCTTGCCTTAGCTTGCAGGTTTTTGCAAGGAAATTCTATAGGATAATTTGCATGTAAATGCTTGAATAAAACTCACATATTTAAGGTGGGACGCACTTTAATTTGAAGCAATTTAGGGGGCTATTTGCATGTAAATGCTTTTATGATTTAAGGTGGGACGCACTTTAATTTGAAGCAATTTAGGAGGCTATTTGGTTGCATGAAACAAAAATACAGTGTAAAAATAATGTAATATATTTTAATTACTTTAAGTTGTCTGATTGAAAACTCTATAAATATATGAGTTTATTTTTTCTGTTTAGTAAAATAAATATAATATAAAGTATTTTGATAGTTGTGGTTGTATTTAGGCGGGATTTCTGATATTTTATATTAGTGATATATTTAAAATTTGCCCATATTTGAGTAAATTTTAAATACACTAAAATATAATATTTTAACAAATTCCAAATATATTACATTACTTTAAAAATTTATTTTGCATCGTGCCAAATGCACAAAAAGGCTTGACAAGCTTGTAGAAGATACCTCACATTTACTTTACATCTCAATGTATTCAAAACAAATAGCCCCTTAGTCATTACAAAAATTCATTTTACATAGTGCCACCCTGCATTTACTTTATATCTCAATATATTCAAAATAAATAGCCCCTTAATCAAAATACAGCTTAACAAGCTTGTAGAAGATACCTCACATTTCTTATTTATTATTTTTGAAAACAATTTTTTTTTTGAAAAATATAGCCAGAGTTGTATTGTTTTGATTTTCTTGATAGCACACACGTACACATCTACATGCCTATTGCATTCGTGTGAGGTTAAATTTTTAAGTACTAAATTATTATAAATGCAATAAAATTTAAATGATAAATATAATTAAACTATTATATATTTATAAGTGTGATTATGATATAAAAAATATAATATGAAATCCCTAAAAAGAATTATTTTAACGTCTGTTTGACATAAAATTACTACGATTAAAGTATTAATATTTATAAATACAAATATGATAGAAAAGTATATGAGACTAAATAAAACTATATGAAATCAAGAAAAAGGTGCACACATTCTGATATTATCCCCATGAAATATAATATATATTAGAATATTCATAGCTTTAGTCTATGGATTTATAGCTTAAGACCAAGAAGAAATTCAAGATTTTGGCTCTATGAATAAAGATAATGCTTGTTATTAAAAAGAGACGAGGCTCTCTTGAACTGGATTGTCAATATTAAAGAAGCATAGAGCAAAGGAAATCCAAATGGGTTCGCTTGTTAGATTTGGCCCATATTCTCATGAAAGGGCGGGACATTTTCAAATGGGTCCTAAGGTTCCTAATTTTAATGAAACCATGCCTAAAGGTTTGGGAACCTCAAATACAAAGTTTATAATGACTGAAATTTTTAGTAATTAAAATCAATTTTCTCTATTTATTAAATATTTTTTATACTTTAATTGTGAATATAACGAATGTTAATTTTTTATTAACCTAGTATTTTTTTTTTGTGAACTCTTTGGTTTTGAGTTTGTAATTTTAGGATTTTGCTAGCCTTTGTTATGAATTTTTAAAGTTTAAATAATTTATAATTTATTTAATCACATTTAAGAATTGAAAAATAATTAAATGGATTTAATCAATTTTAAATATTATGGGATTTAAATCATAGTTTCTTGGGAACCTATAGAATAAACCACAAATTTTTTGCAATTTTTAGAATCATATAAAATTATTTAATTATAATCCAAAAATATTAAAAAATCACAATCTAACAAAAAGAGTTGAATTCATTTAAGATTCTTTTTAAATTAATATAGAATTTCTATTTTTTCTAAACCCTTAGGTTATTATGGTTCAATGGTTCTAATGCTCTTAAACTATCCATGATAGCTTGAAGTTGCTAGAGTAGCTACAAGGATATAGGAAAAGTGGTAATGACCACTATGGGTTAAGTTTGCTTTATCTCATTCGATCCACCAATCATTCAATTTAGTTCTATTTGATTTGGGTAAGATCTATGGGTCTAAGGAAAGCCATTCAAAGGCTATGTTTGACTTAGTTTAGTTGTATAGACATACCTTGATCAATTTAAATAGAATGGGTTAGTTGTGGTCTTACTTTGGGGTTATCTTAATGAATTTGGCCAAGGTATGAAGCTTGATGGCCTGAGTGATGCTAAATTGACTTATTTTAATCTAAAATGGCCTATTTAAGCTCACTATCAAAGTTTCTCTTCGTTAAATTAATGATGGTAAAGCTTAAATAGTTTAGAGTTTAGGTGCACATGTTAGATGAGTCATCTTAGAGCGAGTATCTAGTTAACTAAGTTGGTCCGATTCCTCGAGAATGCTGAATGACGAATGCGACTTCACATAAATTAAAATCTGAATGCTTCGATCACTATAAAATTGTCGAAACGACATCCATTCATAAAATAGGTTGCATCGTCTCATCTAAAATATTAAAACAGCTTGCAAACTACATAAATTTTGCTTAGGAACTCTCACAAATGTGAAAAATATCAAAATTACTTGCTTACGAGGCTAACGATATAAATCTCGACATATGGGAATGACGAGCCTTACAAATAAAAGTTAATATGAATAAAATCATATATATATTAGCTAAAATAAAAAAAATAAAAAAAATAAAAAAATCATTATAAAAAAAATAATTGAATTGAATATGTCCAATTGGCTGTAACGCCATCTCGTATTCAACATTTGCTATCTGTCCTATTGTACTCCACATCCACGTTTCAAAAAGAAATAAAAACAGTCTAGCTGGGTTGATGGGTGGCAGCGACAAATCAAACTTCACATAAATTAAAATCTGAATCTTGATCACAAAATTGTTGAAGCGGCATTAATTCGTAAAATGATCCTCTAAAATATTAATACAGCTTACAAACTACATAAATTTTGCTTAGGAACTCTCACAAATGTGAAAAATATCAAAATTACTTGCTTACGAGGCTAATGATATCAATCTCGACATATGCGAATGACGAGCCTTACAAATAAAAGTTAATATGAATAAAATCATATATATATATATATATATATATATATATATATATATATATATATATATATATATAAAAATAAAAAAAATCATTATAAAAAAATGATTGAATTGAATATGTCCAATTGGATGTAACGCCATCTCGTATTCAACATTTGCCATCTGTCCTATTGTACTCCACATTCACGTTCAGTACAAAAGCAACCCATCGTCTCGCTGGTGGTGTGGCATTTCATCCAAGTTATATGGATTATTTGGCAACGTTGAAGTGTTGGGTGAATATAATTAGATAAAAAATCTAAACATAACAATATTAGCCATAATTTTTTTTTAAAAATGCCAAAAACGATGGAAAAAAAAAGTATTTGTCGATGGTCCGCTCATCGACATGGTGCCACGGTAGCAATGAAATTTGACCAAGCTCAACAGTTGGCTAGCCATTGGGCTAACCGTTAGGCTCTTTGGGGGGATCCGATTTTGCTATAAATACTCCCAATTAGCCTCATTTTTAAAAAAAATATATAAGTAAATAAGCAAGTAAAAATAAACTGACATATATTGACGAGCTCAGAAAAAACCCAGCGGCAAAAGGAGAACTCCATCCAAGATAATCTAAAATAGAAAAATGTCAAAATTTAAGACTGAAGAGCGACTTTCAATATGATAAGAAAATCCTGAGAGACAAGTAACATCCAACAATTAAATTTGCAAAACTTCTAAAAGTTGGATAATCAGTTAAGTCCTCCTTTAATATGTCGGACTTCGTCATTGCTCAAAAAAAAAAAAAACACCAAAATATCAAAAATGTGAAATGCACCTCATAGACCACAAACTATGAGTGTATTAATACAATATCTGAATGTCAAACATGATAAAGCAGTTGAAAATAGTGTGCAATATATCATTTGAAAACCCTTCCAGCAATAGCATAGTAAGGTGGCATCATTGTAAGAAGCAACATAAGGAGAAATTGAAAAGTGCCGGTAAGTTAAAGAGAGTAATGATGAGTAATAACAGGAGGTAAATTTCCCTTCAAGTGTTATTTGATACTTTTTGCCTGATAACAAAAATAAATTTTTTTTCTTTATAATATCTGGAGAAGATCCACATATTGAGAAAACCTTGCAATTCCTTTCCAACCATAAATAGTGGGATGTAACATGATTTGTGAAAAGATAGAATTTTTTAGTAATAATACAATCAAGTGTATCTCTATGATTTAAAACCTTAGTTAAATTGCAACCCATGTGAAAAAAACTTCCCAAAGGAATGCATTCTTTAAGGATGTTAAAAGAGAAAGGGCACTCAAAAAAAGAAGTGAGAATGAGTTTCATTTTTCTCACTACAAAGAACATAAATAGGATTAACATCGATGCCTCTAAGCAAAAGGGTATCTTTAGTTTTAAGTCCACCAAAAAAAAATTCCAAACTATAGCAGCATTTTAAAAGGGTGGCCTTTACAGCAGAGTAATTTGCTCCACTCAACTCTTAGGTGATCAACATAAAGAGATGATAAGAAATTTTTATGTGAATAAGAGTTTTTTTTCTTTCTATAAACTTTCTAATGTGAATCCATAATGGGAGTACTAAGAATGAGGTTTTGACAATTGGCTAACAAGTCATTAGTGTGAGGAAGAACCTAAGTATTGTGGGAGATCAAATCAAAGACTTTGGTTTAAATAGAATAGTTAAACCAATTAAAAGCCCCAGTTTCAAACATTTCATAAAGGGATGCCAAATTTATCCAAGGATAAAAAAAAGAATGATAGCTTACTGTCTTTATTTACTTGGAATAGCAAGTATCTCTTAACATAATGCATAATTTGGTTTTTTGTTTCTTGTACCACAAGGAACCATAAAAAGATTGACACAAGTTAAAGAGAATAGAGTTAGTGTTGTATTGTCTCTATATAACTTTGAATTTGCACAAAAGGTTGATGGTGTGAAGATTAAGGAGGCCAAGGACACCTTGATCTGTAGGCTTTGAGGCTGTATTCCATGCGATGGTGTGCATTTTTTTCTCAATGCCATTATGATGGAGGAAATTATTAATAAGAGATGACAATTTTTTCCTTAATCCTTTGGGTATGATAGAAAATCTAAACCAATAGTGGAGGTATTTGCAAATAGTGGATTTAATTAGTTAGAATCTACTAGTGAATGAAAGAACCTTTTTATTTCCAACCATTTAACCAATTTTGCATTTTATCAATGATTTTAGGCCAATCAACAACTTTAAGCTTGGAGGAGTTAATAGTAATGCCGAGATGTTCTCAAGGGGGAGCTTTGACCTAAAATCCTAAACTTTCATAGATTTATAATTTTAGTTGCTCATCTACAGCTTTAAAAAAACAGATAGTAGATTTATCCACATTGATACAAAGATTCAGAGCCACACAAAATTTGTGCAACATAGAAGATAAGCAACATGTTATGTTTATGGTTGCCTTACCAAATACTAAAAGGTCATCAACATAAATAAGATGAGTGATATTTTGATTAGTAGTCATAAAATGTTGATTCATAAGTCTAGAGAAGGCATCCATGACAATGATAAAAATGTATGAAGAGAGGGGACATCCTTGCCTCAATTCTGAAGAAGAGTTGAAGAAATCATGAAGCTCGCTATTAATGATTATAGAAAAATGAACTTGCTCAGTATAAGCCTTGATCTAATTAATAAAAAGAGCTGGGAAGCCCAAACAAGACAATCTATCATAGAGAAATTATCGATTGACTCTATCAAAAGCTTTCATTAAGTCAATTTTAGAGAAAAAATTTTTAGGATGGGATGAGGAGTTGAAATCTCGAAGGAGCTCCTTAGCAAGAATAATATTATTCGTTATATCTTTGCCATGGATGAATGCTAATTGGGCAGGATGGATAATAGTAGACATAATGATTTAAGTTTGATGGTAATAAGTTTAGAAATGACCTTATATATGGTGATATGTTTGAATCATTAAATCATTAAATGCGGTGTGAAGCTTCTTAGGCATCAAAGTGATAGTTGAGTGTTTAACCATGTTAGGTAACTTAGAGGTAGAGAAGGAATATTTAATGGCTTGAATGCACAAAGCACCTGTGATATCCCAAATATCTTTATAAAATTTAGAAGTGAAACCATCAGGATTAAGAGCTTTTTCAGAACCAATACTAAAGAAGGTGTTCTTGATTTCTTCATCAGTAAATTCAATAATAAGAAAGTACAATCTTGTGGGGTGAGAGTGTGACCCACAAGGATATCCTCTGAAGGGGTAAGATGGGTTCTTCAAACAATTACGTAGGGAAGAGATGTAAGCAATAGCTGCCTTGGCCATCTCAACTTGAGTCTGAATGCTAGTATTGTTGGAAGCGACCTCTCTACTATGATTTCTATTATTTCTAACCATTATTATTTGATATAAGAATTTTTTATCATCTCCTTTAGTGAGCCAAGCACAATTGGCTCTTTGTTTGATCCAATATGTTTCACATTTAGTGGCATTTATAAGTTTGTCTTGTAAAGAGATAGCCTTGGAAAGATGATCTCTATTAAGTGGATTAAGCTCAAGTTCTTGCATGACATTTACTTGGCAATTTTTGAGTTTGGAAATAGATCTAAAAAAAACTTTTGGTGAATACTAGTTGGTATTCTTAAGAGAAAATTTGATTTCCTTAAGCTTGTTTCAAAGGGAAAAGATTGGGTCACCATCCACATGAGTACTCCATCTCCAAATGTAAGAGATAATATTAAGAAAATTATCACATTTACTCCAATAGTTATTATACATGAACCTACATTTGGGAATACAATTATTTTCCATAGAGATGACAATAGGAGAGTGATCTGAAGTAAGGGGTTCTAAAACTTTATAAGAAGAGATCGAAAGTGCATCATTCAATGATTGTTACAAAGAGATCTATCAAGCAAACACCTGATTGGGTTATCAAATTGATGATTAAACTAGCTGTAAGAGAGACCAATATTCTGCAAATTAATAAGGCCAGAGTTAAAGACATGTGTTGAAGTTAATAAGTTTGCTGGGAATGGGAGGAACTCATCCAATCTTTTCTTCAGGATTACGAATACAATTAAAATCTTCCAAAATGAGCCAAGGTTCATTAATAGTGAAAGCAAGATTCTCAATAGAGTTCCATAAATCTCTCCTTTTGATGGCGAATTATTAGCATATACAAATATAATTAAAATCTTTATATTAGAAGAAAAGACTAGCAATCCATGAATAAACTGTGCATTCATTACCAAAGCAGAAAAAGAAATAGAGGTTGAATTCCATTTTATTCAGATCCGACCATTTGAGGAACAATGAAAGTTATTGAGAGAAGCTTCTTTAAGAAAGAGCAAAAAGTGGTTGAGGGAATAAGGGTCAGAAACCAAGAAGAGTTTAATTTGATTTCAAGTAAACAAAGAATATCTAAGTTATAAGTTTTGATAAGATTTTTGCAATCAGTGATATGAATATCACTATTAAGGCCTCAAACATTCTAAGGGATGATTTTGGGTAGAACATAGTTATAGTTACTGGGAATTGGGACCCCTTTCGGTCTACCTTTTTTAGCTTTGAGGAAGAAGGAAGAAATTGAGAGGCAGAAGAGGAAGTTTTGGGAGAAGAGTTACCATGATTTGTCTGATCAGAGGATTGATTGAAGGAAGAAATACTTGCATCCAAGGCTTGTGCTGCAGTATGAGAGAGAGTATCATCTTGAGCAGAAGAAGAGGAGCCATTTATCTGGGAGTTGTTGTTAGCAGGTGACGATATAGGGATGTTGAGATCTGGGGCTATGTGTGTAAGATTTTGAGGAGAGGGGGGTTGGTAGTGAAGATGTAAGGATGCTATGAGATTTTGAGGAGCCATTCACTCTTGTCTAAGTAATTTTTCCTCTATTTGACAAGCTTCTTAGTGCTATTTGGCAAGTTTATTAGTGCTATTTGACACCGATCATCAGGATCTTATTAATCTTCAGCATCGAAAGGTTAGAAATAAAATTTTATTTTGTATTTTCACTTGTAGAGTGTTGTTTAGCTTATTTTTTGTATTTTCATTTTGTTATGCTTTGAAAGAGCAGGAGAATACTATAATTGTTACAATTATATGTAGTAGTCTTTTATTTCCTTATTTTTGTGATTACACTAATCATTAATATTATTACTATGATTACGATTAATATTAGAAATTATTATTGTTGTTATTATTATTATTATTATTGTTATTATTATTATTGTATTTATTATTATTATGTTGTTATTATCGTTACTATTTTACATTATGATTAATAGTATTATTACCATTATTAATGATTCTTGCATGATTTTTCTTTAATGCTTGTGGCTTCAACTTAGTTCGTGAAGTTATTCATCTTTAGCGAGCTTAGTTCTACATGAAAATTGTCACATATATATAAAAGCTTCATCTTATCATGTGCTTGAGAAAAACTTTTAAAACTTCTAAGTTTTCTGTTCTGTTGCTTCATGTTGAAGAAGACGTGTCTCTAGTATTTTTTGATACTTAAGTTTGTTAGGTTGGAAAGAAAGATGAACAAATCTATTGCAATGAAAGAACTGGAGGGAGGCATGCATCGATACAAGCATCTTCTTTGATAGGAAGAAGGAAAAGGTTATGACATCCTCAAAAGAATATCAGAAACAAGGAAAAAAAAAGAGGTTCAACATGAGCAAGAAAAAACAGTGGATTCTCCTTGAAAGTCACTTAAAATGGTTTTGATCAAAATCTACTAGTCAAGTAGAAACAAGAAATTAGAGAAAGTCTAATCAATTATCTCACAATAATTGACTGATCCTTCCAATTTGGAAGAAACTATAAAGCTTATCTCAATTAGAGAATAATTATTTAATCCATTGGGCCTATAAATCAAATAAAGCCAAAAAAGACGGCAGCACTGAAGATTCCTTGCATTAAACATTAAAATAATTCTCCTGAGATAATAGTTAAGAATATATAATAAATAAATTAAATAATAATTTCTATTTAATAAAAATAAAATAATCATATCTAAATTAATTAAAATATAATTATCATAATATAATATGTCAATTAACAATAAATCTATTAATTATCATAAAGAAGTAAAATTTTATTAAATTATAATTAATTTAAAATAATGTATTATATTTTTTTAAATAATTTAAAATTAAATTTAAAATAAATCAAAATAAAAATCAGAAACTTGAAGAGCGAAGGGGTTGAGATTTAGGCTCTGTTTGGCTAAAACTTTTTTGGATTCCGAAAAGGGGTTTAAAGTCTTCAAAATTTATTTTTCTTTCTTTCGGTGAGATGGGCTAAACTTCGGTTCAAAAGCTATTCAAACGGTATGTAATTAAAATTCAGCTCTCAAGCAAAAAAAAGAAACTTAGGCTAAACTTATTCGCGAAAATTTGGTTTAAAGTGTTCTGGAAAGTATTTATCTTTCTTTTTTTTTGAAAGGGAAATTTGCGAACTTCGGTGAGATGGTAAAACTGGTTTAAGCCATTATTGACGGATCAAAAATTAAAATTCTCAAAACAAAGCAAAAAAAACTGGCAGTCTTTGGATTCAAAACTGGTTTAAAGTGTTCTGAAAATTTATTTGTCTTTCTTTTGAAAGGAAACGAACTGGTGAGATGAGTTTAAAACTTCAGTTTAAGCTATTCAAACGGGTGTAATTAAAATTCAGGCTCTCAAAAGCAAAACGCACTAAAAAAGTTCTCCCAAAAGAAACCTTAAACATTCTAAACCCTCGTTTTCTAAATTCTAACCCCTTCTGCTTCGCTGCTGCTCGAAAAAGAGAAGGGGGGCGTCAGGAAGGTTATCCTCGTCTTCCCTCCCACCCTCCTTTGCATGCTTCTGCTTCTCTAAATCCAGTAAATCCACCTACCAACATGATTTAGTAAATCAGGATTTAATTTGCGAAAATGGCTTACAAAGGTAGAGGATTTAACTTGTCCAAAAATACCGTTTTACTGGATTTAAGTTAAATTCGACTTCAATCTTGCTCAAATCCTGCAGCCAAATAGCTTCTTACTTAGTAACACTGGATTTAACCATGTGAAAGCTGCTTTAGCGGATTGCAAAAAAAAAAAGTGATTTTAACTTGTCCAGAAACATCATTCGGTTGGATTTAAGTTAATTTCCGCTTAAATCCTGATCAAATATTATAATAAAGTTAAAGAAAGGGATTTTACTATAATTTAGACAAAGGGAAAGAAATATTGTTCAATTTTTACCTTGCACAAGAGCAAAAGGAGGAGCCGTGAAATGCAAGAAGGCTGCGGGAGTGCGGGCAAAGAGTGGGACGGCGGAAGGTTGATTAGACGAAGGTGGACTGGTGGAGCCACGGAAAGCCGAAGTCGGCTGTCTTGGCGTGTGGAGAATACGAGAGATGGAGAAAAAGAGACAGAAAACTCGTGCGGTGCGGCGTCTGACTTAGGGTTGCCGGTTGTGGACGAGGGTCGTGGGGCAGTGGGCAAAATAAAATTTCAGAAGGGGCAAAATTACTTATTTTCCCATCTGATATGCATTAACCCATAATTGCCCACCCTCAATTGAATGTGGGTCTGCCTTTATTCTCAACCAATAAATTTTTCCTATTCTCAGTCGAACGTCACTCAAACCTGTAATTCCTTACTCGATCTTTCTCAAGCACAACAACTATCTGCATATTTCATCTAATCCTCCCCAGATATCCACTCACTGAACCTACCTTCCACTTAATCCGAATCAACATTTCAGACTTCATTACACACTTATTATAGCTTGCTCAACCTTGGAATTAACCCAAATAGTCCTGCCTTTCACTATTTTATTTGCTATTACATTCTCTCTAATCAACAAAAAAAAATAGTTTATTTTGCAAATTTAATTGTCATCTTTGATCGTCGCGAAGGTATAATAACTAAACTCAAACTAAGTACTCAAATTATGACAAAACCAAATTGTGTGGACTAGACCTCGTGGAAAATTCATTATTATTTATGTAGGCATTTGAAGACATGGCTACGCCTAAG
Organism: Cymbidium sinense; assembly: GCA_021442155.1. Taxonomy (NCBI): domain Eukaryota; kingdom Viridiplantae; phylum Streptophyta; class Magnoliopsida; order Asparagales; family Orchidaceae; genus Cymbidium; species Cymbidium sinense. The sequence continues at coordinate 65,317,801 of CM038225.1, forward strand.
TTGGCATGACGAGCATTGAAGACTCGGCCACGGTGTCTTTCTAAATTAAAATTCTAATTATGATGAGCTAAATATAAAGTTACAAGTTCTTAAAATAAACATAAGTGCAAATGTTAAGTTTAAAATCAAGATCCACAAGAATAAAACTCAATGAATATCTGAAAAATTGCATTTGATATTGAATGGCATGAGAATATCAACTAAACACAAAACAATATGTGATTGGTGAAAAACCTAAGAGTTCAATTCTAAATTGAGCAACACAAGACTAAATAGCTCACTTACAAGCTATAGTAAGATATAATGATTCGTGGGTGAATATGAATTAATTGAACATTTTGGCATATATCATATCATGTATTAAAATAGTTGAAAGAGAATAAGTCAAATGCAAACAACACTTTGAATTCATGCAATATTTTATAAGGAAGTTGCATAAAGTTGGAGGGCCAGTTTTCAAATGAGAAAGAGCTCAAATTAGACCTTGAAATGAATTTAATTAAAGAAAAAATTTAATAGCCCACTTGCAAGCAAGAACATCACTTAATAGCTAGCTAAAAGCATTGACAAGTCTTTTTATTGAACATTGAAATTACAGTGATAATAAAAAAAAAGTTGGCCTCCTCATGGATTTCACAACTCATCATTGAGCATAAGCGAGACTTATAAAGATTAGAACATCTTGCTAACATGCATAAGTGTAATATTCAATGAATAATTGAATTGTGTTGCTACTTGTATCGAATAAATTGAATGAGAATTGAAACAACCTAAATAGATTTATAAAAATGTGGATGGATCATCAAAAGAATGTCAACATGGATTGTGATGAACCCAATGTTCACTTATAAATATGAGAAATATTTGTCAATAGACATGTGAGCATCACTGCATCTTGTCTTAAAATGAATTGGCATGAACTTAAATTCAAACAAGCATGTTTGAAGGATCAGCTCTCCTAGGCAAGAAATAAAAGCTAAAAGTGATGAATTGATAAAGATTTGAATGCTTGTTAACGACCACAAGCTAAATAACCATTGATAATTGGAAGATTCAATAAATAAATTTAATGATAGCAAAGTTGAAATGATTTGAATTGCAAATATAAATTTTAAATCTTCACCATCAGATTCATCCATCTACTAGTGGACAAAAAACATCATTTGAAGATCTCAAACGAAATATTATTTGCAATTTAGCAAAGAGATGTTTGCACAAATATTAAAAAATTGAGTGATTTCATATTTACATAGCTTACGAGGTCATTTTTAAGTTTAATTATAATACCTCAAATATTGTACAAATTAGATTGAAGCATTTGCAAAGGCATTATATAAACATGATAAGAATAATATCAATGCATTACACAAGTGCATAAAAGTCTGTGCAAATCATCAAAAGTGAAATGTCAGTATATGCTCGGACATAGAGATTCAAAGCAAATCTCAATGTTTGAAAATGATGTGCAAGCTAAGTTAGAGTTAAATAAAAATGTAAAATAGAAATTTAAGCTTAAACATAAATTTTCTAAATTATTAAAACACCCTCATGGGCCACAATGTTGAATGTTTAAATTCAGGTGTCTAAGGATGCTACGTGGGTTGAAATTAAGTAAATTTAAAATTTATTTTGTATTTGAGAATATGACCCAAATCTATGATTATATTTTAAAATATAAATATTTTGAAGAATTAATCATAAAATTTTCAAAATATTAATGCTCTTTGAAATATAAAAGACATTCGATTGCAAAGTCACAAAATGCAGCTATAAGCTTTAATCTATAGATCTGATCCTTTACTAATAGGGATAGAGTTGACAAGATCTATGCAATAATAAGATTTTGGATTCGATTAATTATATGTGATTGATAGACTTGATCCTCTATTAGCAGCTAAATAGAGTCGACAGGGTTTAAAGTTTTTAAATAAGATTCAATTCAATCAGTTAAACACCAATGATGGTGTGGTCGTAGATGTCAAGCAGAGGGTTTATTGCTATCAAAATTTTAATGTCTAATTATCCAAAAGTCAAATCATAATCAACTATTAAATATAAAAAAAAGAAATTAAAATGCTTAAATGAAATTCATCAATTTAAAACTTAAATCAAAATTCATTCATCCGTCTTCTGTATTTATTTGTCAAGGATGACAATTTAAGAAAACTCAAACTCACAAAGAGTTAATGTCATATTATATATACTATTACATTCACACTCAAAACATTCGACACCAGTAAGGATGTGGCGTGTTTCTGTACACATGATTTGACTAGTAGGCTCCACATATAAAATGGTTGTGACCAAGACCCGCTGATCAGGTGGTTTGGCCAGTAGGCTCCACTATATTACAGTCATGGTTGTAGCTCATATGTTCCTTACTTGTTTTCTACCCATTTGAGTTGTGAATCAAAGGGCATACCTAATAGGGCACAAAGCCTTCTATTAGCTAGGGTGGACTTAATATTGTCTCCATTGACAAATATTAACCTTAGTCCATAAAGTCTCCTTAGATGACGCACCCCATGTCTGCTGAAAAGGATCATTCAGTTAGGTTGGGTCAACCACCTCCTCTAACTAAGTGGACCAAGACCACGCCATCCCAAGATGATGGAACCATGGGATCCTGATCGGGACCGTCATCATTCCCCAAATCACATGCTTTAACAATATGTCAAAACTTGAATTTCAAATCCAACTTCTTTCTACTATATGCTAAGTAATTAGCGACCTAATGACTAATCCTAATTAAAAATTCTCTCTCACAATTGTAGAGAGGGGTAATTAGTTATAGGTGCTTGCGCCTATAGAAAACTGGAATCAAATCTAAAGTCCTCACCAAATGAGGGTAAAATCTCTGAGTAATGCCTTATTTATTTACTACAACAAATCATTTGTCTTTTGAAATTTTCAGTCGGCATAAAATCTATACTCTCATTCATTGAGAGGCCAAGCACAAATTTTCAGAGCCCACACCACAGTGCTATGATTTGTTAAACCCAAGAGCCCATTTCATGATTTTGATGATTAGAGGGTATACTAAAGAATTATTAGTTTGATATTTATTTTCTTTAAGTGATTGAAGGCAACATGTATACTATTATGATGATGCATATGAAGATCGTTGGACCAATGAAGTAGATTAGAGTATGTCTTTCACATGCAAAGGCCACATATATTAAAATATCATGAATCCCATGAACTAGGGGTGTGCGTTTGGTTGATTTGGATGGATTGGATGATAAATTTTTAAAATCGATTGGTTTTGGATTCCTAAAAATATTGAACCAAATTGATCAAATAAAATGCAAAATCAAACAAACCAATAATAATTTGGTTCGATTATTTTGGTTTGGTTTTGGATAAACTAAAGTTGGCTACATTTAAAAATTATTTGCATAATTTTTTATTGTATAATGAATAAGCTATAAGCAAAATAATATAAATATAATCAAAATACAATTGACTACTTCATGCGCTAAAAAGTATTTAAAACTAATTTTACTTACGAGAATGTTTTGAACTTAGAAGTTGATGTAACCATATTATATTATGAGACCAAAATATTTTAAAAAATTGGATAATGGTCCTCAAAAAAAGTATCTACTAAGTATTCAAAATAAATAAAATAAATGTATAATAGATAAGCTATTATTACATAAATTAATAATATCATTACATATACTTACTTTGGTTTATTTGGTTCCATCCAAAATTTTACTTAACAAATCGATCCAAAACCAAAACCAAAAAAAGTTTTCATTAATTAAAACCAAAATCAGTTCAAAAGCAAACCAAATTACCCAAAACTTTGGTTCGGTTTGGTTTTTTGGTTAAAATCAAATAATGCACACTCCTACCATGAACAAGCAATCAAGTGAGATTTATTAATATTCTATACTTTTTATTAAAAGATTAACTTTGGAAAAAAATTATTTAATTTAAATTTTAAAATTTTCTTAAAATTAATTTAAATATTTGTATACAAGAATAGTAAAAAAATACATATTAGAAGTTTTAAAATAATATATAAATTAAAAATAATTTTAGAAAAATAAAAAAAAGATGTTAGTAGACATAACTTTGTTTAAAAAACTAAATACTCAATGTAAGAAAGTTAATTAAAAGTTATCATTAGAAAATGAGATTTATATGTATTACGAATTATCGTACTATTAGAAAAAATATTAAAATTATTTACTAAATATTCATACAAAAATAAATAATAATTCAAATATGTTCTAACATAATAATTAATACTAATATATCCCTCTAAAATCTATAAATCAAGTATGGATATGAAGTTAAAGCATATAATCAAATTAAACGACTCAGTGAGATGAGTTCAATAATACTAGAATGTGTCAAATCGAGCCCAAATGAGCTCAAATCAAGCCCAAAAGCTACATATGAAAACTTCAAAATACTGACTGGATGATTAAATGACTTCCAAATTTGATGTGCTTATAGTCAAATTGAGCGACTCGATGAGACGAATCCAACGAACCTAAGTTCACTTAAATCGATGATTGTTTGAATGGTCAAATCACTAAAAAAATTATATATTGTCATTTGGAGTGTTTTGGGATTTTGACTACAATGACCAAATGTCCCTTTCAGAATTTTATAAATAGACCCCATTCTTATCATGAAGAGGAAGGAGCTAGAAGCGAACTTGGGAGAAAGTTGGGAGAAACCTAAAACTTTGAAGTTCATGTCACCACCATAGTGTAGATCACCTATTCATCACCACTACCACCTTGTTACATTCCAACTATTTGTATGTTATTATAACGATTAATTTCCATTATCAGGATTTCTCAAAAGATACAGGTATACCAAAAATGTCATAAGATATATATAAATCATAATCCTTTCGAAGTCAAAGTCTGAAAAAGGATATATGATTATTGTCGTCATTAGGGGGCAAAAACTTTACAATACAAAAATATATACTTCTTATGTTAGGGGCAAAGGCCTTAACAACCATAAGAGATAATCTAGAGCTTGAATTTGAAATGTGCGCTACATAACTAGGTCTCGCACTATTATACAAGTCAATGGAGAACTCAGATTTGGAGAAAGTTGAAGAACCTGGAAGCGTATTGGAGCTTAAATTTGGGTTACGCGTTGCTTAACTAGGTCAATTTCAAATACTGGGACTGGGAAGAACTGGAGCCTGAGGGGGGTCACAAACCGTTATACTGTTAAGTGGAGAACTCTAGGATTTAAAATAAGTTTGATGAACCCGGAAGCACACTAGAGCCTGAATTTGGGATATGTGCCCCCTAACCAGGTCAATTTGAAACTCTGAGATTGGGAGAAGTGGAGCCTACTAGGGTAGTGAACCATTATAGGTAAGTGGAGAACTCTAGGATTTGAAACAAGTTTGATGAACCCAGAAGCACACTAAAGCCTGAATTTGGGATATGTGCCACTTTACCAGGTGAATTTGAAACCCTGAGATTGGGGAGAACTAGAGCCTATGAGGGGGCTTGCACACCGTCAAAAAGGTAAGTAGAGGATTCCATGATTTAGAGAAAGTTGGAATAACCTGAAAGCATACTGTAGCCTGAATTTAGGATACATGTCATCTAACCTGGTCAGTTTCAAACCTCTAGACTGGGGAGAACTGGAGTTGGCGAGGGGGGTCATGCGTCATAAAGGTCAGTGGAGGATTCTAGGATTTAGAGAAACTTGGAAGAACCTAAAATCACGCTGGAGCCTTGTGGTGTTTATTTTCGGATTCATTTTGTATTGGGGAGGGGGGGACACCACACAGATCTGAGGGTGTACTTATTGAGGTGATCGGCTATAATATTGATGAATAGTGTACTTTCTCAAAAGATAGAAGTCACTACCCTACAATGGATCTAATCACCTAATAAGGACTCCTAAGGTATGATGGGTCTTCGAATATACTAGAGATTTTTCCATACTTTACATGGATGAATAAAATATGATTTATTTAAACAGGGTTCTAAAGTTCTCTATGAAGGCAAGCCCCCATAGTTAGTTACATCTTAAGGAAAATGAATCCCTTAAGAATACTCGATTAAAGTAGCGATTATTATCTCTAAAGAATTCAAATATAGGACTATCAATAAATTGATTGTGTTTTAGAAAATCAAGTGGGATGGATCAAAAGAGAAAAGTTATTTAAAACTAAAGGAGATGAGTAAGGAGTGCTCATGATACTAGGAAACCTAGTGAGCACTCCAATCTATCCTATGGTTGGGCTTTATATATTTGAAATTAGAGAGATTTATTTATTTGAGTTGAAGTTTTATTAAAAATTTAGAATTTATAATTCCATAATATAAGATTATGGAAATGCCTAAGAGGTGAAGATTTATGCTTGTAGCCCTAAATGGAAACAACAATCTCGGATACTAAATCTAGGGAGCTTCATCGAGGGCCAAAGCACGGCCTAAATTTAAAGAGAAAGTGGGTATATTATTTACCTCCATAAGAGAGAGTAAACCACCAGATTGTTGAACTTATTACCACCTAGAGTGGTAGCCAGCTAACTCCTCTTACATTTTGAAATCATGTGGTTAAGTCATATGCTTTTGTAATATAGCTAGGCTGTTATTATTTAGAAAAAAAATTAAGTCCTTAAACTCACTCTCTAAGAGTATATCATGAGGGGGTATGAATAATGACTTAATCTAATACAAATTTTTATCAAATTTTATTTAATTTGGGACTCTTTATTTTGACACAGGCTATGGGATTTTGTATGCCTAAATGCATGAGAAGTTGATAATGGGCCAAATCAAAAGGGAAATAGGTGTTTTTTCATCATAGGCTCTTAAAGGTTAAGCCCTTACTATCTAGCAAAAATGGAAGCCCTCCCTTAACAAGAGTGAAATAAGATGATTATGCATGATATTAAACATACAACATCCAGCTAAAGGGTTGCTAAATATTTTATTATCTTGATTTAATGCCTAGACTTTTATATGGGGTTATGAGTTATTTTAGATGTTTAGTTATGAATTGTTAGTTTGGGTAGAAAGATTAATTTTTTATCACAAGCCTAATAGCATCCAGGGCCATACAATCACAATCATAAATAAACTATGAAAATGCATGCTTTTTTCAAATGCACAAGATAAACAAATCATCAAACAATTTTATAAAGCTATCCAATAAAATAATGGGTACCACCCCAACAAAATAAATATGGGTAGCCGAGTTCTACCCTTATACAACCCGAATTATAAGAGAATAATTATAATTACAAATGATGAATGTTATGTGGGTCTTCATTCTTCATTCTTCATCTCTTCATCTTTTATTTCTTCATTTGATTTGCTCCATTTCTTTCTTCCTTTTTGGCTTGATTTGGATGTGCTTGCTCCAAAGGCATCATATGGTACATAAGACTTGATCTTATAACAAAAGCTCATCCTAATCCTCCATAATAATCATCCTAATCCTAATGCAAAATTATATTAAAAGAAGGAAAGTAAATCTAGCTACACTTGAAAAACAAAGGTTAACTGAACACACCATATAACCCAAGCAATTATATGAATAATTTGGACTTGCCAAGCCCACCTATCTTAACTTCGGGTTATGCTTAGGGGCTAAGCAACCTCTTAGCAAAAGCATTTATATTTTATTTAGCCCCTTAAGCATAACCCCTTGTAAAAGTATGATTAATATATTCAACTACACACATATACCTTAACATCCAGTCTACAAAAATACATCTCAAAATAAGCTTTTATCAAACCATGTACCATCCTAACATAAAGCTAGAAGTTGTGACTTAATCTAATGTGTGTGCATTAAAGCTTGTGTGATATGTCCTAACCAGGCTTTAGAGTTGTAATTTGCTAAGTGTAAGGGATTTAATTTATAAGAGATTGACTTCTCTTTAAGTGATTTAAGTGATTTGAAGATTTTACTTAGTGTTTTATTTTGTTTCATATAACTAATACTTAACAACTAAGTGTTATAAAGAGAAAAAAAAGAAGGAATCTCTCTTTCATTCTTACCTTAAGTCACTTCTAAAGCAAGTTAATTAATCAATTTCCTTCAGTGAATGACTTATTATATGTTTTAATTAATCTTAAGTTTAAGTTCACTCTAAATGACCCTATTTCATAAGAAAGATATCTTAATATTAATTAGAATGAATTAGTATCACATAACACATGTTCATTCATTTCTTTCCATCATGTATATCATGCATGTGAGTAAATCCTAAGCATACCTATACATATAATGTATATCTTAGCATACTTAAATGATGAATGCAAAGAAGTGTGTTTGGAATTTAAATATTTCATTTGATTGAATTATGAATGCATGTATTTTTAATAGAAAAGAGGGATTTTTTATCCATTAGCTAGATATACATTCACATGTATAAAAGTTTTAAGTGAGTTCGTCTTCATTGTTCTACACCAGAGATGTAAGGTACATGACTTAGGGCTACTTAAAATCTTGACCAGGGTGTCATAATATACCACTTTTCTTAGATACATATAGATGTATAAACAATTATAAGGATAGGAAAACCCATGCAAAAATTATATTTGATTTATTTGATTATGATTCTTATTCATTAGTCACATCATACATACATATATATAAGAGTTTTAAGTGAGTACAATGAATGTCGTTTATTAGCGCTAGAGGGCATAAGGCTGCCAAAACTTCTTTACTTAAAGCCACGGGGTAATAACCACCACTTTTACAAATACATGTGAATGTATAAAAAAAATCACAAGAATGAGAAGTCATGTAAGAAGTCATATTTGATTTAATTGTTTGGTTTACATATGTGATATGAAATTCTTCTTAAGTCTTAGTATGGAAATGCATAGGAATAGATTTAGACAAATGTTGTGTTATTTTCAAATGAACTATACATTTATAAATCCCATGCAAATCCATATAATATAATGAAAGAGAGCTTCATATTGCATATCTTATATTATCAACACATGCAAACTTATAGATATTTATAATTAACCTCACTTCATATATTATAATTGATTTGTAGGCTTTTCAAAATAATTTTTGATTTAATAGTAATAATAGCCACACCTATTTTTAATTTAAATCAACACATGCAATTTGACATAAAAGAAACTATTTCATTTAGTTTATTTAAAGAAACATGAATGCATGATTACATATGGCAATCAACATTTAACATGATTAGAAAGAAATAAAGGAACATAAGCGAATGATCTCATTCATTCCAATTAATTCTTAAGGATAATCATACTAAATAAGGCTACTTAAAATAAATTAAAGTTCTTTAATAATATTTTTAATTTTGAGTTTGATTTGATTTATGAAACATGTGAAAGAGGTTTGCTGGTCCTAATCCCATTCCTACATGTGTGAGTTATTTTGATTTAATGAAAAGTAATTAGGTTGATTTTATGGGTTGATTAAGTTAAGCATGAATTAAATCAATTAATTAACCCTTACTTATGTCACCTTAAGGTAATTAATTAAACAATTATGAGATAATATGATATGCAACCACATAGAAAAGTAAATAGCAATACTCCTATAAAATGAAAGAGGCCTAATTCAATTAGCTCATAATTATTAATTAATTAAGCTTAAGGAGCTCACTTAATTACTCTTATGGTTTTCTCACACATGTGAGCTAATCATAATTTCATTAACTCTCTCTTTAGGTTATTGAACACCCAAAGAGCTACCCAAGAAATTTAATTAAATAAGCTCTGGAATGATTATGATTTTAATTTAATTAATTAAGCCATTTAATTAATAAATTAGACCATTACTTAATCCCAAATTAATTGATTTCAAGTCAAGTGAAATGAACTTAGGTAAAAGAATGAGAAAGAGGTCCCAATCTCATTCCCTATGTCCATTCATTGTCTCACAATGATTAACAAGCTTAATTAATAATTTTCTTACTATTTAGCATGTTAATTAATCACATAATTAATTAAGAGTAATTAATGCTAAAATAAGTAATTTTTCTAATTAACCAAGCAATAAATCTCAAGAAAATTATGAGAGACAGATGTCATCCCATTAATCAAACTCAAAAAGTTTGGGATTAATTACTTAGATAATTAGAGAGTGATTAAGCTAATTAAGTTTTTAGTTAAACCCAAATTAATCCTTAATTACTATTCAAATTTAATTAGAATTAATTTTAAATTAATCTCCTCTATTATATCTTTAAAATAAGTTTTTATTTATATATTTTTTAGATTTTTTACAATTATTTATGATTTTTCAAAGTTTCAATTGATTAAGATGATTTTTATGAAGTCTGTTAATTTATTTTATTAAAATAAATCATTTGAACTTCAAAATTTTATATCTTTCAATCAGAAGAGATTTTGATTTGAAATAATAATGGTAAGTAGAGTTTAACTTCAATTTCAATCCCTACAAATTTCAACTTAATCGGATGTGTATTTTTGGTTTAATTAATGAAACTTAATTTTTATTAAAACTCAAATTAAGCTCAAAATATTCAATGAACTTAAGGGATTTTGGGTTTATTGTTTTCCCATAGAAAAGATGAATTCAACGAATTCTTATTTGTAATTTTTTGTTAAGTATTTTATTTTCTATGAATTTTTGAAGTTTTAGGTGATTTAAATAATTTTTAAAAATCAGAAAATCCCTAATTTTCCACTTAACAAAGTTAGCACCATGCGAGCGATGTGGCATGGGCAATACATGCGTACATGGCGCGCTGCACGTTAAAGAGGAAAATGCGGGTGAGAGAGGATCACGATGTGTGGTTCAATTTGGTGGATTGATTTGATGGGTCGGGGTCGTCGAATCTATGGGATCTGGGCACAAAATATAGGATCCGGGCATGAAACATAGGATCTGGGTGCAAAACACGGGATCGAGCGTGAAACATGGAGTTGGGGGTGAATAACGGGTCCGTGATCGATGATCCGATCCCTTAAATGCGAGGATTGGATAGTGGTGTTCTCAGAGCCGATGGCAATGGAAAAATGCAAAATAAATGCGAAATGAGGTTTGATTGGGCTCATTTTTGCATTGAACTTTGCCGAAAAAATTCTATTTCATTTTGGGATCAAATAAACTGAAAAAAAAATGCAAAGTTTATCTAAGGGAAATTCTTGAAATTGCAAAAAAAATCATCATAAAAAGTAAGAAATCCTAAGGATGGCTACGGGTTATTTGAAGATTACCTCACTGGGGGGTGATTTCCGATAGCAATGATGATCCGAGCATGCTTTTGAGTTGGGGAAGAAGCCTTGAATGAGCATAGACCTATTTCCTTCCTTCGTAATAATGCATTCTCCAATTGTCGCTACTTTCTTACTGAAATCTAATTATTTTTGGTATTTTCACCCCAAAATTAGAGAATGATTGCTGATTGGTTTGGGAGGTCTAAGGGATGAAAAAGAGAGCGCGAGTAGAAGTTTTTCTGCCTCTAATGCCTTGGTTTCAAAAGTGAATGAAATTCCCTCATTTTGTTTGATTTTTGGCTCCAAAATGTTATCATTTGGCTTGGGGTGGTTGGGAATGGAAGGAAATCATCCTAGGTGGCTCATTTTGGTTGTCTAAGGTATGGAAAGTGGCTGCCATGAAGGACAAATGGGTGTCCTAGCAAGGGGAGGTGGGAGTCCTTCATGCCAAGTGTTCCAATGGGAGAGGTGAGGTGAACTCACCTCTCCATGAGTCATGGCTACCTCAACCACCCCTTGGGTCAGATGATCAGTGTCCTTGGTGCCTATGTGGACAAATGGATGAGTGTCAAGTGGCCAAGGAAGAGAAATGACAACTTGGGCAAGTGTCTTTTCACATGGGATGCCCTTGACCCAAAGGCAAAGTGGTTATTTGACATAGAATTTTATTTAAACAGATTTGAAATGAGTCAAAAGTGAATTGGACCAAATTTCATGTCATTTAGAGTTCATTTGGTTTAATTTGTCAATTTGACCCATTTGGGCAAAATTGGGTCAAAATGGATTAGGTTGATCAATTGATCAAATTGAGTCAAACCAAGGGTTGAGTGAAGTTTAAATGATCATTTGGAGTATATTGATTCAATTAGTTTCAATCAATTTGGTTTAATTTTGATTTAATTTGAATTTTGGCCAATTTAATCATTTAGGTCAATTTGGGCTAAGTTGACCAATTTGACCCAATCAACCAAATTCGCTTGAATCATGGCTTGGCTTGGGATTGGTTGATCATTTGGAATATATTGTAGCTTTGGTTAAGTTTAATTTGGATTTGATTAGGTTTTGGGTTGATTTTATCCTTAAGGCCAATTTGGGCTAAGTTGGGTTAGGTTGACCAATTGGTCAAATTGGGCTCTATTGAGGTTTTGGTCAAGTTCAATAATCAATTTGGAATGAACTTGAGCCATTGGTTGCAATCGATTTGGTTTGGGTTACAATTTGGTTAGTTTGGGTTCATATGGGTTAAAGGGTTGACTTGGTCAATGGGCTAGGTTGACTTAGTTTGACTCAATTCATGATAATTGATTAACCTAGGTTGATCAATAATAATTGCATGAAGTTTGTATTGGCTTAATTCACTTTGATCTAGATTGAATTTGATTTAGGTTCATGTAGGTCAAATTGGCCACTTTGAGGCAAGTGAGCCAATTGGGTTTAGTTGGCTTGATTTTGAGTTGGGTTTGATTTGGTTAAGTTTATATATGGATTTGAGATTGACATATAAATTCAATTGCAATTGGTTTGGAGACAAATATTTTGGTTCATATGATAATTTCAAGCCAAAAGGGTCAACATAGACTTGACTTGGGGTCGACTTGGTTTGGATTGATAATGATGGTTTTTGTTTATATTTAGGTCAATGATTGTAGGAATGATTGAATCATGAAGGAATCCATGAGTTTTGAATTGATTTGGGTAACATTTAGCCAAGTTCAAGAATTTGGCTAAAAGGGCCAAAATTGAGAATTTGATTTGATTTGGGTTTCAATCATTTAAGTTTAAATTGATTTATGGTTTGAAATTTTAATTTGAATTTGATAATTGAAAAGATCAATTGGATTGGAGTTGATTTGAATTTGATTAATGTTAATTCTATAAGATATAATCAAAGGGCTTAGGAAGGGATTTGGAGTTTGAATTTAATTTGATTTGAGTTTGGATTTATGGTTTAGAATTTTGATTAATTTGATAATTAAGAAAATCAATTGGATTGGGGTTGAATTTGGTTAAGGCTAAGTCTATAAGATAAAATCAAAACTTAGGAAGGGATTTGGAGTTTGAATTTAATCATGGGTTTCAATCATTTGATAGTTGGATTTGATTTTGGGATTTAGATTTGAATTTGAGGTTTGGTTTGGAAGAAGGAAGCAAGGATTGGGTTTAGGCTATAGGGTAGGCAAGTCCTCCTAAATGCCTAAGGCATAAACTATTCCTATGGCTAACTCTTCTAAGTCTCAAGGGTTAGGTTAAAGTGTCTTAAGACTAAGGAACTTTTAGTGTCTATAAGAGTTCTATATCTCTGGTGAGGAAGTTGAGAGCTCACTCCAAAAGTGAGGTCAAAAAGGCTGATAGGTGTTGTGACTAACAAGGCACCGCATAGTTGGCCGAGATGATCAATAATGTTGAAGGTTCACAAAACTAGCAAAATAATCTACCTCTAAGATGTAGAAGGAATCAAGATCTTAGTATGCAACTCCACTCATGCAGGCATAAAGGAAGAAGGGATCCACTAAGGGATCAAGCATGTGAACCTTCCACTAGGGAAGCAGGTTGAGGTTATCCATTGAGGATAAGGTGTTTGGATTTGAATGCAAAATATGATTTGGGTATAGTATCCGGGGATTAGAATGTATAACCCGCCAAGGATAGATGCATGAAACTTCCACTAAGGAAGCAGGTTCAGGCTATCCACTAGGGATAAGGATTTCATGAGATTTCTTTTGAGGGTGCACTCACTGGGGAATGCAATTTTGAATTGGATTTAATTGATTCCACTAGGGAGTTGGTATTATTGATGTCTCGTTGGGGATAAGTTGGTTGATTGTTTATTTTAAGTTTAGATTTTGAGATGGACCCTATCGGTGTGTGATGGACCTCTGTTGGCTCATTTTTGGAATGAGGTCTCAACCCTTCCATCTTAGACATAGGAGTTCTCTTAGACTTTAAGAGTTCTTAGTCTTAAGACACATCTAGTGATTAGATGGATACTCAACCTATTCCTAGAGACTTAGAAGAGTTAGTCATAGGAATAGGTCATGCCTTAGGGGTGTTAGGAAAATCTACCTACCCTATAGCCTGAACCAATCCTCACTTGCTCCCTTCAAGTCAAAGCCAAAATCAATTTTAGCCTAATTGATTTTCTCCAAACTCAAATCAATTCCACATGATTGAAATTCATGATTGAAACCAATGATTAAAACCCATGATTGAAATCCAAATCAAATTCTAAAACTCTTTCCTAAGTCACTTTGATTTCCCTCTTATGGACTAAGCCAAAATCAATTCGAACTCATGAAATTTTCTCATAACCCATTTATATTCTCATTTATATTTGCATATATAAATGAAATATAAATTCAAATCAATCAAAGTAAATCAAACATTCAAATCCAATTCACAAATTTTTCCTAAGTCCTTTAATTCGCTCTTAAGGACTTAGCCTAAATCAACTTCAAATCACTTCAAATTCATGAAATTTTCTCATAACCCATTTGTATTCTCATTTAGATTCACATATATAAATGAAATATAAATTCAAACAACCAAAACCAAATCCAAAAATCAAACTAAAATCTATTCAAAATTCAACCTAAGCCTTTCAAGTCAAAATCTTGAACTTAGCCAAATCAATTTCAAATCAAGCCAAATCCTTGATTTCTCTTCATAATTCAATCAATCCTTCAATCATGAATCCAAATATAAACACAAACTTCAATCACTTAACTAAAACTCAATTTAAAAATCAAACCCAAGTCAAACTCATATTCACTCTTTGAACTTGAATTTGTTAGATGAATTAAAACCTATTTGACTTCAAATCTCTTAAAAATGGATTTATATTTCAATCATGAGTCCATATGTGAGTTCAATCAAACTCAAATCAAGCTTTGACCATTTGACCCAGGCTCACTTAACCCAAAGTGACCTAAAGTATCACTTATGAGCCAAATTCTAATCCTAAACAAATTGGATTGAACTAAGCCCATCTAAGCTCTCATCATCAATCAATCATCATGAGATGATCAATCACCAAATAGTCAAACCAAGTTAAACCTAAGGGTTGACCAAGTCAACACTTAGCCAAAATGAAACCCAACATTTAAAATCCACCATAGGCCAAATTGATTGAAACCATTGATCTAAGTTCATTCACCAATGTTGAACTTGACCAAATCAACATTTGAGCCTAACTTTAATTGACTTGACTTGACCTAAAAGTCAAAATATGTCAAAACTTGATCTAAGCCAAATTGATTGAAACCAATGGGTTAAGTTCATTCCAAATCACTTATTGAACTTGACCAAAGCCTCAATTGGCCAACCAACCTAATTGACCTACCTTGACTTGACCTAAAGGGTCATTTTGAGCCAAACTCAAATATAAACCAAATTGATTGGAAACAAAGATACCAATCCATTTCATATGACCAATAAATCCTAAGACAACCCATGACCTAACCCAAATAGGTTAAATGGGTCAAATTGGTCAACTTGACCCATTTGACCTAAATGAAATCAAATGAACTAAAACTAAATCTAAACCAAATGAAATCAAATGAACTAAAACCAAATCTAAACCAAATTGAACCAAACCAAAAATGCCAAAACACTTCAAATGGTCATATGAACTTGACCCAACTCTTGGTTTGACCTAATTTGACCAATTGGTCAACTTGACCCAAGTTGACCCATTTTTACTTAAATGGGTCAACATGAGCCAAATCACATCAAACCAACTCCAAACCCAATGAAACTTGGCCTAACTCATTTTTCAAACATACCAAACATGCCCAAATTGAAATCAAGGTCAAATGACCATTTTACCCCTAGGCCATAAGGTAACCTAAAATCAAAACCACTTGGAATTTGGTCAATTCCTTTTCATGGACACTTGGCATCCTTCTAGTAGACCAAATGGTCACTAATGGACCTAGTGCAGATGATCCAAGTTTGGGTCAGCCAAACCCAACCCAAACCCAAAATTGACCACATCCTTTGAAATTGAGCACATGGAATCCCTCCTCTACTCAATTAAAGCACATGGCCACCTCACCCACTCCTTCTCTGGCTAAAATCAAATTCAAGGACACCTCTAACAGCCTAACAAACCCATTGCATAAGCTCATTTGGATCAAAATAGCATCTCATTGCTCGACCATCCAATCCTTCAAGAGGGAGATATACTCCCCCTAATTCCATTCTACAGACTCTAATATTTGATTGAGTAATAGGAAGCCAAAGGAGCCTTTGCCAAGTGATCCCAAGCATCCTAGAGTGAAATCAACTTCTCCAATTTTGTATTTACTCAAACTGAAAATAGGGGAGCTCCATTAAAATTCAAACTTACTCCACACTCCATATCAACCTAATTCCTTTTGCAAGCTCCATCAAGGAGCTCGATCAAACTTGCCTAAGCTCTTTCCTAAGTTCCAAAGGCAAGGGGAGACCATTCTTGATCAAGATCAAGCTCAAGTCAAGGAAGAGTTGGCCCATAGGAGGATCCACCCAATCTCAAGACCTCCAAACTTCAACAAAGCTTCGTCTCCACTAGGCAAAGCTTCTCCACAGAAATCGAGCACCGGTGATCATCTCCGGTGAGGTTAGCCATTAAACCAAGCTTAAGTTCAATATGATTTGGTCCTTTATGAAGTAGAGTTTAATCCCATGAAAATCTAGCATGTTAGATGTTTGCCTTTGTGCTTAGATGGTGTGGGTAAGTTTTGGGATCAATCCGCTCAATCGAGCTTGATCATCCCAAGATGGGCGTGTCCATTCTTTATAGAGAAATATAGGGATAGATCATGGGCCATCCATCCACACATTTTGGATGGATGACCATGATTTAAGATGTAGATCCATGTTTTAATCTCTTAGATCCGTGGCTTTAATCTCAACCGTTCGATCCTTGATCAACGGATGAGGAGAAAGCGCAACACCCAATGATGTGGTGCTATGATGTGACAACTTTAATATCGAATCCCATCATTCCATTGCATACCACGCGTCGGTGGTCCATGTACGGCGGGATTAAACATATAATTAGGCTTTTAAATTGCTTAATTAATCATGGAAACTTCCTAAATTCATATTTAAACCTAAAAAATTAGAAAAATATGATGTAAATTGCATTGATAGATAATTGAACATAGAATATTCTAAAATAATTTCAAGATTTTTGTGGTGCTTTTCTCATTTAGGTTTTAGTAGGAATGTTATTTTTGCTAATTACCTCTAATCACTCATTAATCCCAAACTTCTTGTATGCATAATTAGTGGGATGACTCTACCTCCCTAATTTTCTTGGGATTTATTGGTGGTTTAATTAGAGGAATTGCTAGTTCATTCCTTAATCACTCTCTTAATATAATTAAGTTTAATTAAGGATATAATTAGTGATCTAACCCTCTGATTGAGTTAATGAAGTTTTGTTTAAGTGAATATGAGGTTTAGAAAATAATTTTGGGCTACTTTCCTTAAAGATATTCAAACCTCTTTTCTTCCTTAATCTAACCTTAATAAAGGGTTAGTTAGCTAATTACCCTCTTAATTAATTTCATAAAATTCTAAAACTTTCTAGAACTCAATTAATCTATCTTGGGTAGATGCTTAGGTGTTTAATAGCCTAAGCACAATTAAGAAAATCAAAATCCAACTAACATGTGTGAGAGGGGTTATGAAATTACTTAAGTTAAACCCCTTTGTTTAGTTAATCATAAATATTGAGCCAAATTGCATTAGGCTTTTTTCTTCCTAGGTGCATTGTAAATTTAAATTCCTTATGAGATTTTATGTCATCTCATTGGTTCATAATTATTTGATTAACTATGCTAAGTTGGTATAGGTAAGGGATAATTAACACACTTAATTCACACCTTAACCTAAATAAAATATAAAAACATCACCAAATGATCCTAAAAATTAAACTAAAATAACAAACATATGTGAGAATGGGTTAGGAATAGAAAACTCGCCTCACATTTCTCAAATAGAATCAAACTCAAAATAAAATCGAACCAGCCTTAAAAATAACTTGATTTGCTTTAAGCTTTCTTGTTTCATAAGATTGTCTTTAGGAATTAATTATGGTGAATGTGTTTACATGCTTTCATCACTTTAGTTCTTTCCTAACATGCTAAATGTGTATGCCGTAGGAATTTCATGCATTCATGCTTTTCAAAAATCAAATTAAAAAATGAATTTTTTCTTTATGTCACCATGTTTTGGTTAAAGTAGAAATATGAATGGCTATTATCACTACTAAATCCAAAAATATTTTCAAAATCTATAAATCAAATACCTAAAACTGAAGGTGTGCTACTTATAATTATTTATATATGATATAAATATGAATGTGCATAGTGTGGTTTCTTCTCTCCTCTTTTAGCATAGTTTTGAATAGGACTTAGCAAAGTGTATAGTTCATTTGAAAAGAACACAACACTTGCCTAACCCCATTCATATTCATTCCTATGCTATTAGTTAAGAAGGACATCCACACTTGTACATATAAATTACATAAACAAAACAAACAAACAAATACAAACTTTTTGCATCTTTCTTTTTCCATTCATTTCTTCTCTATATGTGTTTGTATTTAAGGAAAGTGGTATATTAGTCTAGAACAACCCCAGGGGTTGTAAAGGCTTTAACCTAAGTAGGTCTTGTACCTGACACCCTTGGTTAACAATGGCAGCTTACTCACTTATGCCTTTCATACATACATATGTGCATGTGAATAATGGATAGAAGAAACCCCTCTTTTCTACTTAATTAAATTCATGCATCATAAAGCATTCCAATTTTCTTAAGTAATATTTCTTAGCATTCTTCATAAAGTGTGCTAAACATTCCACTTGTATGTATAGATATGCTTAGGATGCATCCATATTCATGTTATACATGTTGGGAAAGAAATGAAATGATGTGTGTTTTGTGATATTAATTCACTTTACTTAATCTTAAAATATCTTTCTTTTTGGATATGTTTGTTTAGAGAAAATCTAAACTTAGGATTAACTAAAACACATAATAATACATTCACTAAACAAAATTAAAATATGAATCCACTTTAGAAATTACTTAAGGTAGGGAAGGAAAGAGAAGTTCTTTTCTCTTTTCTCTCTTTACAACTTAGTAATTAAGTAGGATTCACTTAAACCAAATAAAAAAAAAATCAACTCAAATCAACTAAACACTTAAATGAAACCACCCATCTAAGTTGAACCTCTTCACACTTAGAAAATCTAAACCTTAAAGCCATAGCTAAGCATACCACATAAACCTTTTAAAGCACACTCATTAGACTAAGTCACCACTTCTAGCTTTAGGTTAGGGCAATGCATGGTTTGATGTTTGCTTTTATTTTATGATGATTTGTTTTAGTCTGGATGTTATGGTGAATGTGTGTAGATTGAATGGTAGGACAATTTAGTCTAATCATTATTTTCTGCAGGGGATTGTGCCTAAGGGGCGCTGTAATAAAAATATAACTGCTTTTGTTGTACAGGTGCTTTTACCCCTAAGCATAATCCTATAGGCTACGTGGACTTGGTTACCCATGTGTGGGGTGCTAAGTCCAATATACAAGCTTGGAATTTATATGGTTTGTTTAGCTAATCTCTATTTTGTAGGTGTTAGTTAGATTTACTTTTCCTTTTCATGTAATTTTTACAAATTAGGATTTTGGAATGATTGTTATGGGGGATTAGGATGAGCATTGGTCATAAGATCTCATCTTATGTACCATGTGAAGCCTTTGGAGCAACCACATTCTAACCATCCAAAAGAAGGAACCAAAGAAGAAAGAAGAAAGAAGAAAAGAAGAATGAAGACCCCAATAACATGAATTTCTTTATGTAATTCATTTATAATTTGGGTTGTATAAGGGTAGAGCTTGGCAACCCAATTTATTTTCAAGTTTGTGCGGTGGTGCCTAACCATGCTTGGCCTTTTATTCTTTTGTGCTAGCTTTATAAAATTTGTGATATTTTATTTAGCTTGTGCATTAAGATGACATGTTTTTCTAGTTTCTTCCTTGCTTGATGTATGGCTGGATGACGATTAGGCTCTTAAAAAATCTTTGACCAAATTAATCAATTTAAAACTAAAAATAAATAACTCATAACCTCACTTAAAGCGTAAGCTAAAAATCAAGATAAAAGAATTAGTAACCCCTTAGCTAGATGAGTACTTTTCTTTCTAACATCATGCACAAATGCATATTATTTTCACTCTTGATTGGAGGGCTTTCACCTTTGCCAGAGAACTTGGTTTGACCTGTGAGAGCCATGGTGGAAACACACCTCCTCCTTCTCACTGATTTTGGCCCATAATCTTATTTCTCATGCATTAGGCATCTAAATCCTATAAGTTTGAGTCAAATGATTGTCCTAAATGAAAAATAAAATGTAATATGATTTGCATTAGATTTAGGTCATTTATCATGCCCTTACATAATCTAGTCTCTTAGGGAGTGAGTTTAAGGACTTAGTCTCTTTCAAAATAAATAACAACCTTGCTATCTTGCATAAAGCATAAGACTTGCCTACATGAATTTAAAATCATAGGAGGAGTTAGTTGGTGGCCACCCCAGGTGGTTGTAAGTCCAAGCAGTCGAGTGATTTGTTCTCTCTTATGGAGGCAAACCAAATACCCACTTTTCATCTTAAATTTAGGTCGTGCTTTTGGCCCTCTCCAAAGCTCCCTAGATTTAGGTTCAAAGGTTACTTCTCCCCTTTGTGGGTCCTAAGCATAAATCCTCACCTCTTAGGCATTTTCACATTCTTGTGTTGTGGAATCATAAGCCCTAAAATTCTAATAAAATGTCAACTCAAATAAATAAATCAATTTAAAAAACATAAAGCCCAATCATAGGATAGTTTGAGATGCTTGCTAAGTTTTCTAACATCGTGAGCATCTCCTACTTATCTTCTTTTGGCTTTGATAATAACTCTCTCTTTGATCAATCTGATTTGATCTTCTATAATAAGCCAATCGATTGATAGTCCTACCCATTGAAATCTTTGGAGATAATGATCATTTAGCTTAATTGAGAGTATTCCTAAGAGATCTTATTCCTTAGGATGTAATTACTATGGGGGCTTGCCTCCATAGGGAACTTAACGAACCCGGTAAAAAAAAAAAAATTCCTGCTTTACTTTTCCATGTAAAACAGGGGAAGAATCTCTGGTACATCATCCCGCAGACCCATAAGTCCTTAAGAGTCCTTATTTGGGTGATTAAGTCCATTGTAGGGTGGTGAATTCTATCTCTCGAGATAGTACACCTTTCCCTCGATGTTGTTCCTAATCACCCTAATAAGTACACTTGCGATTCTATGTGGTGTCCATCTAATGAAAGAAGCAATCATAATCATATTGAATTTTCCCTCTCTTCTCTACCTTTCTTTCTTTTTGTATTCATCTTTATTTCTAAGAGGGATGAAGATAACAAGAGGGAACCAATGAGGAAGAGGGATGAGATTGATTGATGATGGTGAATGCTATATTATCAATAATTTTAATTTTTAATAAATTATTTTTCACCCACAGATTCTTCTAACGACTCCGCTGGGGATGGTTCCTCTCTCCATATTTGGTAAATGATTGTTATCTCTAAATATTGATTGTGGGTTTGTACTTTTGTATGAATCCAAGACTATCTTTCTTTCCATTGGCACTTAGCTTATTTCATTCTTAAGTTAAGCTAGCCAACATCTTTAGGTTTTAGGACCTCACCCTGTGTTGGTCTTAAAACCCCTTTGGGTTCCCCATGGGTAAAAATAAAAATTTAATAAAAAAATGATTAAAGACTTCCTCCTTACCATTTTTATGGTAAGGAAAGGTTCATTCTAAACAAAAAAAGATAAAATAAACCTTTCATAAAAATTTTGCTTTTCAAAAAGCACTCTTTTGAAATGCACATAATAAAATGTTTTGCACAAAATTTTTCCTAAATCACCTTCATCTAACAATCTTCATGATTGTTATATGTAGGATCATCTTTACAAAAATAAAATTCCAACAATCATAAATTTTCTAAAAGCACAAATGAACTTCTTCACTCAATGCATTTTTGATGAAGACTTCATTTTCAATAATAAAATTCCAACATTCCTAAACTTTCAAAAAGCACAAAATTTGAAGATGGGCCTTTCCATTCAATATATCCAAACATGTTGAATGGATGTTACATCTTCAAGCCAAAATCATAACTTTGAAATTCCACTCAACACATTCCACATGTGTTAAGTTAGAATTTTTCACATTTTCAAAAGCACATATGAAACCTCTCAATTCATATACCCACATTATGAAGGATTTTCAATCAAAATCAAAAATAAATTTTCCAAAAAGCACATGTGAACATCTCCATTCAATATACCCAAATTTATTGAATGAAGATTTCTTTTCCAAATAAAATAACATTATTTTGAAATGCCACTTAACATATTCCATATATGGCTAAGTTGGGATTTTCTCTTTCAAAAAGCAATAATCACACATGAAAATATATCTTTGAAAAATGAAACATAATTGATTTCCATCTTACATACCCAAATTTGTTAAATGGAAATCTTCCTTTTTAAAATCAACAAAACATAATAAAATTTTCAAAATAATTTTGGGAACTTCATTTTAGCATATCACATTTGCTAAAGAGAAGTCTCCATTTCAAAACAAAATCTAAAACAAAAATTTGAAACACATTTTGGAATTTCATTTAGCATACTCAAATTTACTAAGTGAAATCTCCATTTCACAAAAATTTTCAAAACACATTTGGAACTTCTTTTTGGCATACCCCATTTGCTAAACCGAAGTCTCCAAAATCTAAAACAAAAAATTTGAAACACACATTGGAATTTCATTTAGCATACTCAAATTTTCTAAGTGAAATCTTCATTTAACAAAATTTTTTAAAACACTTTCTTCATTTTGGCATACCCCATTTGCTAAAGTGAAGTCTCCAAAATCCGAAACACAAAATTTGCAACACATTGGAATTTCACTTAGCATACTCAAATTTTCTATGTAAAATCTCCATCTCACAATATTCAAAATACATTGGAACTTCATTAGCATACACATTTGCTAAGTAAAGTCCCATTTTTAAAATCAAAATCTCTAAAGACAAAAACACATTAGGATTTCCTTAGCGTACCCAAAATTTCTAAGAATCTTATTTTTCAAAATAAAATATAAAATAGAAGAAACACATTAGGATTTCCTTAGCATACCCAAATTTGCTAAGAATCCTATTTTTCAAAATAAAATCCAAAATGAAAGAAATACATTAGGATTTTCTTAGCATACTAAAATTTGCTAAGGATCCTATTTTCCAAAAATTTCAAAAATAAAACACACTTGGATAATTATATCTTTAAATAAAATTCATTAAAAACAATTTTTAAATTGATTTTTTAAATTTTATTTGGATTTTGATTTAATTTTAGCTAATTTCATTTTTGGATTATGGATTTGATTTAAAAATTTGAATATTAAAACCAAAATCCATAACTTCAAAACTTAAGGAACCCTCTTATCTTGGCTCTGTGCAAAAAAAAAATTATGACCTAGCAAACAATCCCCATTCAATTGAAAATGGCAATCTACCCATTCTAGTACATTCCCTTTGGCCCTTCCCTTCTGATTGGTTCTCTTGATCATGGCCTTATCTCTATTTCTAATTCTCTTCATCTTGACTTATTTTCATGATTGAGGGCTATCAATGGATGTTCATTAATTCATCTATTTTGCTCTCTTCTCGACTTCTTTCAAAATTCTGATTCTCAAAAATCAATCTTTGCGCTTCTCTTCTTCTCAAATTAATGCAGATTTGTCTCAATCATATTCTTATTCTATTTACTTGTTTAGTGTTTTGTTTGGTTCTTTGGAAGTTTGGAGACTTGGAGATTTTTATTGTTGAGAGAATTATGGTGGTATTTCTTATTTATATCAACAATTCTATGGTATTCTTATTGTAAACCAATCAATGGAATAATGGATTATTTTGTTATGTTTGCTAGGATTTGTTCTGATTTTTGTTATAAATTCTTTGGCATTTACTCTTTGAACTTAAAGTCTTAGTGTTTTTCTTAAAGCATGTTTCTCTATATTTTGGAAAATGCATTCTAAATGTGATTTATGCAATGTTAAACTGAATTTGAAGCATAACCACTCTTATCATTTCATATGATATTCTTATTAGATCATTTGAAATTTTACTATATATAAATTAATGCTAGAGCTAAAATTAGTTTGATGTTAAATCATTTTCTTCTCATCTATTTAATTAAAACATATTTTTAGATTAAAATCTCTTGATAATTTACAAGACATAAAGGTGTAAGTTATAAAAGCATGTGTTATCTAACGATCAAGCAATGAAGATCTCATGTAGAACTCGTTTAAAGGCAATATGAAATGACTCATTGTGGCTTATGGGCATAATGATCATCAAATGAAATTTTATTAAATAATTTGATTCTTAACATTTTTTTTATAGTTTTCTTCTTAACATTTATGAGCTTAAATGATGATATGAGTTCAAGGAAGTTGTTAGAATCAAGGCTTGAGAGGTAGTTTATTGAATCACCCAAATACTCTTTTAATATTATGCCTTAGCTTTCAAAGTCACAATAGTGGAATTTGAGATTAATAGTCAATCTTCCATATATCAATTCTCATTTAGAATATTTATATGTAGTTTTCAATCTTTATAATTTGGATTACCTTTCCATTACTGAATTAGCTTTTTCAATGTAAATAATAATGTAATTATCATACATAATTTATTGAAAATATAATTATTTGATATGTCTTATTGTTTTAAATTTCTTCATCATTTTTTGTTTATTAGAATAAACAATCATATTTAAGTCTTATTAATCCTTCCATTTGGCTTATTCTTGATCTCTTTACACTTTGATTAGATGTCTCATTGTAGAGTTCTAGCATGATTGGTTCTTCCCAAAATCAAACACCTATCAATCAAGATAATATCCATTGTATTGCAAGTGCTGTAGCAAGTCATCTTTTGAAAGAGAAAGAAAATATCAAACCACATCGATATGATCACTTTACTAAATTTAATAGTTCCATTGGAAAAAAGATGAGTAAATGTAACTATTGTGGGAAGACTTATCATAGTGATAAATTAATGGTACTACAACTAACATATTTATCATATGTATAGAAGAATCATATGAAAAAAATCAAATCATAGTATTGCAATTGACAAGGTGAACAAATAGCAGTCTCAAGCTTGGAAGTTTGATCAAATGTTAGAAAATTTAGAATGGTTATTATGGATGAATTACCATTCAAACATGTTGAAGGAATGGTTTAAATTTTTATATTTCAATTTGCTTGTTTTAAAATACCTTGTTGGACACTCTTTGTTTTGTTTTACTTAGATGAGAAAATGCTTTGAAAAAATATTATGAGATTCAACTACTTTTGCTTGACAAAACATGGACATCAATTAAAATTAATTACATGTGTCTAACCTTCTATATTGATGAAGATTGGAAGTTAAATGAGTCATTAATTTTGTCAATATAGTCATGAGGAGATTGTTCATAAGAGATGTTTGATTGATTGGGGTATTAATGCATTTCAATAGGTTGATAATTTAAGCTCCAATATGGTATTATCAATCATTTGAAAGAAATTTTCTAACAAAGTGTTCTTGATTGTAAGTTCTTACACATGAGATGTATTTTATATTATAAATCTTATTGTTCAAGATGAAATTAAGGATTGGTAGATCTACCTTTTACATATGAGGTACATTAATCTCCATCAAGACTTAAAAAATTCAAAGAATACATTGAAATTGAAAAATACAAAGCAAAAAAGCTTGTTGTGTTTAATGTACCTATAAATTGGAATTCTACATATATGTTAAATTATTCAATTTCAAAAAAAGCTTTTAAGATATGAAGAGATTGATCAAATTTAGAATAGATAAAAGTGGATGGTATGTTCCATGTGATGGTGATTAAATGCAAGAAGGCTTGTAACATTCTTAGAAAGATTTTATGAGCTTATCATTTAATCCTTATATGTTACTTAAACACTTTCTTTCATGAGATTAGGTCCAATATTATGCTTCAAGTTAATCACATAATGATATTGAAGTTATACCATGGCAAAGAAAATGAAAGTAAAGTTTGATAAGTATTGGGGTTGTGTTGATAAAATGAATATGAATATTTATCTTATTGTACTTGATCTAGGTTCAAACTTAATATATTAAATTTCTTTGTTTGATATGTATCACTTGGAAATAAATTTGGCATGAGCAATAATCTACATTATATGTTCTATGATTATAAGATGAAGTTATTAAGAATAGAAATTGCTCACAGATAAGAATAAAATATTGTTGAAAGCCAATTAAAATCTGATCAAGGGATGAAAGTACATGATGGTTAAGTTTAGAGCATAATTATAAGAGATGATCTTGATAAACAATTTAGATAAATACTTCAAGACTCAAATTATCAGATGACTTTAATATTTTAACATGGTGGAAGGTTAATGCTCAATTTTATCTTATCTCAAATGGCTAGAATATTTTGATTTTATATCATGTAGCTTAATTACTTTTTTATTAATGGTTGTAGATGCTTTTTTAGGGCTCTTTATCTCCTAAATAGTGCAATCTTATTTGTGAATTATGAGAGCAAAGTGGTCAAAATGAGCTCAATGTTAAACATTCGACATAAATTTGATGAAGGTATTGTTGTATCTTTTAGTTTCCAATTACTTACAACACTTTTTTTCAAATACATCACTACCATACTATATTATGCTTTAATTCTTTTTTTCTTTATCATGAGGTTATAGATGATAAACTTTTGGTAAAGAATTAAAATAAATCAATCTGATAAGTTAGCACTAATCTTTGTTGTTGTTTTTCCTAAACTTAATGGCCTCTTAACTCTTAAGTTCTTAGTAGTTAAGCTTAGTTTTTTTCAATTTATTTTCTTTGGAAGATTTTACAAAGCTGTTATAATACATAATACATTCCATGTTTAAAAATGTTGAAATTGTTGAATTTAGTGCAAATGTAAATGATTGTCATCCATGGAAGTCATTTTAAGCTATTCACATATTATAGAATAACTTTGAGTTACATTACCAAATATTTATGATCTTCCTATTTTGGGTCATGTATTTCCAAATTTAGGTACCATCTTTGAAATATTTGGTATGGTCAACAATTAAGGATGGGTAATTATATGGTTGCTTTTTTTTTTTTATGAAAATAGAGTGTAGGCATTGTGTTGTGGTTATGTTTCTAAGTATAGCCTTTAGGTTTTGAGGTTTATCTCATGAAAAACTTCTGCAACTATAGGGTAATTAAGAATTGAGATCTTGTATTGGTTAGATCCTTTGTGATGATGTTCTCATTTTTTTCAAGAAATTGGCCTTTTTCTAATGAAAAAAAAGATTTTTGATATATAAAATTGAGTTTATAATAATTTATGTTAACAGTTGCAAGTAAGAGCATTGACATCTCATTTCCTTTATGCTTGATCTCTCTTCTAATGTCATCTTGTGTAATTTTTTTATATTGAGTTTAAGTTAATGTCAACTCACTCTTTGAAGGGTAAATTTTTTTACCATTGGTCCATCTAATTCTTTGACAATGCTTTATTAACATAATTCATCTGATCAATTTGCTTTAGTAATTAAATGGTGTGTGATCAATTTTTTTTCTTAAGCATTCTAAATTTAGAGCATAATATTTGTTTGGTCATTTGTTGAATTTGTGGGTGTTTGCATGTTACTTTTGATAAAATCATTATCCAGCTGTTCAAAAAGAACTACTTTTATATGGTTGAGTTCTAGAACAATTTAAAATTAATTGATTTAAAGATGTGGTGTTTTTTCACTTTCTTATCTCTTTGATTGGTGGTGGCTTTGATGGTTATTTATTGATGCCCTCTTGGTGGTTTCTTGTTTCCTCTCTATTTGTGTGTTGTTTGTGCTTATATTTTACTATTTTGCTTTGCTATTAGCCATTTAGCCTATTTGGGATTTTGGGTGGAATCTTGCCTTTATCTTTCTGGTTTTGGTATTGAAGCTCTCATTGGGTGTGGCTCTCTCATTTGGGTGTTTCATGGATGTATCTTGAGCCTTTGATGGTTATTTCATCTTTGTTGTTGGGTGTTGGTTGTTTCCTAATTCTATAGATTTAGCTTCTTTTGTTTGCTTTCCTCTCTTTAATCTTGATGGGTGTTGGGCGTTGGGTGTTGGGTGTTTACATTGGGTGTTGTCTTTCATAAATGAACATTTCTTTTTGGTCATTTGGATGTTATTTCTGAAATCAATGTGAGCATGGATTTGTTTAGATTATCCTTATGGTTATCTTTATCTATTGACATGCAATTCCATGTTGTTGCTCGGTCAAAGTGAATAGATCTTAATTATTTATAATTTGTTATAATATGGAGTTGAATGTTTAGTAATCATTTATTCTTTAATGTTTGGTCTTCAAATGATGGCTTTGATTTTATATTTCATTTACTCAGGTAGCATTGTATGTGATTGTAACCCCATGAGTTTGGATGCTCACTATTATTCTTCTTAGTAATTTTTCATTTGAATTTATTAAAAGTGAAAATCTTTCAATCATCCTTTGTGAAAATCACAAAATTAACATAAGAAAATCCAAGCGTTTTGCATATGTTTGCTTTATTTGTCATTCTTGATTGGTTTTCATCAATATTCACTTCAATCATCTCATCTTTGTTTTGTGTTACCTTTATGAGCTTTCATTTGTTCAAGAAAAATTTTCTCTAAAGCTTCTCTTCCTTTCTTACTTAGTTTCACAATGGAAACATTTAAAATACTTATCAATGAATTTATTAATTCCTTGAAATTTGAAAAATTCTTTGAGTCAAATTGATTTTAACATTTGTATTTGTTTTATTACATTCTTGATTGAATATTTGGAATGTTATTTGGAATGTCTCTTACCATTTTTCTAAGAATGTTTATGAATGTTTGTAATATACTAATATTGCAATTATAATTCTTTAAATGTGGAATGTTGATTTACATAGATTTGAATGGCAGATCTTTTTTTTAATTTTACCACAATATTGTTGAAATTCATTTTATGCTATGCATCATTTAAAATGTTCTCTTACTATTATTTGAATGAAGTAAATGATTAAGAGAATTTTCACATTTGAATCATAAATAAAATCAAATCACACATTAATATTTTATATTTAAGCTTGTAAAGTACTATTTAAATGATAGCATATCAATAGATTAAAACATGCTTCATAATTTACTTAATCACCAAAATTTAGGTTTTAATTATTTTTTTTAAAATCAACCAAAAATTTGAACTTTTTTTGGATTATTTTATTATATTAAATTTTATACATTGGATTTTTATTATGAATTTCAAAAATTCAAATTAAATTCAATCATAAATGCACAACACTTGGATTCCTCATTTATCATACCTAAATTTGCTAAATGAGAATTCCATTTTCAAAATCACAAAACAAAGAAAATGAAGAATTGTTTTCAAACACACCACTTAGCATACCCAAATTTGCTAAGTAAATTTCAAAAATAAAAATCCTCAAATCAAAATGAAATTGATCCTTCACTTTAACATACTCAAATTTTTTATGAAGGGTCCTTAAATTAAAATAAAAAATAAAATTCAAATATGAACCTATGGAAGCATCTCTTCAAAATATTTGAACCCATTTTAACATACCAAATTTGTTGAAAGTGGATTCTATATTCAAAAATTCATCTTCTAAATCCTTTTGACTTCACTTTAAGATGTTGAGTATGGGTTCAATTTCTAAATTCAAATTCAAAATCAAAAATGATTCAAGTTTATTTTCAACATTAGACTCGTTGATATATTTCAGTTCAGGGTTTGATTTTAATTGATAGATGATTGCTGGAGGATGTGTTTACCTTTCCCATAGGATGGATTTGGCCTTGGATCAGGCAAACCTCCCATGCTCTGATTACACCCATCATCCACTTTGGAAGGTTTTTTGAGGATTACTTGTGAGGGCACTCCCCTCACCACTATTAGCGAGCTGATCAGGCGGCGGTCATTGATTGATATGCCATCAGATTCTGTGATCCTATCACCGAAGAGGAAGGCAATGGTAGTTCCATCAGGTCTAGTAGTCTTAGTGCCATTGGCAATTGAGCATGCCATGGTTTCCGTCTTGCCCAGTGAGGATGGCACCCACTCATGGGTAAGGCTCCCTTGATCCCAGGGATTGTCTCACCAGCTTTTGAAGTTGGGTCTAGCTCTTACTCCGGTCACCCCGCCAAGACTCAGAGAAAGAACAAAAATCACATGATAAAGCACCACGCATGAGGAGATGGAGGCAACTACGATTTAGAGTTCCACTTTGGTTTCCACAGTTATACACCATTCCATCCTCTCCGGGTTTGTGAGAGGATGCCAGGAGGATCCTTACTTCACCTCCACCGGTAGTTGGTTTTCACAGCCATCGGTAGGAGGTCATATCGGCTTATCAGTTCCTAGTTGGCGAGCCTACTGAACATTGAGTAGGGCTCAATTTGACTTGAGATTGATCCCCACGTGTGGGAGGCATCAGATAGAGAGGGCTAGAGGCCCATCTATTCATATTACTAGCGAGGAGCGGTTTTTGGCGGTTAGCAATTTTACACTCGTTGATTTTCGATTGGCCGCTACCCGGTCGATCATACAAATTTACTTACAGGGACCATCATAGAGGGAGGTCCTCGAGAGTTGGAGTGTCTCCACCACCGCTCTACCCCCCCCACCATCTTCTCCATGTTCTAGCATCTCCATTTTGCCAAAGGCCATGAAGGCCACATCGGGAGAAGAGGACCCTCCGGTGATCTATGGATGAGATCCCATTCCATCCACACTCTTATGGCGGCGAGCTCTCTTTGACCTTCACGCCCCAGTGATGAGGAAGGAATGGCGACCCCGAAGCATCATGATCGTCCCTTCACCACCACCACCAGTATAGCAAATGGTGGTTGCAGTTGTAGATGACATCCTAGTTGGACCCATGATGATAGATCATCCTAGTAGTGTCACCCCATACATAGTCAGTGACAGTCAGGAGTGTATCTCTTCTAGTGAGTATAGCCCTCACAGGGTTAACTCACTAGTAGTAGGGGAGGTCCGATGCCTCTCAGTACATGATATTGATCCCATCACCCGGTCGACAAAGTCATTTATGCGGTTAAGATCATTCTCTAGATGATATAGTAGCTCATTATCTTAGAAGAAAGAGATCCTAGGATATGATTAGTCGATGAAGAGAAAATCTTTGATCCCAATGAAGATGATTTATTGGGAGACTTTAGTGGGGTTTGCATGGTAGACACGGGATCTCTCCTTGAGAACAGATTATGGAAGTCTTTGAGGTAGGAAGACACATCTTACTCATCCCACCTCAGCATAAATAAAGCGAGATGAAGATAGATAGGATGGAAAAGAGGCTTGAAGATGCATTAGCGACTATCTTAGCATTAAGACAACGATAGTTCATCCTACCATAGGACCGGTCGGCGAGTTGGTGCATGTCTTGGACTAAGACTTTACCTCCATAGAAGGTAGCACCGCATGTATAGGAAGGTAGTGGATAGTACCTCCATACAAGAAAAAAGATCAAGTCCATGGTTGAGCGGTAAGTGAAGAAGCGTTGGCTCAACGAGGAGGATCATCGGTTCAAAGGGTAGACCCTACCCAGAAGAATTTGATGCAATCCAATATCCTAAGGGTTTTGTGCCACCTTCCTTCAAGAGTTTTGATGGCAGTGATAACCTGAGGTAGCATATTGCACATTTCAGAGCTAGTTATTGCAATGCTGGTGGCATTGATGCCTTCCATCTCTTCGTTAGTAGCTTAGTAGGTATAACATTGGGTACTTGAACATAGTTTAGTGAAGACATTTGTTGAGTTGGAGCAACTCTTTATCAAGAGGTTTTTGGAGCTCAAAGGGTCACTGGGATCTCATTGTAGCACAACAACACCAGGTGAGTCCCTTGTTGACTATATTCTCAGATGGCATAATCTGAGTATGAAATGAGTCATGCAACAACATGCCATTGAGATTCTTTTAAAGAATATCCATGGCTGCCTTCATGCTTAAGGGCTTCACCATCAAAACTTTTGAGAAGTTAATCAACAAGGCTAGCTACAAGGAGGCCAAATAGTTGCCTTTCAAGATCTGAAGTCAAAGCAGAAGGTATGAGAAGAAGAGAAGGTGGCAGTGAACAAGGGGAAGCAACCAACTAGAGATCGGTCCTCTCACACCATTAGCGAGGTACCACACCACCGCCACCAGTAGCCTCCCACACCACCTCCTCCTCAGCCACATCATCATTAGTAGTGGTACACATATCTGTCGCCAGGTAGCTATGGTCCACCTACTCTTTTGGATAAACTTAACAAGCCTTATTCATTTAAGAGGGAGGTAATCAGATAGATCTTTAAGAATCTCTTAAAGAAGATTTTTATAGAACCTAGGAGACCGGAGGAAGTGGGCAAAAGCCATGATCCCAACTTTTTCCCCTACCACCATATGCTAGGTCATATTTTGGAGGATTGCTTCACATTTAAGTATTGGCTTGAACATAGCTTCAAGATTGGTGCTATAGTCATCCCGAATGAATACCTTGTAGAATAACCATCCAGTTCCATTAGGGTAATCCTTGGGGATACTTGTGATCCTTCCAAAACTAAAGAAGGTTGGGATATCTCCTTATCCCATGCCTCTAAGAAGATTAAATAAAATCAAGAAACTTTCCTTAGGTGCCTAAGACTCAAACTCAACATCAAGGAAGGTTTGCAAGTTGTTCAGACAACTTAGGGAAAGGGGAGCTCACAAGAGCAACATGTGCTGCGGGATAGTCAGTAGTGCACCATTGACCAGTCCAACCTCCTCTACCATTGCAGCTACCACATCAGCGAGCACCTCTTCTACTTCAGCTAGCTCTTCTTCTTCTACTAGTAGAACTCTTGTATCGGCGGATAAGGGCATCAAATCCTCTTACCCCACTTACTTTACTTGATTTTACTTTGTACCTCCTATCAAATCCAAGAAATTGAAGAATAAAGCTAGTTTGAATTACATCTGTGTCACTTCTAATGGGTTGTCTACTTTTATTCCTAATGATAACTCTTCAAGTCAAAATAACTATAACAATTTTGATCTTCCTCTTTCTAATTCAGAGTTGGATTTTCCCACTCTGAATACTACGAGTTTGCCTCTTGAGATAGACTTGGAATCATCCGATTCTGAGGGTCCCATAGGAGAAGCTGTAGGTGAGCCTGATGTGCAGGTAGAATCTTCCATTACCACATAAGAGATCACCAGTCAACCTCCATAGTGTCAAGGTTCTACCTCCTAGGGCAGCACCTCAAGATAGAAGGAAATAAGTCATTTGGTGTAGAGGATCGATAAGCCCCTCCACAAGATGCTCCACCCTTGGATATGCTTATGGAGGATCAGCCCAAGGTGGACTACAATGTCCTTTCTCATCTAAGAAAGTTGTCATCTAAGCTAAGCATATACAATGCCCTTGTCTTATCCAAAGAGATGAGGGAATCATTAATCAAGGCTCTCCATGATCCTGAAATATGCTTAACTCAACTGATCACTATTGGTAAGAAGGCACATTATTCAGAAGCTCGGGATTATCAGATGAAGACCTTCTGGGGACATGGAGCACATCATCCCCTACATTACTGATGACATGGATAGACTACTGCCAAAGTTCTCATCTAGTGCATCGAACATTATGAGTCTAAAGAACCTTATCTATTTGAGGATCGACATCTTCACACTCCTAGGAGATTGAAAAATTTTGAGAGGATTCAGTGAACAAGGTGAACGGGCTTTAGGTTCCATAGTGTTACCTTTGGAGATAGGTGACTGGAAGACTGAAGCCAAGTTTTATATCATTGATTCGAATACTTTGTTCATTGTTTTTCTCGATAGGCCTTGGATACATTAGAATAGATGATTCTATCCTCCCTCCATCAGTGCATCAAGTTCAGAAAAGATGTGATTGAGTACTGTGTCAAAGGTGATGAAAAGCCATTTTCAATTAGAGAGATTGAGATATATGAGGATGCGACCTACTATCTTTTCCAAAACACTCTTTCTCATGAACTTGGACAAAATTCAAATGCAAATGCAAAAGAAAATGAAGAAAAGAAAAGTAAAAGAAAAAGAAAAGAAAATGAAAATCCAAGTGAACAAGAAAGGGAATTGAAGAAGAAATAGCCACAATATCACATTCCACCCACTCATTCCATCATATGGACATGTGGGTAGATGACTCACCTCCACCGTGAGAGGTAGAAATAGAGGCGCCGAGGTGGAAGACCATGGTTGGCCATCACCAATAGAGGTTATGTTCCTTTATAGAGTACCCTACTATTCACATAGACTTGGAATCCAAGCAGAGGATGAGTCTGTGATTAGTATACCACCAACCCTCTCCCGGGTTTCATTGGAGGTATCACTCGAGTTGGAAAATGATGAAGACAGGGCCTCCAGACAAAGCAAAGTATTCGAATCAAATGCATATAAAACTATCAAGCAACAACTAGGAACATTAGGTTTAATCTCACTTTTATCTCAAAAAGTTGTAGGTTTAGTAGTTAATGAAGCCCCTAAGTCTTCCATGGATGCAAACCCAAAGAGATTCTTTTTGGGTTCATCATCCTCAAGTCCTAAAGTTGATGTAGAACTTGAGGAATTCATTTAAAGAATTAATGGAATTACCTTTGACTTTACTCACTTGTGTTCATAATTTTATAGAAATATTTGGTTCCTCATACATGGTCCGCAGTCGAGTATTTTGCAAAGCTATGGAAGAATACGTGGAGCAATCAAGATCGACTGGGATTTGATACAGGTCCAATGATGATGAAGATTACCGCTAGTTACCAATCATTTGGAGTGATTGGTTCTTTTCACACAACACCAAATCTTTATGAGGTTGTGTGTTTAGAAATCGTGATGATCCAGATGATCTCCAAATCAAAGATGCACGCCAAAATTTGAAGAGGAGATCCATTCAATAATTGACAAGCTTAAAGAAATCAACCTGATAAAAGAAAATCCCACATACATCGCTTGTTGAATGAAGAAGAAACCAATGACTTAGTTAGGCTATTGACCGAAGTTTAAGGACTTTGCATGGAGTTATGAAGAGATGCCCGATTATTTCATGTAGCACCACAAACTAGAACAATAGATCGCTAACCCTATCAAGCAAGCTCCTAAACATATTATGAAATCAAAACAATATGTCATTTATGAAGTTAAGAAATTGATCGATGCTGGTTTCAACAAGAAAATACCTACCCGGTTTGCCGTGTCCAATCAAGAAGAAGAATGGCCAAATTTGTATATGCCAATTTTAGACTTAAATAAGGCATGTCCTAAGGATGAGTTTCCTTTATATACTAGAATTAATGGTGGACTCATCTCATGTAGTGTTCTTCATGGATGTCATCCGCTACAACCAAATCAAGATGCCCCAAAGATGAAAGAAACACAACTTTTGAATCTCAATAATCTATTGTTATAGATCATGTCTTTCGCCTTAAAATGCTAGTGCTACATACCAATGCCATGACTAATCTTCAATGAACTCATCCATCATCGTTGAGTGCTATGTGATGATCTAGTAGTCAAGAGTAGAGAAAAGGAAGACCACCTCTTTGACTTGAGAGTAGTTTTTGAACGGTTAAGATAATATAACCTCAAAATGAACCCCTTGAAGTATGCATTCGAGTAGGTTTAGAGAAGTTCCATGGTTTGTTGTCCGATATCGGGGAATAGAAATAGATCTAGAAAGGATTAAAGCCAACTTAGAAATGCCACCTCCTAAGAGTTTAACTCAACTCAAATCTTTCCAAGGACGACTAACATATCAAAGTCTCTTTATTTCCAACCTATCAATGAGATGCAAGCCATTCTTAGCACTTATCAAAAAGGACACCAAGTTTAAGTGGGATAACAAGTGTCAGCATGCCTTTGAAGATATCAAATAGTATTTGGTAAAGCCACCAGTTCTAGCAACTCCTATCCCGAGCAGGCCACTCATCCTCTACACTACTGTATTGGATGACTCTCTCGGTACTTTACTGGCCCAAGCCAACGATGAAGGGAAGGAGAGTGCTCTTGACTACCTCAACCATCATCTGATCCCTATTGAAGCAAACTATCCACCTATCAAGAAACATTGCCTAGCTTTAATCTTTGCTTCTCAAAAGCTATGACACTATATGCTTTCTCATAAGGTGAACTTGATTTCTAGAGTCAACTAATCCATATTTCATGACATCAACACTATCCAGATGATTTGGCACGCATGGTCCATGATTCTCTCACTTGATATCATTTCCTCCGGTAGCAAAAGGATGAGCACTAGATTTCTTAGCAAAGACACTTCTTCCGATTCTCCACTTAGTGAATCTCCCTGATAAATAAATCATGAACTTAGGGAGGTTGACACCACCATGGGAGATGTATTTTGATGGTGCAACTTCTTTTCATAAAGGGAAGCACCATATACTCTTTCGGGAATGGAAGGGGTAGGAATAGTTCTTCTAACTCTAATTACAATGTGATGAGATTCTCATACTATCTTTCCAACCTCTACACCAATATGCGGTATGCTTTGAAGCTGAGTTATCACAGTGTCAAGAGCATCAACATCTTTGGGATTCTCGCTGGTCATCAATCGACATCTGTCCCAAGCTTAAATTATTTATACCATGAAGTGCTAAAATTAAGTCACCATCTACAAGGTTCTAAAAGAATTGAGATGTCAAAGAATCATTTTAATAGAAATGACCCTATCCCTTATTGATGTGAACTCATTGAGACTTGAATAGGTTGTCATATAATGAGCATGTATTTGAAAAACATAACTACAACTTCAAGAAAAGTCACAAGCTCATTAGTGAAATAGAGAGCTCTCTCCTATGCTCTCGTTGATGGCACCCTGTACCGATGGTCCTTTGACCAAATATGGTTACGTTGTTTAGAGAAACATGAAGCTGTGGAATTATAACTGAGATACATTCAAGTTTATGCGAAGTACATCAATCCAGTCTGAAGATGAAGATGAAGATTAAGAGACTAGGATACTACTGGTCTTTGTTAATTACAGACTTTATGGATGTAGCTTGGAGATGTCATTAGTGTCAGGTGCACGGTGTGGTCCTCCATCAACCACCCAACATTCTACACCCTACACTAGCTTCATGGCCATTTGAGTGTTGGGGTACCGACATTGTGGGTCCTATCGATCCTCCTTCTTCCAAGGGTCATTGGTTCATCTTAGCTACCACCGACTACTTTTCCAAGTGGGTGGAAGCAATCCCACTCAGAGAGGTCACAACTCAGCACACGCTTCACTTTTCAGGAATCATGTCGTATATAGGTTCGGGGTTCCTCAAAAAATTATATTTGATAATGGTACTGCATTGAAAAGCATCAAGATTAATAGTTTTTTCAGAAGACACAGTATAGATTGGAGATACTCCACCATCTACTACCCTCGAGCAAATGGCTTAGCAGAAGTATTCAACAAAACTCTCATCCAGATACTAAAGAAGACTCTTGATGACAACAAGCGACAATGGAATGAGCAGTTGGTTGAAGCTTTGTGGGCCTATCGCACCACATACCGAACTCCAACTCAATCTACCCCATTTTTCTTAGTGTATGGGTCTGAAGCCGTTCTACCTTTAGAAGTCCAACTCCCTTCACCTTAGCATTGGATAGCAAGATCACTATAGAGCAGAATGCAAAGTTGCAGTTAGAAGAGCTTGAAGGTTTGGAGGAGAGTTGCCTACGGGCGTGCTAGAACCTCGAGTTGTACAAGGCCAAAATGATTCAAGCTCACAACAAGCTGGTCCGCTCTAGGTCTTTCCAAGTAGGAGAACTTGTGTTAGTCCTAAGGAGACTAATTATTGCCCGTCAAAAGATGGGAGGCAAGTTTGAACCCACTTAGGAAGACCCCTATGTCATAGAGAAGGCCTACCAAGGAGGATCTTATCATATTATTGATTATAAAGGGGTTCACCCGATGCTCCCAATTAATGGGCTCTATTTGAAGAAATATTACCCATAAAAATCATGTTTTGAAAATAATTCTATAAATCAACAAAAATTTAATTCCCTTTCATCTAAATCCTATCTTCTTTTGAAGCGTTGTTGCTTGTCTTACAAATCCACCATGACGTGTCTAGGGTAGGTGTAAGAGTCTCCTAATGACATCCTATCCATTTTCACAACACAAACACAATCTCCCAGTGCTATTAGAATAGGTGTGAGAGAAATTGAGTGGAATTCTTTCTTAGTGAGAATTTCGATTGCCATCCATGGCACTGTTTCATCAAATTCCCCAACGTGCTTTAAGGTAGGTGTAAGGGTCCCTCAACGACATCCTATTCCTTTTAACACAAGCACAAAAATAAACACATATGTTCTTCTCAAGCTTTTTTTGATGGGGAGCAAGCCCCACACTCACTCATTAGTCGCTTCTAGTCGGCCCATGCTACCTAGTATGTCACCCCAGTGGGCATTTATCGAGTGGATGTGAGTCCCCGCACTTTCTTCTTGACTTGATCATTGCAAACCAACAAGCGCCTTGTTAGTTCGGTAGTCTTACTGCCCAATTAGTAAGCTACATCATGTTGACTTTGTTTATTTAGATATGAGTCCCCATGCTTTCTTCTTGAACTAGCCATCATGTACTAACTAGGTTGAGTATATTCAAGGTTTAGGGTAAGTCCCCTAGAGGCTCTTTTCCTCTTGACTACATTTGAGTTGATGTAAGTTTCTCAGTGGCATTCACTTAGTAGTTTCCTTAGGTTGGATGGCACCTATCAAGATAAAGACAGACTATCCCATCGATCAATTCTGCTATAAGAGGATGTGAGTCCCTGAGCTTTTTTCCTAGGCTGATTGTTGCAAATCGATGGGCACCTTAGGTTTGTTGATGTTCACTAGGCTGATAGCTATTCACCCAGTGAGTATACCACTCTTGGTAAATATGAGTCCCCTCATTTTCTCCTTGAGTTATACACCAAATACCAATGTGATATATAACTAGCCATGTCATTCTCTCCATGGTGTTGGATTAAGCCATCAGTGGTCCCTTCCCCTGTGTGCACTCTATTTGGATCACATCCTTTGTGATCTCATTTAGACACTACCCGGGTTACTCTTGGATTGGATAGTCCCCCTTTTCTAGTAGCCACCCCTGTGGTTGGAGAATTTGTTCAACAGATGTGCAGATTTTTTCTTGGTTTAGTAAATCTAAGATAGGTTTAGGCTGATATAAGCTCCATCTCAGTTTGATCTCTCGCAAACCAACAAGGTCCACGTTAAAACAAACTAAATAAACAAATTAATTAATTCACTTGTGGATTAGGAATTCAAGCCCCCCAAAGGGCTCCTTTTCCAAAGCAAGAATCCTATCTTTAGTGCAGTAAGAACTCATTAGAATTACCTAACTACCGAGTTGAGATAAATCGCGACTCACTCAGAAGTTGACCCTTAGGTCGGGTTTAATCTATTTTTCCACAAGCAAGTTACCCTGACAATCATTTCATTTTGAAAGATATAAGACTATGACACATTCTTTCTAGCATGATCACAAACCGATCGTTAGTCGGTCGATTTTGCTCAAAGCAACCGATCATCCCAGTGGTCTTTTGTAGTGGAAGATGTGAGTCCCCGAGCTTTCTTCCCCTAAACTGATCATTGCAAATCAAAAGGCACTCCTTTGGTTGGATAGTTCTCCTATCAGAAGCTATTCCCTTTGGTTCAGTAAATCTGAGATAGGTCTAGGCTGATATAAGATCCTTCTGAGTGTGATCCATCACAAACTAATGAAATCTATCAAAATAAACTAAAAAAAATGAAATCAATCTTTGACTATCTTTGAGCTGATTTAAGTCTCCCAGTGGCATTCACTCAATAGTCAGCCCTAGGTCGGGTTCGATTTGTTGCCCAAAGCAACCAGTCACCCCAGTGGTTCCTTATTTTAGAAGATGTGAGTCCCCGCACTTTCTTCCTCACTTGACCATTGCAAATTGAAAGGCATCTCCTTTGGTTGGTAGACTACTCCTTTGTAGAAGGTAAAGTGCCTCCAGCCTCCGCCTCTACTCTTATCGCAACCGATGGAATCCATCATCATCAAAATAAACTAAAAAATGAAATCAATCTTTGATTATCTTTGAGCTAATTTAAGTCCCCCAGCAGCATTCACCAATAGTTAGCCCTAGGCTGGGCTCGATTTATTGCCCAAAGCAACCAATCACCCCAGTGGTTCCTTGTTTTAGAAGATGTGAGTCCTTGCGCTTTCTTCCTAACTTGACCATTACAAACCGAAATACATTTCCTTTAGTTAGATAGCCCTACTTTAGACTACCATTTTGGATTGGTAAATCTGTAGTAGATCAAGGGCACCATGGCCTCTACTCAGTATAGCCCATCACAAACCAATAGGACCCACCTAAAAACCTGAAAACCTAAAAACCTAAAACAAATCCAATGAAACAATCCAAATCAAATATTTTGCTTCTCCTCAGTGAGATGCAAATCCTACTAGCTCCCAACCGATCTAGAATTCTAATCCCTCAATGGATTTCATAACCTTTCCTCCTTATGGATGACTTGAACTTGCCTCCCCAATGGAGAGTTCACTTCCCTGTCCTCGTTGGAATCAAAATAAACACAATTAAATAAACAATAAATTGAAACAAATTCAACCCTCTTCCCCTGTAGAACTTAATTAAACAAATCAAATTTCTCACCAGTGAGACCCAAATCAAATCAAACCTCTCATCCCTCGATGGATGACTTGAACCTACTTCCCTAGTGGAAGGTTCACATACTCTATCCCTAGTGGATTCCCCCTTCCTCTCTTATGTCTTTGACATAAGTAGAGTCACATTGCACTAAGCTCTGGATTCCTTCTACACCTTGGGTTAGGAGTATATTATTTCTATTAGTGCTTGTGATCGTTCGGTATTATTGATCATTTCGATCACATTAATACGTGCAGTGTACCTTGTCAGTCACACCACACCTATTGAGTGCCCTTTGTTGACCTCATTTTTAAAATCAGCTCTCAACCCCTCCATCTTAGACATAGGACATCTCTTAAGCTTTAAGAGTTTCTTAGTCTTAAGACACATCTTGTGATTAGTTGGACACTCAACCTAATCCTATAGAATTAGAAGAGTTAGCCATAAGAATAGGTCATGCCTTAGGGGTGTTAGGAAAATCTGCCTACCCTATAGCCAGAACCAATCCTCACTTCCTCCCTTCAAGTCAAAGCAAAAATCAATTCCAGCTTAATTGATTTTCTCCAAACTCAAATCAATTTCACATGATTGAAATTCATGATTGAAACCCATGATTGAAATCCAAATCAAATTCCAAAAATCTTTCCAAAGTAACTTTGATTTCCCTCTTATGGACTTAGCCAAAATTAATTCAAACTCATGAAATTTTCTCATAACCCATTTATATTATCATTTATATTCACATATATAAATGAAATATAAATACAAATCAATCAAACTAAATCCAAATCATAAATCTTTCCTAAGTCTTTTAATCCCCTCCTATGGACTTAGCCTAAATCAACTTCAATTCATGAAATTTTCTCATTACACATTTATATTCTCATTTATATTCATCTATATAAATAAAATATAAATTCAAATGACCAAAACCAAATCAGATCAAACCAACTCCAAACCCAAAGAAACTTGGCCTAACTCATTTTTCAAACATGCCCAAACTGAAATCAAGGTCAAATGACCATTTTACCCCTAGGCCATAGGGTAACTCAAAATGAAATCCACTTGGAATTTGGTCAATTCCTTTTCATGGACACTTGGAATCCTCTTAGTGGACCAAATGGTTACTAATGGACTTAGTGCCCATGACCCAATGGGTTTGGATCAGCCAAACCTAACCCAAACCCAAAAATGATCACATCCTTTGAAATTGAGCACATGGAATCCCTCCTCCACTCAATTAAATCACATGGCCACCTCACCCACTCCTTCTCTGTCCAAAACTGAATTCAAGGACATCTCTAACAGCCTAACAAAGCCATTGCATAAGCTCAATTGGATCAAAATGGCATCTCCTTGATCAGCCATCTGATCCTTCATGGGGGAGATATACTCCCCCTAATTCCATTCAATCTACAGACTTTGATATTCGATTGAGTAATAGAAAGCCAAAGGAGCCTTTGCCAAGTGATTACAAGCATCCTAGAGTGAAATCAACTTCTCCATTTTTGAATTAATTGAAATCGAAAATAGGGGAGCTCCATTGAAATTCAAACTTACTCCACACTCCATATCAACCAAATTCTCTTTGCAAGCTCCATCAGGGAGCTCGATCAAACATACCTAAGCTCTTTCCAAAGTTTTAAAGGCAAGGAGAGACCATTCTTGATCAAGAACGAGCTCGAGTCAAGGAGGAGTTGGCCCATAGGAGGATCCACCCAATCTCAAGACCTCCAAACTTCAACAAATCTTCATCTCCACTAGACGAAGCTTCTCCAAGGGAATCGAGTGCTGGTGATCACCTCCGATGAGGTTAGCCATTAAACCGAGTTTAAGTTCAATGTGGTTTGGTCCTTTGTAAAGTAATGTTTAATCCTAAGAAAATCTAGCTATTAGATGTATTTACCTTTGTGCTAAGATGGCGTGGGTAAGTTTTGGGATCAATCTGAGCTCAATCAAACTCGGATAATCCCTTAGAAGATGGATGGTGTCCATTCTTCATAGAGAAATACATGGATATATCATGGGCCTTCCATTCACACATTTTGGTTGACCATGATTTAAGACATGTAGATCCATGTTTTAATTTCTTAGATCTGAGGCTTTAACCTCAATCGTCTGATCCTTGATTGAAAAGTTGAGGAGGAAGCACGTAGTGCATCCGCTAACGTGACGCTGTGATGTGACAACTTTAATATCGAATCTCGTCACGCCAAGTGGAAAGCGCATGCCGTGTTAGCGATCCACGTGGCGCCAACAAGATTAAACATATAACTTTTAAATTTCTTAATTAATCATGGAAACTTTTTAAATTCATATCTAAGCCTAGAAAAATCAGGAAAATAAGAAATAAATTGAATTGGATAGATAATTGAATATAGAATATTCTAAAAATGATTTCAATGGATTTTGAATAGTGCTTTTCTCTGGATTTGGGTTTTATTAAGAATGTTACTTTGCTAATTACCCTCTAATCACTCCACTAATCTTGTGCATAATTAGTAGGATGACTCCTGCCTCCTCTAATTTTCTTGGGATTTATTGGTGGCTTAATTACAAGAATTGCTAGTTCATTCTTTAATCACTCTCTTAATATAATTAAGCTTAATTAAGGGTATAACTAGTGATCTAGCCCTCTGATTGAGTCAATTAAGTTTTATTTATGTGAATATGAAATTTAGAAAATAATTTTGGGTTACTTTCCTTAAAGATATTCCTTAAACCTCTTTTCTTCCTTAATCTAACCTTAATTAAGGGTTAATTCACAATTACCCCCTTAATTAATTTCATAAAATTTTAAAACTTTCTAGAACTCAATTAATCTATCTTGGGTAGATGCTTAGGTGTTCAAGAGCCTAAGTACAATTAAGAAAATCAAAATCCAACTCACATGTGTGAGAGGGGTTATGAAATTACTTAAGTTAAACCCCTTTATTTAATTAATCATTAATCATGAGCCAAATTGCATAAGGCCCTTTTCTTCCTAGGTGCATTATAAATTTAAAATGCTTGTGAGATTTTGTGTCATCTCATTGGCTCATAATTATTTGATTAACTATGCTAAGGTGGTGTAGGTAAGGGATAATTAACACACTTAATTCACACCTTAACCTAAATAAAATATAAATAAAATCACCTAATGATCCTAAAAATTAAAGTAAAATAACAAACATATGTGGGAATGGATTAGGAATAGCAAACTCACCTCACATTTCTCAAATTGAATCAAACTCAAAACAAAATCAAACCTTCCATAAAAATAACTTGATTTTCTTTAAGCTTTCTTGTTTCATAAGATTATCTTTAAGAATTAATTAGACATATGAATCCTATAAGCCTGAGTCAAATGATTGTCCAAAATAAAAATAAAATGTAAAATGATTTACATTAAATTTAGGTCATTTGTCATGCCCTTACATAATCTAGTCTCTTAGGGAGTGAGTTTAAGAACTCAGTCTCTTTCAAAATAAATAATAACCTTGCTATCTTGCGTAAGCATAAGACTTGCCTACGTGAATTTAAAATTG
Organism: Cymbidium sinense; assembly: GCA_021442155.1. NCBI lineage: Eukaryota > Viridiplantae > Streptophyta > Magnoliopsida > Asparagales > Orchidaceae > Cymbidium > Cymbidium sinense. The sequence continues at coordinate 65,362,373 of CM038225.1, forward strand.
TAAGAGGAGTTAGTTGGTGGCCACCCTCAGGCAGTTGTAAGTGCAAGCAATCGAGTGGTTTGTCCTCTCTTGTGGAGGCAAACCAAATACCCACTTTTGATTTTAGATTTGGGTCATGCTTTTGGCCCTCACCAAAGCTCCCTAGATTTAGGTTTAGAGATTGCTTCTCCCCTTTGTGGGTCCTAAGCATAAATTCTCTCCTCTTAAGAATTTTCATAATCTCGTGTTGTGGAATCATAAGCCTTAAAATTCTAATAAAATGACAACTCAAACAAATAAATCAATTTCAAAAACATAAAGCCCAACCATAAGATAGTTTGAGATGCTTGCTAGGTTTCCTAGCATCATGAGCATCTTCTACTTGTCTTCCTTTGGCATCGATAATAACTCTCTCTCTTTGATCAATCTTATTTGATCTTCTAAAATAAACTAATCGATTGATAGTGATACCCATTAAAATCTTTGGAGATAACAATCATTTACCTTAATGGAGAGTATTCCTAAGCGATCTTATTCCTTAGGATGTAATTAACTATGGGTGTTTGCCTCCATAGAGAACTTAATGAACCCAATAAAAAAAATAAACTCTACTTTACTTTTTCATGTAAAGCAGGGAAAGATACATTATCAACAATTTTAATTTTTAATAATTTTTTTTTCATCCACAATGCACTGAGAATGGCTATGCCGGCCTTGACCTATCTCAGATTTACCAATCTAAAGGGGTAGTCCACCAGCCACATGGTAGAACTATCTGACTTAAGGGATTGCCTTTCAGTGTACAATGGTTGTGTTAGGGAGAAAGCGTAGCAAACTTACATCTCTAAAAGTAAGGGACAACCACTGGGGTGATCTGTTGGATGTAACAAATCAAACTCGACCTAAGGCGATTACTAAGTCATTGCCGTTGTGGTGTTTATTTTTGAGGATGTGGGACACCACGCAGATCTTAGGGTGTACTAATTGAAGTGATCGGGTATGACATTAAGGAATGACGTACTATCTCGAAAGATAGAAATCACCACCCTATAATGGACCTAATCACCTAATAAGGACTCCTAAGGCATGATGGGTCTTCAAATATATCAGAGATCTTTCCCCTACTTTATATTGAAAAGTAAAGTAGGGTTTATTTTAAGCCGACTTAGTCAAGTTCCTTATGGAGGCAAGCCCCCATAGTTAATTATATCTTAAGGAGTAGTAATTCCTTAAGAATACTCTCAATTAAGGTGGACAATTAGGGTCTCCAAAGATTTCAAGGTTAAGACTATCAAAGGATTAGCTATTTTAGAAAATCTAATGGGTAGATCAAGGAGAATACTTATTTTTGGAATCCAAAGGGAGAAAGTAGGAAATGCTCATGATACTAGGAAGCCTAGCGAGCATTCTAATTTACCCTATAATTGGGCTTTATATTTTTGAAATTGAAGAGAGTTAATTATTTGAGTTGACATTTTATTAGATTGCTAGGACTTATAATTACACAACATAAGATTGTAGAAATGCCTAAGAGGTGAGGATTTATGCTTATAGCCCATAAAGAGAAACATCAACCTCATATCCTAAATCTAGGGAACTTTGGCAAGGGCCAAAGCACGACCTAAATCTAATGTAAAAATGGGTATATGGTTTACCTTCACATGAGAGAATAAACCACCCGACTGCTGGACTTATTACTGCATGGAGTGTAGCTAGCTAACTCCTCAAACACTTTAAATTCATGTAAGCAAGACTTATGCTTTACAAGATGGCTAGACTGTTGTTTATTTAGAAAGGAGACTAAGTCCTTAAACTCACTCCCTAAGAGACTAGAACATGAGTGGTATGAATTCATGACTTAATCTACAAATTTTATCAAATTTATTTGATTCTTTTGGACTCTTTATTTTGACGCTATGAGATTTTGTATGCCTAAATGCATGAGAACTTGATTATGAGAAAAGAGAGAGAAAGGGTGTTCTTCATCAAAGGCTCTCATAGTTAAGCCTTTATTCTCGGCAGATGGAAGCCCCTCTTAACAAGAGAGAAATAATATGACGTGCATGATATTATACATTCATTCATCCAGCTAATGGGTTGCTAAAAAATTTTATTATCTTGATTTAATTCTTAGGATTTATGGTGAGGTTATGAGTTATTTTAAATTTTAATTGCGAGTTATTAATTGGGGTAGAAAAGTTAATTTTATCCTAAGAGCTTATCGCATCCTGACCACACATTCAAACATCAAACATGAAGAAATTAGAAAAAAATATGCAATCTAGTGCGCAATCTAAACACAACATCAAACAATTTTATAGACTACCATAAAAGAATAAAAGACCACTATGATCAGGTTTCGTTGTACACCCCAAAAAGAGAAAAAAAGATAGGTAGCTGAGCTCTACTCTTATACAACTTGGATTACAAAAATAATACATGCTATGGGGATCTTCTTTTCTTCATTTCTTCCTTCTCTTCTTTTTGATTTGATTTTCTCCAAATGCATCATGTGGCACCCCTAAGCCTTCGCCAGCTCATCCTAATCCCCCATAATAGTAATCCTAATTCCTAATGCAAAATTACATTAAAAGTGGGAAAAGTAAATTTAGCTTCACCTGCAAAACAAATATTAGCTAAACACACCATACAATCAAAGCAATTATATGAATAATTTGGACTTAGCACCCCACACATGGGTAATCAACCCACCTGTCCTAACATGAGTTATGCTCAGGGGCTAAGTAAGCTGCATTGCAAACACATTTATATTTTTGTTATAGCGGCCCCTTAAGCACAACCCCCTGTGAAAAATATGATTTGGCTAAGCTCACCATCCGCCTATGAGATACACCCTAACATCTAGTCTAAAATATTTACATCACAAAACACAACATCATACATACAACGCCTTAGATTAGAAGTGGTGACTTAGTATTCTAATGTGTGTGCTTAAGGCTTGTGTGGCAAGACTTTACTAGGTTTTTTTAGTTTAAGTTTTAATTTGGAGTTTGAATTTGTAAATTTTATCTTGGGTGATCTTAATTTAAATGATTTAATGATTTATTTTTCATTTTTATTTCATTTTATTTGGTTAAAATGATGTTTATGTTTTCAAGAATGAAGAGTAGAATGAATTCCATTTGTAGACAGAACTCACCCTATTCTACATCCTCATACCTAAAGAATCTAACTAAGGTCCTTAAATATTTTAATTAGCCCATTTGAATTTGTGTAATTCATTTGATTTGATTTAACATTTTGAATATGAGTTTGTTTAAGTATTTGATTGATTAATTTTGGATTAGATGTTTTGGTTTATTTACATCTTGATAATTCAATATCCTTAATATCTAATGAAGTTTAAGTTTGTTTAAATTCATGTGTTTTTTTATTGATTAATTTTAAATTAGATATTTTGGTTTAATTAAATCTTGATAATTCAATATCCTTTTAAATTAATATCTAATTTCTTTGATTATTGTTATGTGATTTAATCATGTTTATTATTGTTCATTTATTTGTAGTTTGATTGATTAGATTAATTGAGATTTTATTTTGATTTTTTAGAGTTTGATTCTTTGTAATTAGGATTTTATTTTTAATCTCATCCATTTGTCATGTTTATCAAAGTTTGGTTTATATTTTGATTTCATACAATGGATAGTTAATTAGTTTATTTTATTTAAGTAGGTTGAATGAGATTTAATTTGATTACATATTAAATTGATGAGAGTCTTTCTTAATTTAATTTAATTTAATTTAATTTGATTTGATTAGCTTTATTAGTCTATGGGTTTGCTTAGGTTCAATGTGATTATGTAATTAGTTTAATTAAGAAGTGTATTTATGTTAACTATAAAGATTTGTTTAATTTTCAATTTGATTTCATATTTGTTTAGAATAATGATGTAATCAATGACTTAATAATTTAGATTTTGATTAGTATTTAATTACATTTATCGTTGATTAAGTTTAAGTTTAATATAATTAATTTGATTGACTTAATTAGCTTATTTAAGATGTGTGATCAAATTAATTAGTAGAATAGTTAAATGTTTGATTTGAATTTAATTTATAAGTTAATTTAAGATGATGGATTAATTAATAATTAAATTAGATTATTAAGATTTGCTTTGAATTAATTAAGAAATTCTTTAAGTTAATTATTAAATTAAATAAAGATGATTTAATTTTTAATTTGGTTTATATATTTGATTAATTATATAATTAATGACTTAATGATTTATGTAATTTAGGATTTGATATTTAATTTTATGTTGATTTAGTTAATATGATTAATTTGATTAACTAATTAGTTATTTTAGTGGCATGATAATTATTAAATTAATTAGATTTAATTTTAATTTGATTTCATATTTATTTAGTTAATGATGTAATTAATGACTTAATGATTTAAGTTTAAATTAGGATTTGATTAGTATTTAATTGCATTTTATGTTTGATTGCAAGTTTAATATGATTAATTTGATTAACTTAATTAGTGAGTGATTAATTATTAAATTTAATATTTGATTTAAGCTTAATTTAAGATTTAATGTAACTTATTTAAATTAATTTGGTTCATTAAGATGATGGATTAAATCATTAAGTTTGCATTAATTAGATGTTTGATTAAGTTTGATTAAGGGTAATTAAATTTTAAATCAAATTAATTGGTTTGTTTTAATTAGAGATTAATGACTTAATTTCTCACATGAGTGATTTGATTTAGTTGTGTTTTACTTAAGTTTGATTTGATTAAAGGATTATTATTATTATCATCATTATTAAAGTGAATTAATTTATTTATTTCAAAATTTGATTATTTATGATTAGAGTTTATTTTATTTGATTCATTTATTATGTTTGTTTGATTTCATTAGCATGTTTGATTTAGTTATTAGGTTGAAATATTTAATAGTTAATTAATAATTTTATTCCAAATGGTTGTGATTTAATCATACGTTAATTAAGTTTACTTTAACTTTATTTGGTTTAATTTGATTAATATCAAATTATTATGTTGAACTGGTTTGTAATCAATTTGAATTTTAGTTTATTTAATGATTAATTAGTTTCAATTTATTTATATTCGTTAAGGAGTTTCATATGATTAAGATTCCATGTATAGTGTAGGTTTCATTATACTAATTTGACCCATGATAAAGTTTCCTAGATTTGTTTAATTTTAAGTTTGATTAAGATTTAATCATTTAATTGAGTTTATTAAATTAAATAGGTTTAATCATATTTAATTTAATTTCCTCCGAGGATTATATTTTTCTGATTTGAAGTTTGATTAATAATTGCTTAAGTGTTATTTTATTTCTCATTTTGATTTGATATTTAAATTATTTTTAGATTATGTTTATTAATTCTTAATTGATTAAAATTTAATCTTAAGTGTTTGTTTGGATTCATTAGGATTCAAAATCACATTATTTTCTTAAGAGTCCTAGATGTCAAGTGAAGTGATTTAAGCCATTTTGAAGATTTTGTAAATTTATGAATTTTTATTTGATTTATTTTATTAAAATGGACAATCTAAACTTAAAAATTTCTCCCAATTGAGAAGTCCTTTTCACTTGAGATTTTATGTTTTAACTTTAATTTTAATCCTTGAAAATTTCAACTCAATCCAATTTATATTTTTAGAGTAATTAATGTAACTTTATTTCTACTAAAACTTAAATTAAGCTCAAACCATTCAGTAAAATTTAAGGATTTTTGGTTTATTAGATTCCTCTCGAAAAGACAAATCCAATGAGCCATTATTTGCAATTTTGTTAAGTATTATATTTTATAAATTTTTGAAGTTTCGTGATTTAAATAATTTTAAATAAAAAATATGATTTTTTGCCAAGACATACATGACATGGCAATGCGACGCCACATGGCGCCATGTGATTGGGCGAGCGGTACCGATGATGCGTATGCGCACGCATTGGGTGGCGCAGGGAGCGAAAAATCACGCAGTGATCGCGACGGTTTGATCCATACCATCCATCGAATGGTAATCCAATCGCCATCCAGGCTGGGATCGCGCGATCGATGCATGATGAGCCGATCATGCAAACCATGGGACGATGGTCTAATGGATCAAATGATTCGCGTCGATCTGAATCCAGCCATATGATCGGAACCGTGGATCGATGGTGGTTTGTTGTTCGCATGAACAGTAAAAACTGGGCTCTTAGTGAAAATATTGAGAAATTCTAAGTGAAAACTTATCCAAATGGACTTATTTTCATGACGGTTTGCACCAAAAATTTTTTATTTTTTAATTGGGATGATATAAAAAATAAAATGTAGGATTGTCTAGGATAAATTCCTAAAATTGCACAAACAATCATCATAAATGAAGGATCCTAAGGCCGGCTATGGTATGGAAAAATTTACCTCATCGGGCATGGTTTTCGACGATGCTGAAGATCCGAGCAAACTACTAGGTATGTGAGGAAGCTTTAGAAAGATTTTTTATCTTTGCCTCCCTTTAGAACGTCATCTTCTCCAATGTTCACCGTCGCCTCACCAGAAGAGCTTTTATTTGTGTTTTTGAGCTCAAAAATGGTTCAAAGAGGTGGGGGATGGGTTCCTCTTTGCTTTGGGGACTCTTGGGGCTGAATAGTGGTAGGAGAAAGAGGAGTGAAGCCTCATTTCCCCCTCCTTTTATAATGGCCGAAAATCCACCATTTTAAAATTTTTTTTGGCTCCAAAGTATTATCATCTTGGATAGGATGGTTGGGATGGATGATGGATTGATTGAGGACTTTGGATTTTTGCTCCAAAGTCCTCTCTTACTGCCATATGATCAGCTTTATTCAGTGCAAATGTTGGGGAGGAGTTAAGTGCATGTGATGGGGGAGAATTAATGAGGTTCGGTGGAATCCTATGTGAGGGAGGATCCATGAGGGATTTAATTGGGTTGGATTGATTTTGTATTAATCCCAAATGGGGTTGGGTGGGGTTTGATCAGCCCCCAATGGGTCATGACTTGGTTTCAAGGGATTTGGTCTAATTTGGGTCATATGGGTCATATTAGGTCATATCGAGTTAGGTTGACCAATTGGTTAAATTGGGTCAAACCAAAGCCTAGGTTAGGTTCAAATTATAATTTGAAGAGTTTTGGTATGATTAGTTTGATTTAATTTGACTTAGAATTGATTTTGGCTCATTTGAATCAAATGGGTCAAAGTTGACCAATTTGACCAAAATTGGCCAAATTATGGGTTATGGGTTGATTCATGTTCAATTGGCTAATTGAAGATGAATGTAGTCATTGGTTGAATCAATTGGATTTAATTTGATTTAGGCCAAATTGACTCTGTAGGCCTAATTTGGGCTTAATGGCTCAAGTTGATCAAATTAGGTTTAATAGATTTGGTCAAGTTCAATAATCAATTTTGAATGAACTTGAGCCATTGGTTGCAATCAATTTGGGTTAGATCATGATTTGACCTAATTTGGTCCTTTAGGCCAATTTGGGTCAACTTGGATCAAATGACCAATTGGGCTTGGTTTGACTCAATTGGCTATCAAGTCATATTTAAATATTGATTTTGATTCAAATCATTAATCAATCAATTTGATGTAAGATGAGTTTTGGTTCATTTGGGCTAAGGGTTGACTTAATCAAATGACTAACTTGACTTGGTTTGATCCAATTGATTGTATTTGATCATCCTAAGGAGATCAACAATCATGGTGGAAGGTTTTTGGTGAGCTTGGTTCAATCCAATTTGGGTTGGATTGGAAGTTGGCTCAAATGGGTCCTTTAGGTCACTTTGGGTCAAGTGGACCTAAGTGGGTCAATTAGTTTGGTTTTGGTTTGATTTGAGTTTAGTTGAACTTATATATGAGCCTTGGATTGAAATATAACAATAATCAATTTGGAGTCCAATAGGTTTTGGCTCAATTGGATGTTTTAAGTCAAAAGGGCTAAGTTAGGCTTGACTTGGGTTGACTTGAATTTAGTTTGATGATTATAGATTTTATTTAAATTTGGATAAATGATTGATTCATTCGGAGAAAATCTATTGGTTTTGGCTTGATTTGGATATAATTTAGCTAAGTCCAAAGAATTGGCTTAAAGGGCTTAGATTGAGTTTGGATTTGATTTTGATAGTTTTGGTCATTTGAATTTGGATTTCATTTATATTTGTGAATATAAATGAAGGAATAATTGATTTATAAAGATTAAATTGAGTTTGATTTGATCTAAAGGGAGTTTTGGCTAAGCTTATGAATGTGGTTCATATGGCTTAGGAAGGGTCTTAGGATTTGAATTTGATTTTAGGTTTCAATCATTTGGAGTCAAATTTGGGATATGAATTTGAGGTTTGGTTTGAGATTTGAATTTGGGTTTGATTTGAGAAAGTGTATCTAGATTGGGTTTAAAGCATGATAGGTAATTTCCTTAAGCCCTAAGGCATAACCTAATCTTATGATTAACCCTTATAGGTCTCTAGGCTTAGGTTAAGTGTTCACCTAATTAATAGGTGTGTCTTATGACTAAGGAAATCTTAGTGTTTAGAAGATTTCTAAGTCAAAGAGGATGGGGTTGAGAGCTCACTCCAAAAGTGAGATCAACAGCCGTTGGGGGACTTATATCGGCTCAGAGGTTGTCAAGATAATGTCATTTGATTGAGTTGCATTTATTTTAATTTCATGAATCCCTTGGATGTGTGATGGATTCACTAAGAAGGGGCTAATATCAGCCTAGGCCTATCTTAGACTTACAAATCCAAAGGGATAGCCTACCGGCTGCGGGGTAGAGCTAACCAACCTAAGGGGTGCCTTTCAGTGTGAAATGGTCAAGTTAGGAAGAAAGGCGGGGACTCACATCCTCCTACACAAGGAACCACTGGGTCGATCGATTGTTTACACAATAAATTGAATCCAACCTAAGGGCAACTACTGAGAGAGTGCTGACCCAGTGACTTATCTCAACTCAAAGTAGTCAGGCAATTCCTATAGGGAGTTTCACTGACACTTCTGTAAAGATAGATGCCTGCTTGGGAAAGGGGGCACTAGAGGCTTGAATTCTTAGTCCATAAGCAAATATATATTTTGTTTATTTTATGTTATCATGGACCCTGTTGGTTTGCGAGGGACCGCACTGAAAAGGAGCTCATATTAGCCTAGTCCTATCTCAAACTTACTAGACCAAGGGAGAATCTGCATATCCACAAGATAAATTCTCCAACCACAGGGGTGGCTATGGAAAGAGGAACTGTCCAATCCAAGAGTAACCGGGATAGTGTCTAAATGGGGTGCTAAGGACGTGATCTAAATAGAGTGCCCACAGGGGAGGTGCTGCTAGGGTGTTATCCAAAACCCTGTAAAAGAAAGCTTGTAAGTATACGGTGGCCAACTCAAGGAGAAAGTGCGGGGACTCACATCTACCAAGAGTGGTGTATCCATAGGGTGGGTCGCCGCCAGCATGGTAATAACCAACCAACCTAAGGTGCTTGTCAGTTTGCGATAATCAGTCTAGAAAGAAGGCATGTAGACTTATATCTCTCTAAAGCAGAAATGATCACTGGGATGGTCTGTCTTCGGCTCGACCGGGGCTATCCGACCTAGGACTAGTAAGTGGGGAGTTCTGTGTAAGGACTAAACCCAAGCTTGAAGTAGTTAAGAAGAAATGAGCCACTGGGGGACTTACCCTAAACCTCAAATATACTCGACCTAGTTAGTGCATGATGGCTAGTCCAATAAGAAAGCATGTAGGCTTACATCCTTTTAAACAAAGTCATGGGGCAGATTATTGGCTACGCAGTAAGACTTACTAAACTGACAAGTTGCTCATTGGTTTGCAATGGTCAAGTTAGGAAGAAAGTGTGGGGATTCACATCCGCTAGATAAGTGACCACTAGGGTGACACATTAATAAGGTAGCATATCGGCCTGACCTAGAGCAGCTAATAAGTGAGTGTCACAGGAGGCTTGCTCCCACATCAAAATAGCTTGAGACAAAAGATATGTTTTCATTTGTGTTGTGAAAGAGGAAATATGATGCTGCTTGGTTTTCTTACACCTACCCTAAAGATGTAGAAATGGATGAAATGGTGCTGCAGGGGAAATTGTAACTCCACCAAGAAAGGATGCTGCTCAGGTTCTCTTACACCTAACTTTGTTATACTAGTTGAAATATGATGCATCTTGGGTTCTCTCACACCTAACCTAATAGCACCAGAGGATCATTTGTAGTTTGTGTTTGTGTTGTAGAGGGATAAGATGCTACGGGTTCTCTTACACCTACCCTATACATGTCATGACGGATTCACAAGCAAAAGAAATTTCTAACACATAAGAGATGAAATTTGATATGAAAAGAAATTTATTGATGATTATTTTCAAATAAGATTTATGGATAGTATTTCTTTAAGTAGAGCCCATTGATTGGAAGCATCGGGCACTCTCCCTTATAATTTATAAGCTGATAAGATCCTCCTTGGTAGGCCATCTCTATGGCAAAAGTGCCTCCCAAGTGGGTTCAAACTTGCCTCCCATCTTTTGATGGGCAAAAATTGGTCTCCTTAGAACTAAAATAAGCTCTCCTACTTGAAAAGCTCTTAGATGGACCAACTTCTTGTGAGCTTGAATCATTTTGGCTTTATATAACTCGAGATTCTGGCATTCACAGAGGCGTCTCTCCTCCAAACCTTTGAGCTCTTCCAACTGGAACTTGTTCTGCTCTGTAGTAATCTTGCTACCCACAACTATCCTTAATGATGGGAGTTGGACTTCTAGTGGTAGAATGGCTTCAGACCCATACACTAAGGAGAAAGGGGTGATTGAGTTGGAGTTATGTATGTGGTACGGTGAGCCGACAAGGCTTCAACTAACTGCTCATTCCATTATCACTTGTTGTCGTCCAGTGTCTTCTTTAATATTTGGATGAGAATTATGTTGAATGCTTCTGCTAGATTATTTTTTCTCAAGTAGTAGATGGTAGAGTATCTCCAATCTATGTTGTGTCTCCGAGCAAAGCTATTGATTTTAGTGCTCTTTAATATAGTACCATTATTGGATATAATTTATCGAGGTACCCTAAACCTATATATGATATGGTTTCTGAAAAATACAGCACATGCTAAGCTATGACCTCTCTGAGTGGGATTGCCTTTGCCCACTTGGAAAAGTAGTATGTGGTAGCCAGAATGAACCAGTGACCCTTAGAAGAAGGAGCATCAATCAGACCCACTATGTCAATATCCCAACACTTAAATGGCCTGGAGGCCAATGTAGGGTGTAGAATGTTGGGTGGTTGATGTAGGACCACACCGTGCACCTGACATTGGTGGCATATCCTAGTTACGTCCATGCAGTTTGTGATCATCGAAAGCCAGTAGTGTCATAGTGTTTTGATCTTGGCTTTCATCTTCAGACTGGATTGATGCGCTCCACATAATCCTGAGTGTACCTCGGTCATGATCCTACGGGCTTCGTGTTTGTCTAGACAACGTAACCACATATGATCAAAAGACCATCGATGTAAGGTGCTGACTATGAGAGTGTAAGAAAGGGCTCTCTGCTTCATATGATGTGCTAGTGATTTCCCTTGAGGTAGTTTGCCTATATTTAAATAATCCATGAATGGTTGCCTCCAATTTGACTCCTTATCCTTTTTGGCAATGACAATCTCCCCTTCAAGAGAGAGTCTCTCAATGAGTTCAACATCAATAATGGATAAGACTTGTCTATTTTAGACCCTTATTAGAATGGACTCATCTTCTATATGCCAACTTTTTGGCAAGCTTGGCTAATGCAATCTTATCTTATCTCTTGAATCTTGTAGATGATAGCCTCTACGATTTGGGCCAACAACTCCATAGTGTACTTGTGGTAATGATGGAGTTTAGGCTTTAGAACCTTGTAGGACCCAGCGATTTGGTTAATCATGAGCGAGGATCCCCAAACATGTTGATGCTCTAGACGCATAGTGTAATGACTAATTCTAGATTGGCAATCAAAGTCTCATATCCAGCTTAGTTGTTGATGCATAGATTGGATATATGATATGAGAATCTCATCATATTGTGGTCCAAAGTTAAGAGAACTATTCCTACCCCTACCCTCCATGGGATAGTATTGTAGTTCTTCTCCTTTTTGAGAAGAAGTCACACTGTCAAAATACATCTCCCAATGGTGAATGCTAGTGTCCTTTAAGTTCATGATTTGTTTATCGTGGAGGTCTTCACTAAGCGGAGAATCAATAGAAAGTGGGTGTGTTGCTAAAAAATTTGCTAGCGCCTGTCCTTTCACAACACAAAGGGGTATAAAAGTTATGTCAAATTACGATAAAATCATGAACCAATGTGCCAACCGTCTGGATAGTGTCGGCCGTGTCATGAGGTATTACAATGGATTGATCCTGAAGATTAGATTCACCTTATGAGAAAGCATGTAGCATCGTAGCTTTTGGGATGCAAAGATTAAAGCTAGGCAATACTTTTTAATTGGTGCGTAGTTTGCCTCAGCATAGATGAGATGATGAATGAGATAGTAGAGAGCATTTTTTTTCCCTTCGTTATTGGTTTGAGCTAACAAAGCGCCAAGGGAGTCATCTAATGCAGTGGTGTAGAAGATCAATGACTTGCTTGGGATAAGGGCTACTAGAACTGGTGGCATCATTTGGTAGTGCTTGATATCTTCGAAGGCATGCTGACACTTGTTATCCCACTTGAACTTGGCATCCTTTTTGACAAGTGTTGAGAATGGTTGGCATCTTCCTGATAGGTTGAAAATGAAGCATCTTAGATAGGCTAACCGCCCTTAGAATGATCTAAGTTGAGTTAGACTTTTAGGGGGTGGCATTTCTAAGATAGCTTTGATCTTCTCTAGATCGATCTCTATTGCCCGGTGTCGGACAATAAACCTAAGGAATTTTTCTGAAGCTACTCCGAATGCACACTTCAGGGGATTCATTTTGAGGTTAAATTATCTTAACCATTCAAAAATAACTCTCAAGTCAAAGAGATGGTCTTCCTTTTCTTTGCTTTTGAGTCATACATCAACAACATAACATTCAACTTAATGATGAATGAGTTTGTTGAAGATCCGAGTCATGGTCTGGTGGTATGTAGCACCGACATTTTAAGGCCAAAGGCATGACCTTATAACAATAGATTCCAATCGGGGTTCAAAAAATAGTATTTCTTTCATCCTCGGGGGCCATCTTGATTTGATTATAGCCAGATGAGCCATACATGAAAGAGAATACTGCATAAGATGAGACAATGTCCACCATTAATTCTAGTATAGGAAGTGAAAATTCATCTTTAGGGCATGCCTTATTTAGATCCCTAATATCGACACATATGCAAATTTGGTCATTCTTTTTCTTAAATGGGATGACACTGGCCAACCAGGTAGGATATTTTTCTTCCCTGATTAAGCCAGCATCGATCAATTTCTTGATTTCAGAAGTGACCTGCTGTTCAATGTCTAATCGCATGCATCTAGGAGCTTGCTTGATAGGGTTAGCATTAGGTTCTATTGCTAGTTTATGGACTACTACATAAGGAGATAAACTGACCATTTCTTCATTACTCCATGTGAAGTAGTCCTTAAACTCAGCCAATAGCCTAACTAAGTCATTGGTTTTTTCTTTATTCAACAAGGAACTGATGTATGCCGAACATGGATTGTCTTCGGTTCCCAAGTTGATTTCTTTGAGCTCGTTGATGGTTGATCTAATCTTTTCTTCAAACACTGGTGGTGCATCTCTAAATTTAGACTCATTTGGGTTATCTAAAGTTTCTAAACATACCTCCTCATAAGAGTTATCATGATTAGAGAAGAACCTATCAGACCCCAAATGAGTGGTGATGACTAGGCAATGATTTTCATCGTCGACTGGACCCATTGTGCCGATCTTAGTCCTGGTCTTGATTGAGAATTTATGCATTGGTTATCCCATAGCATTTCAAAGTAATCCCACCTATGTTTAGACCAAGTATGTGGGATTAATCCCTTCTTTGCTAAGTTAAGAACACAAGGTGAATACTAATCATAAGACAATTGTATTAAATCTTTATATGAATCATCCTCAAGTTCTACATCGCTTCTTGACTTGAGGATGATGCTCCAAACAAAAATCTCTTTGGCTTGACATTGTGGATGACTTGGGGGCCTCCTTAGCTACTAAACCTTCAACTTTATGGGAAGAAAGTGAGGTTAGAGCTAAGGTTCACAACTACTGCATGATTGTTCTACATAATAGTGATCTAGATACATTCATGCTTTACTTGGAGGTCTGATATTTATCGTTGTCTAGCTCGAATGTCACCTCCAAAGAGACCCACTGAGAGGGGTTGGTTAGTGTGCTTACCACATGATACTCATCCTCAAAACTGGACTCTAAGTCTATGTGAATAACAGGGGTACTCTTGTGAGTCGGAACATAGCTCATATTGGGTGGCCAATAGGAGCAGGTCTTCCACCTCTGGAATTGTCTCTAGATCTGCCTCTGCCTCTATCTAGTGGGTGTCAAGTCATCCTACCCATGTGTTTGTATGGAGGAATGAACTATGGGCAGAATCCAATATCTGGCTCTACTTCTTCCTCGGTGTCTGATTCTCGCTCACTTGTATTTTCATTTTCTTTTCCTTTTTTTCTTTTTCTTTTTCTTCTTTTTCTTTTATTTCTTTTTTCTTTTATTTTTGAACATTCGCCAAGTTCACGAGAATAGACTTTTGATTTGGAAGAAGATAGTTGGCTGCATCCTCATATATCTCAACCTCTCTAAATGAAAATCGCTTCAAGTCTCCTTTGACACAATACTCGATTCCACCTCTTTGGAATTTGATGCATTGATGTAAAGAGGATGGAACTATGTTGTTTCCATGTATCCAAGGCCTACCGAGCAAAGTAGTGAAAGATGTATCTGAATCAATTATGTAGAACATGATTTTGTCTTCCAGTCACCTATCTCCAATGGTAACACTATAGAGCCTAAAGACCTCTCGCGTTGTTCATTGAATCCTCTTAACATCATTCGATCTCCTCAGAGTTTGGAGATGTCAATCCTTAAGTAGGCAATGTCTTTAGACTCATGATATTCACTGATGCACTTGGATCAACTAATACCCTAGAGAGTCTAAATTTTCATATGCCCACTATGATGTAGAGGGAACGGTTATGCTCGATTGTCCCCAACAGAAGGTCTTCATCGGTGAATGTAACTCCATGGGCTTCTCTTGAAAACATGCCTCCTCTCCAATAGTAATCAACTGAGCTTAGCATATCTCCAGATCAAGAAGAGCTTTGATCAATGACTCCCTCATCTCTTTGGATAAGACAAGGATGCCATATATGCATAGTTTAGCCGTAACCCTTTTTAGGTGAGTGAGACATTGTAGTCAACTCTAGGCTAGTCCTCCATAAGCATATCCATAAGTGGAGCATCATGTAGAGGGGCTTCTTGATCACTTGAACCAATGACTTGTTTACCCTTATCCTAAGGTTCTACCATAAGAGGTAGAACTTTTCCACTATGAAGATTGACTTCATTGACTTCATGAGATGGTTTAGTGGAAAGTTCTACCTGCTCATTAGGTTCACCTACAGCTTCTCCTATGAGATCATCAGAGTCAAATGACTCCAAATTAATCTCAATGGGTGAACCCAAATTATTTAGGAATAGAAAATCCATTTCTAAATCAAAAGAAGAGGAGTGATCAAATTAGAGTTATTATCATTAATTATACTTGGAGAGTTATCTAAATGAATAAACTCAGGAAGATCATCATAAGTGACACAGATTTAACCAGAATCAGGTTGCTTCATTGATTTCTTAGATTTGGTTAGAGGTATAAAATAAAAATCAAGTAAAGGAGTGAGATTTGGCACCCCCCCTTCATTGATACAATACGACTGCTAGAAGAAGAGCTAGCTAGAGGAACTATGGATACAATTGTGGGAGGAGTGGACTTGCAGCTACCGCTTATCCCGCAAGTGGAGGTCATTGTTGCCGCGGCTTTTACCTCCTTCAAGTTATCTTTAGCAACTTGCAAACCTTCCAGACTTGAAGGTTTGTACCTCTGCACCGCAAGGGTAACTTTCTAATCTTAGAAATGATTTTCTTGGAGGTTCGGTATAGGAATATATCCCAACCTTCCTTTATCTTAAGAAGACCACTTGTATCCCCAAAGATTACCTTAATAAAATTAGAGGGTTGTTCTAGTAGATATTTTTTAAGGGATGACAATGACACTGACTTATAGCTACGCTGCAAGCCAGTCCTTAAAGGTAAAGAAATCTTCTAAGACATGTCCTAGCATGCAGTAGTAGGGGCAATAGTTTGAATCATGACTCTTGCCCACTTCCTCCGGCCTCTTAGCTCTGGTAACTAGAAATCAGGCTTATTTAAGAGATTCTTAAAGATCTTCCTGACTACCTACCACTTGAATGAATAAAGTTTATTCAATTTGTTGACAAGAGTACATAAATGGTAGCTACTGGGTGGAGTAGGAATACCGTGATGGATGAGATACGAGAGAGGCGGTGGAGGCCAGGCAACCTAATTGGCTGATGATGGCCGGTGGTAAAAGGGGTGGTAGAGAGACCGCTAAGCTCGAGGTGATCAACCCTAGCTTGTCGCTTCCTTTATCAACTATGACGCCTCGCTTCTTCTCAAATTTTGAGGTTTGGGCTTACTGACCGGTCATGGAAAGGCAACTGTCTGCTTCCTAGACTAGTCGCCTTGTTGATTAGCTTCGATGGTTTTGATTATAAACCCTTAAGGTGAAAGATCGCCATGGATATTCTTCAAGAGAATCTCAATGGCAGAATCGTTGTCGCGATAGCTATGGTTCACATTTCATACTCGGGTTTCTCCACCTAAGAATGTAATTAACAAGGGACTCATTTGGATTTTGCTTGGTCACAAAGAAGATGCCTATAATAACCCTTTGCTGAGCTCCAGCAAACCTCTTGATGAAGATGTGCTCCAACTCAGCAAATATCTTTATCGAACTATTGTGCAGTTCGACATACCAATCAAATGCAATGACCGCTAGACTGCTAACAAATAATTTGATAAGAAGAGTGTCGCTACCTCCAGTGTTGAAATAACCGGCCCTGAAGTGTGCAATGTGTTGGTGAGGGTTCCCGCTACCATCAAAGTTTTTGAAGGAAGGAGGCACAAAACTCTTAGGATATTGGACAACATCAAATTCATCTCGGTAGGGTCTACCCTTTAGAACGGATGAGCCACCTCAGGCTTGTGCCAACAAATCCCTCGCCTGCTGTTCCACCATATTTTTAATGTCTTTCTCATGCATGGAGGTGTTGTCCACCACCTTTCTATGCAAGCTACCACTATCCTGATCTACTAGAGAAGTGCTCTTGGACTGATCTAGGATATGTGCTGACTCAGGATGATCTATTTCCATTGGTATATACTACATGATGGATGCCTGATTTGGAAGTGTGTGGAGGGCTGCTAATAAGTCTTTCATCCTCTTCTCCATCCAATTGATCTGATTATCCTTTTGTTTAAGCTGTTGATGGAGGTGTTGGGTTGAATGGACGGCATCATCTTCTTCAACTACAATACCTTCCTGACTGTGCTGATCTCTATGGAGGGAGCACCTAGTATCAGGCATGTGGACCTTGGCCAAATCCTTAAGCAGGTCATCCTCATCAGGGTCAAAGGCTAACCTCTCATTCTCCAAATCTGTGCAATCACTGCCCAAGAGTTCCCTCTTTTTCATAAGGTACTATGCTAAGATGTCATTTAGGGAGTCGGCTAACTGTGTTGGTACAATCACACACTGTTGACCGATAGAGGGACTATGCTCACTGACGGAGATACATCTAACATTACTTTCCACTAGAGTGCTAGCTCTGGGAGGGTCATGCTCACTAGAAGAGATATGCTCATGACTTCTCATAGGCGGAGTGGTGCCCCTGAAGAGATCTACTGCCATGGGAACTATAAAACTATCCCCATCCTCCTCTACAATTATCGTTGCTACTGGCTCTGATGGTGGTGGTGATGGTGGAATTATGATGTTGCGTGGTCACCACTCCAGCCAAACCATAGCTGAGGTAGAGGGTTGAGCTGGGGAGCTCAATCTCACCTCAACCGGTGGGATGGAGGGAAGATTCTATAACAGATCAAAAAAAAGAAAGTCTCTCCATGGGGCTTCAATCTTGGTGGGAGTGGTGGATGCCGAGCAGGTGATGGTGGATGAAGGAGAGCGGTGAAGGCAACACCGACAACCCCTAAATGGAGATCTATATGGGGTAGCACCGAAGAAATAACAATCATTTGAATGATCACCTTAACCGGGGACGATCAAAAATCCATCGAGATGGCCGCCTACATTCCCATACCTCCTCTCTTCTACCTAAATAGATGCTCGAGCCTCCATGTCTCTCTCTTTGGATATGACCCTGGGATCATCGATCAAATCAAATATGCAGAGACTGAAGCTCAGATGCTCTACCAACCCGCATAGGAAATCTTATGTTCACATGTGGCCTCCTATGCTCCCTATCCTGTCTCATAATATGTCGATGGTGGAGGAGAAGCAGCAATCAAGAATCTTCCTCCATCTTAGGGTGAGAGGGGTGGAACTTGTTGCCGGGTCAAGTGGAGAGACTCTGAGAACCTCCTCCTACATGGGATGCATCAAGCTCTCACCACTGCTCTTAATCTTTTGATTTTTATTATGGTGTTGAGTATGAGTGAACAAGGCAAAGAGGGAACTAGTACCTACCTCAAAAGTGGAGGAGACTCTATCAGAGACTAAGGTAATCTTCCCCTTAGGGTTGACCAACAAGGAGGTAGTATCTCTCGCTGGAGCAATGGTAGGGACAGCTGGACTGGCAGGTGCTGAAACTATCACACAATAGGGTGTGGGAGCCACTGCGGCCTTCCTCTTCAATGGAGGGTACTCAGAATCAGAGGGTATGTCAATACAGATGAGTGGCTTTTGCCTAATCACCTCATCCCAACTGACGGTAGTGAGGGTCGTCCCCTCATAGGTAACACATGAACCCTCGAATCCTCAGCCGAAAAAAACTAGGTGGGTGGAGTCAATCTCGAGGAGACTGGACCAATCCACGGCCAAATTTATCCTGAAGGAGAAAGTAAACTTCAGAAGCCATGTGTGACTACAAACCAACTACACCGATGGATCAGATCTCTACATGTGTTGAAATGTACAGTAAGATTT
Source organism: Cymbidium sinense (assembly GCA_021442155.1). Classification (NCBI taxonomy): domain Eukaryota; kingdom Viridiplantae; phylum Streptophyta; class Magnoliopsida; order Asparagales; family Orchidaceae; genus Cymbidium; species Cymbidium sinense. The sequence goes on from CM038225.1 coordinate 65,381,547, forward strand.
ACTTTAATATTTATTCCGAGAGAGTAATAGATTTGGAATCAAACCCACACTCAACAATTGAATGTTAAGTGGATTCAAGAGATTTTGAAATGGAGGAGAGTCTTTGCCATTTGATTTTAATTTTAGAACTCATAGCCAACCAATTTAAGTAGGTTGGGTGGGGTTTGTAAATTTGAGGAGAGATTTTCTCGGAGATATTTATATTTTGTGTATCTTGTTAAAAAATATTGATGATTTGAAAGAACCTTTACTTAAAAATCTAAGATTGTGTGTTTCAAAATTTTTTGTAGAATATCTTTGCTTGTGATGTGTGAAATGTTGATTTGAAAATGGGGCTTCTTACTTAATAAATTTGATATGCCAAGTAGAGGCCACATGTGTTTGATTGATGTTTGAAAATGGGCTTTCACTTAACAAATTTGGTATGTTAAATGAAAGCCAAATATGATTGATATATGTTTTGCTTTTCTTTGAAAAAGGGGACTCTCACTTAACAAATTTGGTATGTTAAGTGAAAGCCAAATGTGATGTGATATATGTTTTGAAAATGGGACTCCCACTTAACAAATTTGATATGTTAAGTGGAGGTCCAAATGTGATATGATTTGTGTTTTGCTTTTCTTTGAAAATGGGACTCTCACTTAACAAATTTGGTATGTTAAGTGAAAGCCCAAGTGTGATTGATTTAAGTTTTACTTTTCTTTCAAAATGGGACTCGCACTTAACAAATTTGGTATGTTAAGTGAAAGTCCAAATGTGATTGATTTATGTTTTACTCTTCTTTGAAAATGGGACTCTCACTTATCAAATTTGGTATGTTAAGTGAAAGTCCAAATGTGATTGATTTATGTTTTGCTTTTCTTTGAAAATGAGACTCTCACTTAACAAATTTGATATGTTAAGTGAAAGTCCAAATGTGATTGATTTATGTTTTGCTTTTTTCTTTGAAAATGGGACTTTCACTTAACAAATTTGGTATGTTAAGTGAAAGTCCAAATGTGATTGATATATGTTTTGAAAATGGGACTCCCACTTAACAAATTTGATGTATTAAGTGGAGGTCAAATGTGACATGGAAATGAGGCCCTCACTTAACAAATTTGGTGTGTTAAGTGGGGAGTCAAATATGTCATGAAAATGAGATTCTCACTTAACAAATTTGATATGTTAAGTGGATTCAAATATGATTTATGAAAATAAGACTCTCACTTAGCAAGTTTAAAATGTTAAGTGAAAGTCAAATGTGTTTCATGAGATTCTCATTTAACAATTTTAATATGTTAAGTGGGAATCAAATGTATATGAAAGTGAGATTCTCACTTAACAATTTTGATATGTTAAGTGTAATCAAATATGGCATGAAATAAGATTCTCACTTAACAACTCTCATATGTTAAGTGGGAATCAAATGTGACATGAAAAATAAGATTCTCACTTAACAACCTTGATGTTAAGTGAGAATTAAATGCACATGAAAATAAGATTCTCACTCAACAACTTTGACATGTTAAGTGGGAATCAAATGCACATGAAAATGAGATTCTCACCTAGCAACTTTGACATGTTAAGTGGGAATCAAGTGTATTTGATGTGCTCTCTTTCTTTTGAAAGAGAGGAAATCTTTGTTTGACAAATATGGCATGTCAAATAAGATTCTAAAATAAAGATGAAATTTATTTAACAAATCCTAAGTATGTTAAATAGATTTCAATGATATGTTTTGATGCCATGTATGTGATTTCTTGATTTCAAAAAGAGAGAAACTTCCACTCTAGCATATGTGAATATGTTGAGTGGAGTTTCAATTTTTTGTTATGATTTGACGATAGATGTGGGTGAAAAATATTTTTGGCTGGTAGAATTGGGTATTCATCATCATCAATCAATCTCCTCCCTTCTTCCTCCTTGAATTCTTTCCTTCTCTATCTTCATCCCTCTTGGAAAGGAAGATGAAGGAAAAAGAAAACAAAGGAAAGAAGAGAGAGAAAATTCAATAAGATGATGATTGCTTCTTCTTTAGATGGACACCACATAGAATCACAAGTGTATTTATTAGGGTGATCAGGTATGACATTAAAGAAAGGTGTACTATCTCAAAAGATAGAAGTCACCACCCTACAATGGACCTAATCACCTAAATAAGGACTTCTAAGGACTTATGGGTCCGCGATGATATACTAGTGATTCTTCCCCTACTTTACATGGAAAAGTAAAGTAGGGTTTATTTTAAATCGGTTCATTATGTTTCCTACAGGGCAAGCCCCCATAATTAATTACATCATAAGAATGAGATTCCTTAAGAAAACTCTCGATTAAGGCAAATGATCATTGTCTCCAAAGATTTTAATAAGTAGGACTATCAATCGATTAGCTTATTTTGGAAGATCAAATGGGATTGATCAAGGAGAGGGAGTTATTTATTGAAACCAAAGGAAGATAAGTAGGAGATGCCCATGATGCTTGGGAAACCTAAAGCATCTCAAACTATCCTATGGTTGGGCTTTACATTTTTGAAATTGATTTAGTTTGTTTGAGTTGAAATTTTCATTAGAAATTTAGGACTTATGATTCCATAATACAAGATTAAGAAAATGCCTAAGAGGTGAGGATTTATGCTTATGGCCCATGGAAGGGAGAAGCAACCTTAGAACCTAAATCTAGGAAGCTTTGGCAAGGGCCAAAAGCACAACCTAAATCTAAGGCGAAAATGGGTATTTGGTTTGCCTTCACAAGAGACGACAAACCACCCGACTACTTGGACTTACAACCACATTGGGGTGGCCACCAACTAACTCCTCCTACGGTTTTAAATTCTTGTAAGCAAGTCAGATACTTTATGCAAAATAGCTAGGCTATTTTTTATTTAGAAAGAGACTAAGTCCTGAAACTCACTCCCTAAAGAGACTAGATCATGTAAGGGCATGCTTCAAATGACCTAAATCTAATGCAATTCAGATTTCATTTTATTTTTATTTTTGGACAATCATTTTGACTTAGGCTAATATGATTCATATGCCTAATGCATGAGAGATGAGATTATTGGCCCAAATCAACGAGAAGGGAAGAGGTGTGTTTCCACCATGGCTCGCAAAGGTCAAGTCAAGTTTCTCTAAAGGTGGAAGCCCTCCATTCAAGAGTGAAAATAATATGAATTTGTGCATGATGTTATAAAAGAAATACTCATCCAACTAAGGGGTTACTAATTCTTTTATCCTAATTTTAGCCTAAGCTTTAGGTGAGGTTATGAGTTCTTTATTTTAGTTTTGAATTATTAAATTTGGTAGAATATTTATTTTTTTCTAAGAGCCTAATCCACATCCAGGTCATACATAAAGCCAGGAATAAACTAGGAAAAGGATGCCAGTTAATGCACAAGCTAAACAAATCATCAATCAATTTATAAAGCTAATCGCAAAAGAATAAGAGGCCAATGTGGTTGGGTACCATAGCACAAACTTAAAAACAAATTGGGTAGCCAAGCTCTACCCTTATATAACCCAAATTACAAATGAATTACATACAATTAAGCAAGGAACTCATTGTTATGGGGGTCTTCAAGCTTCATTTCTTCATTTTTTCTTTTCTTCTTTTTTCTTCTTTTTTTTCTTTTTTCTTTGATTCCTTCTTTTGATGGTTGGAAGGTGGATACTCCAAAGACTTCACATGGTGCATAAGATGAGATCTTATGACCAATGTTCATCCTAATCCCCATAACAATCATTCCAAAATCCTAATTGCAAAATTACATGAAAAGGAGAAAATGGAAATCTAACTAACACCTGCAAAATAAAGATTAGCTAAAACAAACCATACAAATCTTAAGCATATATATTGGACTTATCACCCCACACATGGGTGACTAAGTCCATCTAGCCTATTGGATTATGCTTAGGGGTATAAGAACTTGCATAGCAAAAGCATTTATATCTTTATTTATTACAATGCCCCTTAAGCACAATCCCCTGCAGAAGGAAATGGTTAGACTAAGATCGCCCTACCATTCATTCTATGACCATACACCCTAACATCCAGAATAAAACATATATCACAAATTAAAAGTAAACATCAAATCATGCACCATCCTAACCTAAAGGTAGAAGTGGTGACTTAGCCTAATGTTTGTGCTTTAGAGGTTTGTGTGATATGCTTAGTTATGACTTTAAGTTAGAATTTTCTAAGTATGAAGATGTTCAACTTAGAAGGTGGTTTCATTTAAGTGGTTTAGTTATTTTGGGTTGATTTTATTTTATATTTTGATTAGGTTCAAGTGAATCCTAGAATTGATTACTAAGTTATAAAGAGAGGGAAAGAGAATAGAACTTCTCTTTTCTTCCCTACCTTAAGTAATTTCTAAAGTGGATTCAAGCTTAGGTTCATTTAGTGAATATTTTATTATGTATTTTAATTAATCCTAAGTTTAGATAAACTCTAAACAAACTTATTAAAAAATGAAAGGCATTTTAAGATTAAATAAAGTGAACCAAATTCACAAAATATACATCACTTCATTTCTTTTCCAACATGTATAACATGCATATGAATGAGTCCTAAGCATATCTATACATACCAAATGGAAAAGTTTAGCACACTTTATGATGCATGATAAGTAGTTTACTTAAGAAAATTTGAATGCTTATGATGCATGATTTTTATTAAGTAGAAAAGGGGTTTCTTATCCGATTTTCACATGCATACATGAAAGTAAGAAAGGCATAAGTGAGTACATCGTCATTGTTAACTAGAGGTGTAAGGTACAAGACCTACTTAGGGCTACTTAAAGAACTCGGGTTGTCTGACTAATATACCACTTTCCTTAAATACAAGCATATGTACAAAGGAAATGAAATGGAAAAGAGAGAATGCAAAAATTTGTGTTGGTTGATTTATTCTTGTTTATGTAATCTATATGTGCAAGCATAGGTATCCTTCTTAAGTAATAGTATAGGGATGAATAGGATATGGAATTAGGAAAATGTTAGGTTCTTTTCAAATGAACCATACACTTTACCAAATCTTATTCAAAACTATACTAAAAGAGAGAGAAGGAAAACCTATACTAAGAACATCCTTATATTTTACTCATATGCAAGCTTATAAGTAAGATATAAGTATCACACTTTTAGTTTTGATAATTGATTCATATATTTTGAAAATAATTTGGATTTAGTAGTGATACTAACCACTCATATTTTTATTTTAACCAAAGCATGCAATTTGACATAAAGTAAATATTTTCATTTTAAATTTGATTTTTGAAAAGCATGGATGCATGAACCCATATGACATACATATTTATCATGTTGGGAAAGAACTAAAGTAATGAAAGCATGTAAACACATTCACCTTAATTAATTCCTAAAGACAATCTTATGAGATAAGAAAGTTTAAAATAAATCAAAGTTTATCTTAATGATTTTGTTTCATTTTATTTTATGTTTATGTTGATTTCAATTTGAAAAGTGTGAGTGAGTGTTCCTAACCCATTCCCATATGTGTTTATTATTTTTTTCAATTTTTAAGTAATTAGGTCCATTTTTATATTTTGATTAGGTTAAGGCATGATTAAATGTATTAATTATCTCTTACCTACACCACCTTAACATTGTTAATCCAATAATTATGAGCCAATGAGATGACATAAAATCACACAAGGAATTTAAATCTGCAATGCTCCTAGGAAAGAAAGGTACCTAATGCAATTAGCTCATGATTAAGGATTAATTAAGCTAAGTGGTTAAATTAAGTACTTTCTTAACCCCTCTCACACATGTGAGTTGGATTTGATTTCCTTAGCTTGATCAAGCACCTACCCAAAATAGATTAGTTGAGTTTTGGAAAGTTTTAGAGTTTTATGAAATTAATTAAGAGGGTAATTAGTGGATTAACCCTTTAATTAAGAGAGGATTAAGGAAGGAAAGAGGGTTTAAAAATAGCTTAGGGGAAATTCCCCAAAATTATTCTTTAGACCTCCTATTCATAGAAATAGACCTTAATCACCCTCAACAAGGGATTGAACCACTAATCAAACCCTTAATTAACCTTAATTATATTAAGGAGTAATTAGAAAATGAATTAGCAATTTCCACAATAAAGCCACCAATAAATCTCAAGAAAATTAGGGGAGGTAGAATTCATCCCGAAAATACACTCAAAAAGTTTGAGATTAATCAGTGGGTTAATTAGGGAGTAATTAGGAAATTAAAATTTCTAATAAAACCCAAAATCAAAGAAAGATAATATTCAAAATCCATTAAAACTAATTTTAGAATATTCTAGATTTAATTATCTTTCAATGGAAATTTACCTTATATTTTTTTTGATTTTTCTAGGTTGAGTTATGAATTTTTGAAGTTTAGAGGATTAATTAGAATTATTTAAACCTCTTAATCCCTACAAATGCGCAAACACACTCGCACTGCTTTTGGCTATTTAAACCATAGTAAAGAAGCTACATGACGGGCTTTCCTCACCGTCAATCAAGGATTGGATGATAGATTAAAGATCTTTGAAGGATTAAATCATCAAAGTGTGATTTAATCTCATCCAAAATGTGAGGATGGACGACTAGAGATCATCCCTATTCTTCCCTGAGGAATAATGGAGACCGTCCACCTTCAAAGGGGAGATCCAAGCTCGATTGAGCTTAGATTGGGATGAAACTTTGCACACACCATCTAACCCTAATGGCAACCACATCTAATGGTTGAAATCTTATGCCATTAAAATTTCTTTCACAAAGGACCAACACACATTGAGTTTAGTGATCAAAAATGTCTAACCTCGCTGAGGTGATCACCGATTCCTTGGAGGAGCTTTGACTGTGGTGAAAGTTTTATTGAGGTTGAGTGGATAGCTTTATGGACCAACCCCTCTTTAGCTTCCTTACGGCTTTGATGGAATTAGATCTCCCTTGCCTTTGGAACTTGAGAGAAAGCTTGGGCAAGCTCGACTTGGTCCCATGGAGGGCAAAGGCAATGAATTGGTGGAGAAAGTTTGCAAATCAATGGAGCTCCCTATTTTCACTTAAGGAAGAGAATGGCAACCCCTTCTAGAGAGTTTAGATCACTCAAGAATGGCTCTAACACTCTCCACTTAATTGAATTATTCCAAATTGAAGTGAATTAGGGGAGTATATTCTTAGGCACGCTTTCACTGCCAATTTGATCCAATTGACCGGCAAGGGTTGTTTGATCTGTTGTCACATGGACAGCTTGGGCTGGGGAGTGAGTGGTAACTCCCATGTGCTTCAAATTGAGTGGGAGCATGATTCCCATGTGGCCATTTGAGCCATTTGCTTTTGGCCTTGGGTCAAGTTGACCCAAACCCATTGGGTTGTATGCACCACCCTCCATAGGATTTACTTGACCTATTAGGAAAGTATCAATTAGATATGAGAGGGTTTGACCAAATTCCCCATGGATTTGACCAAAATTTATTCTATGGCCAAAGGGTAGAATGGTCATTTGGCTAATTTTTGAATTTGGATATGTTGAGAAAATAGGTTTGGCCAAGTTTCATTAGATTTGGAGTTCATTTGGTATGGTTTGGCTCATGTTGACCCATTTAGGTCAAAATGGGTCAACTTGGTCAAGTTGATCAATTCAAGTTCATATGACCATTTGAAATGTTTGTTTTGGTTTGATTCAATTTGGTTTAGGTTTGAATTTGGTTCATATGACTTCATTTAGGTAAAATGAGTCAAGTTTAATTTGACCCATTTGACCTATTTGAGCTAGGTCATGGGTAGGTTTAGTCATGAAGTGATTGGTATCTTTGTGCCAATCAATTTTGATTAAGTTTGAATTTGGCTCAACATGACCCTTTAGTCAAGTTGGGTTCAATTGGGTTAGGCTTAGTTGGCCAATTGAGGCTTTGGTCAAGTTCAACAAGTGATTTGGAATGAACTTGACTCATTGGTTTCAATCAATTTGGCTTAGATCAAGTTTTGACACATTTTGACTTTTCAGGTCAAGTTCAATCAACTTGGGTCAAGTGGCCAATTGGGCTATGTTAGGCTCAAATGTTGACTTAGTCAAGTTCAAACATAGTTCATGAATTAACTTAGATCAATGGTTTCAATCAATTTGGCCTATTATGGATTTTGGCTATGTTAGGTTTCATTTTTGGCTAAGTGTTGACTTGGTCAACTCTTAGATTTGACTTAGTTTGACCCAATTTGGGTAATTGATCATCTCATGATGATTGTTGATCATGATGAGAGGCATATGTGAGTTTGATTCAATTTAATTTGGTTAGGATTAGAATTTGGCTCATAAGGGTACTTTAGGTCACTTTGGGTCAAGTGAGCCTAAGTGGGTCAAAATTGGTCAAAGTTTGATTTGAGTTGATTGAATTATATGGACTTATGAAAATATAAATCCATTTGCAAGTGGTTTGAAGTCAATTGATTTGATTCATTTGACAACTTCATATTCAAAGGAAGAAATGGATTTGGGGTTTGATTGGTGATTGAAGTTTATGTTATTTAGATTCATGATTGTAGGATTGATTGAATCATGATGAAAAAATCAAGAGTTTGGCTTGATTTGAAATTGATTTGGCTAAGTTCAAGATTTTGACTTGAAAGCTGTTGATTTTGAATGAGTTTGAGTTTGATTTTTTGGAAGTGGTTTTGAATGTTTGAATTTATATTTCATTTATATATGTGAATATAAATGAGAATATAAAAATCATGAAAAATTTCAAGGATTTGAAGTGATATGATCATGATCTAGGCTAAGTCTTTAAGAGGAAATTTAAAGGACTTAGGAAATTTTGGAGTTTTGGATTTAATTTGATTGATTTGAATTTATATTTCATTTATATATAAATGAATATAAATGAGAATATAAATAAATTATGAGAAAATCTCACGAGTTTGAGTTGATTTGATCATAATCTAAGCTAAGTCCTTAAGAGAAATTTAAAGGACTTAGAAAATTTTGGAGTTTGGAATTTCAACTTGGAATTCAATCATGGATTTAAATCATGTGACATTGATTTGAGTTTGGAGAAAATCAAATAAGATTGATTTGGAGTTTTACTTGAAGGAAGGAAGGTGAGGAGTGGTTCAAGCTAAGGGTAGTAAATTTTCACCAAGGCATGACCTATTCATGGCTAACTCTTCTAAGTCTCTGAGCTTGAATGTCCACCTAATCACTGTGTCTTAAGACTCTAAACTCTAAGAGAGTCCTAAGATGGAGGAGTTGAGAGCTCATTCTAAAAATGAGATCAACAACATAATCTTCATTCAACAAATTTGAGTATGTTGAATGAAGGTGGCTATTTTTTTTAAAAAAAAAGTGCTTTTGGAAAGTGTCGCTTTGTGAAAAAATTTATTTTCTTAAATTTTATGATGAACCTCACCTCACCAAGTTATGGGAGGTTCTAGATTTTATTATCTCTCCCTTATTGATAAATTTATTTAGATATGGGAGTTATTTCAAGACCTGAGAGGTTCTAAAACCTAAAGGATGTTGGCTAACTTTGCTTAAGAATGAAATGGGTGCTAAAAGGAAAGATCCTCACATAAAATGCAAGTCCACCATCATGTTTATAATAATTCCTACTAGAGATGGAGAGAACCATCCCAATGAGTCTAAAAAATCTATGGTATTTATTTTGAATTCATGGGGATTAGATGAGTGTATATTGAGATGGTTGGCTACATTTGAATAGTATACTATCTCAAAGATAGAAGTCATTATGCTATAATGGACTAATCACCTAATTAGATGCCTAATGATTTCAATATCAGATTTTTCCCACACATGATGAATATTATGGGGTCTTCATCATTCTTCATCTCTTCATCTTTTTCTTCATTTTAGTTGCTCCATTTCTTTCTTCCTTTTGGCTTGATTTGGATGTACTTGCTCCAAAGGCATCAAATGGTACATAAGACTTGGTCTTATAACCAAAGCTTGTCCTAATCCCCCTTAACAATCATCTTAATCCTAATGTAAAATTACATTAAAAGAAGGAAAGTAAATCTAGCTACACTTGCCAAAAAAAAAAAGGTTAGTTAACACACCATACAACCCAAGTATATGAACAATTTGGACTTAGCACCCCACACATGGGTAACCAAGCCCACCTATCCTAACTTGTTATGCTTAGGCTAAGCAACCTAAACAACAAAAGTATATTTTTATTTAGAATTTCTTAAGCACAACCTCCTAGAAAGCATAAATTTAATCTAATTCAACATTGACTATGCACATGCACCCAACATCTAGTCACAATAATATCACAAAATAAACATATATCAAACCATGGACCACTAACCCAAAGCTAGAAGTGATGACTTAGTCTAATGTGCATTAAATCTTGTGTGGTGCTAACTAGTTTTAGGGTTGTAATTTGCAAGTGTGAGATTTGATTTATAAGGGTTGATTTCTTAAGTGATTTAAGATTTAAGTTATTTGAAGATTTTACTTAGTATTTTTATTTTATATGCCTTTAACAACTATGTTATGAAGAGAAGAAAGAGAGGGAATATCTTTCATCCTACCTTAAGTTAATTCTAAAGTGTTAATTAATCAATTTCTTAATGACTATTATAAGTCTTAATTAATCTTAAGTTTAGGTTCACTCTAAATGACTCTATTCCATAAGAAAGACATCTTAAGATTAATTAGAATGAATTATTATCACATAACACATGTTCATTCATTTCTTTCCATCATGTATATCATGCATATGATGAACTCCTAAGCATACCTATACATGCAATGTATATTTTAGCACACCTAAATGATGAATACAAAGAAGAATGTTTGGATTTCATTTGATTGAATTATGAATGCATGTCTTTTTAATAAAAAAGAGGGGTTTTCTTATCCATTAGCTAGATACATATTCACATATATAAAAGTTTTAAGTTAGTACATCGCCATTGTTCTACAAGAGGGGCATAAGGTACAAGACCAACTTAGGACTACTTAAAGCCTCGTAGCCCCTGATTGTCTAGACTAATATATCACTTTTCTTAGATACATATAGATGTATAAACAACTATAAGGATACGAAAACCCATGCAAAAGTTGTATTTGATTTATTTGATTATGATTCTTATTCATTGGTCACATCATACATACATATGTATAAGAGTTTTAAGTGAGTATTCATTGTTTCAATATAAAGCAAGACATACTTAGGCTACTTAAATTTCCCTGTATCCAGATTAATATACCACTTTGCTCAGATATATGTGAATGTATAAAAAGAACCACAAGAATGAGAAATCATGCAAGAAGTCATATTTGATTTAATTACATGGTTTACATATGTGATATGAAATTCTTCCTAAGTCTTAGTATGGAAATGTATAGAATAAATTTAGACAAATGTTGTGTTCTTTTCAAATGAACTATACATTTATAAATCCCATATAAATCCATATAAGATAAGGAAAGAGAGCATCATATTGCATATCTAATATTATCAACACATGCAAACTTATAGATATTTGTAATTAACCTCACTTTATATATTATAATTGATTTGTAGGCTTTGAAAATAATTTTTGATTTAATAGTAATAATAGTCACACCTATTTTTAATTTAATTCACCACATGCAATTTGACATAAAAGAAACCATTTTATTTAGTTAATTTTAAAAGACATTAATGCATGATTATATATATATAGCAAGCAACATTTAACATGATTGGAAAGATATAAAGGAACATAAGCAGATGACCTCATTCATTCTAATTAATTTCTAAGAACAATCATACTAAATAAGGCTACTTAAAATAAACCAAAGTTCTTTAATGAAATTTTTAATTTTGAGTTTGATTTGATTTAGGAAATGTGAAAGAGGTTTGCTGGTCCTAATCTCATTCCCACATGTATGAGTTAATTTGATTTAATGAAAAGCCATTAGGTTGATTTTATGGATTGATTAAGTTAAGCATGGATTAAATCAATTAATTAACTCTTACCTATGTCACCTTAATGTAATTAAATTATGAGCTAATATGATATGCAACCACATAGAAAAGTAAATAGCAATGCTCCTATGAAATGAAATCTAATGTAATTAGTTCATAATTATTAATTAATTGCTTAAGGAGCTCACTTAATTACTTAATTTTCTCACATATTAACCATAATTTCATTAGCTCTAGGTTATTGAACACCCAAATAGCTACCCAAGAAATTTAATTATATAAGTTCTGGAATGATTATGATTTTAGTTTAATTAATTAAGTCATTTAATTAATGAATTAGACCATTAATTAATCCCAAATTAATTGATTTCAAGTCAAGTGAAATGAACTTAGGGAAAAGAATGGGAAAGAGGTCCCGATCTTATTCGCCATGCCCAGTCATTATCTCACAATGATTAACAAGTCTAATTAATGATTTTCTTTCTATTTAGCATGCTAATTAATCATATAATTAATTAAGAGAGTAATTAATGCTAAGATAAGTAATTTTCCTAATTAACCAAGCAATAAATCTCAAAAAAATTATGGGAGGCAAAGGTCATCACGTTAATCAAACTCAAAAAGTTTGGGATTAAATACTTGGGTAATTAGGGACTGATTAAACTAATTAAGTTTTCAGTTAAACTCAAATTAAGCCTTAATTACTATTCAAATTAATTAGAATTAATTTTAAATTAATCTCTTTTGAAATATCTTTAAAATGAGTATTTATTTATATTTTTTAAATTTTCTACAATTATTTATGAATTTTCAAAGTTTCAATTGATTAAGGTGATTTTATGTATGTTAATTTATTTTATTAAAATAAATCATTTGAATTTCAAAATTTTATATCTTTCAATCTAGAAGAGATTTTGATTTAAAATTTTTATAGTATGTAGATTTTAACTTCAATCTCAATCCCTGAAAATTTCAACTTAATATAATGTGTATTTTTTTAGTTTAATTAATGAAACTTAATTTTTACCAAAACTCAAATTAAGCTCAAAATATTCTGTGAACTTTAAGGATTTTAGATTTATTGAATTCCTCTTAGAAAGGCAAGTCCAACGAACCCTTATTTGTAGTTGTTTGTTAAGTATTTTATTTTCTATAAATTTTTGAAGTTTCAGGTGATTTAAATAATTTTAAAATAAGAAAATCCATAATTTCACTTAACGAATTCACACACGCCACATAGAAAAGCGTTTGGCCACCGCAATTGGATGCATCTTCCATGTGGCACGCTGATGTCACCTGGAGAGTTGATGCATAGTCGCGTCAAGACGCGAAAGAAAAAGCTGAGAGAGGATCGTGAATTCGATGACCATTCGATCGCCACAGGGTTCAATCAGATCCACACTATCGATAAAATAAATGTGGGATATGGGCGCAAAACATGGGATTTGGGCATGAAACAACGGGATCTTTGGGAGTCAAAAAATACGGGTCCAATATGGGCGCAAAACATGGGATTTGGGCATGAAACACGAGATCTTTGGGAGTCAAAAAATACGGGTCCAATGTGATCTGAGCCGTTCGATCCCCTGAATTCGTGATCAAATGGCTACTGTTCTCAGACTAGAAAAATTGATAAGAAAATTGCAAAAAAAAAAGGCAAAATGAGATCCGATTGGGCTAATTTTCATGTCAATCTTCATTGAAAAAATTCTATTTCTTATTGGGATCAAATAAACTGAAAAATATGAGGTTTATCTAAGGGAAATTCATAAAATCGCAAAATAATCATCACAAAAAGCAAGAAATCCTAAGACTGGCTATAGGTTTTTTGAAGATTATCTCACCGGCGATGATTTTTGGTGGCGGTGATGATCTGAGTATGCTTTTCAGTGGGGGAATAAGCCTTGAAGGAGCCTAGACCTCTTGCCTTCCTTCGGAACAATGCCTTCTTAAATCACCGCTACTTTTTTTGTTGAAATTCACTTATTTTTTATATTTTTCACCCCAAAATAAAATGAGAATGATTGCTGATTGGTTTGACAGCTCTAAGGGATATAAAAGAGGGTGGGAGGAGAAGTTTTGCTGCCTCTAATGCCTTGGTTTCGAAAGTGGACAAAATTCCCTCATTTTATTTGATTTTTGGCTCCAAAATATTTTTATTTGGCTTGGGGTGGTTAGGAATGGAAGGGAATCATCCTAGTACATTTTGGTAAAGGCATGAGTACTACCATGAAAGACAAATGAGTGTCTGTGGGGATGAGTCCTTCATGCATTTTAATGGGAGAGGTGAGGTAAACTCACCTCTCCATGAGTCATGGCTGCCCAAACCACCCCTTGGGTCAAATGATCAGTGTCCTTGGTGTCTATGTGGAACAATGGATGAGTGTCAAGTGGTCAAGGAAGAGAAATGACCACTTGGGTAAGTATCTTTTCTCATGGGATGCCCTTGACCCAAGAGTAAAGTGGTCATTTGATATTGAATTTTATTTGAGTAGATTTAAATGAGTCAAAAGTGAATTGGACCAAATTTCATGTCATTTGGAGTTCATTTAGTTTAATTTGGATCAACTTGACCCATTTGGGCCAAATTTGGTCAAAATAAGTTATGTTGACCAATTGGTCAAATTGGGTCAAGTTTAAATGATCATTTAGAGTGTATTGATTCAATTGGTTTCAATAAATTTGGTTTAATTTGTATTTTGACCAATTTGATCCTTGGTCAATTTGGGCTAAGTTGACCAACTTGACCCAATCGACCAAATTCGCTTGAATCATGGCTTGGTTTGGATAAGTTGATCATTTTGAATGTATTGTAGGCATTGGTTAAGTTTGTTGACCTTACTTTAGAGTGAGCTCTCAACTTTCTCATCATAGATCTAAGACTCTCATAGACACTAAGAGTTCCTTAGTTTTAAGACACTCTATGAGTGAACACTTAACCTAACCCTTGAGACTTAGAAGAGTTAGCCATAGGAATATGTTGTGCCTTATGGATTTAGGAAGACTTGCCTACCCTATAGCACAAACCCAATCCTTGCTTCACTCTTTCAAACCCAAAAATCAAATTCAAATTCAAAACCTCAAAATTAAATCCAACTATCAAATGATTGAAACCCATGATTAAATCCAAACTCCAAATCCCTTCCAAAGCCCTTTGATTTTATCTTATGGACTTAGCGTTAACCAAATTCAAATAAACTCTAATACAATTGATTTTCTCAATTATCAAATTCAATCTCAAATTTAAATTCAAAACCCCAAAATCATTTCCAAACTCCAAATGATTAAAACCCATGATTAACTCTAAACTCCAAAATCTCTTCCTAAACTATATGAACCACCTTCATGTGCTTAGCCAAAAATCCTTCAAATCAACTCAAACTTGGTTGATTTATTTATAAATTAATCATTTCTCCATTTATATTCATGAATATAAATGAAATCCAAATTCAAACCATTCAAATCAAATCAAAATAAATCAAACCAAATGAATACCCTTCTTAAGCCATATGGACCAACCTCCATAACCTAATCAAATCTTGATCCAAATCAACCCAAAAATGATTGATTTCTTTATAAATCAATCATTCCTTCATTTATATTCATAAAAATAAATGAAACCCACCCTCCAATGACCAAAAATAAATCAAACCAATTCAAAATTAAAGTTAGCCTCTTTAAACCTACACTCCTAAGCTTAATCAAATTTGCTTCCAAATCACTCTAAACTCAAGTGATTTTCTCATAACCCATTCATAAAAAATATAAATGAAATATAAATTCAAATGACCAAAACCAAACTCAAATCAAATCAAATTGCCAATTTTTGCCCTTTTAGCCAAACTTTTGAACTTCGCTAAATGACATCTAAATCAACTCAAAACTCATGGATTCCTTCATGATTCAATCATTCTTTCAATCATTGATCCAAATATAAACATAAACCACCATTATCAAACCAAATCCAAGTCAACCCAAATGAAACCCAAGTTAACCCCTTTAGGCTTGAAATTGTCATATGAACCAAAACCCACTTGGCTCCAAACTAATTGTAATTAGATTTATATTTCAATCCTAGGCTCATATGTGAGTTCAACTAAACTTGAATCAAACCTTGACCAAGCCAATTGACCCATTTAGGCTCACTTGACCTAAAGTGACCTAAAAGATCTTTCTGAGCCAAGTTCTAATCCAAGCCAAATTGGATTGAACTAAGCCTATATAAACCTCAATCATGATCAACAATCATCATGGGATGATCAACCACCTTGAATTGGGTCAAACCAAGTCAAACCTAGCCTTTGACCAAGTCTACATTTAGCCCAAATGAAATCCAAACTAGCCAAAATCCATTATATGCCAAATTGATTGAAACCTTTGACTCAAACCCATTCATAATCAATGATTGAACATGACCAAATCATCAATTGAGCCAAACCAAGCCCAATTGGCCACTTGACCTAAGTTAACCCAAATTAGCCTAAAAAGCCAAAATGGGTCAAATCATGATTTAATCCAAATTTATTGTAACTAATAGCTCAAGTTCATATCAATTCACTTATTGAACTTAACCAAAGCCAAGATTGAGCCTAAGTTGACCAATTGGTCAACTTGACCCAACTAGCCCAAATTGGCCAAAAATGTCAAATTGACCCAAATTCAAATTAATTCCAAATTAAACCAAACCAAAGCCTGCAATCATTTTTAATCAGCCAATTAAACTTGACTCAACACCTAACCCAACCTAATTTGGTCAAATTGGTCATATTGGTCAACAATTTTGACCCTTTTGAATCGAAATGAGTCAAATCCAAACATAAACCAAACCAATCCAAATTAATTAAAGCAAAATATCCCAAATCATCATATGAACCAAACCTAAACCTTGGTTTGACCCAATTTGACCAATTGGTCAACCCAACCCAACCTAATCCTAATGGAATCCCATTTGTCCAATCCAAGCCAAACCACTCAAATCCAACTTATGGGATCTTTTGGGCTGACCTAACTCAGCTTAAACTCACCCTAGGTCAGCTTAAGACCTCCCCAAAAGCTAAGTGGGCCCCACCAAGGAGATTAGTCATCAAACTATAGGATTTAAGCTTCAAAACCATTGGATCCAAGCCAAGGTCAACTCCCCCATCGCCATGTCAACCCCAAACTCATGGAACTTCATGAACCTAGCCCACCTAGCCCACCTAACCCACCTAGGTCATCAAGGATATTTGGGAGGTGAGTTGACTCACCTCCCCCAATGAGCTCCCCATTGGATCAAACTTGCACTCTTGAACAATGGATCCATGCCATCACTCTCCCATCTGGCGTGCCACCCTAACTTGATGGAGACAAGTCCGGTGGCTGGATGGTGGTGAGCCAGTGCAAATCATGGCACGTTGTCGTCTATCCATCATTAGAAATTGAGGGGTATGCTACTCAATTCGAGCATGATTTCGAAGACACTTGCATCGTGAGCCTTCCTAAGTCAATTTCGAAGCCCCTCAGAGTGTTTCCAAGGATCCCCAAGCCCTCTTCGATCGACATTGCCCAATCTCGAGCAAAGCCAAAATAGGGCATCCCAATCCCAGGCAAAACTCCCTCTCCAATTAAATAAAATTTCAATTCCTCTTATCCACACCATCACCATACCCTATCGAAGTCAACCAAAAAAAATCCCAAGCTTCCAAGCCATGGGAGGAGTGAGTTCGATCGGAGCCGAGCCCCTTACGTGCATGAATTGGTCAGCCAAGCCTTCCACACCAAATTAAGCTCAAAGTTTCAACAGTACCTCAACTAAAAAGCTACCTCGACGTTGCACCACATTATTCGGTGAGGTAATTTTACAAACCGAACCTTGTATAAAAAAGTGGGTTGGTCTTTTATGAAGGAAATTTGAAATTCATCGATTTTTAACTGTTGAAGGTGTGCATCCCCCTTCCCCGAATGTGTGGGAAGAATTTGGAGACAATCTGAGCTTGGGTGAGCTATAATCGAAAGAGGGAAGACGAACGACATCTGTCTTTCGTCACTCACGAACGGGATAGATCATGAGCCATCCATCCCACGTGATTGGCATGAATGATTATGATCAAATCCTGTAGTAATACCTTCGATTTATTTCCTAAATCGGATCAATCGATCATCTAGATCACCCATGAGAAAGCATCCGCCGCATCCGAGTCGCTAATGTGACTACTTAAATAGCCAATCCGATCGTGCCACATAGAAAGCACACCACATTAGCCTCCACGTGGCCCGATGGGATTAAGGCTTTAATTAGGGCTAATTAATTAGTTTTTAATCCTGAAACTTCCTAAAATCATAACTAATTGTAAAAAATTTCAAAAATATAAACATAGGCTCATTTTGAAGATTTTTCAGAGTAGAATCTAAAAAAATTATTATTAATTAATTTTGAATAGTGGATTTGGCTTAATTAAGATTTTATCAAAAATCTAATTAGCTTAATTACATCTTAATTAAACACTCAATTAATCTTAAATTTTTTTGTGGATGTTTAGGGGGATGACCTCTACCTCTCCTATTTTTCTGGGATTTTATTGAGTACTTAATTAGGAAAATCCCTTGATTAAGCCCTTATCACTCTCTTAATCTAATTAATCATAATTAATGAATGAACAGTAACTTGATTAGTCATTTTAACCTAATCAACTCTCTTGAATATTAAGATACCTTAGGAGATGTGATTGGGGATACTTTTCTTAATTCATTTCCTAAGTTTTCTTTACCTTTAAAAATAAAAATTAATTAATGGTTAATGGAATGATTAATTGATTAATTAAGTGATTAATCTTCAAGATAAAATCAATCTAATTGAATGTTAAAATGATTTAGGGATTGGATTGGGGTCTTGCCCTTGATCCTTTCCCCTAAGTCAATTTCATCATTCAAATTAAAACATAACCAAAGTGTTTAATCAATTAATTAAAGGCTTAATGAAATTAAAATTAAAAAAAAAAATCAATTCATCCACACCTAAGCAACCCTTTAATTAACCTTGGGTAGCTCCTTGGGTGTTCAATAACCCAAGGTGAGAGATAATGAAATTATGGTTGGCTCACATATGTGAGAAAATCATAAAAGTGATTAAGGTATCCCTGCTTAATTAACTATTAATCATAAGCCAATTGCATTAGCCCTTTCATTTCTTAGAGCATTGCAAATTTACTTTTCATGGTTGCATATCATATTGGCTTATTATTAATTAGTTAGTTAACTTAAGGTGATATAGGTAAGGGTTAATTAATTCACTTAATCCATACCTTAACCTAATTAAAATATAAAATTAATTTAAACAATCTTCATCAAATCAAATTAATTCACACATGGGAAAATGTGTTAGGATTAGCAAATCTCTTTCATATTTCCTAGATCAAATAAAACTCAAAGTTAAAAATGTCTTTAAAGAATTTTGGTTCATTTTAAATAGCCTTATCTTTGATTGTCCTGGAATTAATTAGGATGAATGAAATCATGTGTTTACATCCCTTTCCAATCACGCTAAATATTGCTTGCCATATGAAATCATGTATTTGTTTCAATTAGAAATTAATTAAATAAAATATTTTATTTTATGTCAAACTGCATGCGTTGACTTAAATTAAATATGTGTGGCTATTATCACTATTAAATCAAAAGCTATTTTCAAAATATATAAATCCATTATTATAAATGAAGTAATGTTAATTATAAATATATATAAGCTTGCGAGTGATGATAGTATAAGATGTGCAATATGAAGTTCTCTTTCCTTATCTTAACATGGATTCACATAGGATTTTCAAGTGTATAGTTCATTTGAAAAGAACAAAATATTTGCCTAAATCTATTCATATGCATCTCCATGTTAAGACTTAGGAAGAATTTCATATCACATATGTAAATTATAAAACCAAATCAAACATAATTTCTTGCATGATTCCTTATCCATTTGGTTCTTTTACATTCATATGTATGAAAAAGTGGTATATTAGTCTTGGTCAGGCTGTGAGGCTTTAAGTAGCCCTAAGTAGGTCTGTACCTTACGCCCTTGGTGTAGAAAATAATGGCATCGTACTCACTTAAAACTCTTATACATATGCATGTATGATGTGGCCAATGAATAAGAATAAAAAATCAAATAAATCAAACATTACATTTGCATTGGTTTTCTTATCCTTATAGTTGTTCATACATCTACACGTATCTAAGAAAAGTGGTATATTAGTCTACACATCCTAGGGCTGCAAGGCTTTAAGTAGCCCTAAGTATGTCTTGTACCTTACGTCCCTAGTGTAGAAAATAATGGCGATGTACTCACTTAAAACTTTTATATATGTGAATGTGTATTTAGCTAATGGATGAAAATCCCTCTTTTCTATGTAATAAAGGCATGCATTCATAATTCAATCAACAAATAAAATATTTAAATTCAAAATACATTTCTTTGCATTCATCATCAAAGTATGCTAAGATTTACATTACATGTATAAGTATGCTTAGAATTATTCATATGCATGATATACATGATGAAAAGAAATAAATGAATGTGTGTTATGTGATAGTAATCCATCTAATCAATCCTAAGATGCCTTTCTTATTGAATAAGGTTATTTAGAGTGAACCTAAACTTAGGGTTAATTAAATCACATAATAAGCCATTCATTAAAAAAAAGCTAATTAACTTACCTTAGAAATGATTTAAGGTAGGGATAAAAGAGAGATTCCCTCTCTTTCTTATCTTTATAACACTTAGTTGCTATGTGTAGGCTATATGAAATAAATAAAAAACTAAGTAAAATCTTTAAATCAATTAAATCACTTAAAGAGAAATCAACCCTTTATATTAAATCACACTTAGCAAATCATAACTCTAAAGCCTAGTTAGATACCACACAAGCTTAACACATACACATTAGATTAAGTCACCATTTCTAGCTTTATGTTAAGATTGCATGGTTTGGTGTATGTTTAGTGATGTATTATTTTAGATGTTGTGTATATGTAGTCCGGATGTTAGTTGATATTAGCCTAATCATATTTTTTATGTAGGGTCATGCTTAAGGCCATAATAAAAATATAAATGTTTTTTGTCATGAGGTTGTTTAGCCCCTAAGCATAGCCCAAGTTAGACAAGTGGGTTTAATTGGTTACGTATGGAGTGCTAAGTCCAAATTATTTATATAACTGTTTAGGTTGTATGGTGTGTTTAGCTAACACTTATTTTGCAGGTGTAACTAGATTTACTTTCCTTCTCTTTTAATATAATTTTACATTAGGATTAGGATAAGTGTTATAGGGGATTAGGATAAGCATAAGACCAAATCTTATACACCATGTGATGCCTTTGGAGCAAACAACATCCTAATCAAACCAAAAGAAAGAAAGAAATGGAGCAAATCAAAATGAAGAAATGAAAGATGAAGAGTGAAGAATGGAGGATGAAGAATGAAGACCCCATAACACTTATCATTTTATAATGTAATTATTCTTTCATTATCGGGATGTATAAGGGTAGAGCTCACCCATATTTCTTTCGGTCAGATGGCACTAACGCATCGCCTCTTATTCTTTTCATAGCTTTATAAAATTATTTGATGTTTATTTATCTTGTGCATTAGAAATAACATGTATTTTTCATAGTTTCTTTATGATTGATTGGTGTGGTCTGATGTGATTAGGCTCTTAGATGAAAAATAAATTTTCTACCCCACTAACTAAAATTTTAAAATAATTCATAACCTCACATAAAAAAACCTAGGCATTATATCAAGATAATAAAATAGCAACCCCTTAGGATGATTGTATGTTGAACATCATCCATAACCATCTTGTTTCACTCTTAAGAGAGCTTCCATCTTTATAGAATGGGCTTAACCTTTAAGAGCCTATGATAGAAGAACACCTTTTGCCCTCTTGATTTGGCCCATAATCAATTTCTCATGCATTTAGGCATACAAAATCCCATAGCCTGTGTCAAAATAAAGAGTCCCAAATTAAATAAAATTTGATAAAATTTGCATTAGATTAAGTCATTATTCATACCCCTCATGCTCTAGTCTCTTAAGGAGTGGGTTTAAGTACTTAGTTTCTCTTTTAAATAAATAATAGCCTAACCATCTTGCAAAGCATATGACTTGCCTACATAAATTTAAAGTGTATGAGGAGTTAGTGCCACTCTGTAATAAGTCCAAATGGGTGGTTTACTCTCTTGGAGGTAAACCATATACCCACTTTCGCCTTAGATTTAGGTCATATTTTGGCCCTCGCCAAAGCTCCCTAGATTTAGGATCCGAGGTTGTTGTTTCCTTGTGGGCTACAAGCATAAATCCTCACCTCTTAGGCATTTTCACAATCTTGTATTGTGGAATTATAAGTCCTAGATTTCTAAATAAAATTTTAACTCAAATAAATAAATTCCTCAATTTCAAATACATAAAGCCCAACCATAAGATAGATTGGAATGCTCACTAGGTTTCATAGTATCATGAGCATTCCCTACTTACCTCCTTTAGCATCGATAATAACTCTCTCTTTTTTATCCATCCCACTTGATTTTTTAAAAATCAACCAATTTATTGATAGTCCTATCATTGAATTCTTTGGAGACAATAATCACCTACTTTAATCGAGAGTATTCTTAAGGGATTCACTTTCATTAAGATGTAATTAACTATGGAGGCTTGCCTCCATGGGAAACTTAATGAACCCAGTTTAAATAAACCCTACTTTACTATTTCATGTAAAGTAGGAAAAAAATCTCTAGTATATTCGAAGACCCATCATGCCTTAGGGGTCCTTATTAGGTGGTTAGGTCCATTATAGGGTTGTGACTTCTATCTCTCAAGATAGTATACTATTACTTAATGTAGTGCCCGATCACCTCAATAAGTACATCCTCATATCTGGGTGGTGTCCCTTCACATATACACAACACACAAATGCAATCCAAAAATAAACATCACAAATTTTTTTAGCGACTCCACTGGAGATGGTTCCTCTCTCCATCTCTAGTAGATGATTGTTGTCTCCAAGCATCGATAGTGGACTTGCATTTTTATGTGAGTCTGAGACTATCTTTCTTCCATTTTAGCTTATTTCATTCTTAAGCAAAGTTAGCCAACATCCTTTAGGTTTTAGGACCTCACTCCGGGTAGGTCTTAAAACCCCTATTGGGCTCCCTAATAGGTAAATAATAGAATTTATCAATGAAAGGAGAGATAATAAAATTTAGAACCTCCACTAGCTTGGTGAGGCAAGGTCCATCATAAAATTTAAAGAAAATAATTTCTTTCACAAAATGACACTTTCCAAAAGCACTTCTCTTCGAAAATATCCATCTTCATTTTACATACTCAAATTTGTTGAATGAAGTTACTACTTTCAAATCATAAAATAAAAACTGAAGCTCCACTCAACATATTCCACATATGTTGGAGTTGAAGCTCCTCCCTTTTCAAGAGCAAATCATGTCATGTTTGATTCTCACTTAACATATCCAAACTTGTTAAACTGAGAATCTCTTTTTTAAATCAAATATAAATTTGAATTTCACTTAATAATTTTAATTTATTAAGTGGGGGTCTCATTTTTAACATAAGACTCTATCAATCTTAATTTGATAAGTGGGAGCCTCATTTCCCAAACATAAATTTGACTTTCACTTAATATCTCAAATTATTAAATTGGGGTCTCATTTCCAAAATATAAATTTGACTTCCAGTTAACAATTTCAATTTGTTAAGTGGGGGTCTCATTCTCAAGAATATAAATTTGACTTTCACTTAACAATTTCAATTTGTTAAGTGAGGGTCTCATTTTCAAAATATAAATTTGACTTTCACTTAACAAATTTGTTAAGTGAGGGTCTCATTTTCAAAAAACACATAAATTTGACCCCTTTAACATATTCAATTTGTTAAGTGGGGTCTCATTTCATGAACATAAATTTGATTTTACTTAACAATTTCAATTTGTTATGTGTGTGTGTGTGTGTGTGTGTGTGTGTGTGTGTGTGTGTGTGTGTTGTTAGAGAGGTCTCATTTCCAAAATATAAAATTTGAATTTCGCTAACATATTCAATTTGTTAAGAGGGTCTCATTTTCAAAGAAAACATACATTTAGACTCACTTAGCATATCCAATTTGCTAAGAGTCTCACTAAAGCATATATTTGGTTCTACTTAACACATCAAATTTGTTAAGTAAGAATCACATAATCAAACCATATTGGATTCCCACTTAACATATCAAATTTGTTAAGTGAGAATCCCATTCTCAAGTCATATCATACTTTAATTTCCACTTAACGCACCAAATTGTTAAGTGAGAGTCCCATTTTCAAACACATTTAGGCTTTCACTTAACACACCAAATTTGTTAAGTGAGGGTCTCTTTTCAACACACATTTGATATCCATTTAACATAACAAATTTGTTAAGTAAAGATCTAATTTTTCATATCAACCACACTTGAACTTTCACTTAACATATCAAATTTGTTAAGTGAGAGTCTCATTTTCAAAGAAAAAAATATATCTCAAACAAATTTAGGACTTTCACTTAACATACCAAATTTGTTAAGTGGGACTCCCATCTTCAAAGAAAAGTAAATCTATCTCAAAATCACACTTGGCCTTCACTTAACATACCAAATTTGTTAAGTGAAAGTCTCATCTTCAAGCACAAATCAAATACATGTGGTCTTTACTTAACATACCAAATTTGTTAAGTAAGAAGCCCCATTTTTCAAATCAAAATATCATACAATCAAATCTTCACAAGAAAAAATATCTCAAAAATACAATCACAACCCTTTCTTAGCATACCCAAATTTGCTAAGTAGAGGTTCTTTCAAACAATACATATTTTCAAACAAGAAACATAAAATGCAAACAATCTTCAAAAGAAATCTCTTCTCAAATTTTTGAACCCCACCCAACCTACCTAAATTTGTTGAGTATGGGTTTTAAAATCATAAATCAATGGCAAAAGACTCTCCTTCAAACATCTAAATCTCTCCAATGAACACCACTTAACATATTTGAATTGTTGAGTGTGGGTTCAAAACTCAAAGCCTCTGTTACTTTCTTGGAATAAATATCAAGGCAGAAATCTGATACAAGCTATATTTCAACGTATGCAGACATATAGCTCTGATAAGTCAGTACACATGGCTTCTCAGAAGTTTGTTTTCACCTTTCCATTTGGGATGGATTTAGCCTTGGATCGGGCCAACCTCCCTGGGACTGACTCCACCCATCTAGTGTTCTTTGGCAGAGGATTCGAGGGAGCACGAGTTACTTGTGAGGGGCTTCCCTCGCCACTGTTAGCCAGGATGAGGTGGTTGGATAGAAACTAGTCATCCGCATTGACCTGCCTTCTGACACTGAGTATCCTTCCTTGAAGTGGAAGGCGGACGAGGTTCCTCCATTTAGTCCATTTCCCACTTAGTCAGTTGTTCGCATAGCCGCTCAGGTGTGTGCTAGCACCTCATCATTGGTCCCCTCTTAGGGGATGGCTATCCTGACTTCAAATATAGTTTCCCCTACATTCGAGGTAGGATCTAACTCTCACATCATCTTACTCAGTCGCACACAACGATGCAACAGGAGCTGGAAGATCAAGCGGCACCACTAGTGCACTGCCTAAGAGATAGACACCATCCCACATTACAAAGGAGAGTTCTCCCATGAGGTTTCTCCATTTCTGTCTAGCAACCAGTTCCACCCCCTCTCAACATTAGATGGAGAGGAAGACAACCAGAGGATAGATGATTGCCTCCACCTCCTACATACCATGAGATTTTGGCTAGTGATATGAGGAAGTCTTATGTCGATCTGCGGGTGGTATTACTCCAGGTAGGTAGGACACATGGATGTTCAGAGTCTGTCACATTATTTGACTTGAGGTTGTTCATCCCCTGGAGTGTTACTAAGCATATTCGCAATGATAGAGCGTAAAAGGTCCAAGTAGCACCGGAAACGAGACATAAGGTTTGTCAGGCAGTTGGTGACCTCCGCTCTAGTTGATTTCCCTAATCATCGGACCACCAGGGCTGATAGGACCGATAATATAGTGTTGATGGGTACCACTAGTTGTAGGGGAAAAGCCCTAATGAGGGTAGAGCTGGTGTTGTCTCCACCACACCGATCCACTCCTCGCCCACAATTATCAATTCAGGTCTCGCCATCCACCATTCTTACAAAGGCACAGAAGACAACATCTGGGGAGAAGAAATCCCCCTTGGTGATTCAGCTACGACCAAAGGATCCCACCTCATCTACTCCACTTACTGAGGTGAGGATGAGTTCCCCTACTCACCTACTTCATTCTTGGTGAAGAAGGAGTGGCGACCCCGCAGCATCATCGTCGCACCACCACCTCCACCACCATCAGAGCTAGTGACAACAACAGTTGTTGATGGGGAAGGGGACAGTTTTATAGTTCCCATGGTAGTGGATCTCCCTAGAGTAGTCATGAGCATATCTCTTCCAGTGAGCATGACCCTCATAGAGCCAGCACTCCAAAGGACATGCGGTTAGGTGCATATCAAGCACAACCCTCTACTCCACAAGGCGCATATTTGTACCGACACGGTTGGATCACTCCCTAGATGATATTTTAGCATAGTACTTTACAGAGAAGAGAGAACTTCTAGGGAGTGATCGGTCAGATTGTGAGGAGGGAAAGGTCAACTTTGATCCAGATGAGGATGACCATCTTGAGGATTTGGCCAAAGTTCACATGGTCGATACTAGGGGGTCCCTCCATGGAGACCATCATAGTCAGGAAGGTATTGTAGTTGAAGAAGATGATGGCATCCATTCAACTCAACACCTCCTCCAGTAGCTTAGATAAAGGGATGATCATATTGACCAAATGGGGAAGAAGATCAAAGAGTTGATGGCAGTTGTGTCAGCATTGCAGAATTTAGCTCCAGTTTCACAACCTTCTCTCATAGTAGCTGATAGAGCAGAGTTAACACACACTTTAGATCATCCTAGATGCATTCCTACAGAGGGAGATAGTGGTAGCTTGCATAAGAATGTAGTGGATTGCACCTTTGTGCATGAAAAAGATATCAAACACATGGTGGAGCAATAGATGATGGATGCATTGGCACAAGCCCGAGGTGGCTCATCTGATCCAAAGGGTAGACCCTACCCAGAAGAATTTGATGGTGTCCAATACCCTAAGGGCTTTGTGCCTCTCCTTCAAAATTTTTTATGGAAGTGGGAACCCCCGGCAGCATATAGCACATTTCAGGATTGGATGTTGCAATGCCAGTGGCAGCGATGCACTCTTATTCCGCCTGTTTGTTAATAGCTTGATAGGCATCATATTTGATTGGTATGCTTAACTATCCAATAGTTTAGTGAAGATATTTGCTGAGTCAGAGTAACTTATTATTAAGAGATTTGCTGGAGCTCAATAAAGGGTAATTATGGGCGATCTCATTGTAGCTCAACAACACCCCGGTGAGTCCCTCATTGATTACATTCTTAGATGGTGCAATTTAAGTATGAAATATGAACCATAGCTATCTGAACAGCATGGCATTGAAATTTTACTCAAGAACATTCATGGCCCGATCACCTTCATGCTTAAAGGGTTCACCATTAAGACATTTGAGAAATTAATCAATAAGGCAGCTAGTCTGCAAGGAGAGGTCGAACAGTTACCTTTCTAAGATCAGTCAGCCAAGCCCATACTACAAAAGGTATTTGAGAAAAAGCCTAGGGCAGTCATAGTAGTTGATAAGGGGAAGTAGCTAGCCAGGGTTTAGTCAGACAGACCTCGAGCTCAACAGTCTCCTCTACCACCTCCTTTGTTATCGCCTCGCCCGTCATATCGACCACCTCAATTGCCACAGTGGCCTCCACCGCCACCTACTCAACAGTATTCCCATTCATAGTAGTATTCCTATCCACTGTTAGGTAATTATCACTTACCTACTCTTGCCGACAAATTGAATAAACTTTATTTATTTAAGAGGGAGGTAGTCAGGAAGATCTTTAAGAACATCTTAAAGAAGCTTGATTTTCAGTTACCAGAGCCTAGGAGGCCGGAGGATGTAGGTAAGAGTCATGACCTAAATTTTTTCTTCTATCACCACATGCTAGGACATGTATTGGAAGATTACTTTACCTTTAAAGACTGGCTTGAGCATAGCTACAAGTCGGGTGCCATTGTCATCCCTAAGGAATACCTACTAAAACAACCCTATATTTCTGTTAAGGTAATCCTTGGGGATACAGGCGATCTTCTCAAGATAGAGGGAGGTTGAGATATCTCCCTATCTCGAACCTCCAAGAAAATCATTTCTAAGATCAGAAAGTTACCCTTGCAGGTGTCTGAAGCAGCTCAAACCTCCAACTCTAAGGAAGGTTTGCAAATTTCTAAGGATAACTTGAGAGAGGTAGAAGCCCAACAGTAGCAGCGACAACTTCCACTTGCCCGGGATAGCACGTTAGCTCAACCACCGACCGATTCCAGCACTCCTACCACAGTTGCAACTACAGTTCCTTCAGTCGTCTCTTCTTCTAGTAGTCATATTATATTAGTGGAGGGGGCATCAAATCCCTCACTCCACTCACTTTACTTGATTTCTACTTTGTACCTTTATCCAAATATAAGAAATCAATGAAGAAGAATATTGATTCGCTTACATTCTCTCAACTTTTGATGATCTTGATGATTTCATTCCCATAGAAATCTCTCCAAGTACTAATAATTATAACAATTATGATCCACTCCTTTCTGATTTTGAAATGGATTATCCATTTCTAAATCACTCGGGTTCACCCATTGAGATTGATTTGGAGTCATCTGACTCTGATGATCCTATAGAAGAAGTTGTAGGTGAACCTGATGAGCAGGTAGAACTTTCCACTAAACCATCCCATGAAGTCACAAGTCAACTTTCGTAGAGGCAAAGTTCTACCTTCTAAGATAGCACATTTGGATAAGGGTAAACAAGTCATTGATTCTAGTGATCAAGAAGCCCCTCCACATGATGCTCCACATATGGATATGCTTATGGAGGACCAACCCAGAGTTGACAATAATATCCTCGCTCACCTAAGAAAGTTGACAACTAAACTAAGCATATATGATGACATTGTCTTATCCAAAGGGATGAGGGAGTCATTGATCAAAGCCCTTCTTCATTTAGAAAGATGCTTAGCTCAGCTGACCACTATTGGAGAGGAGGCATGTTTT
The DNA here is from genome assembly GCA_021442155.1 of Cymbidium sinense. Classification (NCBI taxonomy): domain Eukaryota; kingdom Viridiplantae; phylum Streptophyta; class Magnoliopsida; order Asparagales; family Orchidaceae; genus Cymbidium; species Cymbidium sinense. Next base: position 65,410,663 of record CM038225.1, read on the forward strand.
TCAAGAGAAGCCAGTGGAGTTACATTCACTAATGAAGACCTTTTGGGGACAATGGAACACAACCGTCCCCTCTACATTATAGTGGACATGGGAAGATTCAGACTCTCCAGGGTGTTAGTTGATCCAAGTGCATCAATAAATATTATGAGTCTAAAGACTCTTGCTTACTTAAGGATCAACATCTCCAAACTTCGAGGAGATAGGATGATGTTGAGAGAATTCAATGAGAAAGGCGAGAGGGCTTTAGTATGATTAGATAGATGACTGAAAGATAAATTCTACATAATTGATTCAGATACATCTTTCACTGCTTTGATCGGTAGGCCTTGGATACATGGAAATAATATGGTTCCATCCTCTTTGCATTAGTGCATCAAATTTAGAAGAGGTGGAATCGAGTATTGTGTTAAAGGAGACCTGAAGCCATTCTCAGTTAGAGAGGTCAAGATTTATAAGGATGCAGCCTACTATCTTCCTCCAAATCAAAAAGTCTATTCTTATGAACTTGGTAAAAGTTTAAAATAAAAAAAGAAACAAAAGATAAAGAAAAAGAAATTGAAAAAAAAAAAAGAAAAAAGGAAAAGAAAAAGAAAGTACAAGTGAGCAAGAATCAGACAATGAGAAAGAAGTAGAGCCAGTTGTTAGATTCTACCCACAGCTTGTTCCTTCATATGAACACATGGGTAGGATGACTCGACCTCCACTAGGTAGAGGAAGAGATAAATCTAGAGGCAGTTCTAGAGGTGGAAGACCTCCTTTGGGTAGAGCTATATTCCACCACGTGACCCCGCTATCCACATAGACTTAGAGTCCAGTTTGAAGGATGAGTCTCATGTGGTTAGCACACCAACCAACCCCTCACAGCGGGTCTCTTTGAAGGTGACGTTCGAGCCAAATAGTAGTGAAGACCAGGCCTCCAAGCAAAGAATGAATGTATCCAAATCATCATTATGTAGAACAATCAAGCAGCAGTTGAGAATTTTAGCTCTAACCTCACTTTCCTCATAGAAAGTTGAAGTTTTAGTAGTTAAGGAGACCCCCAAGTCATCCACAGATGTCAAGCCGATGAAGTTTTTGTTGGGAACATCATCCTCAAGTTAGGTAGCCAATGTAGAACTTGAGGATGATTCATATAAAGATTTAATACAACTACTTTTTGATTGGTATTTACCTCGTGTTATTAACTTAGCAAAGAAGGGATTAATCCCACACATTTGGTCTAAACACAGGTTGAACTACTTTGAAAAACTATGGGACAACCAAAGCAGATATTCTTAATCAATATTAGGACTAGGATTCGGTATAATGGGTTCAGTCGACGATGACAACCGTTACCTAGTCATCACCACTCATTTATGGTCTGATAGGTTCTACTCAAATCATGCTAACTCTTATGAGGAGGCATGTTTAGAAACTTTAGAAGACCCGGGTCTGATAGGTTCTTCTCAAATCATGTTAACTCTTATGAGGAGGCATGTTTATAAACTTCAGAAAACCCAAATGAGCCTGAAGTCAAAGATGCACCACCAGAGTTTGAAGAAGAAATCAGATCAACTATTGATGAACTTAAAGAAATCAACTTAGAAATAAAAGAAGATCCGCGCTTGATGTACATCAGTTCATTGTTAAATGAAGAAGAAACCAATGACTTAGTTAGGCTGTTAGTTGAGTTTAAGGATTGCTTCATATAGAGTTATGAAGAAATGCCCGGTTTATCTTCTAATGTAGCAGTCCACAAACTAGCAATAAAACCTAATGCTAACCCTATCAAGCAAGTTCCTAGACACATGCGATTAGAAATTGAACAACAGGTCACTTCTAAAATCAAGAAACTGATTGATGTTGGCTTTATCAGGGAAGAAAAATACTTTATCTAGTTAGCCAATGTCATCCCAATTAAGAAAAAGAATGACCAAATTCACATATGTGTCGATTTTAGGGATCTGAACAAGGCATATCCTAAGGATAAATTTTCACTTCCTATACCAGAAATGATGGTGGATATCGCCTCATCTCATATAGTATTCTCCTTTATGGATGTGTCATCTGACTACTACCAAATTAAGATGGCCCACGAGGATGAGAAAAATACTACTTTTCAAACCCCGATCGAATCTATTGTTATAGGGTCATGCCTTTCGGCCTTAAAAATGTCGGTGCTACATACTAGCAAACCATGAATCAGATCTTCAACGACCTCATTCATCATTAAGCTGAATGCTATGTTGATGATCTTGTAGTCAAGAGTAAAAAAAAAAGACATTCTCTTCGACTTGAGAGTAGTTTTTGAATGGTAAAGATAATATAAACTCAAAATGATCCCTTGAAGTGTGCATTCGGAGTAGCTTCAAGGAAATTCTTTGGGTTTGTTGTCCGATACTGGAGAATAGAAATCGACCCGGAGAAGATCAAAGCTATCTTAGAAATGCCACCCCCTAAAAATCTAACTCAACTCAGATCATTTCAAAGTCGGTTGGTGTATCTAAGATGCTTCATATCCAACTTATCCAAAAGATGCCAGCCATTTTCAGCACTTGTCAAAAAGGATGCCAAGTTTAAGTGGGATGACAAGTGTTAGCATGCCTTTGAAGACATCAAGCACTACCTGATGATGTCGCCAGTTCTAGTAGCCCCTATCCCTGGCAAGCCATTGATCCTCTACACCACTGCATTAGACGACTCCCTTGGTGCTTTGTTGGCTCAAACCAACGATGAGGGGAAAGAAAATGCAATTTTGCTAGTTTGGGTTCATATGGGTTAAAGGGTTGACTTGGTCAATAGGCTAGGTTGACTTAGTTTGATCTAATTCATGATAATTGATTAACCTAGGATGATCAACAATCATGACATGAAGTTTGGATTGGCTTAATTCACTTTGATTTGGATTGAATTTAATTTTGGTTCATGTTGGTCAAATTGGTCACTTTGGGTCAAGTGAGTCAATTGGGTTTAGTTGACTTAATTTTGAGTTGGGTTTGATTTGGTTGAGTTTATATATGGATTTGAGATTGACATATAAATTCAATTACAATTGGTTTGGAGCCAAATGAGTTTTGATTCATATGACAATTTCAAGCCTAAAGGGTCAACATGGTCTTGACTTGGGTTTGGTTTTATAATGATGGTTTATGTTTATATTTAGGTCAATGATTATAGGAATGACTGAATCATGATGAAATCCATAAGTTTTGAATTGGTTTGGGTAACATTTAGCCAAGTTCAAGAATTTTGCTAAAATGACTAAAATTAGAAATTTGATTTGATTTGGGTTTCAATCATTTGGAGTTTAGAATTATTTTATGATTTGAAATTTTGACTAAAACTAGTTTTAATAATTACAACATTTAGCCAGGTTCAGAATTTTGTTATCTAGATGTTATCATCCTATATGATTACAACATTTTCACTATTTGTAGACATTTTTATTGCCTAAAACTAGTTTTAATAATTAAAGCTACTAATGTGTTGTAGTTATGTGAAAGTAATGGGCCATTTTTCTAAAAAAAAGTATATAATTCCAATGGCACTTAAAATAAATAAACTATTTTTAAAAATTGCTCTACAACAAATGTAAAGAAAGCTACGACCTCTCTAACTAAATTCTTGTTCTCATCAAATTCATGCTTAAAAAATATAATCAAATTACTACTAAATTAGAAAGACATTACTATAGTACCTAAAAGGACCCACAATCTTGCAATTTAGAAAATCAATTTTTCCCATCAAGATTTTATGCTACATATTTTATGATTTATCATTCTCTATCATAAATATATTAGTAAAATTAAATTGTATATCTATAATTTCCTTTTGGTTCTTTTAAATCATTATTTTAAAATGGATAGACTTAAAGGTCATCGAGTTATGGCCAGAATTGCGGACATGAGGATGGCAATGACCGCTAAATGCAGAGATGAGAGACCAAGTGATGCTATTGCTTATTACTCAAGAATTAATAAAGAATATTGCCTATAGACTTGGAGCTCTTAGCTTGATGTCAACCAATCAAGCTTAATGAGGCAGGCATGGTTTTGTAATGGCTCATAGAGATGCAACAATTAATCCATGAATTCACAATATTAACATATGTTGATCTCTATATATGGTTCACGAGTCGAATCGAGCGAGTACGACAATAGAGACGGATTACAAATTAACGTCGAACGAGTCAGCTCAAAATGACTTTGATTATTATCGAAACCTTCTAAGTACATCCCAATAAATGACCACACCTATATGTCTGAAATATTAGCAATAATGCAACTGAACGAAGTACAACAGTGTCTCCATTCACAAATTACTTACCTAAACACTAAACTACTATACTTGATTTAACATGCACATATATTGAATTCACAAGGAGATTATCTATTATAAACATTTTATTAGATAAATTAATTTGATGGAATTAAATCAACTTAAAATCAATCTAGAATGAATTATAGAGCAATATATATATATATATATATATATATATATATATATATATATATGTATATATATATATATATATATATATATATATTATATATATATATATATATATATATATATATATATATACTCTTATTTTAGAGATGTCAAAACTATCATTTAAAAAATCAAGAAAATTAAATTAAATAACTCGAGTTGTAAAAAAAAAAGAAAAGAAAGAATATAATTATTCAAAATGAAGGATAAATAAAGTTTAAATTGTATTATAAAAATCTTTCACTTGAAAATTAATTAATCTACTTTCCTTTTTCCTCATACTTTAGCCGCCCTACATAGCCAATGAAAAGCAACCATATCCTCTTCATGCTGGATCACGTGAAGTAAATAAAATGATAATAATAATAATATTATTATTTTGAGACAGCCTTCATCGAGGCTATTTTCCTCCTCTACTTACGTAAAGAAGCTTATCCTTCATCTCGGCTATAGGAGAAAATATTATGTGTGGATTTTAATCGTATTGTTGCACGTATTCATTATTAAAAACATATCATTTTTTACATTTTTGTAAAGCATTTTGTAACGGGGGCCTTTAACGCTACCACCGAGCGGATCAATTCAAACAACGGGAGAAACGTCGTTCGAATGGGGGGAGAAATTTAGAAGAAATATATATATATATATATAGATTCAGTGCATAATATATTTTTTTTTTCACAAACAGAGAAACAAAATCTCATTTATATTTGGAAGAACTGAAGATTGAAATATTGAAGTTATGACATTGATATTACACCAATTTAACGGATGATGTTTTTTAAATACATCGATAAATCTTGAACCTTTATATGTACAATTTTTTTAGGGTTTATTAGTGATATTCTTTAAAATTCTTTTTAATGTATATTTTACTGTTAGTTCTGTGAGTTTTTGTTTAGGAATTATTTTATATGTGTACTCTTTTCCTCATGAGAAATTTTTTTATTTTTTGATTTTTTATCATGTTTGGATATAATATGATTAGTATACGGCATTACAAGATGTTTGGAGACTGATTGGTTAGTTTTTAGGGGAGATTTGCATCAGTACTCTTTGCACTCTCATGAGAGTACATTTTTTTTTCAATTTTTGTAAGATTTTTGGCCTCTTTGGAGAATATGTTTATTACATTCATAAAAAGCAATTTGGAGGTGATTGGTGGATTTTAAGAAAGATTTGCATCTTTCTTTTTACTCTCATGAGAGTATATTTTATTTTATCTCAGTAAATTTTTGGCATGTTTGGATATAATATATTTATTACATTCCATATAAAAATTTGGAATTGGTTAGTTTTTAGGAGATTATCTGTACTCTCATGAGAGTACATATTTTTTTCAATATTTGTAAGATTTTTGGCTGTTTGAGAGAATATGTTTATCATTCCATTAAAATAATTTGGATTGGTTAGTTTTTGGAGATTGACATCCTCTCTGTACTCCAATAGATTTTTTTCATTATCAGTAAGATTTTTTATTTTTTGGATATAATATATTTATTACATTCCACGAAAGAATTTGGAGGCGATTGGTGTGTTTTTAGAGATTGACATCTTCTGACTCTCATGAGTTGATTTTCATTTTGTAAGATTTTTTGGCTGTTTGGAGAGAATATGTTTATTACATTGAGATCAATTTGGAGGCCAATTGGTGAGTTTTAGGGATTTGCATGTGTACTCTCATACTCTCATGAGAGTACATATTTTTTCAATTTTATTAGATTTTTGGCTGTTTGGAAGAATATATTTCATTCCACAAGCAATTTGGAGGCATTGGTTAGTTTGAGAGATTTGCATGTACTCTCTATACTTTCACGAGAGTACATTTTTTTTTTCATTTTCTATAAGATTTTTTGGTCTATTTGGATATAATAAGTTTATTACATTCCACGAGAAGCAGTTTGGAGGCTGGTTCGTTGATTTTTAGACGAGATTTGCATCTGTACTCTGTACTCTCATGAGAGTACAGATTTTTTTAAAAATATTTGTAAAATTTTTTGGAGTATTTAGAGAGAATATGATTATTACATTTCACCAAAAATAATTTGGAGGCTGATTGATTAGTTTTTAGGAGAGATTGACATCTGTACTTTCTGTACTCTCATGAGAGAACAGATTTTTTTTTCATCCTCTGTAAGATTTTTTGTCCTGTATGGATATAATATGTTTATTACATTCCACTAGAAGCAATTTGGAGGCTGATTGGTGGGTTTTTAGGGGAGATTTGTATATGTACTCTCTGTACTCTCATGAGAGTGCAAATTTTTTTTCAATTTTTGTAAGATTTTTTGGCCTTTTTGGAGAGAATATGCTTATTACATTCGACTAGAAGTAATTTGGAGGCCGATTGAGGGGTTTTCTAGGAGAGGTTAGCATATGTACTCTTTGTACTCTCATGAGAGTACATATTTTTTTTCAATTTTTGTCAGATTTTTTGGTCTGTTTGGAGAGAATATGTTATTACATTCTACTACAAGTAATTTGGAGGCTGATTGGTTAGTTTTTAGGAGAGATTTGCATCTGTACTCTCTGTACTCTCATGAGAGTACACTTTTTTTTTCATTTTGAGTTATTCATGTGACATATTTTTTGTTTCGTAGGTGAATCGATAAATGGCGGCGATGATGAATGATGTGTCCCAAATGTGGGGACTCTTTAGCACCACTGTTCACATACTATACTTTACGTATGCTCATCTGGTTCATTATTAGGAAAGATCATACTAGCTATTAGCCAAACTCCAAGATATTGAAATCAAAGGATTTTTTATGTGCAAAAGCAGGTCGGAAGAAAGCTACCAATCTAAACTACGCAGCTAGATTCCAAAAAATAGATACAATGAGTGGTTATCCGGTCATAATTAGATTTTCTGCTGATTTAAATGGGAATTGGAAGGTTAAAAAATATATAGAAATTCATAATCATTCATTGGCAAAGCCGGGTGACCTACATCTTTATAGATCATACAGAGGCATCAGCGATGAGAATGCAGCTGTGTTAAAGACAATGATAGAGGCCAGAATTAGAGCAACTAAGCGTTTAGCTATCTAAGTGAAGAAGTTGGCGGCGTGGAGAATATAGAATTCATAAAAAGATATGCATTCAATTTCATCCAAAAAGAGAGAAGATCAAGAATTGCGAATGGTGATAGTAATGCATTAATACAACTGTTCAAGGAAAGATAAGCGAAAGATGAGATGTTTGCATGAGATGTCCAAGTTGATGAGTTAGATAGCTTGGTTAGTTTTTTTTGGAGCAATGGCATGTCAAGGATAGAATATGACTGTTTTGGGAATGTTATAATTTTTTATACAAGCTATCAACTCAATAAATATAATCTTGCTGCCTTCGTTTGAATTATCATCAGGCAAAATGTCTTATTTGGAGTAGCCTTTCTATTAGAAGAGACAATTGAGTCATTCACTTGGCTATTCAAAATATTTCTCTGATTAATGAGTGATAGGCACTCTATAACAATATTCACTGATCAAGATCAAACAATGATGAGAGCTATCAAATTGTAATGCATACTCATAGGTTGTGCCTGGCATATTTCAAAAAAAAGCTCATTCAAAGGTACACTGCTTTAATAGTAATAAGATAGTGCAAAATCTATTTTATACATGCATGAGCAAGTGTGACTCATAGGAGGAGTTTGATCAAAGTGTCTTATGCTAGATGAGGGGCAATTTACATCATGCTTTGTTTGAGCTTTATAAAATTAAAGCAAGTGGTTCGCATTACAAAGACTCATTCTATGGGGTGTCAATGCAACATAGTGAGCCCATGAATAATGTATGCCATAGAATCTCTAAACCAACAAGTTCAATCATAGATTATTTCTTGGGATTGGAGAAGGTTATCGACATAGAATGAACATGATGAATATTTGAGTGCAATCTATTATTTTTGTTAAGACCTAAATGAAACAAGCTGTTATGCTTTACACAAGAAAGCTTTATATAATGTTCGAGGAAGAATTTTTGCATGGTGTTGGAGGATTAGCAAATGTGTCAGATGACAATCCCATGGAGTATTTTGTGAGAAACTTAGAGAATAAGAGGTCTTCCAAAACATGGACTGCTCATTTTGACAAGATAAGCCTGAATATTACTTGTAGTTGTAAAAAATTTGAAATGATGGGATTGCTTTGTGCCCACTACATCCGAGTTCGTAGTCAAAAAGATATTGTGCATATTTCGGATAAGTACCTTCTCATGCACTGGTCAACTAGAGCAAATAGGGATATCTACTTTGACAGTGCTCACAAGAACTTAAAAGATGTGCAAGGCAATGATAGAAATGAAACTGACATTATATTTTGGAATCACATAAGTCGATATGCATATCAAATAAACACTAGGGCACATGGTAATTAGACAGCTGAGGAGTATATGCTTGGATCCTTAAAAAAATCTATCTGATAATGTTGACTCAATATTATGTGAGAATTCACCTCCAGCTGACAGAATAGCTAAGAAAAAGAAGTCAACCACAGTATATAAAGGAAATGACATTTTAAAGGATCCAGTTAAGCAGTGACCAAAGGGTGTTTCAAATGCAAGGCTTAAAGGATATTAGGAGAGAACCAAGAAAGCCAATAGTAATTTCCTATTTGCCTCTGAACTTATAGTATTTACATATTGTTTTTAAACTTTAAACCATCATTCTTTTATTGTTATAGAGTCGAAAGAACAATCTGAGAGGGGTGGAGAACATGTGGAGTCACCAATTGCAACACCTTTTCTGCTGCCCGAGGAGGTATGCATGGAAAACCACAACCATGCTATTACATATCATTAACTAATGATGTTCTATTGCTATGAATTTAACTCAAGCTCAACAATCAATCAGTCGGCTGAAGGGTACACTAAGCTGATGATGGATATCATTACAGGGAAATATTTTAGTGCATGATATCATTTAATTATGTGTTCTTCAACTGTACACACGTTAATGTCAATAACAATCATAATCCCTAAACAGGTTTGTGGGATAACAAATTTCAGAAAAGATAGCTCATTGTCCTAGTGTGAGGGTTTTGATTTTTCTTCACTTTAGACTATTTGTTATTAGTGTTGAGTAATTAGCTATAATTAGTTTTTTTATTATGGTGTAAAATATAAATTGGTTTGTTGATTTTTGGTGGTATGCGTTTGGAATTATTTATTTTATTGTTATATCATTTTTTACTTCATTTACTTCCAAATTTACACATAACATAGAAAATTTTCATCTAATCCATGGTCTTTGAATCCTAATTATTTAGCATGATGTAAATTCATTGCATTATGCTAGTTTCATTAAAAACCTTAGACCTTTATGCATTTTGCATCAAATGTTTATTGGTTTAGCACAACTTTTCAGAGTTTGCAATATTACTTGATCCCAACGGTTCGTTCATGTGGAAGTTATATGCATAAATATGTGCTCAATGCCTGAAATGATAATGAATTGTAGCAAGTCAATCTTTCAGCATGCCGCAACATTTGTAAATGCATCTCTTACTCTTTCACTGCAGTGGTCATATTCTTAACATTGAAGTTGTTGATGGGGAATGATATGAGTGGTGTTTGCACAGCAATGGGGATAAGAACGATGATTGCTACATAGTCAATGTTGCAGTGTATGTTGGTTATTAATGCATTGATTATCATTTTTTGATTCCTTGTTTCCCTTGTGTTGTTGCTCTAAGAAGTCAATTTAGGAGGAAGTATGTTCTCTTTTCCACCAATACATTCGTTACATAATGCCTGCATTCTTCTTTTAAAATTGTCGGTTTACCATGCACTCATCTTTTATGTTGACAAAGGAGATAGAAGTCTTATTTGTATCCACGTTAATGTCAACCATGCTCTCATCAATTATTTGAAGGGTACACTAAGCTGATGATGGATATCATTACAGGTAAATATGTTGTGCTTCTTCTTTCTACTTTCAGTTCGTAGCATTATATATGTGAATGAAAATAATGGTTTATTAATGCACCTGATTTGATATATTCAAGCATCATTTAGTAATGATTACGTGTGATGATTATTTTTCTATTATTTTGCATTATTATAATTAACGTTCATTAATTTGTGAAGCAAGGAAGATGAGAACCATGTTAAATAAATTGCTTAATGAGCAATTTCTGTTTATTCCATGCTTTTTTTCTTGTTCCTTCCCCGACATTTATTTATTTACTTTTGGTTTATTTCTTTCTTTCTTTACAGTCCATTGATGTCATTGATTACTTATTGTTGGTTGGTGTTGATGAGGGGAAAAGAGAACTGGTTGTACAAATCATCAATTACATGAGGCAATTTTTTTTAATTTTTTTTTCAATTTTATTATCTGTATATTTAGATTGCTTAACAATGGATATCAAGCGTGCAAGGTGCAATGTCTTGAGGGTCCTTACATTGTTCAGCTAATTTTTTTATTGCTTGTATATTTCTCTTTGGAGGTTGTTCAATGTGTTCCAACAGCTCATTACAGAGATGAAAATAAAATGCATTAATCCTTCATTCTTACACGGTCTTCTGCAATAAATTGGGTAATTTGTAGGTCCTTTATATCAATTTTTAGGTAGATGATGATGAAGGCTTAATTATGTAAGTGATGATGTTGAATCCAGGCTATCAATTGAACTCACATTAAACTATTTTCAGAGAGAGAGGGAGAGAGAGTATATTGAATTATGTAACTTTGTATCGATCATTGATCCTTTATTTATAGATTTTGGTGATATTGCTTGCGCTACATTATCAGTCAGATGTACAAAATAAATAAAAAATTAACAGAAATTGTGTATCTCTTGCTGTGGTTGATTCTCAGATTTACTTGAGTATATTGCATCTGTAACTATTAATCATTGATTCTCGTCGATAATGTAAAATTTTGTTAGTTTATGTTATCAATAAATTAATTAAAAAAATCATTGAAAGGTCATGATCAATCTAACAAATCTATCAATAAAATGTTCTATAATTAAGTTTCTTGTCTTAGTAAATATTTTGCAGAGATCATAAATTACACGCCTAAAGCTTCAAATTTAAAATGCCCCATTTGATGTTATAGGTGCATTATTTCTATATTCATGAAATCTTCAGAATAAAATATTATTATAAATTCACAAATATTATTAATTTTGAATGATCAGTATCAATCTTGAGAATGTAATATAAAATTAATAATCAATAATTATATAGTAATTTTCTAATTTATATTTTTCTCTTATAGTATGTATATAAAGTGATTATAAAAATAACAATTTTATAATAATTTTGATGTGTTAAAATTCATTTTACAATAGAAGTATTCTCGACCTCCAAAATAAGAAGCATTCATATCTTTGATATCTATATTCATTTTTATAAAATAATTTTATCATCATAAATGAAGAATATGGATTTTATTTCTTTTAAATTTAGAATATATTTATATCTATTTATGCATAATAATTAAATTTAAAATATAATAAATATTAAATTATAATTAAAATTATAAGTTTAGAGAGAGGCAAAATTTTAGTCTCTTATATAATATTAATAAGTTCATTAAAAATCTAATAATGATCATGTGAATAGAAAGGACTGAATCTAGTCTTTATAATATAAACAAGTGCTACTTTGCTTGGATTAATGTATTATTTAAGCATTTTAAATGACTTAATTATTAACAAAACCTTGATCTAAAATTTCAATGTGGATGAAGATTTCAAACTATAAGAAAATTTCAGATCAACTAAATTATCAACACATGGAACTTCTTGGTCATGTAATAACTCAAATATTAAAGGTTGTTTGAGATAACTTTTTTTTTTATATTTCTTATATTTTAAATTGCAACAAATTATATTTGATCCACATAATTATTTTAAAAATAACTTAAAATATCTAAAATATATTTTAATTTTTAAAAAAATAATATAATTTATTTTCAAAAATAATTTTTTTACCAAATAAAACCTTAGTTAATTTGACTAACTATGACCTTTTCTAGATAAAAACTTCAAACTTTCAAATAAAATTCTATCAACAAGCATCAAATTCAAGCTTCGATTACATACCTTTCAATTAGACCAACTTTTATTTTTATTATTTTACTTTTCAATAAAATTGAGAAATTTGTTTGTACTCTCCTAAGAGTACAGATGCAAAACAGCTCAAAAAATCAAGCCAAGAGCCTCCAAATTGCTCAAATTGGTTGGGATTAAACACATTCTTCCCAAACAGGCATGAAAAATTAGAAAAAATTGAGAAAAAAATATGTACTCAGAGAGCAACTCAAAAATAGCTCCAAAACCTAATATTAAGGCTCAATCAACCTAATTGAATATACTAAATATTTCCTTTCCAAAAGCGTGTGGAAAAAAGAAATTTATCATTCTCTCGAGAGTGCAGAGTAGATACAAAATATTTAAAATCGAGCCCAAATTGTTCAAACTAGTTGGGATTAAACACATTCTTCCCAAACAGCATGAAAAATTGGAAAAAATTGAGAAAAAATCTTTACTCTCGGGAGTATAGAGTACAACTCAAAAATAGCTCTAAAAATCTAATATTAAGGCTTCAATCAACCTGTAATTGAATATACTAAATATTTTCTTTCCAAATAGGCTAATAGAAGTGAAAAAAATTGAAATTGTTGTACTCTTAGAGTACGAGAGAATACATGCTTAGCTCAAAATTAAGCCAAGAGCCTCCAAATTGCTCAAACTGGTTGGGATTAAACACATTCTTTCCAAACAGGCATGAAAAATTGGAAAAAAACTGAGAAAAAAAAATTTATACTCTTAGGAGAGAACAGAGAGTACAACTCAAAAATAGCTCAAAAAATTTAATATTAAGGCTCCAATCAACCTGTAATTGAATATACTAAATATTTTCTTTCCAAACAGGCTAACAAAAGTGGCAAAAATTGAGAAATTAGTCTGTACTCTCCTAAGAGTATAGAGAATATAGATGCAAAATAGCATAGAATATCAAGCCAAGAGCCTCCAAATTATTCAAACTAGTTGGGATTAAACACATTCTTCCCAAACAGGCATGAAAATTTGGAAAAAAAATTGAGATAAAAATTTGTACTCTTAGAAGAGTACAGAGAGTACAACTCAAAAATAGCTCCAAAACCTTAATATTAAAGCTCCAATCAACCTGTAATTGAATATACTAAATATTTCCTTTCCAAACATGCTAACAAAAGTGGAAAAAATTAAGAAATTGGTCTATACTCTCTTGAGAGTACAGAGAATACAGATGCAAAATAGCACAAAAAATCAAGCCAAGAGCCTCCAAATTGCTCAAACTAGTTGGGATTAAACACATTCTTCCAAACAGGGCATAAAAATTAGAAAATGTACTCTCGAGAGGTAGAGAGTACAACTCAAAATAGCTCCAAAACCTAATATTAAGGCTCAAATCAACCGAATTTAATATACTAAATATTTCCTTTCCAAGCAGGCTAGCAGTGGGAAAAATTAGATAGTTTACTCTCGAGAGAGTACAGATGCAAAACGGCTCAAAAAATTAAGCCAAGAGCCTCCAAATTGCTCAAACTAGTTGGGATTAAACACATTCTTCCCAAACAAGCATAAAAAATTGGAAAGAACTGAGAAAAAAAATTTGCACTCTCAGGAGAGTACAGAGAGTACAACTCAAAAATAGCTCCAAAAACCTAATATTAAGGCTCCAATCAACCTGTAATTGAATATACTAAATATTTCCTTTTCAAACAAGCTAACAAAAGTGAAAAAAAAATTAGGAAATTGGTTTGTACTCTCCTGAGAGTACAGAGAGTACAGATGCAAAATAGCTCAGAAAATCAAGCCAAGAGCCTCCAAATTGCTCAAACTGGTTGGGATTAAACACATTCTTCCCAAACATGCATGAAAAATTAGAAAAAAACTGAGAAAAAAATATGTACTCTCATGAGAGTACAGAGAGTACAACTCAAAAATAGCTCCAAAAACCTAATATTAAGGCTCCAATCAACCTGTAATTGAATATACTAAATATTTTCTTTCCAAATAGGCTAATAGAAGTGAAAACAATTAGAAAATTGAAGAGTACAAAGAGTACAGATGCAAAACAGCTCAGAAAATCAAGCCAAGAGCCTCCAAATTGCTCAAACTAGTTGGGATTAAACACATTCTTCCCAAACAGGCATGAAAAATTAGAAAAATTGAGAAAAAAATATGTACTCTCACGAGAGTATAGAGAGTACAACTCAAAAATAGCTCCAAAAATATAATATTAAGGCTCCAATCAACCTGTAATTGAATATACTAAATATTTTCTTTCCAAATAGGCTAACAATAGTGGAAAAATTAGGAAATTAGTATGTACTCTCCTAAGAGTAGAGAGAGTACAGATGCAAAATAGCTTTAAGAAGTAACACAACAGCTCCCAAATTACTTCAAATAGTTTGTAGTCAACACATTCTATCCAAACAAGCATGAAAAATTAGAAAAAATTGAAAAAAAAATATGTACTCTCAGAAGAGTACAGAGAGTACAACTCAAAAATAGCTCCACAAAACCTAATATTAAGGCTCCAATCAACCTATAATTGAATATACTAAATATTTCCTTTCCAAAGCAGTAAGTGGAAAAATTGAATTGGTCTCAGACTCTAGAGTACAGAGTGATGTTAAATAACTTAAAAAAGTAACACAATAGCTCCCAAATTGCTCCAAATAGTTTGCAGTCAAGACATTCTATCCAAACAGGCATGAAAAATCAAAAAAAAAATTAGAAAAAAATTTGTACTCTCAGGAGAGTACAAAGGGTACAACTCAAAATAGCTCCACAATATCTAATATTAAGGCTCCAATCAACTAATTGAATATACTAAATATTTCCTTTCCAAACAAGCAACATAAGTGGAAAAATTAAGAAATTGGTGTCTCTGAGAGCCGAGAGTACAGATGCAAAATAGCTTAAACAAGTAACACAGCGGCTCCCAAATTTCTCCAAATAGTTTGCAGTCAACACATTCTATCCAAACAAGCATGAAAAATTGGAAAAAACTGAGAACAAATTTGTACTCTCAGGAGAGTACAGAGAGTACAACTCAAAAATAGCTCCACAAAACCTAATATTAAGGCTCCAATCAACCTGTTATTGAATATACTAAATATTTCCTTTCCAAACAGTGTTAATAAGGAAAAAATTGAGATTGTTCATTCTAAGAGTACAGAGAGTACAGATGCAAAATAGCTTTGAAAAGTAACACAACAGCTCCCATATTGCTCCAAATAGTTTACAGCCAACACATTCTATCCAAAAAGGCATGAAAAATTGGAAAAAATTGAGAAAAAATTTGTACTCTTAGGAGAGTATATAGAGTACAACTCAAAAATAGCTCCACAAAACCTAATATTAAGGCTCCAATCAACTTGTAATTGAATATACTAAATATTTCCTTTCCAAACAGGCTAACAGAAGTGGAAAAAAATTAGGAAATTGGTCTAGTTAATAGAGTCTAGTTAATAATTCCCTTCCAAACAGGTCAAAAAATTGAAAAAAATGTGCAATTTGTCTGTACTATTCTAAGAGTACAGAGAGTATAGATACAAAATAGCTTAAAAAAGTAACCCGAATCCCCAAATTGAAATAGTTTGTCAACACATTCTATCCAAACAGCCACAAGGAAAACCGAGAAAAGTTTTAACTCTCAAGAGAGTACAGAGTACACACACCGCAAAATAGGCCAAAGGCTAATATTAAGGCTCCAATCAACCAAATTACGACATGGTCTCCACTAAACATATTCTACCCAAACCGCAGAAAAATTAAAGAAATACTATACTCGAGAGTACAAAGAGTACAAATACAAAATAGGTCAGGAAAGCTAATATTCAGGATCCAAACAACTTGTAATGAAATGTACTAAACATTTTCTTTTCAAATAGCCCATAAAAGAAAGATGGTCAGAAATCTGGAAATATTCTATACTCTCATGAGAGAGTAGAGTATATTGAAGAGAGCTTAAAAGGCAACTTAGCAACAAATTGCTTTAAATGGTCTCTACAAAAGATATTCTATCCAAACTGTCCTGAAAAAAAAATAAGGAAATAGTACTCGTGAGAGTACAGAGTACACCGCAAAGTCGGAGAACATGAACATAAGAGTCAGACTCAGAGAGTACAGAGTACACCTAAAAATATGTCACAAAATCATCAACCAAATTGTCGCATGGTCTCACTAAAGCAATCCAAATAGATAGTACATATGCTACCTCTAGAAAAGGTTTAAAACCATAAATAATAGCTTCTAAAGCAATTGATTCTGAACATATCAAACTTCAATTGTACAGTTGTCAGATTAGTTATTTCATGCCTAAACAGAAGATAGTAAAAGTGAACTCAGCTCTAAAGTAGTTCATCCTCTTTGGCCAATCCTAGTGGTTAGCCCAGTCCACTGGAGGTTTGAGGATTGCTACCTCCATGTACTTGCAGACAAACATCCCACAGTCGACACTATTTTGTTAGACTAGCAGCCCACTCATCATTTCGATTGGCCATTTTGTGAGATCACTCGCAAAATACTGGACAGCATCTTGAACAAGTAATTTGATCTAAATAGTAAGAAGTATAGTCAATAAGTTGACAGAAAATATGCACTTTAGGCAAAACTAAATGAAAACATTTCTTACAATATCAGGAAGAATGGATTTATGAGTTGGGTTTGGCAATGAATCATAAACATATCAAGCCCCTTGCTTTATGCCCGGAGTGTCCGATCGCATTTATAATTGGAAGAGTCTCTGATACATTGTCATGACATGCTAGATGAACATTTTGCTTTCAGGCCATATTTTGCATAATTGTAAGAAGGAAGAGAAAGTTTATAAATTCTACTAACTACCCAAACCAATATTGGATCGTACACCGCATTGCGGAGTAATTTACCCAAGGTAAAGCATGAAATATACAAATAGAGGGACATACAACCGCATAACGAAAATTTCTGGCTATTAAAAAGGCGGCATCGTCTGCATCCGATGATACTAATCTATCACTAACTATTTAATTTGCCCTCGCACAATAATGATATTCCCAGCCATGAATACGGTATCACCCCTGCATGTGAGAAATATGGGAATGCGAGCTTAACTGAATGAATATGTGATTTTACATATACAGAAGGTATTGAATGAAGAATGACTTACTTGTCATTGAATCAGGAGCACGACGTGTCAATAAGCGCGATTCTTAGTAACATCTGATGAGAAGTCAATAATGATGTGCCCTAACCCGCAGAAAATTATTAGTGATGACGAAAAGGTAGTGATGAAGAGCTAGAGTTATGAACTAAGAATCGAGCTAAGATGATGCATACCTCCACCGATGCTCCTCAACCACAACGAGCAAATTTGTGGTTCAGCTATTATTGATCTTCAAACCTATTAAAAAAAATTTATTGAAATTACTATTATGTCAAATTAAAAATAAAAGTTATGTAATACCTCACCGTCATCATCCCGAGTGGAGGCTACCAGAACTTCTGACTTCCGTAAGTTTATGTGAAGGGGAAGATATGTTTTCCTCTTCCTCATCATGCCTTCACACCATGCTCAATGTTGTCGACAAATGCTTCACAAGATCTTCATGTCCAAACCTCCATAGAGTTTCCTCATGGTGGTTCAGCTTCCCCAAGCCTCCCAGGGCTTCCCAGGAAGTCTCCACAGGGGCAACCACTACAGAGCCCACTGTGAGCCTCCAGGTTTCCACCATGAGAAGCTCCTTCAGGTGTTGCTCCTGTGGCTATCTCCTCAAGTGACTCCCCTGTGGTCGCCTCCACAGGAGCTTCCCCATATCTGCCTCAAAGAATCACCACCGCATAGCAACTACCACCCAATTCCATCCATTCTCTCCATTATTGATGCTTCAAAAGATGATACTCTATCTCCCAAGGCAAATCCAAGTATCCCTCCACCGCAAAGCCTTCAATGGGTAGTAAGAGGGAAGGGATACACCTGGAAGGGGAGAATATCAGGAGACATATGGAGATCTGCAATGACCTGGACTAAGAATGGACCGCTATCGCCAAAATGGGTTGTCTCATGGGTAATGTATCGGAGCCGTCTCCTCTCGATATGTCCTCAAATGAAAGGCAGACCTGCATTACATCGATAAAATAATGTGATTCCTTACAAAAAGAATGTATGCATTCTAACGTAAATAAAGTGAAACTATTTTGTGTTACCTGGTGACTTTCCAAACCAGGGAGTCAAGAACATTTTTGGCCATCATAATATACGGCTTTGAAGGAAGAAACCTTATGATGCCTTGATCTACAATGAATATTTATATAAGTTGATTTCAATGCATCAGATAATAAATAACTGAAGATATAGAATGTACCATTAGAAGAATGACAAAGCCACTCATATATCGGAGTGCCTTCTCTATCAGAATCTTTGATGAAATACCATCAAATTATGAAACCAGAAAGGCCCAAATGGCCTCTGCCCAGTTGTACTCAGCAAATTTATCTATGTCATCGGCATAGGCAATCAATTTCGATGCCACCCTAATGTTGTGATATATAAAAAAGAGATTTGAAAGTAAAACGTATAACCGCACAAATTTGTGGCAACGAAAGTGATCCAAGACTCAAGTTTATTCTTAAAGTCCACCGAAATAATGAAGTGGGATTTCGCCATATGACCTTCTCCCCTCTGTTTGGCATCCCTACAATTAGTGCAACTTCATTAAGAGTGAAAGGAATGCATTGGCCACCCAAAAAGAATGATTGTTTCTCTATATCCCAGCAACACAGGATTGACGTGATGGAAATTGAGTCTTGCTAAATTCCATGCACTCTAGTAAACTGATGCAAATGAAGCCTCCTTAAAATGTCAATGACTTCATCAGCAATGAGTTCTTTAATATTATGTATCGCTAATAATTATCTCTCAAAGTTATCCTTTTCCCACATTGTAAACTTCAAAAGTCAATTAAGAAGACATTACTAATGGAGGCCCACAGAGTATGAGACAAAACTCCCCTAAAAACTAACCAAATAGCCTCTAAATTGCTTCAAGTGGAATGTAATGAACATATTCCCTCCAAATAAGCCAAACCAAGTGGAAAAAAAAAAAGAGAAAAATGCTCTATACTCTCATGAGAGTATAGAGAGTACATATGCAAAACTCCCATATAAACCAACCAAACAGCCTCCAAATTGCTTATAATAGAATGTAATGAATATATTTCCTCTAAAAAGGCCAAAGAAATAACTCAAAAATGAGAAAAATACTTTTTCCTCTCATGAGAGTATAGTGAGTACAGATGCAAAACTCCTCTAGAAACCAACCAAACAACCTCCAAATTGCTTATAATGGAATGTAATAAACATATTTTCTCCAAACGGGCCAAAAAAATTGCTCAAAAATGAGAAAAATGCTCTATACTCTCATGAAAGTATAGAGAGTACAGAAGCAAAACTCCCCTAGAAACTAACCAAACATCCTCCAAATTGCTTATAATGGAATGTAATGATCATATTTCCTCCAAACAGGCCAAAGAAACTGCTCAAAAATGAGAAAAATGCTCTGTACTCTCATGTACAAATACAAAATTGCCCTAAAAACTAACCAAATAGCCTCCAAATTACTTATAATAGAATATAATGAACATATTTTCTCTAAACAGGCCAAAGAAATTGCTCAAAAATGAGAAAAATGCTTTGTACTCTCATGAGAGTATAGATGCAAAACTCTTCTAAAAACTAATCAAATAGCCTCCAAATTGCTTATAATGGAATGTAATGAATATATTTCCTCCAAACAGGTCAAAGAAACTGCTTAAAAATGAGAAAAATACTCTGTATGCTCATGAGAGTATAAAGATTACAGATGTAAAACTTTCCTAAAAACTAACCAAACAGCCTCCCAAATTGCTTCCAATGGAATGTAATGAACATATTCCTTCCAAATAGGCCAAATAAATAGCTCTAAATAAGAAAAATATGATGTACTCTCATGAGAGTACATAGAGTATAGATGCAAATCTCCCCTAAAAATCAACCAAATAGCCTAGAAATTGCTTCAAATGGAATGTAATGAACATATTATATCTAGACAGGCCAAAGAAACTGGAAAAAAATGAGAAAAATGCTCTGTACTCTCATGAGAATATAGAGAGTACATATGCAAATCTCCCCCAGAAACTAACCAAACAGCCTCCAAATTGCTTATAATGGAATGTAATGAACATATTTCCTCCAAACAGGTGTAAGAAACTGGAAAAAATGATAAAAATGCTATATACTCTCATGAGAGTACAGAGAGTACATATGCAAATCTCCCCTAGAAACCAACCAAATAGCCTCTAAATTGCTTCCAATGGAATATAATGAACATATTCCCTCCAAATAGGCCAAACCAAGTGGAAAAAAATGATAAAAATAATCTATACTCTCATGAGAGTACATATAGTACAGATGCAAACCTCTCCTAAAAACCAACCAATTAGCCTCCAAATTGCTTCAAATGGAATGTAATGAACATATTCCCTCCGAACAGGCCAAACCAAGTGAAAAAAAATGATAAAAAAATCTATTCTCATGAAAGACAGAGTACAGATGCAACCAAACTAACCTCCAAATTGCTTATAATGAATGTAATGAACATAAGCAAAAAAATGAGAAAATAAAGAGTTATGCAAAAAAAACCAAACAAATTCTAAATTTCTTCCAATGGAATGTAATGAACAAATTCCCTCCAAATAGGCCATACCAAGTGTAAAGAAATGATAAAAAAATTTGTACTCTCATGAGAGTACAAAGAGTACGATGCAAATATCTCCTAAAAACTAACCAATTAGCCTCCAAATTACTTCAAATGGAATGTAATGAACATATTCCCTCCAAACAGACCAAACCAAGTGGAAAAAAATTATAAAAAAATTTGCACTCTTAAGAGAGTACAGAGAGTACAAATGCAAAACTGCTCTAAAAACCAGCCAAAGAGCCTTCAAATTGCTTCCAATGGAATGTAATGAACATATTCCCTCCAAACAGGCCAAACCAAGTGAAAAGAAAATGATAAAATGCTCTCTACTCTCATGAGAGTACAGAGAGTACAGATGTAAAACTTCCCTAAAAACTAACCAAACAGTCTCTTAAATTGCTTCCAATGGAATGTAATGAATATATTCCCTCAAAACAGGCCAAACCAAGTCAAAGAAAATGATAAAAAAACTATACCCTCATGAGAGTACAGAGAGTACAGATGTAAATCTCCCCTTAAAACTAACCAATCAGCCTAGAAATTGCTTCAAATGAAATATAATGAACATATTTTCTCCAACAAAAAAAAAGAAAAAATGAGACTTTGTACTCATGAGAGTACAAAGAGTATATGCAAATCCCCTAAAATAACCTATAAATTACCTTCAAATGTAATGAACATATTGCTCCAATAGCCAAAGAACCGAAAAAATGAAAATATTCAGACTCATGAGAGTACAAAGAGTACAGATGTAAATCTCCCCTAAAAACTAACCAAACAATCTAGAAATTGCTTCAAATGGAATGTAATGAACATATTCCCTCCAGACAGGCCAAACCAAGTGAAAAAAAATGATTAAAAAAATCTATACTCACATGAGAATACAGAGAGTACAGATGCAAATCTCCCCTAAAAACTAACCAAAAGCCTAAATTGTTATGGAATGTAATGAACATATTTTCTTCTAAGAGGCCAAAGAAACTGAAAAAAAGAGATAAATACTTTGTACTCTCATGAGTATAGATGCAAATCTATCCTAAAAAATAACCAAATAACCTAGAAATTGCTTCAAATGAAATGTAATGAACATATTTTCTCCTAACAGGCCACAAAAATTGGAAAAAAATGAAAAACATGCTCTGTACTCTCATGAGAGTACAGAGAGTACAGATGCAAATTTCTCCTAAAAACTAACCAAACAGCCTAGAAATTACTTCAAATGGAATCAAATGAACATATTATATCCAAACAGGCCAAAGAAATTAGAAAAAATGAGAAAATGCTATTTTTATGAGAGACAGAGTACATATGTAAATCTCAAACTAACCAAATAGCCTCCAAATTATTTATAATGGAATGTAATGAACATATTTCCTCCAAAGAGGCATAAGAAACTAGAAAGAAATGATAAAAATATTCTGTATTCTCATAAGAGTACAGAGAGTACAGATGCAAAATTACCTTAAAAACTAACCAAACAAATTCCTCCCAAATTTCTTCAATAACAATGTAATGAACATATTCTCCAAAAACAAGCCAAACTAAGTGGAAAAATGATAAAAAAATCTATACCTCATGAGAGACAGAGTATATGTAAATCTCCTTAAAAATCAACCAAATAGCCTAGAAATTGCTTCAAATGGAATGTAATAAACATATTTTCTCCTAACAGGCCAAAGGAGCTAGAAAAAATGAGAAAAATACTCTATACTCTCAATACAGATGCAAATCTCCCCTAAAAAATAACCAAACAGCCTAGAAATTACTTCAAATGGAATGTAATGAATATATTTTCTCCTAATAGGCCAAAGAAATTAGGAAAAAATGAAAATACTCAGACTACAAAGAGTACAGATGCAAATCTCCTAAAACCAACCAAATTCTTATTATAATGGAATGTAATGAACATATTATATTCCAAACCCAAAGAAACAACAAAAAAATGAGAAAATACTATGTACTCTCATGAGAGTACAGAGAGTACAGATGTAAATCTCCCATAGTAACCAACCAAACAACCTCCAAATTGCTTATAATAGAATATAATGAACATATTTCCTCCAAAGAGGCATAAAAAACTAAAAAAAATGATAAAAATGCTTTGTACTCTCATTAGAGTATGAGAGTAATACAAACTCCTAAAACCAACCAAACAGCCTCCAAATTTCTTCCAATGGAATGTAATGAATATATTCAAACAGCCAAACCAAGTGGAAAAATGATAAAATCAGACTCATGAGAGAGTACACATACAAAAAAAGTTCTAAAACCACAATCGATTCAAACTACTTCAAAGCTATTCAACATATTATATCTAAACAAGGTCAGAAGTCTTTTAAAAAAAATGAAAAATGGGTTGTACTCTCCTGAGAGTACAGAGAGTACACATCTAAAATTGAAATAAATATTCATTAATCAACCTACAAATAAATTGTAATGTCATCGACTGAACATATTATATCCAAAGAGCCCTAGAATTCATCAAATCCTTCATGAAACAGCGCTAAACATCCTACAATGTGATATACTAAACATATGACAAGCCCAATAGTTCAAAATTTTGAAAATAATGGTGTGTACCATCATGACAGTACAGAGAGTACACATGAAAAACATCTCCAAATACCAAGAAATGCCTCGCTCAATTAAAGAACTCAAATGTAGCAAATGTTCTCCAACTCGACTGTGAGAACAACACAGCAAACCCTAAATTCATTAAACTTCAAGAATGCATGAAGAAATACCTCATGAGGTCGCCTATAATACCTCAATTTTTAATGCCCAAGATTTACTAAATCTCTGAGGGAAGGTCTGACGCACGAGCGAGCCGAGCGATTTTCTACAAAAAGATAAAGCCCTAAACTATTCGATGAAGAATGTGGACGCGCATGATATTTTCTTCTCCGCTATTTGAACGAACGCCGTCGTCCGTAGTGTTAACATTGTCAATGCGCCATCTAGTTACAGCATCGTTACTTGTAAAAATGCAAAAAATGACATTTTTTAATAATGGACACGTACATTGATTGAGTTCAAGATAAAGTTACGTCAGACTCGACGTAATATTTTCCAAATAAATGGAATTATAAAAAATTGAGCCTCCTCTCTCTCGGCCTCATTTTCTCTTGGATGGCAAGTTGAGCCAATAGCATGCACAAAAAGGCTAGCCACACACCACCATCTCCGTGAGCGAAGCTCTCTCTCGCCCTCTCCCGCTACTCCTCCTCTCTGAGATACAAACCCATCCATCGCCTCCTTCCATGAAGCAGCCAAATCTAACCTACTTCATCTCTTCCAAACTGAGTAGCTCTCATGACTCATCTCCTCTTCATCTTTTTTGCGAACCATCCAGAAAGACCCTCCCAACTGTAGTGAGCTTCTCTAAGATGGGTCTTTTCCTCTATGATTAAAGTCGATGGTTGTACTGGTTGATAGATGGCTTAAACACATTATAAGTTTTTCTCTTTGACGCATCATTTGTGCTCTTCGGCTTGATGAATCTTACTTTTGGCAGAAAGAGAAGTAGTTAATTGGTTGAAATACTACTTTGTTCTTGAAAGACCTTAGGTTTTACTGCTCCCCAAGTTCTTTGCACCACCTTGTGATAAAATCTCAAGTGAACAATCTAGTTAATCCAGTTCATGAAACTCCCGAAGCTTATCATAATGGCAAGGGACCTCCGTCTCAAGAACGTCAGGTCTTAGAGGTGCAGAATGTGAGCTCATCTTCTGTGAAGAATAGAGGCAGAAAAAAGAAGCAAAGGAGCCAAGAAAAATGGGATGTGCGTTCATCTATCCTTTCTGAGGCCTCCGAAGACTAATGGCTATCGGATTACTAATGGGTGTCTGGAGAATGACGGTATGCTTCAATCAACAATAAGATATAGTAAAGAGATTAATGTGTAATATATATATATATATATATATATATATATATATATATATATATATATATATATATATATATATATATATATATTATCATGTATTTCAAGATCCCGGCCATGTAAGAGAGTTGATGGTTTGAAGAACACCGTAGAGCATGGTGGGATTGAAAGACTACGATCACATGATATACACCATTAAAGACTGGGTCAAAGCTCAATGCCCTTATGTGGGACTACGTGGGAGCTACCAAAATTTAGGTTGATAGAGGACTTGATCAATTTAACACAAAATAAAATTTAAGCTAAAAATTAAATTTTGAATTGAAATTGAAGGTGTTTGAAGACCTCGTATGCTCAAGTCGACCAGAATTGACTCCTAAGAGATTGATGGGATTAACGACTACGTGGGTCGAACAATCAATCCGCCAGAAGAGCTTGGTGGGTAGGTCAATGAAGTCCCTGATGCAGCCCCCTATGTGGGGACGGTGCCAGGAGGCTGCCAAAATTTTATCAAAATTTTACACTTACAAAGGATTCAAATGAGGACTAAATGTGATCATTTAAATCATCATAATCTATTTAAACAAACTTAAATAAAATTCAAGAAAAAGTTAACCTATAAATGATGAATGAAAGGAACTAAATGATTTTGCTTGAAATGTAAGTAAAACCTTCCTCAAATGCTTTGAGCTTGCAAGAATTCACAAGCATATCCGGACAAGTGATGTTGTGTGTTTGAAGAGAAGTAAATCCCTTCTATTTATAGGCATGAACCAACCTTTATCTAGACTCCACCATAACTCATGATAATTTCAATCAGATAATTGATGAATTATGAAATCAAGGAGTCCATTAATGATATGTCATGAAGATGATAAAACTCGTTAAGGAAGTCATGAATATGGGACGTTTTGAATAAGCTTCATGTGCATATCATGACATAACATCCAACTCCAACTCAAGTACTTTAAGATTTGGCATTGATGTCTATTTGAAATGAGTGCTCGCATGAAGGAATCATGTGGGACTGAAGCTCAAATCCAAAGAGACAATGTACCTTCGTGCATTGTACAAATTTGTCTATTTGCAAATTTGGAAAATGTAATTGTGTTCTATAAAATATAGAAATCCATTAAATGATTAAGCATAAAAAAATAAAGACTTCATTAATTGATTAACTATGAAAATAAAGAGATATATTAAATAGTTGGTTACAAAAACAAAAAATTTCACTGAGTAAAGAACCTCCAAAAAGATGAGGAATCAACTTGAATGTTACACTTTATTGATTCATTGAAGTATTTTAAAGAGTTGAATTTTCATGTAAGCCA
Source organism: Cymbidium sinense (assembly GCA_021442155.1). Classification (NCBI taxonomy): domain Eukaryota; kingdom Viridiplantae; phylum Streptophyta; class Magnoliopsida; order Asparagales; family Orchidaceae; genus Cymbidium; species Cymbidium sinense. The sequence goes on from CM038225.1 coordinate 65,437,077, forward strand.
CAAATCAAGCTATTATGTGAATCTATAGCTTCAAAAATACATGCAAATACTTGAGTAAAGTGAGTTCTTTACATTCATTTTCAAGCAATTGTATACACTATTTAAGTGTTTTGATTTATGCGAGCATGCTTAAAAAACTGCATGGGCCTGCGAATGCTTAAACTTAGTGTCCGAGGATGTTGATTGATTCCCAATTTAGGGGACTAGGTTAAGTTAACAAAACCTAAAAATCTATTATAAGAATTTCAACTTTGTAAAATATCTCAAAAGCTAGTTCTATCATGTGACATTAGATCTGATCATCTGTTAGGAGCTAAATAGAGTTGACAGGATCTAAAGTTCTCAAATATATTTGATTTAATCAATTAACTACCCCAATGATGGTTGTGTTGAATGGTGATTTTAACTAGAGGGGATACTTTCATCAAAATATGATTCTAATTTCATATCAAATTAACTTAAATCAAATATCAATTTAAAAACTATTTAAATGAAATTCAATCATTAAAAGCTTAAAGCAAAACTCAATCAATCCACCTTCGCAATTTGTTGAAAGTGACAAATTAAGAAAACTCTAGCTCATAAATGAGCCAATGTCAAATCAAGTATTCTACTTTATTTACTCTCAATCAATCTCATGCCGAAGGATGGCCGTGTCCTCACTGTGCTTGGCCGCAGCTCCATAGATGATGTAGTTATGACCGAGTCCTTTGATTTGGGGTAAGACTCCATTATATTATGATCACGACCATAGCCTGTATGCTCCCCAATAGCTCTGCCTTTTGAGTTGTAAATCATAGGGTATACTTGATAAGGCAAAAAACCCTCTGCAGCTAAGTTGAACTTATGCTTGTCTCTTTAAATAAACTCCACCCTAGGTCTACAAGGATTGCTTGGACGACACAACCCATGGTCACAGGATCCTTATGTTGGGTCAATACATCCTCTACTAAGTAAGGGACCAAAATAGCCCGGGATGACGGAACCATGAGATCTTGATCGGGCACATCATCATTCCCAACCATCTACTTTAAATTAAAGTGATGAATTTCATAAATTCATAATTTTATACTCCACATGCTACTACTATATGCTACGCATTTAGCGACCTAACAACTAGCCTTAATCGAAAGTTCTCTCTCAACATTGAGAGGGGTAATTAACTAAAAGGGGGGCGTGCCTATAGGAAACCTGGAACTAGATCTAAAGTCCTCATAAAATGAGGGTGAAATCTCTGGTAGTGTCTTATATACTATTTCATTTGTCGTCTGAAAATTTCACTGACATTTAATTTACTCTCTTCATTGAGAGGTCGGTGGTGAATTTTTAAAGCCCGCAGATTTCTAGCGACTCCACTGGGGAATGGTTTCTCTTTCCATCTTTGGCAAGTCGAACCTAAGTTATAGTAGTAGTGGAATATACAAAAAAAAAGAATGATAAATTGAAATGAAAATGAAAATGAAAAATTTAAATGAATTTTAAGATAAAATACTTTCTAAATAAGGTCTTGAACATCTAATATTTCATTTAGAGTCTATTTTTCTTATTATGTTGCTCTGTTTTGTCATGTCTCTATATTTTGAAAGTGTGGGGTGACATAAATTATTAACCACTAATCCCCATCTTTTATATGAAAAGATGGATTTTCAGAGCACACCATTCATCATTCAGCTAAGTCACGGAGCCAACATCCATCTGGCTAATGGTGTAATCAATATTGAGATGTTGGAGCTACCATCAAATTTGCTAGTGTAAACTTCCAGCTATCGTTGCTGCAAACAATCTTTTACTTAAAGCACTTCATATTGTACACACCACCCTATGCAGCGGAGGAGGACGACTTGAATAGTCGTTACTGCTACTGCTATTGAGGTTCCTTAAAAGAGAGCTTTTGTATTCAAAAGATTGGGTTATTCTGAGGTGCTAGTCATGAAAAGAATCATCACTGGTAGAAAGTTTGAGTCATGCTTGTGAATGCGACCACTGCTAGTAGAACTTTTTGCACTAGGAAGGCATGATGCTGAAACCTCCTCTTCTAGAGAAAAATTGAGTAGATGCAAAGGAGAAGAAATCCTGAACTGTGAGCTCAGTAGTTGCTGCCTGAATCACTAGCCATGTGACTTAATGCCGAAGTGTTCCCACTCGAGTTTAAAAATTTGAAATGGGTGAAAAGGAAAAGCTCTATATGATATTAAGCCTTTTTGGGATCAATAGTTCCAACTCTTCAAAAGACATAACCTGAAACTCTATCTACTCGAGTACATAGAGTCTTGAAGGTTGTCAAGGAAAAATGTCTTATGAAGAAGAGGTATCAATAACTTATTATCAAAAAAAGTCAAGAATGCTCCACTATAGAAACTATCATTAGTGGAAGTAAGAACTCAAGATCATTATAAATAAGTTCTGCATGAGCATTAGAGCGTGACACCTGAACCACATGTTCAGGAATCCACTACCAAAAGGTCCTGGTAGGAAGAAAAATCAAATATGGAGGCTGAAGCCTTGAGAATAAGTAGCGACGTAGAAACTTCTTCATCTAGAAGCAAGCTAACCCAAAGACAACAGAGAAAGAGAAATGCTGAAGTGCATGCTCAATAACTATTGCTTAAGCAAAAAATTATACAACCGGTTATGGAACCAGAAGTGAGTGTTCCAACTCATAACAAATTTGACAACCTAAGACGGGCAAAGCGGAATAATTCTACTAGTCAAATCAAACAGTCATTCTGGATCCAACAACATCAGGTTCCAGCTTCTCCAGTTAGGAAACTCAAAACTATATCTGTAAGAGTGCGTCGGGTCCTCAAAGTTGCTAAGGAGAAATGGCTGATTAAAAAAAAATCAAGGTCTTATCATCAGGGAGGTTAGAGTTGCTTCTCCAAGGAGACCTCCTCCTACAATCCCAACAAGATGTTAACCAATTCACCTGCACGGTGAGCATTGAGGTGTGATGCTTGGACCACAGATCCAAGAATCTGCCGTCGAAAGGTCCCAACAAATAGGTAATCAATTTGGAGGCCAAATATTTGAAGTGAAACAATCTTAAAGAAAGACAACAGCGTGACATCTGGACTGTACTCCTAGAGATCCGCCACAATATAACTTGTCAATAATGAGTACTATTAACCTCACTTTTGGAGTGAGCTCTCAACCCCATCCTCTTAGACTTTCTATACACTAGATTTTCTTAGTCATAAGACAAATCTAGTGATTAGGTGAACACTTAACCCAAGCCTAGAGACTTAGATGTATTAATCATAAGATTATTATATTTGGAAAAATCTATCCCATAGCCTAAACCCAATCTTGATACACTTTCTCAAATCAAACCTAGATTCAATTCTCAAACCAAATATCAAATTCAAATTCAAATTCCAAATCTAATTTCTTTCAAATTTATTCCCAAATGATAGAAATCAAAATTAAATTCCTTCATTTTCATAAATATAATAAATTTCAAATGATCAAATCAAATCAATTTTCTTTATGCTTTTTATGGTTTCTATCCAAACTAAGTCAAAACTAATAATTTTTTGAATTTTCATCATTCATTCTATTTATCTAAATATAACTACAATCATCAAATCAAATTCAAGTTTAACTTAGCTTTAAATTTTGAGCCAAAACCAATTGGACTCTAAATTGATTACCGTTGAATTTAAATTTCAAACTTGGGCTCATATATAAGTTCAACTAAACTCGAATCAAATCAAAACCAAATCAATTGACACACTTAGGTCCACTTGACCCAAAGTGACCTAAAGGACCCTTTTGAGCCAACTTATAATCCACCCAAATTGGATTGAACCAAGCTCGCCAAAACCTTCCACCATAATGTTGATCACCCGATGATCAATAATCAATCAAACCAAATCAACTTAGTCATTTGACCAAGTCAACCCTTAGCCTAAATAAACCAAAACTAGTAAAACTCATCCTACACCAAATTGATGGAAACCAATTATTTAAATCAATCCAAAGTCAATATTTAAATATGACTTGACCACCAATTTAGCCAAACCAAGCCAATTGGCCATTTGATCCAAGTTGACCCAAATTGGCTTAAAGGTCCAAATCGGGTCAAATCATGATCTAACCCAAATTGATTACAAGTTTATTCTAAATTGATTATTGAACTTGACCAAAGCCATAATTAAACCCAATTTGATCAATCAAACCCAATTGAGCCATTAAGCCCAAATAGGCCTAAAGAGTCAATTTGGCCTAAATTCAAATTAAATCCAAATTTAATCAAACCAAAGATCACATTCATCTTCAATTAGCCAATTGAACATGAATCAACCTATGAACCAAGCTAATTTGGCCAAATTTGGTTAAATTGATTAATTTTACCCAATATGACCCATTTGACCCAAATTGAGCCAAATCCCTTAAACCAAGCCAAGACCCATTGGGGGCTGATTAAACCCAACCCAAACCCATTTGGGATCAGCCTAAAATCAACCCAACCTAATTAAACCCCTCAAGAATCCTCCCTTATATAAGATTCCACCCAATCTCATTTAATTCTCTCCCATCACATGCACTTAACTCCTCCCCAACATTTGTATTGAATTGAGCTGATCATATGGCATCAAGAGAGGACTTTGGAGAAAAAAATCCAAAGTCCTCAACCAATCCACATCCATCCTAACCACGCTAAGCAAGATGAGAACCAATTTGGAGCAAAAAAATTCAAAAAGGAATGGATTTTTGACCATTATAAAAGGATGGGGAGATGAGGCTTTAGATCTCTTGCTCCCACCACCATTCAGCCCCCAAAAGCACCCCAAACCAAAAAAAGGAACTCATCCCTCACCTCTTTAAGCCATTTTTGAGCTCAAAAACACAAATAGCTACATCTCTAGTGAGGTGACTGTAAACATCGGAGAAGATGACATTCCGAATGGAGGAAAGAGTTAAAGATCATTCCAAAGCTTCCTCACATACCTAGGAGTTCGTTCAGATCATCACCGCAGCCAAAAATCATCCCCGACGAGATAAATTTTGCCAAACTTTAGCCGACCTTAGGATTTCACGCATTTTTTTGATAATTTTCTTACAATTTTAGAAATTTCTCCTAGACAATCTTACATTTTTTACTTTAAACCATCCCAATTAGAAAATAGAATTTTTTTCGATGTGAATTGATGCTAAAAATGAGTCCATTTGGACAAGTTTTGGCTTAGAAAACCATTTTTCCCTAAAAAATCTATTTTTACTATTCACTACCTGGCTATCCATCCCGCAGTCATGGACGGCCAATCATGCCTGGATCGTCCGATCGCGGTTCGAAAGCGCCGTCGATCGCGTGATGATCGCTCAATCATAGCCTCAGGATCGCGTGATCTCATATGACTGACCGATCGAAGGTCCAGAGAACCGCAGTCCTCTCCGATTGTGACTAGTCTTTCCCACCGATAGACGCCGCAATTTTTTTTGGCAAAATTTTTAGATTAGGCTTAATATTAATCATAATTAGCAAGTTAGGCACACAAAAAAAATTTAGTAATAGGCCTAGACACCCATATGCCGGCCGCCGTATCCAATTTTTGTAATTTATTTTTTTAAAGTGGAGTGCTTCGATTTTGTGCGTATTGGAATCATACGCTGTCAGAATTTAGCAAAATTTATATATTTAAAATCATGACAAAATTCTCTACAAGTTTCATGTTGGTAAAAATTTAGGATTGTGACCCGATAAACAGCATATTTTGCAAATGCGAAAACTGCTGAGTCGAAAGTTCAAGAACAATCGATTTTTGTATTGGAGTCATACAATTGAGCAAACTTAGTATCATTAGAATTGTAAAAAATTATCTAAACTTTATGTTGGTTAAAATTTATGATTGCTACGATGTACAGATTTTGGAAATGGAAACGCCTGATGAAAGTTCGAGCAATAATGGTATTTTGCATATATCGAGTCATATTGTCGAATTGAACAAAATTGTATATTTTGGAATCTTAACAAAATTCTATACAAGTTTCATGTTGTTAAAAATTATCCATATACAACAGATTTTGCAAATGCTGACCAGCTAGTCGAAAAGTTTGTAACATCAATAGTATTTTGCGTATCGAGTTATCATGAATTGAGCAAACTTTATATCGTTAGAATTATAATAAAATTATCTACAAGTTTCATGTTGGTTAAACTTTACGATTGAGGCCCAATACACAGCAGATTTTGCAAATGCACGCGGAAACTACGGCGAGAGCGAAAGTTCGCAAGAATGGTATTTTGCATCAGTCATATATAGTATCAGAATTGAGCAAACTTTGTATTTTTGGAATCATAAAAAAATTATCTACAACTTTTATGTTGGTTAAAATTTTCTCGATACTCATCATATTTTGAAATGCGCGTGCGAGAAAAGTTTGGATCAATTTTATGTGTATCGATCCAAAGGTCGAATTGAGAAAAATTTATATTGTTGGAATCATAACAAAATTATCTACAAGTTTTATGTTGGTTTAAATTTATGATTGAGGCTCGATACACAGAAAAGTTTGCAAATGCGCACGGAAACTATTGCACGGAGCTGAAAGTTTGAGCAAAGAATAGTATTTTGCATCGAGTCATATGTCGAATTGAGCGAACTTTGTATCGTTGGAATCATAACAAAATTCTCTACAAGTTTTATGTTGGTATAAATTTATGATTGTGTCCCGATACATAGCATATTTTGATAAATAGACAATGCTGAAATGCTCAAATAACTCATTGTAAAGAAACACCTTTAATGAAGTGCAATTAACAAGTTTTAAGATTCATGACATATACACATTCATTGCTAGCGCATTAGTCTTATTGTTTGGAGATAATTATTTATATTGCTTACATTCATATAAGAGAAATGAATGTGCTAGTATTAGAAATGCAACCCTTTTCAAACAAGGATAAGAAACCTACTCAAACTAATTTTAGAACACAAGCTAACTACCTCTCTACTATTACTTCCATAGGGAATATCCCCTCTAAAAAAAATATATCAATGTACAACTTATTCTAAACACTTAAAGCTATATAAATAAAGCCACATAAAAAAGATATGAATATTTACAAATTAAGGTAACCAAAATAATAAAATAGTTTCTAACGATATTATGGAGACATGATACAATAAGATAAGTACACATACAACAAAATATAATCCCATGGGATGGATAAGACAGACGACTTATCTCGACGATGCCTGATGCGATCACATCACTACCGGTGTAATGGGCGGTGTAGTCGCTGTCTCAGATGATGCTCCAACCGGTCCTCCCTGCTCAACCCGCCGGATGGTTGTTGCGAGTAACCCAGGTGTGTAGCACTAGGTACATCGATTGAAGACTGTGTCAGAAGCAAGAAACCATGATACAGTCCATACGAGGGTGTCATATGGAATGAGGGAGGCCCATATGTAGGAGGAATTGGTTGCTGCCAAGGGTGCATCTGTGACCACATAGCTCCTCGGCACCGGTGGTGTGAATGTATATGTAGATGGTCGACCACCGGTGAGATGATGGACCAATATCCATCGCCACCATCCGGCATCGACGATGAAGTACGGAATGCTCCCTCACCGCTATCGAAATATACATGTTATGTACCTCCCCGCACAACCCCTCATACTGATTGATTGTCAAACTATGTCCTCCTCCTCCCAAAATAGATATGTCCTCGGTATTCAATATGTGCTCACGCTGCATTGACAAAACTCAAATTATGATGGAATTAGTAAAAGAATTTATTATTACAATTAAGAAATGCTGACTTACCATGAGTCGATCTCTAGGAGCTCGGGGGTAATAAGTGTGGTATTGTAGTGCAAAGATATAGTGAAGCCCAAGACCGATACCATCATCTCATGTATCGATTAATGGTCAACTGGGAAGAGTCTACCACCACACTAAATCTGCCCGCTCTCCCATCACAATATATGGTGGTAATCATTACCCACGCCGACTTTCCTGACCATCCACTCACACAAAGAAGAATCTATCTGCAACCTCGCCATAGGTGGAAGGTCGAACCCGAACCTGACGGCAAAAGCCACTCAACTCATTTCCAACTAATACTCTAGCCCATATGTCATCCCCATGTAAGCATATGACGCACGGATCTGAACTCGTATTCCCATCACCTGTATTGTTTGAAATGATTATTAGCTATGCTATCTACATACAATAATGGGCCCAAAAATACACTTACAAAAAAATATACTCGCAGTAGCATCTAGCTTCGCTCAGAACTCGATATGGGCTAGCATCACCTCTGACAAAACCCTTCATTCCGACAACCCACACTCAACCCATCTATGTCCGTGGTATGGAATATGTAACGCTATTGACATGAACATGCTCCCACACCCATACCCTAGAATCGTAAGCAACCCATATTCATTCGCTTCCGCTCATGGAGCTCAAAATGAGCAAGCACAACTACTCCTAATGAGAACTTATTGAATGTGTCAAGATCCTCCAAGAGCAGATACTGCAGGTGAATCTCCGAACAAGATGTGTCTGGCATAAGGAAACAGCCAATAGAAAAAAGTATGTAAGCTCTGAAGCTCTTGTAGATCTAAGTATAATCCCCAGCGCCACTATATGAGCAACAGTCGGTGGCGCTTTGCCCATTCTCAACTCTAATGTGAAATGAGGGATCGGATTGGGTACATGGTGGCTCGATGTGCTATCAACTCATCAACAATCTGCCAAGATGCCACCGCTGCCCCCACCAACAACATTCCACCAATAATAGACCATCTATCTCAACACCTGTGATCATAGAACATCCCACAATGTGACCATCATCTCACAATGGGCAAATGGAATGAGTTTGTCATAAGACCAACATTCCACAAATGCTGTGAGAAGGTGGTGATCTATGCTAATGTACTTGCATCTGAGACACAAAATCTAATCCAACTGCTGTAAAAGATCATCAATCTAGGACAATTCATTGACCACTCTTTGAACATAAGTACATGAGATGACATATCCAGAAAAGAAACCTACGAAGTATGAAATTTTAGTTCGGTAAACAAAAATATAAGAACAATCCATACACACAACTTGACTTAAAAAATCTTACCAAGTCGATGTCGCTCGTGTCACCAATGCGCTAATAGGGTGAACTTCACGGCTGAGGGTCCATCCTCTTTCTACACATCTTTGCCTCGCTGGGCGAGCACCTTCTTCGGCAGACATCCTACCTACAACAAAGGCAAATCAATTGAATTCAACATGTTAGATATAAATATATAATGTATAAAAGAGATACAATAGAGGAGAAGCTTATACAATTGAATCCTGCATGCAGAGTATAAATCTTCAGAAAGAACATCACTATTGTAAACAAATCAAAATTTGTGATCTGCACAACTTCACTATAGTTCAGAATAGGAACAAAATGCAAGTAGTACTATCAACTATCAGATTAATCTAAATCAACATTTTCTGAATGTAGTTAAAATTTTTCAAGCAAAACAAGAATAGAACTTAATCTTACACTTGTAGCAATCTCATTTGAGCTATGTTAAACAAGGAACGAGCAGTTGACATGTACAGATTGGCAATTAGTGCTACTCTTATGGATATGAAAAGGCAACTACTCTAGCTTCAATAACTGTCATGACTTTTTCATGCTTGCTGGAATTTCTAAGGTAAACAAGCTTTCTAGTCAAGTAAATTAGCATACTGCATTCCTTATAGAATGATAAATCATAACAAATACTGTCAAACCTATTTTGTCCTTTGATTACTAGAACCTTTAAACTCACTTATCATTTCAAGCTATGTGCTTCAATAATGTCATTTACTTGAAACTCAACAGATATTATCAGGCAAAAAATGAAATGAAAATGAATTATTAGTTTGACACTCATCAATATTCTTTGAAACTCAACATTATTTTATAGTAAGAATCGAATTTTGTGCATAGGTCAAAGGTAATTGAGCAAAATTTATATTGTCGTCAGAATCATAACAAAATTTTCTACGATTTCTTGGTCAAAATCCACGATTGTGGGAAGCTTAGATTTTGAAAAGCAAAAACCATGTAAAGTACTGAAGCACCATAATTTATATTTGTCAAACTTATTGAAGAGAAATTTATATCATCAAAATCGTAACAAAATTTTCTACGACTTCCCTCTACAATTATGTCAAGCACTGCATATTTTGTCGCAAAACCGCTATACGGCAAAAGTACGCAAAGAATCGAATTTGCGCACTAAACTGTGAATTGAGCAAATTTATATCGTAGGAATCATAACAAAATTTTCTATGACTTTCCGTCAAAATCCACGACAGGGCAGCAGATTTTATGATGTGCAAAACTATGTGAAAGTATGGCGACCGAATTTGCGTGTGATTGAAAAAACGGTGTCGAATTGAGCAAAATTTATATATGGAATCGTAACAAAATTTTCTAAGACTTCCTGTTGGTTAAAATCTGCGACAGGGTCAAGCGCAGCAGATTTTACATGCAAAACAGCGCTTGTGCAGAAAGTACGGCGCAGCGATCGTAATTTGCGCGTATCGGTGTCAAACGGTGTCGGAATTGAGCAAAATTTATATCGTTTGAATCATAACAAAATTTTCTATGACTTTCCAGTTGGTCAAAATCTAAGATTGTCAAGCAGCAGATTTACGCATAAAAAAACTGCTGCTGCTGAGGCAGCGGCACCATAATTTGCGCGTATCGGATTGAAATGGTGTCGGAATTGAGCGAGATTTATATCTTCGGAATCATAACAAAATTTTCTATGACTTTCCAGTTGGTCAAAATCTCGCGCGCAGCAGATTTGGCGCGAAAAAACCGCTTGTGAAAGTACGATGACGATGCACAGATCGGATTGAAACGGTGTCGAATTGATAAATTTATAATCATAACAAAATTTTCTACGAATTGTTTGTTGACCAAAATCTACGATTGTGGGCCGAAGCGCAGCAGATTTTGCGCATGTTCTAGATAAAGCTAACAGTCCAATAAAGGGAACCAGGCAACAAAAATAGCCAACAATACAACCTCCACCAAGCAAAAGAAAAACAATCTTCACAAGACACAAACCCACCAAACAAAGCCATGATACAAGGCACAAAACCCAGTAAAAAATAGCAAACCATATAACCTCCATCAAATAATAAAACAACCTGAACAAGACACAAACCTAGCAAACAAATACATGACACAAACCCAACAAAAATAGCCAATCATACAAACTTCACCAAGCAAATGAAAAACAGCCAATAGAGGACACAAACCTAGTAGAAAAAATCGTAATACAAGGCCACCAGTCCAACAGCAATAACTCTTACAATAGAACCTAAAAAAAAGAACCAGTCCAGCATGTAGAAGGACCATCCTAACAAACACCAAAGCCAGATTAAAAAAGCCTACAAAAGGATAACAGAACTTTATGTAGCCGCAAGGACAAAGAAAATAGAAAGATAAGAGTTAAATTGAAGGAGTTGTTTTCATATCTTTTTCTTCATCTATCTTATTAGCTTTGTCTCAAAAAACCTTCCTCCCATGTAAAAGTTATGCCACTAAATCCATCATCAAATAGATTAGCTTCCTCTGTGTATTCAACAAATTTTAAGATGACAGACATGTTTGGTTTCCTTCCTCTTTTATTTCAAATGGACTTACAATCATATTGAGGTCACCACCTACTATCCAAGGCAAGTGGCATGTAAAATGATGTGCTTTATGTCATTCCAAAGTTCCATCCTTTATTATCGATTACAAGCAGCATAGATAAAGGTTCCATATATGCTAATATTGACATCATGGATGTGAATACAAAGGTATTGGTTAGAGTAAACTAGAACTAGGATTTGAAACTAGAGTTTCCAAAATAACCATGTTTATTTCTAACATTAGAAATGATGATGATTTGTGGGAATCATCTATTGATCTTTGGTAAGTCTGTTAGTGTCTTTGGCTATATCAAGGCCCCTAATTTTACAAGGCTCTTTCTACATTTTTTTTTTTGGCTTTCAGGATTGCCATTCTTTCAAAACTGAGTTGAGAAAATCTTCATAATGTTTCTCTTCAAAATGCTCTCCTTGAGTTTGAGTCCCTTCCTCCATTTGATTGTCTTGATTTGAGAATGATTGTTGAAGGAGGGTATTTCCTCTATCAAGTATATTTATTTAGATTTGATGATCTTTATTGAACATAGGTACAACTATTTCAGGTATGGAGCTGATCATGTAAGTAGCTTTCTCTTCAGTGTCTAATGCATCCCTATTCATAAAATTATTATGAGCTTACTGAGTATCCTGAATGGGAGATAAAGGAGCAGTGGTTGTGTTCTCCTTTTGGAATGAACTTCTTTTGAGGGGTTTGCTTTCTTTTTTCTTTTTAATATTTAAGACACTCCCTCTTAGAAAGAACATTTTATTTTTCTAATTAATTATTTTTAAGATTAGAGATGTAATCAACATTTAGATATTTTGAGACAAACCTTGAATGAAAATATTCTTTTTTATTGAAATGATATCAAGCAAGGAGAATGAGAATATTCGAAAGGTATGCTTTGACTGCAAAATAAACATCCGAATTGGGCCCACAAGTTTTGTTGGTGAGGACAATTATCACAACAATTCTCTCAGATCGACATATGTTTCATCCTACCTACCCTTGTAATCCCAACACAATGGCCAAACAGACATCTTACAATACAAACCAAGTAAAAGTATAGATGTCGCATCCGATTAGCTCATACTACCGACCTTGCAACGTTGTTCTATTATGGCCAACATTTTACATATACTACAAATCGCATTTAGTATTTTCATCCATAGTATTGAATCTATTTGAATATCACGACTTCCTCTTAATATTTGATGGGTTGTACTCTGGGAAGTTCCTAGCAGTTATGTGTTCTGGCCACTCATCATGATCAGGGATGACATGAAATGTTCCCTTGTAGGTTTTGTAGTAGTAGTCCAAGGTGTAGTAGGTCGATACAAACATGAATTTTATATGTCACCTCTAACACGTAAAATGACGTGAGGACATGGCATGTGATAAGCTAATGGTCGTCTGCATGTACATCTACAAATATGATTTTCATACAGCTCTACCTTGTATGTTCTGCTGCTGGCATCGAAAACTTGGTACTCATTAATTGTTAATTCGTACTGGCTCAGGAAATCTCCTTGCCTCATATTCACTACCCTGCAAAGTTGCCTTAGCCCGGGGAGAGAACATGGAGTCGCGGTTCGTCCGATGTTGTCGAGTCGGCATGAACATATAGCAATTATGTTATAATATATTGCAGACTAGTGGAATTGGCAAGCCACATGCCCGCTTAAGACCTGAAGCATTCGCTATATTTGTGGTCATGGTATCATACCCATCATCATGGGTAAGAGACCACTGATGTACATCCCTTGATATGAGCCAATCAGGCCTCTGTCTGATGTTCTTGATATCACCATATACCTTTTAAAAATGTATATCATCGTGATACCGCAACATACATTTTTTTGGCATATGAACTCAACGCCTCGACTCAAGTTGTCTAACGCTTTTTTTAAAGTTCTCCTCAAATGTCTCGTGAAAAGTGATATGTACCATGGTAATATCTCCCCGCACTGCCAACCCGCTGGCTCTGCAAAATGATGCACAAATCACCTCTAGTACGATAAATGGAATTAAGCTTGGAGTGCCCCAGAAACCAACACCATGACTCAATACTTTCGATTCTACTACTCACAAGTGGAAATAAACCATTGTTGGCATCAATTCTAACCGCAGAGTAGAGTCCCTACTTACCTAGAGGAAAGTCCCATCAGACATAAACTGATGACGATAGCCAACCAAGAATTGAAGGCTCGATGGACCAATAATCGTTGAAATCATGACTTGACGATCGCACTCTAGAGATCCCAGCATTGCTGAGCATATAGCAGATATGAATCTCTCCAATGATCTGTAAGATTCCTCCCAACTACCGAAAATAACCTTTAGTGCCTTACGATGCGCATCCCAAGCTTTCATGTAGGACACTCGTATATTAAATTTGGACTCAATACGGCCTATAATCTCTCTAGGCTTTAAATCCAGTTAACGCCTAATTGCAGGTTGAATGAAATAACTGATAAATGTACATTGTATATATCGACCCGAGGATGAATGACTATATGTATGACGTGAGCCTATACTACCAATTCTCCATGCACCTCTCAATCTCTTACTTGAACTTGCATGTAAGTGCCACATGCAAGATATAGCTTGGTTCGCATATTGAGTGTACAATACGGTGAACCTGACTTTGTTTGAAGCGTAGATCACGTAGACGCGATGATAGACCAACTCAACACCAAACAATAACTGTTTCTTATCACAAAAGCACATACCTTCTAGCAGTTCATCCAGAATGCAACTTTCAAGTTCAAAAGTTGACTCATATGAAGGCCCATCAAATGTTAGCTCTCCATCCCATTCTCTAGTTGTTTGAGCATGCGTTGTAAGTGCTCCTCTGTTTGACTTGTTCTAACTGAGTAGTCCTTAATAAGCTCTCTCACCGTTAGATGGATCTTTGCCTTAAAGAAGGCTCATCGCATCACTATCATCCCCTCATCATCATTTTTGTTGTAAGGCATAGTTTCATACCCATCACCTACATCACCTTCAAAGATCACCCAAAAATCAAAACTTGTCCCATACATTAGTAGCTTCCGGTGCACAGACGCTTCTCGTGAGCTTTTGCAAATCAAGTGTGATGTATTCATCACTAATTGAAGCTCTCTGATGCTTCTCAGTACTGTCAACATATCTTTCCTCACAATGTAATTACTGAACTTCAACATAAATTACTACAGTCGCTAAGTCGTTGAGTAAGTTCACACACTTCGTATCAATAATATGAGTAGCGATAAATCCAAAGACCAATAGGAAAATGACCTATAAGATTAACACATGACTTTGCATGGTCTAACTCAATGATCTCATGATTTTCTTTTGTAACCCCAGTTAATCTTCGTGGGATGAATTGGTCAATTTTTCACCAATGTAGATAAAAGAAATTATCAACAACATTCGCCACCATCATAATAAAGAACTATTCAGATAGTTTCTGAACTCATATTCAACTAACAATAACTCTAACCAGCAAGAATCCTTCCTCTCCCCTGGTCACAGAAGAAAAGCATTTCAAGATATAATACAATTGTGCATTTCAGTTGGAGATATTTTACAAACTTATAAAGGACGAAGGGAGAGTAGATTCTAATCATAGCTTTCATAAAGATGAATAATATCATCAATTAGCAACAACCTCAACCCTCTCAACCACATAGTTTTCATAATCTAAATACAGTCTGCAATTAATATATCAAGAGTTTTAGTATTATAATATCATTTATCATTACTTTACTTAAATAACCATGTTGTATATATTCTCAATCATGCAAAATCTTACCTCGCTATTAAATAACTAATAATCACTTCCTCAATCAAGCATTTTTTTTAAAGTCTCTTATGACATGTTTAATATTAACATTGTTCGTCCTTTTAAAATATAATTATGTCACAAAAACTCCCCATTTCAAAATCAAATCAAGAATCAAACAATAAATGATGAAATATAATGCTAAGTTATTTCAGATAGAAAAAATAATGAAATTTGGTGAAAATCATTTAGTGTTTGTGCATATTACATCAATGCACTTCCTACTAAATTACTTCAAAAACCTCAATGCATGTTTATGAAATCCTGTTAAGATTTTGAAACATAAATCTAGAATGCATACCACACAATTCTTATGTAAATACATATTTAATGAATGGGGGATTTACATACATACCACATATATAGCAAATAAATTTTACATTTTATTAAAAATTTAGAATTGATTATCATCATAACACAATAAATACACTAAGATCACATATATTAAAAAAAATGAAGTCAAACATATCTAGGGTGAGTATTCATTTGGTTTATTTATTGGGTTTTGGTCAAACCAAATAAACCAAACCTTAATTTTAAAAAATGAACCGACCAAATTAGCACAAAAAATCGTATAAACCGATCCAAATAAACCGAATTAGATTTCGGTTTATTCGGTTCGGTTTTTCATAAACTAAATAACATACACAAATTTAAAAAAATAAAGATTTTAAAGTTAAAAACAAAAAAAGGATAAATTTTATTAACTAAACTAACCATATAAATATTGTAAAGAGTTTTTCATATTGATACAATTTAATGTACAAATAAAAATAATAAACAACTAACAAAGCAAGAGAAAAAAATAATACAACATAATTTTTTTTTATTGAGCCCAGAAAGGATAGGACTATGCAGCACAACAACCCTTATGTTTAGACGCCATGATCAAGTGTTGGGCCACTTCCTACGTTGTTCATATAAAATAATATCTTCATCTCCATCTTTGTCTCCTTCAAGCATTCAAGATACCTCTATGAGATAAGAATTCTTGAAAAGATCAATAATTTTAAGCAATATTCACTATTCAAAAAATTACTATAAAAGAGGTCGCACCTTCCCAGAGGATTGCCCATAACCAGAAGAATTAATCTTTTACTAGAATAAAAATATGAGAATTTGGCAACACAAAATTTTATTTAGTAAAATAATACAAATTTTCAAAAGAAAAACGTAGATCAATAAATCACGGAAACATACAACTCTATCAAGGTTTTATTTTCCAAGACCAAAAAAAAGGAATGAATGGAAAAATGAGCGAACAAGGCAACATTCATGATTCAAGAAAAGCATTTCAAGACAAAGTTAAGTTGGTGGTCCGTGCAAGAGGACCATCGTGGCTCATCGAATAAGAATAACAAATGAAACATATAAAAGAAAGTACCAAAGGCTTCCAACCTCAGATAAGCAAAAAGAAAACTGGCTGCCAGCACCAATAGCCAAACAACCAACAAAAACCATAGCAGACCAATCACAAACACCTAGCCACCGGAAAATACAAAGAAGAAGAGCAACCACCAGCAAGGAAGAATTGAAAAAGACAAGCCAATTCCAAATCATAGCAACAGCTAATACAATAGCCTAGAAAGAGATTAAAACAAAATAAAAATAACAACAACCATCATTCAAATAGACATCAAAGCTCCAAGAAAGGGAGAGCCACAACCACCATCGAGACACGACAAAACTAGAGAAAAGGATGTCATCAACTTAAGTAGTGAAAAAAGCCACCAAGTATCACCACCATTAAAATCAGAATAACCATGTCGAAGGAAAACCATAAAGCAAATACCCCTCATGTCAATCAAAAGAGAAAACAGCCAATCAACAAGAATCTCCAACACAAACCGGGAGAAATAACCAAAAATTATTGAAAATACCAAAACAAATCAAATCTTGAAGAGACCAACAGTTGCCACTCATGAAAAAAAAACCCCAAAAAAATAGGCTAGCCGTCATCCAGTATCGCAACCCAACTCGAAGACACCATATGTCAATTACGTATCATCGTAAAGATAATAAGATTCTTCTTCAATTCAAATTAACAGAATGTGATATACCAACGTTGACATGAATTAAATTGGTTTATTCCCATCCAACATCCTATTCTCAATAGAAGAATAAATAATATATACATATGTATATTTATAGTTTGGGCTCAAGCTGCCTATAAAATATCTTTTATTAACAAGATTCAAGTGTAATAAAAATATGATCATCATATATACATATGGGGCATCAATAATTTTGAGAAATCGCCAGCTCTAAGCCTTTAAGACTTAAGAGGGCAATAACACCAAAAAAATGTCACCAACCGCATGTATACATTGATCATTTCATCATTGCTATCATTATCCCTAAACCCTAAAAAAAGACTACATGTACTGAAAACTATAAAATAAAATTAACAGCCGAACCAAATTACAATCCAACAACAATATATAAGAGATGAAAGAAAAAAATAGCAACATAAGCTAAACTAACAACCCATATTGGAATGAGCATTCATCAATCATCATCATAACCCAAGCCAAGAAGTTTGTGTTTCACTTGTTAATTTTGCTAAATCAGAAATAAATGAATAATTAATTATTTTAATTAAGATTAAAAAAGAAATAATTGTGAATTTAAGCATAAGAAATACCTTCATCAAACTTGTCAATGTCATTAATATTTTTTTCCACATTTACTGGATGAACGGTCCATTTTGTTCGCATCCAATCCTGTGCACATATTAGAGCTTGTGCAATCTTTAGGGATAATGAACTTTTAAATGCATCAAGAATACGACCACTTGTACTAAAAATTGATTCTGAGGCAACAGTAGAAATTGAAACAGCTAAGACATCACGAGCCATGTATGAGAGAATAGGAAATCTTGGTGCATTAACCTCCACCAATTTAAAATATCAAAATGATCATTCATCACTGCACTCTCACAAATACTTATCTTGATCTGATTTGTTATCGACATCATCCTTGCCAAAATTGGATCTTTTGAATTTCTCTATCATTGAATATCTTGTCCCAGAAGATTGTAAAACACTAGACTCTTCAAAAAAAATTTGTTTCTCATGGAGACTACTTCCTACTTGGCTTTCACCAAGAACTTTTATTTTGTAATCATGAAACATATCATAGCATGATGATCTAATAAGTTGTGCTAAAGCAACACTATCAGGTCTTTCATACATATCCATAACAGCAAACTCTACATAACGCAGCTTGAATCGGGGATCTAAAACAACAGCAAGATATATATTCAAATTCATTTTCTCTATTGTACCCCAATATTTTGCAAATTTTGTCATCATTTTGAAAGCCATATTTCTCACATTTGGGTCACCATCCATTTGGCAATTTTGAAGAAGACAAAGAACTTCTGCAATTTCATGAAAAAAAAGTATTTGATGTCACTTACAAAGAACCGGAAATTCTTAAAGTGAGTTCATAATTTTTTTCCAAGAAAGGGAGCAATCTTCTAACATTATTTTAATCATCATCACTTAAAACACCATTTAAATTATGACATTCCTCATCATCCTTCTCTAGTTCTGATTTAAATTATATGTCAATCTCCTCATACCTTTCAAAAGCTCTCTCTAACTTAATCAAAGACTTAACATTAAAAATGTGGAATCCCATCTCAGTAGGAACATCTATGCATAACATGCTTTAGTTTTATTTTTCAATTTCAATGCATTCTTTAAATTTTTGTAGCCTGATTGATGAATATATCTTACTACTCTTCAACATGATGACAAATTCAATATCTCTTTCACCCCATCTTGCACAATGTTAATAATGTGAGCTATGCATCTCATATGTAGCGCCATCTAGAATACTACATCCCCTCTTGCCAATTTTTTTGTAGGTGTGTGATGATGCCATTATTAGAACTTGCATTATCAACTGTCATAGTGAAAATTGCATCAATCCCCCAATCTACAAGACACTTCTCAACTTATTGCCCAAGTAATTCTCCCCTGTGACTATAGATGGGACAAAAGTTTATAACTCTTTTATTAAGTTTCTAGTCATCATCAATAAAATGTACAGTGATACGCATATAGTTAATTTGTTGAATGGATGTCCAAGTATCAGTAGTAAGACAAACTCTATGGCAGGACTTGAATAGATGTTTTAAAATTGCTCTCATCCTGATAAAATTTAAAGCAATCACGTGTCAATGTCCATCGTGAAGGTATTTGAAACATTGGACAACACTGAGACATGAAATATTTAAACCCCCAACCTTCTACATGCTTGAAAGGCAATTTATCGGCAATAACCATCATTGTTAAAGCTTTCCTTACATTTTCTTGGTCAAATCTCCATGCCTTAAGGCTTGCACAAAGCTCTTCACCTTTAACACCAAATTGTAATGCTAGTTTAGTTTGATTTGGTTCATTATTAAGAGGATTCTTCTGACACAAAGAAAGATGTGCCCTTAAGTTTAAATTATCATTAATCTTTGGATCACTGTAATATGATTCTCCACAATAATTACATTTGCTCATTTTTCTCCTTCCTCATTAGTATACCTCACAAAGTGATCCCAAACCTCAGATCTAGATCTAGGAACTTTTCTTTTTTTCTTTGAAATTGGTGGTTTCTCATCACTGACACTCACATCTCCTGTAACTTGAACTTGCTGAGTAGTGGTCATAGCTTTGGAGGAACTAATAATATTTGAACTATCTCCAACTTGTGATATATTTCTACTTCTAAAGTCTAAAAAATTAAAAAAAGAATGAAAAAAATAAAGCATGCTTTAATAAATTACAACAACAAAACTTACTTCAATTAAAGAATGCCTGGATACTATAATATTGAGAAGAAAAAAAAGACATGAATCGTATAATTGAACAGTGTTAATTCATGTTAACAAATTGTAATGCTCAATCAACTCCATCATCCATCTAGTAATGTATCCCAAACATTATCATATATTGCCATATTTCTCAACATTACCCTTCAATATTGTTTTCATTAAAGACGTCCCAAAAAATCAATATTATTACTTGCATAGTTGCATTAAAAAACATTAAGATAAAAAAAAATATCATAAGGCTTACATTATACACCAAGACATGCATCTACATGTCATACTAGAATGAAGTATAAGAACTAGATTATCCTTGAGATAGTTGATAGCTCAAATCATATGTTTTACTATATATGTTCCTAAACTTCTTTGCATTGAGATTGTCAATTGTCATGACTATTGTCTTCCTTATAAACTGAAATATTGAATGCCTACTCATATCATTTTTGATCAAATAGAGAGTAAAGGGAATGTAATTCCATGTTCATAGGTAGCAGAGAAACCCAACAGAGAGTAAAGGGATTCTTAAAGGGAAAATTTAAGCAGGCAATATTCACTTCAAAGTGTCCATTTGATAGCATAATTATAAATTTACAGAGAAATGGTTTAGGTCTTAGAGCTAGCAAAGATAAAACCAATGGCAATCATAACAGAACATACCACAAAGAAAGGGCTCTTCCAAGAACCAACAAGATAGATAGCATAAACCCTAAACCCTAAATAATATAGATAGCATAAGTCGCATAACATAATATCTCAAATCTAATTGTCCAAATAAATTCACTGGACACCCTACAATCAAATTGATAAATCACAAATGAATAAGGAAGCGCCGGAAGACAATCAACAACGCCTCAACGACAACAAAGATAAAACCAATGGCATAAGATAACATACCAAGGATACCACAACAAATAATAAAGATAAAGCCAATTCTTCATCCTACTTTATATACCATACATAGCTCACAATATCAAACCATCAACAGCCACAACAAACAACAATAATGGCCTGATAGAGAGAGAGAGAGAGAGAGAGAGAGAGAGAGAGAGAGGAGTTGAGATAATGGGGATTTAGCTCTTTCCTCTCAAAGAGACTTAAATTTGAAATCGAGGTGAAGAGTGAAGATAGAACTGAAGCTATCCCACAAAATAAAAAAGGAAGGAGTAAAATAGGAAAGACGAAAGTCCAAAAGTGGAATGCAAAATCAGATTCAATCGCCAACATTGATTTGGAAGCTCGGAATGCCAATACCTTACGCGAAAATCATTCCCAACCTCCACCTCCTAAGGAATGAAGTCAGTGAGAGTCAATCGAGAGTCGACTCGATTCTAAGAAGTGTATGGCATTGGCCATCGAAGTCGAGACTCAAAGGCCAAACTGCGCCTTAATCAACTCAGCGGCCGAGACTCCTATGTAACTAAAATAATCGCCACGTAAACCGAAATTTCTTAAATTAAAACCAACCAAAACCAAAAACCACAAACACATAATTTCAACCAAAACCAAATAATAAACATAAAAATCAAACCCATTAACTAAATAAATTGCTCGTTCGCTTTACTTCTGCACTAACTAACGCACACCCCTAAACATATCATGTAATTGTTCAAACAAAATTTGCAATGCATATAATTGTTCAATAATCCTAATAGCACATAAATTATAAAATAATACAAATAAAAACTAAAAATCATAACTCTTTTTGTATTCCTATAGCTCCTCTATCACTACCTACATTTCCTTTCATCTGTCTTGGCACATCTTTCCATTCTTGCTTCCATAGCAACCATTTGTGCTTCAATGAGCAATCATCTAATCCTCAATATCCTCAACAAATAGTGACATGCCTTCCCATCTTATCGATTGAATCAATGCTTTGTCTATAGAAAGAATGGCATATATATCATTCCATATTTATATATCTAACACCTAAATTTTAATTTTTACATACATAACACCCTAACCATCAATATCACATCAAAAAATACTACAAAGCGATATCACATTAAAATTCCGATTAAAACTTACAAAAAATATAAAACATACAAATCTAGCTAAACAACACAAGGAAATAAGCAAATCATACAACACAAAGCAATATATAATAAGATCTATCACAAATTAAGCATTTAGGAAAAAAATTACCTTAATCGGCGGACGAACGAAGAAATAACCCGTCTCCGACGATGGCGCACTCGACAACGCAACTCTCCCTTGGCGATCGGCGCTTCAGATCGAACCGGGTGGAACTGGAGGAGCCGATGGATTAGGAAAACACAAAGCGATCGCATCTCCACGGTTTTTTCCGAAATAAGGATCAGTTGTCGTTGTTGATCATCGACCGGACCGATGTGGCATCCACGCTGGCATACCATCCGTCAGACGGACGATGACACTATTTTCCTAAATTTTTTTTGGGCCTAAATTAATTACGATTAATATTAAGCCTAATCTATAAATTTTGCCTTTTTTATTTAAAAAGTTAATTTATATCACCTGAAACTTTAAAAATTCATATAAAATAAAATACTTAACAAAAAATTGCACACAATGGTTCGTTGATTTGACTTTCCGAGAGGAATCTAACAAACTCAAAATCCCCCAATTTTATTAAGTATTTTGAGCTTAATTTGAGTTTTAGTAAAAATTAAATTTCATTAATTAAACTAAAAATATATGTGAGATTAAGTTGAAATTTTCAAGAATTGAAATTAAAGTTAAAACACACATATCATAAAAATTTTAAGTAAAAAGGACTTCTTGATTTGGAGAAATTAAATTTTGAAATTCAGATTGTCCGTTTTAATAAAATAATCAAATAAAAATTCAAAAATTTACAAAAATCTTCAAAATGGCCTAAATCACTTCAATTGACATCCAGGACTCTCAAGAAAATAATGTGATTTTCTGAATCTTAATGAACCTCAAACAAACACTTAAGATTAAAGTTTAATCAATTAAGGAGGTAATTAAAATATAATATAAAAATAATTTAAATATCAATCAAAATCAAAAATGAAATAGCACTTAAGCACTCATTAATCAAATCTCAAATCATAAAAATATCATCCTTAGAAGAAATTAAACTAAATATTATTTAAGCTAATTAAACTCAATTAAATGATTAAATCTTAAATCAAACTTAAAATAAAACAAATCTAAGAAACTTTAACATGGGTGAAACTAGTATAACTAAACCTACACTAAGCATGGAATCTTAATCATATGAAACCCCTTAATGAGTATAAATAACTAAAACTAATTAATTATTAAATAAACTAAAAAAATCAAATTGATTAATAAACCAATTCAACATAATCATTTAATACTAATCGAATTAAACCAAATAAGATTAAAATAAACTTAATTAACATATGATTAAATCACATCCATTTGGAATAAGATAATTGATTAACTATTAAATATTTCAATCTAATAATTAAATCAAACACATTAATGAAATCAAACAAACATAATAAATAAATCAAATCAAATAAAACTCTAATCATAAATGATTAAACTAATTAAAATGACATAAACAGTTAATTTACTTAATAACAATGATGGTAATGACAATAATCCTTTAATCAAATTGAACTTAAGTAAAATATTTAACAAAATGAAATCACTCACATGTGAGAAATTATGTCATTAATCTCTAATTAAACAAACCCTTAATTAATCTAATGAGTTAAATATTTAATTACCCTTAATTAAACTTGATTAGTCAAATATCTAATTAATGAAAACTTAATGAATTAATCCATCATATTAATAATCAAATTAATTTAAATAAGGTACATTAAATCTAATTCTAAAATTAAGCTTAATTCAAACCCTTGATTAAATTTAATAATTAATCTCACCCCTAAAGTAAGCTAATTAAGTTAATTAAATTAATCCTTTAAACCTAAGCTTAATCAAACATGATAAAAATGCAATTAAATACTAATCAAAACCTAAATTTAACCTAAGTCATTAATTACATCATTAAGAGTTAAATTCTTAATTTAATAATTAACTTAAACACACTTTTAATTAAAGTAATTACCCTTAAGTTAATCCAATTGAATAAACACCTAATTAATACAAACTTAATAAATTAATCCACCATCTTAATAAACCAAATTAACTTTATAAATCAGATTAAAATTAATTCAAATCAAACACTTAATCAATCTACTAATTAATTTGACCACACATCTTAAGTAAATTAATTAAAGTCAATCAAATTAATCCTATTAAACTTAAACTTAATCAAACATAAATACAATTAAATACCAATCAATCTTTAATTTAAACTTAAATCAATAAGTCATTAATCACATCATTAACCTAAACAAATATGAAATCAAATTTTTTTAAAAAAAGTCATTACTTAATTTAATAATTGATCACACCTCTTAAACAAGCTAATTAAGTTAATCAAATTAATCATATTAAACTTAAGCTTAATTAAACATAAATTTGAACATAATCAAAATGAAATTAAATAATCAAAACCTAAATTAAACTTAAATTATTAATTCATTAATTACATCATTGATCTAAACAAATATGAAATCAAATTGAAAATTAAACAAATCTTTATAATTAGCATAAATACACTTCTTAATTAAACTAATTACCTAATCATATTGAACCTAAGCAAACCAATAAACTAATAAAGCTAATCAAATCAAATTAAATCAAATTAAATTAAATTAAGAAAGACTCTCTTCAATTTAATATGCAATCAAATCAAATCTCATTCAACTTACTTAAATAAGATAAACTGATTAACTATCCAATGTATGAAATCAAAATGCAAACCAAACTTTGATAAACATGACAAATGGATGAGATTAAAAGATAAAATCCTAATTACAAGGAATCAAACTCAATTAAAATCAAAATAAAATCTCAATTAATCTAATATGATCAAACTACAAATGAATGAACCATAATCAAATCAAATAAACATAAAGTCAAGTCACATAACCATAATCAAAGAAAAGAATTAAATATTAATTTAAAAGGATATTGAATTATCAAGATTTAATTAAACCAAAAATAATTTGAAATTAATCAATCAAGAACATATTAATTTAAACAAACTTAAACTTCATTAGAGATCAAGGATATTGAATTATCAAGATTTAATTAAACCAAAATATCTAATTTGAAATTGATAAATCAAAAACACATGAATTTAAACAAACTTAAACTTCATTAGATATCAAGGATATTGAATTATCAAGGTTTAATTAAACCAAGACATCTAATTTGAAATTAATCAATCAAAAACACATGAATTTAAACAAACTTAAACTTCATTAGAGATCAAGGATATTGAATTATCAAGATTTAATTAAACCAAAACATCTAATTTAAACTTAATCAATCAAAAATATATGAATTTAAATAAACTTAAACTTCATTAGATATCAAGGATATTGAATTATCAAGATGTAATTAAACCAAAACATCAAAATCAAAATCAATCAATTAAATACTTAAACAAACTCAAATTCTAAATTTTAATTCAAATCAAATGAATTACACAAATTCAAACGGGCTAATTAAGATATTTAAGGACCTTAGTTAGATTCTTTAGGAGTTGGGATGTAGAATAGGGTGAGTTCTGTCTACAAATGGAATTCATTCTACTCTTCATTCTTGAAAACCTAAACATCATTTTAACCAAATAAAAGTAAAATAAAAATGAAAAATAAATCATTAAATTATTTAAATTAAAATCATCCAAAGGTAAAATTTAAACAAATTAAACTCCAAATTAAAACTTAAACTAAAGAAGCCTAGTAAAGTCTTGCCACACAAGCCTTAAGCACACACATTAGAATATTAAGTCACCACTTCTAGTGCAAAGTTAGAGCGTTATATATATGATGTTATGTTTTATTTTTTGATGTAATGGTTTAGACTGGATGTTAGGGTGTATATTTGTAGGGGATGTTAGCCATTATTACCTAATCATACAAGGGGTTGTATTCGGTGTAATAAAAATATAAATGTGTTTGTTATGATTGCTTAGCCCCTAAATATGTTAGGTCATTGGGCTTGGTTACCCATATGTGGGTGCTAAAATTATTCATATAACTTGGGTTGTATAGTGTGTTTAGCTAACATTTATTTTACAGGTGTAACCAAATTTATTTTTCCTATTTTAATGTAATTTTGCATTAGTAATTAGAATAAGTGTTATGGGAGATTAAGATGAGCAGTGGCCAAAAGGGTAGAGCTATACCCTGTTATGCCTTTGGAGCAAATCAAAATCAAAGGAAGAGAAGGAAGAAATGAGAAAAGAAGACCCCCATAGCATATATTATTTTTGAATCCGGGTTGTATAAGGGTAGAGCTTGGCTACCCATCTTTTTTTTCTCTTTTTGGAGTGTACGATAGAACGACCGCACTGGCCTTTTATTCTTTATGGTAGTCTATAAAATTGTTTGATGTTGTGTTTAGATTGCACATTAGAACAATATGCTTTTCATAGTTTCTTTATGATTGATGCTTGAATATATGGCCTGGATGCGGTAGGCTCTTAGGATGAAATTAATTTTTCTACCCCAATTAATAACTCATAACTAAAATTTTAAAATAACTCATAACCTCACATAAAAGCCTGGAAATTAAATCAAGATAATAAAATTTTTAGCAACCCCTTAGCTGGATGAATGAATGTATAATATCATGCATGTCATATTATTCCACTCTTATTAATAGGGGCTTCCATCTTTGCTAGATAATGAAGTTTAACCTGTGAGAGCCTTTGATGGAAGAACACCCCTTTCTCTCCTGATTTGGCCCATAATCAAGTTCTCGTGCATTTAGGCATATAAAATCCCATAGCTTATGTCAAAATAAAGAGTTCAAAAGAATCAAATAAATTTGATAAAATTTGCATTAGATTAAGTCATGAATTTATACCACTCATGCTCTAGTCTCTTAGGGAGTGAGTTTAAGGACTTAGTCTCCTTTTTAAATAAACAATAGCCTAGAAATTTTGCAAAGCATAAGACTTGTCTACATTGAATTAAAGCGTAGGAGGAGTTAGCTGGATGCCACTCTAGACAGTAATAAGTCCAGCAGTCATGTTATTTATTCTCTCTTGTGGAGGTAAATCATGTACCCATTTTTGCCTTAAATTTAGGTTGTGCTTCGGTCCTAGCCAAAGCTCTTTAACCTAGGATCTGATGTAGTTGTTTCCTTTAGGATACAAGCATAAATCCTCACCTCTCAGGCATTTCCACATTCTTATATTATGGAATTATAAGCCCTAGCAATCTAATAAAATGTCAACTCAAATAATTAACTGTCTTCAAATTTCAAAAAATATAAAGCCCAATTATAGGGTAGATTGGAATGCTCACTAGACTTCCTAGTATCATGAGTATTTCTTACTTTCCCCCTTTGGATTTCAAAAATAAGTCTTCTCCTTGATATATCTCATTTGATTTTCTAAATAGCCAATCCTTTGATAGTCTTAACCTTGAAATCTTTGGAGACCCTAATTGTCTACTTTAATCAAGAGTATACTTAAGAAATTCCCATTCCTTAGGATTTAATTAACTATGGGGGCTTACCTCCATAGGGAACTTAATGAACTCGGCTTAAAATAAACTCTATTTTACTTTTCCATGTAAAGTAGGGAAAAGAACTCTAGTATATTCGAAGACCCATCATACCTTAGGAGTCCTTATTAGGTGATTAGGTCCATTATAAGGTGGTGATTTCTATCTTTCGAGATAGTACATCATTCCTTAATGTCATACCCGATCATTTCAATAAGTACCCCCTAAGATCTGCGTGGTATCCCACATCTCAAAAATAAACACCACAAGTACCTAAGAAAAAGGTTATACGTGATGAAATTTATGATAGTTGACACCTTGGAAAGTCATCGAGGAGATCTCGTCGCCTACCAACTCGTTGATTTCAAAGGTGAAAGGCTAATGTCTCCAATCAATTGTCGATATCTAAAGAAGTATTATACATGAAAGTATAATCAGATGAATATCATACTTAAAGTTTTTGTAAGTTTTACATAAAAATTCTCTTATGATACAAGAATGTATTTTCGAAATAAAATAAAAATCCCTCTGTTAGGCAGGGGGCATTTTTAAAATTTTATAACAAAATATTAGGCATTTCTTATAAGACACGAGCCTCCTTTTATATTTGGGTTGACATCACGCCTAAGGCTAAAATCCTCATATACATGTTTAAATTATGTATTCAAGTTCTTAAGTCTCAAAGGCTTACTAACCAAAAGAAGAAATTTTCAAGTCTGCAAACTGTAACAAATCAAGTTGGAGACACATCATCACTCCATTCATCAAATCTAAGGCTCTAGTTGGTGCATAAGATCGGACTCAATAAATCCACAAATGGTCGAGTCACTGAAAAAATCTGCTTACTCAACACGCCATAAAGGCCGTAGTAAGAGATCTCCCATCTTGTTAGCTTGATGATAAAATCTTCTATCAATTTCTCAAGTCAAAGACTCAAGTGGGTGCATAAGGTCGGACTCAACACACCCAAATATGGCTGAGTTGCTGACAGGTCCATTTACTCAATACACCACAAAGACGTAGTAAAGAATCCTTCTATTTCATTAGTTCAAAGACAAGAGCATCCAAAAACTCCCAAATCCTTCCAACTTGGTGAGTTCAAGTGGACCAGACTGGGAGATCATCCCTAATAGTCATAAAGTCATTTTTCAAAATTTAATAAAAAGATCTTCACTTGAAAAGGCACTAAGCTGAGTTTGGTATCAATATCAAATGAAAATATCAACTTCTTCAACAAGTCATAGAAAGTAAAGATCAAATGAAACTCTTCTTCTTCCAAAAACTAAGTAAAGGATCGAAGAAGTCATCCCAATGTTCGTACAAAGCCAAGGACTGAACTAAGGAGTCATGTCATCAATATATCCATTATGCGTAAAGCATAGGACTGATGACTCTTCGCCATTAAGCCAACACATGCTCTGAGGGCTAGGTCACTAGCAGACATCCTTCTATAAGCCCATGAAAGTAGGAAGTTATGGCATAAGGTAATTTCATATTACCAGACAAGTGTTCAAGACAATCCAGGATTTTTCTCCATCATGATTGTCAAGGCATGAAGTCAGGATATAAGGAAATACAATATATGAATCTCCAAGATGGAGTTTTCAACAAGTCCATCAAAGCACAAAGCATAGGACCGAAGATGTTCTCATCTCGCCAACAAGCCATCAACTCCATCAAGTCCACTGAGGCACGAAGCCAGGAGAAGGAAAATACAAATTTAAATTTCAAGATTTAATCTTCAACAAGTCCGTCCAACACCAAGCATAGGACCGAAGATATTCTCATCTCTCCAACAAATCATCAACTCCATTAAGTCCACCAAGGCACAAAGCCAGGAGAGAAAATATAAATTTCAAATTTTCAAGAGGAAGTCTTACAATAAGTCCAAAAGCACAAAGTATGGGACCAACAATCCAAATTCTCTCAAGATATTTAAGCCCCCTTTAGGCGGGGTATTCTATATATTTATCTAAGTCGATATAGTGCTTCAAGATGAGATCCTCTAATAAATATATATGATAATCAGAATGAGCTACGTTTATTTATATTAAAGAAGTTCAGACTCTGTGATACATTTTTTGAGCTAATATGCAATCCATCTGTTAGATAGGAGCCCTTTTTTATGATCAAGGTTGTTCAATAATTTCCTATGAAATAGGGGGCCTTCTTATATATACATTCAGGTTGACATTGAGCTTTATGCGGAGATTCCTGAATATATCTATAACTGTTATTATTAAAGTTGCAGGTCTTGCAAGGACCAAAATAATCAACTTTCATGCATGAAAAGATAGCCATAATTATCAAAAGTTGATCTCTCATATTTGTCAAATTCTGAAGATCAAGTTAGAAGAACTCCCAATTTCGGAAGCTTCAATCAACTAAGTTGGAAAAATATCAACCTCTACATCCTCAAGTCTAGGACGCGGATGGGTTCTAAAGGTTGAACTCAACAAGCCCATAAATGGTTGAGTTACTGACACTCTCCTCACTCAACAAGCTGCAAGAAAAGTCATAGTGAAAGAGCCACATTCTAGTTTGATGACCAAACCATCAATCCGTCACAACTTAAGTCAACAACTTAAGTATGTTCTAAAGGTCGACTCAACAAGCCCATAAATGGTCGAGTTGTTGACACTCTTCTCACTCAACAAGCTGCAAGAAAGGCTATAGTGAAAGAGCCCATGTTCGTTAGTTTGATTACTAAACCATCAATCCATCACAACTTAAGTCAAAGACTTAAGTAGGTTCTAAAGGTCAGACTCAACAAGCCCATAAATGGTCGAGTCGCTGACGCTCTCCTCACTCAACAAGCCATAAGAAAAGTCATAGTGAAAGAGCTAATGCTCTTCGGTGATGATCAATCTCAAGCCAAATCCAGCTTAGTGATTACAAGCAACCAGAATCCAAGAGATCTTTCTACTTGATCGATAGACCAAGACAATCTGAGAAAATAACTCTCAATTCAGAGCAACCTTAAATCAATCTTCATATTGCGTGCAAGGTGATATTTAAATCTCTTTTCAAATGATCTGATCAAGCACCAAGTGCATATCAAAGTCAATTTCCTCATCAAGTCCGTCAAAGCGTTAAGCACAGTATCGATGAAGCAATTCCATAGTTCATACAAAGCTGATGGTTGACTAAAGGAATTTCGTGGTTATTCAGTCTATTAAAGCACACATTGCTAGACTGATAGCTCAACATTATAGACTTAATATAAGCCGGAAGGCAGGTCATCTGTATGCACCCTTCAATTAGTCTGTCAAAATATGAAGCATGGGACTGAGGGTATACATACGCTCCCTGACAAGTCAGTATGGATAAATCAGGTCAATCATTCATTAAGTTTGTTGAGCACGAAGCTAGGAAAAAAAGGAGTTTTCTAAATCTTAAACAATTAAGATTAATTTATCATTAAACCCATTAAAGCATCAAGCCAGGGCAGAAGATAGTATTTCATTTTCCTTACTACTCCATGAGATAATTCAGGATAACTCTTTCATAAAGTCCGACAAAGAACAAAGTCAAGATAGAAGAAAACATGAACTATAAATCATTGAGATGATTTCTTCAACAAGTCTGTCAAAGCATAGGCATAGTACCGAAGACACTATCATCTCATCGATAAGCTATTGACTCTAAGAAGTCCACTTAAACACTAAGCTTGGACAAAAGGAACATTTAAATTCAATGTCCTCAAAAGAGGATCTTTATCATCAAGACCATCAAGCATAATACATCAAGTGATTGCAAACTATGTTGAGTTTGGCAAGCCATTGAAACCAGGCAAGTGAAGGTCAATAGAAAGGTTAATGTCAGCTTCAACCCAAGAGAAACTATCGAGCTATAAGAAGACTCACTGAATCAAGGCATAATAGATTGAAGCATTGATTAAGGATCGAAGTGTTGTGTTGAATAGTTGCAAGTTGAAAGTGTGACTCATCCTCTACAACAACTCAGAAATATTCATAAAAATTCGCAAAAGATTTCTACTACGAAATCCAAATGAATGTTTGGAGATTCACAAAGTCAACTAGTGTGCAACAAATATGGCCCGTTCTATCATATTTATTGGGGGGCATTTGTTGACCTCTATATATGGTTCACAAGTCGAATCGAGCGAGTGCGACAATAGAGGCGGACTACAAATCAACGCCGAATGAGTCAGCTCAAAATGACTTTGATTATTATCGAAGCCTTCTAAGCACACCCCGAATGTGAAATGGACTACACCTATATGTCTGAAACATTAGAGATGGTTAAAAAGAATATTCATATTGTATGTGTCTAATACGAGGAGATTCACAAATTACTTACCTAAACACTAAACTACTATACATGATTCAAGACATGTACATATATTGAATTCACAAGGAGAGCAATATATCTATTATAAACATTTTATTAGATAAATTAATTTGATGGAATTAAATCAACTTAAAATCAATCCAGAATGAATTATATATATATATATATATATATATTAATGCTAAATTAAATTAAAAAAAGATAATGCTTATATATCATTCTAAATTAACTAATTATACATATATTTTTATATATCTACTCTTATTTTAGAGATGTCAAAACTATCATTAAAAAAATCAAGAAAATTAAATTAAATAACTCGAGTTGTAAAAAAAAAATGAATATAATTATTCAGAATGAAGGATAAATCAAATTAAAGTTGTATTATAAAAATCTTTCACTTAAAAATTAATTAATCTATTTTCTTTTTTCCCATACTTTAGCCGCCCCACATAGCCAATATCCCTCCTCTCGATGCTGGATCACGAGAAGTAAATAAAAATGATAATATAATAATATTATTATTATTTTGGTACAACCTTCATCCTGGCTATTTTCCTCCTCCACTTACTTAAAGAAGCCACCCACCTCTCGCTTGGTGTCTGCTTGGTGTCGGCTACCACGTAATTTTACGTCCAAACTTAAATCATAAAGCTCAAATTTTTTTTTATTAAAAAAAAAAATTTAATTTAATTGCTCAATTTTTATTAGAGTTCGGATATATCCGGACTCCGCATGTAATATTTTTTGACAAAATTTTTAAAATAAGCATGATTAAAACAATTAGATTAGGCATTTTTAAAAAAATTTAAAATAAAGCTCTATTAAGCAGGCGACTGATATATATTTTAAAAGGCGAACAGAGATCGGGACACGGCCCGATCCCGTTTCTCCTTCTTCTCCCTAGGGCAGCTACGAAGCACCGTTCGCCCGCTTTGCCATGCCTTATCGGCGATCACCTTGGCGCCCGGCACCCCGCCCTACCTTCCCAATCGACCGCATTTTGGAAAAGGTATATTTTGCCATTTTTTTTTCAAAAAAAATATGTAATATGTGAATGTGAGATGCATTTGTTGTATTTTATGATGTTTTTAGGCAAACATAATGTGGATTTAACTTTAGGCTTTTCTTTAGGTATAGTGTTTGTGTATAGTAAATTTGGAGCCCTTATATTGTTTACTATAGAGAATGGAAAGTGTATCAAATAGGAGATTCAAATATGAAGAAGAAATCAGTATGTGTGTGCTAAACTCTGGATTTATAAGTCTTGATTATTCTTAATATTCTTGTACATTTATAAATTATTGATGTTCTTTCTTTCCCAAATGAGTAGTATGTATTGCTAAACTCAAATTTGTAGAATGTATTGCAAGTTTTAAATATATATATTTTTTTTGTGATTGCTTATGTTTAAAATATATAGTTGGAAACCGTATTAACAATGTGAAGCTTATGTAGGTTAGGTTTTATTTATTTATATATTTTTGACATAAGTATGGGAGAAGCATAATTTTTCAATCATTAGACTGAACTTAACTATTTGGGGACATCTTTAAGAAGCAGAATTTTTCAAACATTTCATAAGTAAGATCTTCGATTTTTTTGATTTTTTTATTAGCAAGATGAAGATTAATTTAGCTAATTTAAGCAGTCTCTTGAACATTCACGCCTCATATATTTGATTGAATATGAGTTCAACCGGTATGTTTAGTGATATATTATGGCGTACTTAGTGTGGCGATTTCTTCCACGATAGTGGTGGAAAAATCATCCTATATTACTCGGGCGATTTTAGCGTATAAAATCGAATCATGCGGTCACTCAAAGTTGATTCGACACGGTTCAGGATTAATCTCATATGTAGGTTTTCTGTTGGTGCCAGTTTCATTGATACACCATTAAATGATGACGAAGTTTGTGAGTCGGTCATCAATGCACAAGTGTACCTTTGTTGTGTATCGTTGAAATTGAATTGAAACCGATGATAAGCTCATAATTATAATGAAGATGAATTTCACCATGAAACTTTCCAACACCATATATACCACGAACCATATCATTGGTAAGTTGTTTGAACTTATCGAGTACATATTTTCATCTTAACCTTATACACTACATTCAAATGCGCACTAATGATGTAGCGTATTTGCATCTCTACATGCTCATCATATGGCCTCAACTTACGCACTATGGGTGAGAACGTTGTGATGAGGTTGCTCCTCCAGAAACCGGGGATGAGGGCTACGAAACAATGCCCGGCGAGTTAGGCATAGATGATAAAGGTGATATGAGAGAACAACACCATTCAAATCTGAAACAGTCGGATATTGAGATTACTCTAACAAAATTGGTGTTGAAGAAAACATGTTGATTAACAATGACTACATTAGAGCTTGTCATCAACCCAAGAATGGGATAAAGAACTAAACTTTGATGGCCTCCCAACAAATTCTGTTTTTCTAGAAGATAATTTTATTCTAACAGACCTAAATGAAGGAATGTGTTTTCATGACAAGAGGCACCTTAAATTTACTATCCAGGGTTGGTCAATAACAAATAATGTGGAATATGTGACAAGTGATTCTAATAAAATGAGGTTCACGATACTTTGCATTCATAGCAACCATTCGAGTAGGCCATGTTTGTGGCGTCTACATGCTCGTGCGAGCAAGCGGCTTGGTGGTGCCTGGGTGATTTCCAGTATGTCAGGTCCACACACATGCTCTCATTCGATATTGAAAGGCGGACATATGATCGCTTTATTACTACATCCATCCAGTCATTAGATGTCAGTTGGATTTGAAACCCAGGGAAATTATCGGTCGCATAGAATCAAAATTTAACATTAAAGTGTCATACATGAAAGCATGGGATGCCGCAGAAAGGCTATACAAGTTATATTTGGCGGTGGGAGGAGTCATCAGGTGTCTTGGATCACTTTATGATTGTATGTTGATTATGCACACTTTGTATATCGCATCCAGTCAGCGATTACGGCCATTTTAGATGCATTTTACGGGCATTTGGACCATCTATCAAGGTGGATTAGGGCCGGTCCTAAGTCTTGATGGTACTTTCTCTTGGGAAAGTATAGAGGCATTCTACTTCTTTGTTGGTATTGATTAATGGTTTGTTCCCTTTGGCATTTGTAATTGTTGAAGCGAAGCAATGAGTCATGGATTTGGTTTACCATGACATTGAGGAGTTGGTTCCATTTATATGCACGACGATTTATGCATTATATCTCGGCCATTACGGATTAGTGCGTGGATCCGTGAAATTTTACCCAGGGAAAAACATCACTATTTGCCATCTCGGGAAAACTTTAAGAAGGCATGCGAGAATGATGGGAATTCACGATCTTGAGTTTGTGTCAAAAATGTATGTGGTAATACAAGACATTCACATATTCACGTTACATTCTGGACATAAAGAATATTAAACCGAGGTTGGTGGTACTAGCAAGAGATGTGGCGAAGTGGGCATTTGTGTCATGATGGCGGATACCGTTAACGCACAATGACCACTTTTCAGTGTTTCAAGCTTTGCGCGTGGATTATCGGTCGGGCTTTAATTACATCAATTTTCTACAATCTTGTTGTTGTCTTCAACAAATAACTAGATCGACTTCTCACCTTATCCATGTGAATGATTGATTTTACCGTGTGAAAGCTCAATGCAACAAAATGAGCGTGAAACAAGAAGATGCTTTCGGATCTACAAGAATAAAAAATAATTCAGGTTTTCACAATGTCTCCATGTCATTCAAGGTTGAGTTGCAAGAACAAGCTCGTTGCACTTATGCGTCTGCGGTAGATTCTTGCACATTCCATGTCCACATGTGATTCTTTGTGGTGATGGCAACGCGTCATGTAAATCATTGAATATGTTTCCGCTACACTCGCAAATGTACCACAGCACATACGAAGCTCAATTTCATGTCATTCCAGATTGCACTAACTGGCCAATGTACTTATCAGATCATCATACGATTGAACTCACACCGCTAAATGTTAAAAGGTACACTGGCAGGCCTAGGACACGATGATATTCCAATACAATGATGAAATGCATCGATCCAAAATTTGTGGACTATGCATAACAGACTACCTCCCACAAAGGCATTAGTGTTGTTTCATTAAGATGTTAGTTTTTTTGACTTATGTACTTGAATTGTATTCTAGTTTCTCTGACTTACATTTGAATTGATATTTGATTAGTGTTTATTTTCCAATATATAGCCTTTTTTGGGTGTTAGTGTATTGTGGGTGTTAGTGTTTCTTTAAGGCCCCATGTACTAAAATTTCCTATAAATATAGCTGTATTTATGAATTTGTAACGCCACATATACTGAGATCCACTCCCAAATGTTGTTTATCTGTGACATGGCGAGGAAGGAGGAGCTAGACGTAGATGCCACAGATGAGTCCCCATCGATTATGGCCGCACCTAGATGTTCACCCCAAAGATCGCGCGCATGTGGGTGAATACCGCATCCCGATATGGTATATTTTACTTCATTTGTTGTAATATTTATGCTTTACTTCAGTTATTGTAATATTTATACCTCATATGTCATTTTGATCAAATAATTTTTTTTTTCTTATGCAGGTGACCATTGTAGAGGCTGCGTCGCATCTACTTATGTTCAGAGATTGGCCAGTCAAACACCCACGGTTTATGGATAGACTACCAGATGTTGGGTTGGACTGCGTTTCACACCTGCAGTATCTCAGACTTGATTACCACTTGCTCATCCTGGCAAACCGGTCACCGCAGACGAATACATTTCATTTGGCAGCAGATGACGACAAGCATGTGACGCATACATTCTCTGTTTGGGACGACCACCTATTATGATTACCAGATCGGGAGGGCATTGGCTATCTTGACTTGTGCGATGAGCTCATCTGAGACATCCGATCCAAATGTGGTATACCATGATCCCATTCACCATCGTTAATGTCCTTAGTTATCATCTCGGTTGTGGATCATCGATAGCTTGCACTACTACATCATTGTTTTATATTTTTTTATGTACACTTCTTATATCGTGGATACTATTTATCTATATTACGTGAATTGTATATTTCTCCGGAGTGTCGATATATTTTTAGTATTGAATTATCGACTTTAGAAATTTTGGAGAATTAGATAATGGTTATACATATTATCGTGCTTGTAAACTTTTTTTTTTTTTTCAAATTTGTGTCACAATATTAAAAATTGCATCTCAGCTTTTGAATAGAAAAAGCGAAATCTATGAAAAAAAAATTTTTTTTAAAAAAAAATATTTAAATAAGTCGTTTAACGATGACTGTTTATTTTAAATTTTTTAAAAATATGTCTACTCCACTAATTAAAATTTTAATGATGCTTATTTTAAAAACTGTCATATTTTTTCCGGCTATAGGTGGAATTAAAAAAAAAAAATCCGAGCGCCTTCTATCTTCTCTTGGCCCGCTCTCGTTCTCTCGGACGGGAAGCCGAGCCAGCAGCATGCACCAAAAGGCCAGCCTGGCACATAGACGACCATCTCCCGTGAGCGAGCTCTGCCTCTCTCGCTCCCTCCCGTCGCTACTCCTCCTGCTGGACGGATATGAACCCATCCGTCGCCTCCTCCTTCCACGCAAGCAGGCCAGACCGAACCGACTTCATCTCTTCCAAACGGAGTAGCCGTCATGACTCGTCTCCTCTTCATCTCTTGCTGGCGAACCGTCCAGAGCAGCACCCTCCCAACTTGCCGCAGGCGGAGCTCCTCTAAGATGGGTCTTTTCCTCTATGATTAAAGCTGATGGTTGTACTGGTTGATAGATGGCTTAAAGATAGTATAAGTCTTTCTCTTTGATGCATCATTCGTGCTCTTCGGCTTGATGAATCATACTTTCGGCAGAAAGAGAAATAGTTAATTGGTTCAAATACTACTTTGTTCTTGAAAGACTTTAGCTTTTACTTCTCCCCAAGTTCTTTGCAACTTTCAATCATGCCGATTAGACAAATGAAGGAAGGTTCAGAGCAGCACCTTGTGATAAAATCTCAAGTGAACAATCCAGTTAATCTAGTTCATGAAGCTCCCGAAGCTTATCATAATGGCAAGGGACCTTCGTCTCAAGAACGTCAGGTCTTAGAGGTGCAGAACGTGAGCTCATCTTCTGCGAATAATAGAGGCAGAAAAAAGAAGCAGAGGAGCCAAGAAGAACGCGATGTGCGATGAGCGATCCTTTCTAAGGCCTCCGAAGACGGGTGTCTGGAGAATGATAGTGCTTTGTGTGCTTCAATCAGCAATAAAATATAGTTAAAGAGATTAAATGTGTGCAATATATATATATATATATATATATATATATATATATATATATATATATATATATATATATATATATATATATATAATCTTATGAGTATTTCAAGATCGTGAAGTTGTGAAGAAGAACTCACAACACTTAAGAGCGTTAATCAAAGACTATGCTGCCACAAAGACACTGCTTATACTTAGAAGAGGGGCAGGTCAAAGAATCTCATGCACCCCTATGCAAAGACGACGTCGTCATGTGAAAATTTGGACAGAACTTGATTAATTTAACAAAAAATAAACTTTAAGCTAAAAATTAAATTTTGAATTGAAATTGAAGGTGTTTGAAGACCTCGTTATGCTCAGTAGAGCTGACGAGTTTGAAGACTCCTCTGCTCTCAGAAGAGATTAGCGGGATTGAAGACTACGACTGTGATGTCGAGGGACACCAATCGCTGCACTTAAAAGAGTATGGCAGGTAGGTCAAAGCAATCCCCGATGCAACCCCTACGATGCCGGAGGCTGAAATTTTATCAGAATTTTACACTTACGAAGGATTCAAGTGAGGACTAAATGAGATCATTTAAATCATCATAATCTATTTAAACAAACTTAAATAAAATTCAAGAAAAGTTAACCTACAAAATGATGAATGAAAGGACTTAAAGGACTTTGCTTGAAAAGTAAGTAAACCCTCCTCAAACACTTTGAGCTTGCAAGAATTCACAAGCATATCTGATGTGATGTTTGAAGAGAAGGAAATCCCTTCTATTTATAGGCATGAACCAACCCTTATATGGACTCCACCATAACTCATGATAATTTCAATCAAATAATTGATGAATTATGAAATCAAGGAGCCCATTAATGATATGTTATGAAGATGATAAAACTCATTAAGGAAGTGATGAATATGGGAGGTTTTGAATAAGCTTCCTATGTATATGATAACATAACATCCAACTCCAACTCAAGTACTTTAAGATTTGGCAATGATGTCTATTTGAAATGAGTGCTCGCATGAAGGAATCATGTGGGACTGAAGGTCAAATCCAAAGAGACAATGCACCTTCGTGCATAGTACAAATTTGTCTATTTGCAAATTTGGAAAATGTAATTGTGTTCTATAAAATATAGAAATCCATTAAATGATTAAGCATAAAAAATAAAGACTTCATTAGTTGATCAACTATGAAAATAAAGAGATATATTAAATAGTTGGTTACAAAAATAAAAAATTTCACTAGTAAAAAACCTCCAAAAAGAGGAGGAATCAACTTGAATGTTACATTTTATTGATTCATTGAAGTATTTTGAAGAGTTGAATTTTCATACAACCACAAATCAAGTTATTAAGTGAATCTATAGCTTCAAAATACATGCAAATACTTGAGTAAAGTGAGTTCTTTACATTCATTTTCAAGCAATTGTATACACTATTCAAGTGTTTTGATTTATGCGAGCATGCTTAAAAAAACTGCATGGGCCCCGACACTATGCTGAACGCTTAAACTTAGTGTCTGAGGATGTTGTGCGGGTTGATTCCCGAGTCTTAACTGCGTTAACAAAATCTAAAATCTATTATAAAATTTCAACTTAGTAAAATATCTAGAAGTTAATTACTCATGCATGAAGAGATCTGATCCTCTTAGAGCTAAAATAGCGAGGATCTAAAGTTCTCAAATATATTTGATTCAATCAATTAACTACCCGATGATGGCTGTGTTGAATGGTGATTTCAACCAGAGATGATACTTTCATCAAAATATGATTATAATTTCAAATCAAATTAACTTAATTCAAATATCAATTTAAAAACTATTTAAATAAAATTTTATCATCAAAAGCTTAAAGTAAAACTCAATCAATTCACCTTTCGCAACAGTTTGTTGAAGGTGACAAATTAAGAAAACTCTAGCTCACAAAGGAGCCAATGTCAAATCAAGTGTTCTACTATATTCACTCTCAATCAATTCTCCAGGACGCGTGCGGTGTCCTCAATCTGGCTTGGCCGTAGCTCCATGATGCGCAATGACCGAGTCCTTTGATCGTGGTGGTTTCAATAAAGCTCCA
Organism: Cymbidium sinense; assembly: GCA_021442155.1. Classification (NCBI taxonomy): domain Eukaryota; kingdom Viridiplantae; phylum Streptophyta; class Magnoliopsida; order Asparagales; family Orchidaceae; genus Cymbidium; species Cymbidium sinense. The sequence goes on from CM038225.1 coordinate 65,477,622, forward strand.
TTATATTACAATTACGATCGTAGTCTGTATGCTTCCTAATAGCTCTGTCATTTGAGTTGTGAATCATAGGGTATATTTGATAGGAAAAAAAACCTTATGTCACTTAAGGTAGACTTAAGCTTGTCTCCTTAGACAAACTCCACCCTAGGTCTACAAGGATTGCATGCAACCCATGGCTGCTGATTAGGATTCTTATGTCAGGTTGGGTCGACTACCTCCTCTAAGGACTAGTGGACCGATGGATGAGGAACCATGAGATCTTGATCGCACGCCATCATTCCCCAACCATCCGCTTTAAATTAAAGTGATAAATTTTATAAATTCATAATTTTATATTGCACATGCTACTACTATACACTATGCATTTAGCAACCTAACGATTAGCTTTAATCGAAAGTTCTCTCTCAGCATTGAGAGGGTAATTAACTATAGGTGCTTGCGCCTATAGGAAACCTAGAACTATATCTAAAGTCCTCATAAAATGAGGGCGAAATCTCTGGGTAGTGTCTTATCTACTATTTCATCTGTCTTCTGAAAATTTTCACTGACATTTAATTTACTCTCTTCATTGAGAGGTCGGTAGCGAATTTTCAGAGTCCACAACACTAACTTTAGTAGTTGCTAATAAAGTCGAGGCCTATCGTTGTCATCAACATTGACAATCAACATTAATACTGACAATCAACAGTGCCAAAAATAATAATGTTCATCATTATCACTAATATTCATGATTGCTTGTTAGTTTTAAAATTCATCTAACAAATATATGGATTTATTTAAAATTTTAGCAAAACAAAATTCAAATCACTATCTATACAAGATCATAAGACTTGACAAAAAAAAGTATTTAAAAAGTAGGATCAATAAATAATTTTTTATGTTTTAAATTTATGTAAACCTTTATTCACACTATATTGCTTTTGATAATGTAGCATTCTCCTACTTAGCAAATCTTTTATCTGCTTTATAGAGCTAGATAAACCCTAACAACTACTTTTTTTTAAGTGGAACTATAATCTCATCTTAATTATGAGTACAACATGACCTGAAAATATTTAATAAAACACTTATCTAAAGATTAAAAAGAGAAAAATAGTAACTAAATTAAATAAAACAAAAATATTATATGATTATTGATGTACATAAAGAATCAAGTAGAATGAGCAAGAAATTGAACCAAGTTTATTTAGCAAGTATAATTTCCTTGCTAATTTGTCTTAAATGATGATGATTTTATAATAGATATTTTAATGAATTTTGCTTGAATTGAAATATCAAACTTAAGATTAGAGAACAAAAACTGGAGTGTGTTTTAAAATAGCTATTAGAAGCCTCTATATTCTATCAATTAGTAGAAAAATCCTAAGTAGAAATTACAAGTCCTTCTACAAACTTGTTAGTTATAAAATTTCATAATAAAAGGGTTAGTCGACATCAATTAAGAGTATTGAGACCATTTAATAAGTTAAATTATAACATAGAATCTCAATCTATTTTTGAGATATACTATGATTTGTGGTGGCTTGCTAAGTTAGCATAGCCCTTAAACTATTATGGCAATCTATAAATCTTAGATGCAAAATATTTATATTTTTGATAATTTTTCTTGTAAGTATTTTTTGCAATATGGATGTATTATATTTCAAAATGTGTGAGTGTATAAAATTTTCATAAAAAATATTAGCATTTTAAAAGTAATTTCCTCTTTTAGAAATCTTTTATCATGCTTATCTTAAATATGAGTGTGAGAGTATTAAAAAAGTACTAGTGTTGTGATTTATCCCCTCCTTTTGGCATCAATGAAAAATAAGGGGAATAATTTTACTCCCATTACAAATTAAGAGTTCAAAAAACATAAAAGTTTAATACAAAAAAATAAGCAAATGTACAATCTCAAAGAAAGTTAAATGTAAAGAAAATCATTTATCCATAAAATAAAGTAATCATCCTTATTATCATCATAATGCAGTACAAGGTCTTGGGGGAGGCTTTCTCACAAGCTAACTGCACTTTTAACTTTAGTCCTTTCTTGAGTGTACTTAAGCTTGGATTCAAGTGTCTAATTGAGAGCAATGGGTTAGGCCAAGGTACCCTAAAGGCTAAGAGAATATTGGAAACTTTATGATTTAATTGATCAATTGACCAATATGGAGGGTCAATTGGATCAAGACAAGTCACCGAGCCAAGGTAGAGTGCGCTATGCCTACTTTGAGGCAATTAATCCATTTAAACTAATACCTAAGTGATCGAAACACTTTGTTCAAGCCAAGAAAAGAGGTTTAATATTTCATTGAAGTCTTTTGAAATTTAAAACTTGTCCAATCAATCGATAAAAAAAATTAAGTTGAGGCTAAATACGCTTATAATTTAAACTAAACCCAATTGAACTAAGATTTATTAGGCCCAAATTACATGTCCATGACATTATTTTGATGATTATAAAATACATCAAGAAGCTATTAGTTTGATGGTTTCTTTTCTTTAAGTGATTGTAGGTAATAGGAATGTTATTAGGATGATGCATTTATAGATCAATGGAATAATGAATATATTTTTCATATGCAAAAGCCAAATATATCAAAATATCATAAATCCCATGATCAAGAAATCAAGTGAAATTTATTAAAAATTAAATGACTTTTTAGTAAACGATTAACTTCGAAAACAATTATTTGCTTAGACTTCCAAATTTTGTTAAAAATAATTTAAAATTTTTGTACAAAAATGAAAAAAATCATATTAGGAGTTTTAATCTAAAATATAAATTAAAAAAATTTCATACAAATAAAAAAATAAGATGTTTTCAAAAAGATATTAGTAGACTTAACCTTTTTTTTAGAAACACTAATTATTCAATAAAAAAAATTAGAAAGAGATTTGTACGTATTATGTATTATTTGTACTATTTGAAAGAGTTATTAAATTATGTAATCAATATTCATGTAATAACAAATAATTAAATAAATATTTTCTAACATATAAATTTCTACAAAATTATTTAAAATAGTATGTGCCTTCCATTATAAAAATAATTAAAAAATATCATTACAAAATCAGATTATCATTCTTTTCATTTTTTTTTAAAAAATATTCTATCTAAATAATAAATAAATAAAGGGGGATTTACATACCTATCACAAAACATCTTAATTTACATATCTATCATAAACTTTCTATTTACTTATCTAACACCTAAAACCTATAAATATAACAAAATTACCACCTTGGCACCGTAAGCCCATCTCTAACTCCGTCAACATATTTTGTATCTTCTATCTCATTTCTTCTTCTCCCCACCCAAGTGATGATCCTCTCCCCTAATGATTATTCAAACAAGTAACCTCTGAAAAAAAACAACAAAAAACCGTCGATCAACTTCTCCAATAAGGAGAGGGTTCATTGACCTTTCACTTTACTCTTTTTCTCTATCTACAGCTTCATCACAATTTCTTGCAAGTAGCCCTCTTGAAATAAAAATAATAATCGATCAACTTTATTTGTTTAAAAAAAAGTTGTACTCTCTCTCTCTAGTTTCATCATTAATTCCTTTCCAAACTCCAGTGTGGGCTCTGAAAATTCATCACCGACCTCTCGACAATTTATTTAATCGAATTAAAGAGTGTATGATTTGAAATGTCAGTGTAATTTTCAGAAGGCAGATGAGATAGTAGATAAGAAACTACCCAGAGATTTCATCCTCATTTTGCGAGTACTTTAGATCTGGTTCTAGGTTTCCTATAGGCGTAAGCCCCTATAGTTAATTACCCCTCCCAATAAGTGGGAGAGAACTTTCAATTAAGTCATTAGATGAATGTATGAAGCGTATAGTAGCGACATATGAGTTATAGAATTTAGATTATGAAATTCATCATTTTAGCTTAAGGATGGTTGGGGGAATGGATGACGATTTAGATCTATGGTTTGTCATCCGGGCGGTCCCATTCTACGTGAGAGGTAGTGAACGATAGAAGGATCCTCATCACATCAAATGGTTACATCATCCAAGAAATTCTTGTAGATAGATGATGTTTGTCAGAGACAATCTTAAGTCTACCTTGGAGAGGGTTGTTTGTCCTATCAAGTATACCCATGATTCACAACTCAAAGTTGGGAACCTCTGCGGTCATCGTAATATAATGGAGGTGCCAAACCACCCGTCGAGAGAACTCGGTCATAACCGTGTAGTCAATGGCCAAGCCAAAGTCGAGGACACCACGTCTTTCTTGGAGATTGATTGAGAGTGAACATAGTAGAACACTTGCTTTGACATTGGCTCCATTGTGAGCTAAAGTTTTCTTAATTTGTCACCCCCGGCAAACAATTGCAGAAGGTGGATGGATTAGGTTTGATTTAAGTTTTTAATGATAGAGTTTTATTTAAGCAGTTTCAGATTGTTACTTAATTTGATTTGAAAACTTGATTAATTTGAATATGTTTAAGAGCATTAGATCCTGTCAACTATGTTTAGCTGCTAACAGAGGATTAGATCTACTATCACCTGACAGAATCAGTTTCTTAGATATTTCACTAATTTGAAACTCTTATTATAGGTTTTTAAGTTTTGTTAACCCAGACCTAAGACTAAAGAAAAAATAAGACATCTCGGACACAATCTAAACATTCAGCATAGTATCGGGGCACATGCGGGTGTATTTAAGACTTTATGTAGTGTTTATTTCTTAATTATGAGATTGATTTCAGATTTTTCATTTAATTCTAACTTAGCCTGCACAGCCCTTTTAGACATTAAAATTTGCACTTAAAATCTCTATGTCCGAACACATGCTGGTGTTTATAACTTAGCTAATTTTATCTAATTAATGAAATCATTGATTTTGAAAATCATAATTAGAATAAAATTTTTTAATTTTTGGTTGAAGGAAGCCTTATGATTTTTATAGATTTTGATTTAGTATTGTCTTACTGCTTTGTGAAAGAGTTGTGATCGTGAAAGTAGCTATAGGTTCAAAGGATAATTTAATTTGTTATTTTAAGAAGAAGATTTACTCCTTAAAGTAATTCTCATTTTTCCCCTCTTTTTATTCGAACTATCCTACATTCATTTCCCGCCTCTCTTTTTTTATTCGAACTCTTCACATTTGTTTCCCCCCCCCTTTTTTTCTAAATCAAATTAGACAAATTTTGGCGATTTCATCTAGGGAGCGACATCTAATGGATGTTGGCTTACCACGCCTCTTAAGCATAGTGGCGGAGTCTTGTGACACCGGCCGTTTTCTTCTCGTCCGCTCTTGAGCACTGATTTCAAACAGAAAAAAACATATAGAGTCGATGCGAACAAAGAAGAATTCTCTTCGTTCTTCCCAGTTTGCGAAAATGGGAAGGCTAAAGCGAGTGCGGCTTGAAAGAAGAATTCCTCTTGATTATATTCTTCCCGATTTATGGCGAAAATGAGAAAAGCGAGGAGTGTGACAGAAAATCAAAGAAGAATTCGCCTCTTGATGATCTTCCGGTTTTAAAATTGGAAGGCTAAAGCGAAGTGACGCGAAAATTGAAACAAGAATCCTCTTGTGATGTTCTTCCCGGTTTATGTGCGAAAGTGGATGGGTTATGGCTATGGGTAGGAGGTGCAGGAAGGAGGTTTACTAGGCATGTGAAGGAGCAGTGATTCAACAGGCGGAGTCTCATTTGAGCAGAGTGTTCATCCTCAGTGAGCAATGTTTATACATCTTGGGTTGGAGGCTGGTTAGAAGGCAGATGATGGGAGCAGCGGTTGGCGCTTGTGGACTGATGGTTCAGGTTGGTGGACAGATCTGGTCAGTCAGTGGAAGCAGAGGCAGCGAATGAGATCTGTGGAGCAATGGCAGCTGGCAGCAGACAACAGCCAGAGGTCTGAGATAGTTCTGAGTGGAACGAGGCTTCTAGGAGGCGTTTGCGAGGACATTTGTGGTCAGCATAGGCGATAGAGGAGATTTAGAGGGACAGAGTTGGAAAAGAAAAATTACCGTCAGAGGGAATCCAGGAGAGGAGAGAAAGCTCGAAATGAGAAGAGGAGTCTAAAATGGAACCATTTTTTTCTCCTTTTCTTTTTTTTTAGAACCAACCAAAGTGAAAATAGGGGAACTGTTGAGCATGGGGAGGGCAATTTAGAGATTTCAAATAAATTTTAAATTGATTAAACGATTTTAATGTATTTTATTGATAATATATATAAATATATATATATATATATATATATATATATATATATATATATATATATATATATATATATATATATATATATATATATATATATATAATTTAAGATAATTACATTACGAATGCAATTCACATCAGTTTCTGATGGAGTATTTGGCAAGTCGTGAAATTGAGTCCATTTCTCAAAATGTATTAGCTTTCAATTTTCGATTTTTGCTTAATTTGAGTGTGAATAGTTACTGTTGTTTCAAATCAATGGCACTATCGATTTCACAAATGGAGGTCATTTGATCCTCATGATAAATTCGATAAACATGTGTACTGGCGGTTGATATTGATCATCAAGTTGTAAAATATTTATATCGACCAATGCGATGGCAAAGTTCGTTCATCGATCGGAGGTCATTTGGGTTAATTTTGGTGACGTCCTGTGCATTTCAGCCTTGATTTGCACATTGTCACTTCAAATTATTTGACATTTGCATAGATTCGTCTGAATTGAGTGCAGATAGTCTCATTTGATATATTTTGATGTTTTGAAGCTAATGGCACAATCAATTTTGTGAACGGGGGTCATTTGGCTTGCATCGACGCCTCCTGACTTTGATATGAGTGTAAGCATATTGACAGCTCGAGCGCTTGATCAGTTGATCATTAAGTTGTGAAATATTTATATCCTGACCAATTTAACGTTCTAAATGTGATAAATTTTGTTCATCGATCGGAGATCATTTCGACCATTTTCAGAGACGTCCAGTACATTTTAACTTGGATTTGCATGCCACTCTTGATTAGCGTTAGCGGACTATCTAAATTAAGCGTATAATCCCATTTGATAGTTTTTGATATTTTGAAGCTAACGACACAATCCATTTCATTAACGAAGATCATTTGGTCATCGCTTCTTGACTCCGATATGCACATTGACACTTTGATAGCTCGAGCGCTTAATCAATTGCTTGTTAGATTTTGCAATATGTATATTCTGATCAATTTAGATATTTTGAACACAACGATGAAGTACGTTCATTGATCAGAGGTTGTTTTGACCATTTTTAGTGACATATAGTGCATTTTGACCCCATTTGTAATGTCACCTTAGTTCAAAATTGAATTTGGGCTTGACTCGACTTATGCGTATGTGAAGGTCAACAAATGCCACAAATGTGATTCCATGGAGTGAGTCATGTTTGTTGAAAAAGTTGACCTTTTGGCAGCCATAGAACTTAGATCATTTTGCTTGCACAGAGCTTTGATAGGATTTTCATTAGTCGAGCTTTATTCGACATGCTAAATGAGGCTTGATTTGTCGATTGACTTGTCAATTGATAAGAGCTCTTACACCATCTACTATCTCAATGGCTTTCTTTGAAGATCTTCTTTTATGTCTTAGATTTGAGTTTCCTCCTAGTTCGTTCTTGGTTGGGTTTGATGGAGGAATTAGTTTATTTATTTTGATGAATGATTACTAAGGAATTGGTTTATCCGTGCTTGGTCGGTTGAAATTCCTTACAGCTTTGAGCTTAATGGACTTGATGAAGGGGCCGATTTGTCCATATTGGCTTGTCGGGAAGTGTATGTATGCCATGAACCATGCTTCTTTGCTTTGTGGATTCATTTGAGAGTACATAAAGATGACCCAGCCTTCTGGCTTACATAGGATCAAGGTTGAGTTATTAGTCTAGCAACGTGTGCTTTAACAGACTGAATAATCATGAAATTCATTTAGTTTAGCCATCAACTTTGTTTGAACTATGAATTACTTCCTCTGTCCTGTGCTTTCTACTTTGACGCACTTGATGAGGAGATTAGCTTTGATCTGTGCTTTGAGCTTGATCAGATCATTTGAGAATAGATTGAGATATCACCCTGCGGGTAATACATAGATTGATTTGAGGTAGCCCTGAATTGAGTGTTTTCTCATATTGCCTTGATCTATCGATCAAGTAGAGAGATCTCTTAGATCCTGGTTGCTTGTAATCACTAAGTTGGATCTAGTTTGAGATTGAGCGTATCATTGGGTGACGGCGGGGGCTCTTTCACTATGGCCTTTTCTTTTATTGTTGAGAAGAATTTCAACTTCATATTTGGGCTTGTTGAGTTGACCTTTAAAACCTCGAGTCTTGACTTAAGCTATAGTGGGTTGGTGGTTTTATCATCGTGATGGGGCTCTTTCACTGTGGCCTTTTCTTGCGGCATGTTGAGTGAGGAGAGCGTCAGCAACTCGGCCATTTATGGGCTTGTTGAGTCCGACCTTTAAAACTCATCCGTGTCTTAGACTTTAGGATGTAGAGGTTGATATTTTTCCAACTTAATTGATTGAAGCTTAAATTGGGAGTTCTTCTGACTTGATCTCCAAAATTTGGCAAAGAGATAAATTTTTTTGACATTTGGGGTTGCATTTCCATAGAAATAGATTTTTGTTCTGCAAGACTGCAACTTAACAGTAAAAATTATGGATATATCTTGAGATTTCAGCGTAAAGCTCGATGTCAACCTGAATAAGAATATATTTGAGGATCTCGTCTTATATCATGACATCAACTCAAATAAACTTAGCATAAACTAAAAAATGCCCCCTGTCTTGCAGGGGGAATTCTAATGTACATTTAGGAGAATTTTCAAGATGAAAATATACAAATACATCAATATTTGAATTGATATACTCTTAAGAGAGTTTCGACATGTAGCATTGCTTTTGCCTATGTAAATTAATCTAAAATGTCCCCTGTGTAACAGGAGAATTTTCATGGAAAAGTTTTTTATCTGGATTATGTTAAATTAGGGATCTCGGCATGAAGCATGATGTCAACCTAAATAGATATACTAAAAAATATATCCTTTGTCTTGCAGGGGGATTTCTATTATGCCTCGATAATGTGGTCATCAAGTATAGTACTTTTTCAAGTATCGACCATTAATTTGTGGTATTGGTCTTTCACCCTTTAGGTCGATGAGTTGGTATGCCCCTCCTTGGTATACTTTTCAATGACAAAAGGGTCTTCCCAGTTAGCCTCGAATTTGCCACCAAATTTTGATTGGGGATAATTGGTCTTCTTAGCACCCGGACCAATTCTCAATTTTGGAATGTTTGAGGCCGCACCGTATGGTCAAAAGCCCTGGACACTCGATAGACTTCCAGATTTTGATGATCTTGTAATCTAACTTCATCAAGCACGTCGAGTTCGTCCATTCTCAGATGAGCATTTTGATCTTCAATTAGATTGTATTGGATGGCTACTCGAAGTGAAGGCAACTCAACTTCAAGCAAAAAAACTGCTTCAGTTCCAAATACCAATGAATAGGAGTGGCTTTAGTCGACATCTTGTAGGTAGTTCGATACGCCTATAGTGCCTCTACTAGCTTGGTATGTCATTCTCTTTTATTTTTAGTGAGAATCTTCTTGAGCAGCTTGACTAATGTCTTGTTGAAGGCTTCCGCCAAACCATTTACTCTTGGATTGTATAGTGATGAGTATCGCCAATCAATTTTGTGTCGATCGATGAATCTATAAACCTTTGCACTTTTGAAAGTTGTGTCATTATCAAAAATTCTTCGGTGCGGCACCTTAAATCTAAAGATCACATTATGCATGAAGAAGTTAATCACTCGATCGGCAGTAACTTCTTTAAATGGGGTAACCAGCCAGAAATAGTCGGTCATTTCTTAGGATGAAGTGATGTCCAGTGATGATCAATTGGTCCAATTACATCATGCCAACATTGAATGGCGGGATGTTATTGTTGGGTGTAATGGATTTGGAGGTTCATGGATGAGATTCCCATGTACTTGACACTCATGACACTTCTTAGCATGATTAATACAGTCTCTTACCATAGATGGCCAATAATAACCCATCCTTTTGATCTTTCGCCATCTTGGGACTAACTAATGTGTACCATTTTCTTTCATGAACTTCAATCATCACTTTGCTAGCTTCATTTACATCTAGGCATCGTAGCCACATTTATTCAAAGGATCTACAATATAAAGTATTATTGACGAAAGCATAGCATAGTATTCTCTTCTCAATTTGAGCTGCCATTGATTTATTGTTTGGTAATTTTCCTTCTTTAAAGTAGTCAATGAAGGGTTACCTTCAATCATGTGGCTCTTCTATAATAAAGGCTTCATATGGCTTTTACGAGCAATGTCGCTTAGCTTTTAGGGAATAATTTCATGTTGATTTTGAGGAGTATGAGGCGAATAGCATCTCGGTCGGTTGATAATCCCTCTACTGCAGATTGATACTTTCGCTCTAAGACTCATCGAGTAAATATGCCGATCATGACATAATCACTATTCATACTTGCCATTTCCTTAGCTAATTTTGCCAAGCAATCGACTTTGATATTCTCGGATCGAGAGACTCGAATTAGTGTGATATTTGGTATCTATTTCGTAAGCTCGAGAACTCACTTGTGATAGAAAGTTAACTTAAGCTTGTTTACTTTATAGATGTCAAGTACTTGATTTATATTAATATAAGAATCACCAAAAATGTGCAGGTTTTGAATGCCTATGAAAATAGCTTTTTCCAGACCTGCCACTAATACCTTATATTTAGCTTCATTATTAGTTCTTGGCTCGGTCAATCCATATGATTGTCTCATTATCCCTCTTTCTGGTGTTATGAAGACGATGATGATTCCTGCTCTTGCTCTTGAAAATTTAGATATTGGACTTGTTTGATCGATGAGGCTCCATCAAAGTATATTTCCTAAATTTGTGATTTTTCTCTTTCATGAATGAGCATAATTTGCTCATCGGGCAAATCCTCATTAAGAAAAGAGTCCGCCAGAATGGGATGTGCAGCAAGAAAATCTGCTAAGACTTGTCTCTTCTTTCTACGGAACGTATGTGATATCAAATTATAGAAGCAATATTGCTCATCTTGCCAAGTGACCTGTCAACGCTGGTCTTGTCATCAAGTATTTCAGCGGATCGATCCTCGAGATGAGGGTAATCTTGTGAGAAAACATATAGTGATGAAGCTTTTAGATTGCAAAGATAAATGCTAAATAGTGCTTCTTTATCAAAGAGTATCTCATTTTACTCATCTGATATAATAAAGAGTATTTTCTTTGGTTTCATCATTGTGTTATGCCAACAATGCCCCGAGAGACTCTTCTAACACATGTGCGTATGGAATGAGGGGCTTCCCAAGAGTAGGCACTGCAAGGATTGGTGGATTTAACATGTAGCTTTTAATGTTATTGAAGGCTTCGTGTTACTCCTTGTCTCATTTGAATGGAGCATCCTTCTTCATCAACCTTGCAAATGGTTGACAACATCCAGATAGATTTAGCGGATGAATGTGAGCTATCCTTGTAAAGAACGAAGTTGGCGCAGACTCTTCGGTGGAGGCATCTCCATAATTGCCTTGATTTTGGCAGGATCAATTTTAATACTTCTATGATGTACAATGTAACCCAATAATTTTTGAGAGGATACCCCAAATGCACATTTTAGAGGATTCATCTTGAGATCATATTTTTTTATTCTCTCTAATACAATTCTCAAGTCTTCAAAGTGGTTTTCACGGTTTAAGCTTTTCACCACCAAATTGTCGACATAACATTCCACCTTTTGATGAATCAACTCACCAAAAATACGTGTCATGGCTCTTTGGTATGTAACTTCAGCATTTTTCAGGCCAAAGGGCATGACCATGTAGTAATAGATGTCAGTAGGTGTTCTGAGCGATGTATATCTTTCATCCTCAGGTGCCATTTTTATTTGGTTATATCCCGACGATCCATCCATAAATAAGAACATGTCATAGTTGGAAGTGTTGTCCACTAGTAGTTCGATATTGGCGAAAGTCATCTTTTTGGGCATGCTTATTTATCCCAAAATGCATGATGTTGGTTCTTCTTCTAACTTGGACAATGTTTCTATCAATATACTTCTCCTCGGATGAAGCACTTGATCTTCTTAGTTTATCAATTACGTTCTTCAATCTCCTCTCATTTTAGGAGCTTGAGTGTTGCATGGTTTAATAGCTAGTTTATGTTCTACATGGGAGATCACATTTCAAAATATGTTGAGCAAAGCAATCACAATTCACAAAGTAACATTTTTAGCTCTTCAACTTTCATTAGGTAGAGCATGAAAGTTGGCGGATCATCCTCGACTCTAGGTTGATTTCTTTAAGTTCATCCATAGTAGCTATTTGTCCACCATCTTAGTTCTTGGTGCTTGGCTTACTTCTTCATCATTTTAAGAAGAATTTCATGGGAATCATCTTCTTCATCACTTAAGTCTCGATATCAGCTTATATTATATTATAATAGGCTCTATCTTGATGAGATTTCGGATGAAGACCTTTAGTGATAAACTTATCACTTCTTCATGACATGCTTGAGGACTTCTTTGGCCACATCTTATTAAAGATTTAGTTATGTTTAAGTTCACATGAATTCAAGCTTATGCATCATTCTTCATAATTTTTTGTGGATAGTATATTGGTATTCTTGTTGGTACTATCTCATCGAATTTTATGTTGAGTTGCTCAAAATTGTGAGGGACTCTTGATTTATAAAATAGAGTTCTATTCTACCACTCTCATCGATAACATAGAATGTTATCAATTCTTCAATATTATGAACCTCCAGTGGTGATTTCTTTGAAGCACTATTGAGGATGGGTATAATTTTAAGTGAGTCATCTGACTCTGCCAAGTGAGCTATCCTCCTTGATGTAGTCATCGAACTCTATTTCATAAGTATATTCAAAATCATAGTCGAATCACTTATTTTATCGCCTTTCTTGAGAGCTTATAAGTTCCCTTAGGTTTGGCAGAATATCTTCTTCTTCTTCTCATGTCACTTCCCAAATGAGGCCGATTTCTTGACTTAGGTGCAATCAGTGCTTTAGGGAGAGTCGGCATTTCCTTCTTTCTTCCCTTTTTCTTCTGCTCTTTAACTTTGTGAAATTGCTTTTTAGTTCCTGAAGTGGATGCTACCGCTTTAAGAGGCTCTGTTAGCTTAGGCTCTTTGAGGATGAAGTACTTTGCATCTTCATAGATCTTTGCTTCATTGACAGAGAATGGTTGTAGGTTCTTGAATTCTTCTCCATCTTTCGGATACTTCATGCAGATGCATAGTTGATGGGACCATGCCATACTCAACCATGGTGGGCATAATAGAGCTCTAAATGATGTATCGACATCGATTACATGAAACTTGGCTTACGTATATAAATCCTGAACTTGAGCGAGAATAAAGAACCGAGTTTTTGCCCTTTTCATTGAAATCATGAACCATCAACTTATCTCTCTCGAGATGTTTGATATCAAGTGATAATCCTCTTAATTCCATTAGACTTATAAGATTCATAAAAAAATCTAGATCAATCAATATTCGGCTGATCAAGATGTCATCACTCTCTAGTAACATAAAGAGGACGATTGTGATCTGTCATTCCCAACATAAGATCTTCTTCAGAAAATGTGATTAATGGGAGATCTTGAGTTTGTACTTTGATGCATTTTCAAAAGTAAGCTTCATAACTTTTGGATCTTTGAGAATGTATCAAAGTTTTCGAGGTCTTTTGACATCAAAGAGCCATTACACACTTATGCGAGGGATCTTTCTCAGTGATAGAATATTATAATCTATCTTCTCACTTGATTTAGGCTTTATCTAGATTTAGGAATGATATCTTCGTTGACTTCAATTTATTTGCCTTTATCTTTATTTGCATTTCCTTCTTTTTGATGAAGGTGGTAAGACTTTATCACTTCTCTTGAACGAATCACTTATCTCTCATTCTTGAAGAAGTAGTTTCTTCAAGTTCCCTTCTTATTCTAGATTGGCCAAAAGGTTTAGACTCATTTTTCAATCATGTTTCATATGATGATATCGATGAGTCGACTCTTCTCCGAAAAATAGATCTTCATCGAGCATTGTTATTGTCTTGAGTCATTAAACAAAATTGGAAGCTCTTCTTCTTTCTTGATAAAAATTTTGATGGGTTGGTCAGTCTCGACTACCTTGTCATTTTGAGTAGCGATGTTGAAGAATATCGACATCACCGGATGATTGACATGTCTCTCTTGGACAAGATTCACCATTATCTTCTTCATCATCGATTATGCGAAGTTTAGGCATAGTATGCAAGCTAAATGGTTGTCATGCCGCATGGTGATACTCTCTAGATTGTTAATGATCTTTGAGTTGTAGTCTTCTTAATCTTCTTTTCTTAGCTATCTTCTTTGATTTATGAGATGCGTTTAATAGACTTTTATTCATGAAGCCTTATCGAATGTCGCCAGAAGCCCAAATACTTGGTTTAGGCATCTCTCTTAAGTCTAATATAGGTTCAAATGGTAATTTCCACTTAACACTAGGGATGTCTCTAGTCAAGCATCTTCATGCTTTTTGGAGACTATTGTTGTCATTCTTGAATCGATTTCTCCTTCTGGATGACGGAAGGGATAATCATCCTAAGAGACTCTTTTAGGGTTGACTAGAACACTATCGGATAGTATACCTCATCGCCGGTAATTTCCTTTCTAACCAATCTTTGAAGACATAACAATCTTCAATAGGAAGATTGATCATCCAGATGAGAATTTGATTATGACTTGATCGCTTCTTGCCTTTTAATTTCTGGTAACTGACCGCTTTGATCTTGAAATAATTTGCCACCGTCCCTTCTAAAGGAATATTCTTTGTTCATCTTTTCCTAGAGATGGTCGCGCTCATCATCTCTTTGCTTATTTGGACGCTCCCAACCACTTAAAAAAGTTTGGGGTTTGTTATTGCCTCCTAATACCAATTTTGGTTGTGGATTAGAATAAACAGGCTTCTTTCCCTTATCATCATTGTACATTGGTTGCTTTCCTTTATCCATATAATATATCACCGCCATTTGAGCTATAGGAAGTGCATGAATTTCATTTCTTCTTGAGTCTGAAGGTTTGTTTCTCTTTGCTTTATCTACATAGACTTCAGATTTAGGACGGTTAAACTTTTTAAATTTAGCCACCCTATCAAGTAAGTCTTAGAATGTTTCAATCGATGTCATGCATGGAAATGTTACATTTTATCATCCATATTTCTCATTAGCAATTAGATCGCATGTTCTTCTTCAATTGTTGCTTTCTCATACTTAGGTTGTGCCAATGACTTATGAATTTTGTCAACTCATCTTTCCTCCTTTCAAGGCAAGGTCTGTGATTTTCTCGAGCTGAACCTCTTCACAAATATAGTTTCTAATTCAGTAAATATTTTAACTAAATTATTTGACAATTTTGCATACCATTTGAAAGCGGCGAGGTCGAACTCAATTGAGGAAAAAGAAGTGCATCCTCCGTTACCACAAGTAGCCTTAAATGGGCGATGCTTTGGATTACCAAGTCCGCTGAAAGTATTAAATTGCAGCATTGAGTAACCTTTCGAGTACGAAACTTGATCATATTCAGCTTGGTAAGGGCGACCCTTACTCACCGCTTTCAAAGCTGAGGCTAAGGACGCTTTATCTTTTCATTGATTATTGTTTTCAAAATATAGTTTGGTAGCCAAATTTTGAATTGTCATCGAAGAGGTAGGTTAGCTTCTGCTTCCTTCTGCATAACATGTATTGTAGAGCTTGAGCAATGACGGTGGTATAGAAGTTGTATTATTAGTCGTTTGATTAGTACAAAATGGTGTTGCACTTGATGTGATATTCTTACAACATCTCCATCATGATGTTCATTTGTACTATCATATCATTCATTTTGGTACCAAGTTGTGCAATCTCTTTGTTGACCTCCATTTAACGTTTCGCATTTCTCTTGCTCAAGCGCATCATGGCATCAATCAATACTCTCTTCCTTCTATTTATTGTTGTTATTTTGTTCCTTGCTCATTTTCAGCTCCTAGTGCATTTGTAGAGACAGATGTTGTTGTACGATGACCGATTATAAACCAGATACCTCGATCATTTCTTGTTCAACCATATAAACAACTTCGACACCATTATTCTCTTTCTCATTCTGGTCTTCTTCTTCTTCATCTTCAGCAAAGATCGAAGATCCATCCTATATTTGCTTTTGTGAAGACTCTTCTTCATAAGCATCAAATTCAAGTTCAAATTCCCTGGATTTGCAATGCTGCTAATGGTGTTGGAGTTCATCTATATCTCTGACCATATAGACAACTTCCACTTCCATAGAATCTTCTTCATTATTTTCTTCTTGCACATGAATTTCTGATCAACGCTTTCGGTAGATCTCGTTCAATGCTAATAATCACTTCTTCTATTAAAGGACCACATCAACGCAACCTTCTCTTGTGGGGTGAAACTAATCGATGATGGGATCCCTTGAGGATTCTCCAGTCATCATATCTTTCATTGATATCCTTTCTTTTGGGTATCCACTTCTGATGAGTTGATTTTGAGGCAGATTTCTGAGTATATGTATCAGATGTCACACCTCTTCTATTACTCAAAGTTTCATTACAGGGCCTTGGCCTCCCTATTTGTTTATCCTTTCATCGGGACCTTTTGGCAGTGGATTCTTAGACACGCGGTCCAAGTGTCATGCCCCGATGCTCACCATGCAAAGCGTACTGGGCTCGCTGGCTAGTTACCATAAGAGATGACAACTTTCTTGGTGGAGCTTTCATCACCATGGCCTCCTCAAACCTTCTTTCATTAGCTTTGTTCTGCTACTTTGAGAACTTTATATCCCATATATTTCGTTGTCTTTCTATGGTGGTGGAGCTTGACATGGTTGGTTCTTCCAGAAAGACTGATTTACTTCACCAGTAGAGCTATTCCTCTTTACCCTCTTTAAGTTGTCAAAGCTATTGTGGGTAGGGATACTCGCTTCTAGTGGCAGTATCACTTGTTCACTGGTCGCCTGGGGATTCACTGTTCTCCTTCTTCTTCATTAATTTGTTTCCTGAGGAAGCTTCATTATCATGCTTTTCGGGTACAAAAGGTTCAATCGGTGCAACAGCTATACCACAAGGAATTAAAACACGCTTTCCTCGACGACTTCTTTTCATTGACCTAGCCTTTTGAAAATTGAAGTTCTATCAAGAGAACTCCTTGAAAGCGGTTGCTGAACCTGGTTGGTGCACATGGCTAGTAGGAGCTTCAATAACTTGAGGCCTTTCAGCATGGTTTCAGATGAATGTACCATGAGTGGGTACTTCAAGAGTTGTAGCTACGATAGCCGGGAAATTTAAGCTACCAAATTGAATGGTAGCGACATCTCTCTGTGATTGATGTTGGCTAAAGTGATGTGTCACCACACCTGAACTGAAAGGAGTGCTTTGTAGATCCATAAAAGTGAAAGATGGGGATTAGTAATTAGCAATTATTATTTCACCCCATAAAATGCAAAAAGCTATAACAAAATAATGGTGTAATAAAGATATACTCTACTAATGATTCATTCTACATAGACCTCATATTGAATTTATTACACACTTAAATCATCATTTTTGTTTTGAATTTTCAAAAATTTATTGCTACTATAGCACATATTTGACAACAAAGATGAAAGAGAATCATATCCCTATAGTATTTGGCTCAATTCACCAAAACCTCCTTAATATTGAATCAAGAGAGTATGATTTGAAGTGTGTGTAATTTTGAAGGCAGATGAGATAGTAGATAAGACACTACCCAAAGATTTCATCCATTTTGCGAGGACTTTAGATTTCTAGGTTTCCTAATGATTACAAGCCCCTATAGTAAATTTTAAGTAGAGAACTTTCGACAAGTGTAGTCATTAGATCGTAATGTGATAGTAGAGATATGGAGTTACATAATTTGATTATCATCATTAGCTCATTTTGGGAATGATGACTTCTCTATCTGGTATCAGCGTTTCCTACTATAGGATTAGTCACCCAACCCAAAGAAAGATCCTCATCAGAACTTTAGTTAGATCATCCAAGAAAGATGGTATTTGTCAGAGACAATCTTAAGTCTACCTTAGCGATATAATGCATAGCATAAGAAAGAATGGAGTTAATAATTTAGATTATGAAATTTATCATTTCAACTTAAATCGATGGTTGGGGAATGATGACGTCCATCTAGATCCCATGGTTCCATCATCCGAGCCTGCCTACTAGGAGGAACAACCTCAAGAAGATCCTCATCAACAATACATGGGTTACGCCCAAGAAATCCTTATAGATGGTGGTGTTTGTCTAAGGAGACAATCTTAAGTCTACCCATAACAGAGGATGTTTGTCTATCAAGTATACTATGATTCACAACTCAAAGTGAGCCATATATACCTTAACACGATCGAATATAATGGAGCGACCGGCCAAACCACCAATCAAAGACTCGGTGAATCGCTTCATCTTGGAATTTACCTCGAGAGAGACACGGTCACGCCCACTAAAGATTGATTGAGATGAACATAGCATAACACTTGATTTATATTGGCTCAGAGCTAGAGTTTTAATTTGTCACCCCGACAAACAGTTGCAGAAGGTGGATGGATTGAGTTTGATTTAAGTTTTAATGATAGTTTCATTTAAGCGCTTTGATTACTTAATTTGATTTGAAAATTTGATTAATTTGAATATATCTAAGAGCTTTAGATTATGTCAACTCATATAATAACAATGAGGATTAGATCTACTATCACCTTACAGAATCGTTCTATATTTTACCGATTTGAGACTCTTATTATAAGTTTTTAGGTTTTCATAACCTAAAATCTTTATGTAGTGTTTATTTCATTATGAGATTTATTTTGATTTTTATTTAATTAACTTAGCGGACATTTAAAATTTACACTTAAAAAATCTCTATATCAGCACATAGGTGTTTATATTTAGCTAATTTTATCTAATTAATGAAATCTTTGATTTAGAAATCATAATCAAAATAAAATTCCTTAATTTTTTGGTTGAAGAAGCTTTATGATTTTATAGATTTTGATTTAAGATCGCCTTCTCATTTTGTACAAAATGTTGTAGATCTATGAAGAAGACATTTTGGAGCTATAGTTCAAAGGATTTAATTTGTTATTTTAAGAAAAGATTTACTCAAAGTAATTTCATTTTCCCTATTTTATTCAAACTCTCCTACATTTTCCATATTTTTATTCAACTCTTCTACATTCATTTCCTTTCCCCCTTTTTTTTTTCTAAGTCTAGAATTATATTTTGACAGATTTCATTTAAGGAGAGTGACATCTAACGGATGTTGGCTTTACTCTACACTCTTGAGCATGTGAGTAGTCTTTGACACCATAATCATTTCATCTCAGTTGAGCTAAAGGCATTTAAACCTGCAAAGAAACACAAGCATGTATATATATTCACATTCACAAATCACACATGTTGATGCATTTGTAAATGCTGGTAAGGGAACAAGGTTATGCAATGAATGTGAAGAAATCAAACCAAAAGAAGAATTCACCTCTGACGATGTTCTTCCCTTGAAAATGAAAATAGGCTAAAGCGAGAGTGTGTGCCAAAATCGAAAGAAGAATTTGCCTCGATGATGTTCTTCCCTAATTTGAAGAGAAAAATTGGAACTAAAGTAGAGTGTGACACCAATTGAAAGAAGAATTCCCTTTGACAATGTTATTTCTTTTTACGTTAAAATTGATGGTCCGCGAGAAGGAGGTGTGTCTGGCTGGTCATGGAAGGAGGTGGGCCATGGGACTGGCTTCATGCAGTCTGATTAACGAGATTTTAGGAAGAGGGGCTGCGGCAGTGCTGGAGTCTGAGCTGAAAGGGAGAACCGTGCATCTCTGAGGTGGCTAGTGGAGAATTTCCGACGCCGGATCTGGCTGGAGCATGAACTGACGCGGTTCGGGTCTGCTGACTGACGGGCAATCCGGTCAGAATGGACAGCGGCATGGGTGGTGGATGAGCTCGTGACAGACGATGGGCAAAGAAGAACCTGGCTACCGTGGAGAGGGTTCATGGAACGAGGCTTTGGCCCATGGAGGCGCTGCCATCACAGGAGACCTCATGAAGCTAGGCAGTGGGCTATGGCCGAGCAGAGAGGAGATTTAGAGGGGAGACGGAGTTGGAAAAGAAAAATTATCGTGCCGAGAGGGAATCTAGGAGAGAGGAGAGAAACTGCCGAAAATGGGAAGAGAGGAGGAGTCTAAAAATGTAACCATTTTTTTTTCTCCTTTTCTTTTTTTTTTAGAACTAGCCAAACTGAAAATTGTGGGGAACGGTTGAGCATGGGGGAGGGTAATTTAGGAATTTTAAATAAATTTTAAATTGATTAAACGATTTTAAGTGTAAGCATAAAATATATATATATATATATATATATATATATATATATATATATATATATATATATATATATATATATATATATATATATATATATATATATATCAAATTAAGATAATTCCATTGTTAATGCAATGACAATGTTAAGGAGGCCTTTGGGTCTCGGCCAAATTGATTCCAGACTCAAAATGCTATCGCCGCTTTCACCGCCGATTTTCGTGATAGACTTGTCCAATTGAGTGCGAAAATCTTACTTGATAGATTTCGATGTTTTAAAAGCAATGAGATCAATTTTGTGAGCGAGTCATTTGATCCTTGTGGCATCTCACCTCGATATATGCAGGTGTTACTCACTGATCGTGATTATTAAGTTGTAGAATATTTATATCATGACCAATTTTGACATTCAATGTGATGACTAAGTCCGCTTTGTATCGAATATCATTTGAGTTGATTTTGATGATTTAGCCTCACAGCCGCCACTTCAAATCATTCGACATTTGTACTGATTAATGGCATGTCATTTGATAGATTTCGCTTCAAAGATTCACAATCAATTTCATGATCATTTTTGACTTGATGACGCAAAGTCAGTAATCTGATATGTTTTATCGTTTTGCAGATATGAAAATTTTGATACGTTGGGTGCGGCTTGCTATTCAGAGTCTGCTTTTCTTTGAGATGTTTTCGAAATACTTTGTCTTAGATTGTGAAATATTTATATCCTGGCCAATTTCGACGTTTTGAATGTGACGACGAAGTCCGTTCGTCGATCGGAGGTCGTTTCAACCATTTTCAGAGACGTCAGTGCATTTCAACCTCGATTTGCGCACCCACGCCGATTATTCGACATCGCATGCACTCTTCAATTAAGTGAACAGTTTCATTTGATAGTTTTTTTTTGAAGCTAACAGCGTGATCCATTTCATGAACGGAGGTCGCTTAGTTATCGTCGCAACTTCGACATATGCGCGTGTCGACACTTTGATAGAAAGGCGCTTAATCAATTGCTAGATTTTGCAATATATATTTATCAATTTCAACATTCTAATGCAACCGCGTTCGCTCGATCGAGAGTCATTTCAACTATTTTCGCGACGCCCAGTGTATTTTGAGCCCCGATTTGCGAATGTCACTCTCAAAGTCAATTCAATTTGGCTGACTCGACTTATGACATGTGGGAGTTCAACATCTGTTATTAAGACATAATTTTATTCTTAAAACAACCAATGCTTTTGATTGAACTGACCACATGAAGCAAGGTAAATTAATTATCTGTCCTGTATAAACTAGTTATAAGAAGCCTTGTAATGATTATGGGCTTTTGCTTATCTCGATCATTGCTTATTATAATGTACAACTTTGCATTTCATATAAGTAAAACAATTTAATATACTGAAAGCTTTCTCAAATAAAATGTAAACTACAAACAGAAAAAATTAATTTCAAATGTGCTGTTTCAAATAATCATCACAATCAATGAACTATACATTGTTTCAATTCCGTAAAAGAGAAGATGGTCTTTTTACCATATAAACAGACGTCAAAACACTAAAAATAAATGGCATATGACCATATGGGTGTATTTCATAAATTAAGATCATATGGAAGAAAACTAAACTCATTTACTATTAAACAATCACTAAACTGTAATATTATATAATTAGAATGAATAAAACTATAGACAAAGATTTAAAAGAACATAAGCATAACGTTACAAATCAGAAGAGCTCTGAAACATACTAATAATTAAACCGAAATAGCTAATCAGTTTTTTTCTCTTTTTTTCTATTTTGTTTTGTATTCATCTAAAAGATCCTCAAAGGTCAGCCACTACTACATCTCTTTCTATCCCCAAAGATGATAGCCTTATTAATGAACTTGCTTTCTCGTACTCTGGTCTCTGATCTTTGCTTGAGAGCGCTTAATGAACGAACCACTACAATTGATGACTCGCGATTTGCTTTCAAAATGTTTTTTTTTTCAGAATATCTAGTAATAAGATCGCTTGGTGGGGAGAAGATGAAATGAGACAGTTTACCGGCGCGAGAAGCAATACGTCAGAGTTAGACGATGGGCTTATGGCGGCAGCTGTGGTGGTATTTTTGTTATATTTATAAGTTTTAGGTGTTAGATCAGTAAATAGAAAGTTTAACGTGTTAGATATGTAAATTAAGATGTTTTGTGTGGTATGTATGTAAATCCCTCATAAATAAATTACATTATAGAGTATAAAAAATGACTTGTGACAACAGTTCAGTAATATTATTTATCTTTGCATTTTTGTTTTTGCTCACAGAACGCCATCTTTGCACTTCAGTTCATTCCTCAATCTGACATATCTTTATACCACGGAATCACTTGTCCGCTACAAAGCCTGGTCAAGAAGTGTTGGCTTTATTATATAATTGTTTAGGTAGAATGGACAACAGGATCCTTATCCTTTAGCGCAATGCTTAAACCTAATTTCGAGAAGTTAATATATATGCTCTCAAAGTTTTAAGTAAATAAAGCTTAGGCAGTACTATATATCTATATATCAACTTATGCATTAAACAAATTGAGAGTTCAAAATTCAGACCTCTTCAATAAAAAATAGTATTTTAAAGTCGTGGAATTAAGAAGGATATGTAGATATATTCTTCATTTATTTGGGACTTTAGATCTGCCAAGTTTCTATGCCCCTATAGTTAATTACTCCCAAGAAGTGAGAGAGAGAACTTTCAATTAATCATTATATACATAGATGAGTTTTTAATTTAGATTATAAATTCATCATTTTAGCTTAAATCATGGTTGGGGAATGATGATGCAATCATGGTTTATTAGTCTTCTACTTAGTCAAAGGAGGTGTAAAGACCAAAGATCTCATTAGCAACACATGAGTTCAAGAAATCTAACATGTGGTGATCATACTTAAGTCTACATACAAAGAGTTGTTTTATTCATGATTCAACTCAAGACAATAGTCTATATATCGAATATAATAGAGTAAACAAGAGGATCAAGTTATCTAAAGTGTTGAGCTAAGGACATGTCACATAAGAAGAAGAACATAGTAATAATTGACATTGGCTCTGAGATTGATCGTAATAATAGTGATCAAAACCACCATCGAGGACTCGTCGTAATCGCTTCATCCGTGGAGTCTATGGCCAAGCACGCTAGAGACACGCGTCATTCTTATGGGCGAGATTGATTGAGTGAACATAGTAACACTTGATTGACATTGGCTTTGAGAGTTTTCTTAATTTGTCACTCCAACAAACTATCAAAGGTAGATAGATTGAGTTTGATTTAAGTTTTTATTAGAATTTCATTTAAGCGCCATTGATATTTGAAAATTGATTGAGAATATATTTAAGAACTTTAGATCGCCAATTCTATTTATGTTAACGTAAGATTGTATCTATCATCGACCACGTAATCAATTTCTATATTTTACATTTGAAACTATTTTTATAAGTTTTAGTTTTGTTAACCCAACCTAGTCTAAGACTAAACGGAAGCAAACCCACAAAGCATCTCGACACTTGAATTTAGGCATTCAACATAGGACGGGCCCAGCGGTGTATTTAAGAAATTAGGAAATTATGAGATTGATTTATTTAAGCAGTTTCGGATTGCTACTTAAAATTGATTAATTAGAATATGTTTAAGAGCTTTATATCCTATCAAGTTTGTTTAATCAACGAAGATTAGATCTACTATCACCGACATAATCTTTCTATATTTCAGATTTGAAACTCTTATTATATTTTTTAATTTTGTTAACCCCCACTAAACTAAGAACCTACGAAGATCTCATACCAATTTAAGCATTCAAGATAGTGTGCCCATGCCTGTATTTAAGACTTTATGTAGCATTTATTTAAATTATGAGAGATTGGTACTTAATTTGATTTGAAAATGGATTAATTTGAATATATTTAAGAGCTTAGATTCTATCAACTCGCTTTAGCCAATGAGAATTAGATCTCACACTGATGTAATCAGCCGATATTTCATCGATTTGAAACTCTTATTATGGGTTTTTAGGTTTTGTTAACCCGAACCCAATCCTAAGACTAAACCAAGCAACCCACGAAGCATCCTCAAACACTTGAATTTAAGCATTTAACATATGTCGGGGCCCATGCGAGTGTATTTAAGACTTTATGTATTGTTTATTTTGAATTATGAGATTTGATTTTTTTAATTTTAACTTACAAAGCCCTCTAGACATTAAAATTTGCACTTGAAATCTCTATGTCCGAGTACATGCAGGTATCTATAGCTTAGCTAATTTCATCTAACTAATGAAATCATTGATTTTGAAAATCATAATTAGAATGAAATTCTTTGATTTAGTATCGTCTTCTGTGCTAGTACAAAGAGTTGCACATCCGGTGGCAGTATTTGAAAATTTGCACAAGCTTTGAATAAAAATATATTCATTTTAGATATGGGTAATCAATTTATTTTCATTCAAGCATTTATATTTTGGAATATTTGAACTAAACGAGGATCTATAAGATATGTATACATACTTTATACAAATAGATTATACAAGTTTATATGTACGAAGTTCACCGAAAAAAAGTTTCTAGTCTCTCTAATTTTATCATTTAAGGATTTTTCACATTTTCTACAACAAGAGTAGACCCAATTTAGATTCATTCTTAACTTCATATCAAATTCCATATTTATTTAAAATTAAACTTCAAATTTATTTTAAGTCATTTGTCATGTATATCAAAGGAATTCAATTTTATTTCAAATTTTATAGGTTCACTTGAGTTTGATCTCTATTTTCTTATTTGAAATATGATTTTTAATTTTATTTATACTCAAGTCTCTTTAAAATTCATTTCCAGTTCATTTATATTTAATTTCCACTCCATTTCTTTAAGACTTTATATTATATATATATATATATATATATATATATATATATATATATATATATATATATATATATATATATATATATATATATATATATATATATAATTATTATTAATTCTCAAAATTTGGTGAAATTTATTTCTCATCATGTGCTGAGCGTCGAGAGTATTTTCTTTCACCTCTAACTCATAGTGTGTCTGCCAACAAATCTTCACCTTCATGCCCCAATGGGCGTTACGTCTTCAAACCTATGAAAGAAATGGAAGTAATATATTCAAGTCGGAATTAAGTTAAATTTCGACGATTATTCGTCATCCATGCAACATCGAAAATGTTTTTCACACTCGCGATGGCGTGGCGGTTAGCGTTTAAGCACTCGGCCGACGCTTGATCCGCATTACGATAAGCATAAGACCTTTCAATGCGTAAAAGCAAATATATATGCAAATATTTCAAATTTCAGTAACATTTTGGCATAGGGGGTGTCACATCTAACGGTGTTGGCTTACTCGGTATGCTATGATGAGCGTAGCGAGCAGTATGTTGCAACACCACAGTCGTCTCTTCATACCCACTATGCCCTAATGGGCATTAGTGGGATCTTAAAACCTGAATGTCCACAAGGTAGATGAGTCACATAAGCAAATCCAAAATCTTTTTACATGTTTTTGAGCTTGCTTCCCAAGTCCTCCACATATGTGTCTTCAGTAATAGCTAACTAAAGCTGCAACTCCAGAAGCCAAACCTTTGGAAGGGGTAATGCCAGGCTAAGCCTCTAAAGATCTCTCAGCGTAATTAAAAAAAGCTTCTCTTTAAATCCAATCTCTCATCTTTGTCAGTCTTTTCCAGAAGACATGAAAGCAACAAATACAGAATGTGAAGTTCTAGCCACTTTTTTCATTAGGATGTTGAAAATATAAGAACATTGTGGGGGCTATCAGCTTTCCGAACAATGAAGCAGGAATGAGACTGATGCAGATTGGTATTACCTGCAGGAAAAACAACATTCTGGCAGTCTGCACCTCATCTTCGGACCAACATATCTTGTCCGCTCCAATGCAAATAAACCTTGTTTATTTGTTAGCTCGAAGTATGAAGGCACGGACTCAACGAACGATATACATAGTACAACATTTTTCCGCATGGTCAAGACAGCATGTCAAACTGCATCTGTATACTCCGGCAACCTAACACGCCTCATACATTTTCTGCTTGGCAACTTCTGCAGCATAGACAACAATCATGAGAAATATAGCTTCAGCAACTTTCTCGAGATATCCAAGCAATTGATCATGTCTCCCGCGATGCAGTAACGCAATAGCGCTGAGGTTTGAGTAAAACTCTAGAGAGTACTCCCACATATAATTTTCAATTATCCCCTTGTGCCCCTCATCAACAGAAGCATACTAATTGCAGAAAACACTAATACACCTGCTTCCTTGAAACGACACTATCCAAATGTCCCTTCACCTTCTCAAGAACAAAATCCACTGAAGTTCCTTCCTAAAACCCAACAACCATTCTGCAGAAATTTCCAAGCGGGAAGATTTCTTTCAACAAGGTTATGTAGAGAACTAGAAGAATTGGGGCGCGGAAGGAAACAAGACTAGCTCGAGCCAATCCAATAGAAATGCACTGGAGAGGATAGCTAGTCTCTAAAGAGCCATACAATTTGGAAACCACACGCATAACAACAGAACTAATAGACTCTTCCACTGAACTCCTCATATCGGGACTCAATTTAACTTTATTCATCACTGGAACCAATCGAAATGCCTTAAAAAAAATAGCAGAAGCCATGGAAATAGTAAACAGAGCATAGCTCTTCACCTCCCACTTTGCAGCAGAAAGCTCTCCACAAACAACCTCTACTTTCCTCGAAGATCTCAAATATATGAAATTTGTCACCAACCACTCCAATAAACTAAGGAGCATAAAGCCATAGTAGACTGAAATGGGAGGCAAGCCTCTGTTCCCAATTCCTTCCTCTAACTGCACCGACTCCAATATCCGGCGAAGGAGATCAAGCAAAGGGGAGGCGCTAGGAGTTTCGCAGAGCTAGAATTAGAGGAGACGAAGTATATAGGAGAGGGAATTAGGAGGAAGCGGTGGATCGACATCAAATCTTCTCTGCACTCCATATCACAGCGCAAATGAGAGAGGAGGAAAAGGAGCGCTTGCGGTTTGATGCTGAGAGAAAGAGAGGGAACAGTTGTTCTTGGGAGGGAACGGTTTGGACGAGAGTTTTGAATCGAGAGCGGGATCGGGATGGTTCTTCAATTAGGGCTATTTAGGCTTAATTAATTTACCTAAATATTTAATTAAATCTTAATTATGAGTTTTATGCCGATATACTCATATAGTCAATATGTATATCAATCTTAGGTTATTTTGATGTTCCTGACTTAATGGTGCGTCTTTTCTGTCGGTATTTGGTTTCGGCGTCAAATTAGATCATTCAACTCAAAATGCGTATCGCTTTACCACTCGACATTCAGGCGTGTCCGGTGAGTGTGAACAATCTTATTTGATAGATTTCGATGTTTTAAAGCTAACCAATCAATTTCACGAGCGGTGTTTGGCTTGCGTCGGCGCTCCCGATATGCGTGCGCGTTGATGAATCGGCGGATCATCAAGTCGTACAATATTTATATTATGACCAGTTTTGACATTCTGAATGTGATGGCGAAGTTCATTCGTCGATCGGAGGTCATTTGAGTTAATTTTGGTGGCATCATATGCATTTCAGCCTCGATTTGCGCGTTATCACTTCAAATCATTCGACATTTGCACAGACTCGTCCGATTTAAGTGTGGACAGTCTCATTTGATAGTTTTCAATATTTCGAAGCTAACGACATGATCAATTTCATGAAAGGAGGTCGTTTGGTCATCGTCACATCTTCCTGACTTTGATATGCGCGACAGCGTTAATAGCTCGGCTTGTCGATTGCGTTAGATTTTACAATATTTATATTCTGATCAATTTCAACTTTTTGAACGCGATGACGAAGTCCGTTTATCGATCGGAGGTCATTTGGGCTGATTTTGGTTGTTGCGTGCTAGAGAATTTTATTACGGTAGATGCGAGATCTTCGTCGTAGCCCAAAAATTATCCAACACACAAGCAGGGGATATGAACACAGGGGTTATACGTGGAAAACCCGTTAAGGGAAAAAACCACGGGGCCTTGTCCAGTCTGTAGAACTTTCACTATGTGTTCAAAAGATACAGGTCCTTGCTTCTCGTTAGTTCGGAGAAGAAGGTGTTCTGACGGAACAAATAGAGTGTAGAAAAAATCTATCGGTCAACTCCAACCCAAGAGAAGTTTCCAAAAGCGGCGACGATCTTAGGAGCAACCTCTTGATCTTGGGGAGAAAGGCGTCGGTCTTTTCTGCGAGCGATCTCTAGGCGAGCTCATCTTGAGCCTTCTTGGTGGTGGCGGTGGTGATAGATCGTCGTCGAAGGTCGGTGGTTCTCGAATCGGTCTTCAAATCGATCCGGTCTCCCAAGGTGAGAATGAAGCTCTATTTATAGATTTTTGGGAGTGGCGCCTTGTAAATTCGTGGAAAACTCCAACCACTCCCATCGGACGGCGGTCGATCCCCGATCGGTGTGTATTTTTGATAACTGCCTTAATGATATCAATTGGGTGATCTTGGATTCGTTGGATTCGTCTTGACGAGCCTTCGATCGGTATAAATATGTCGGTTTGGTGACCATTTGGCGGATCGGATCCATTTCATGCTCGATAGATCCGATTGACGAGCTGGATCGGTATCTTGATGTTCTATGTTAGTCATCGAGCGGTCGGTTATTGTAAGTTTCTGAAATCGGTGATTAGATCGAAGCATTTCAAAATGCCTTGAGATTCGTGCTTGATCGAGATTAATTTTAGAGGATATCATTGGTGATGTTCGTTTATCTCTATTGCGCTATCACTTCAATTATTATTCGGTTCATTGGATTTGAGTGCGGATGGTATCATTTGATAGTTTTCGATGTTTCAAGTCTAACGACGTGATCAATTTTATGAACGGAGGTCGTTTGATAATGGTCGCAACTTTCCGACTCTGATATACGTGTCGACACATTGATAGCTCGAACGCTTAATCGATTGATCGTTAGATTTTGCAATATTTATATTTTAATCAATTTCAACGTTCTGAACGCAACGGCGAAGTCCGTTCGCCGATCAGAGGTCGCTTGGTCATCGTCGTAGCTTCAGTTACGTGTTGGCATTGATAGCAGTCTTGTCGATTGATCGTTAGATTTTGTAATATTTATATTTTCAATTTTGACATTCTAGCGAGTCCGTTCGTCGATCGAGATTGTTTTGACCATTTTAATGATGTCCGCGTTGATCTCGATTTTCTGTCGCTTCTGAAGTTCGTCGAATTTGATTTGTGGGTTTTCGATTTATGACGTATGTGGAGGTCAACATTCATATGAGACAATAAAGTTGATATCATAGGTCCCATGCATCATAGAATATTATGCATTAATTAGTTAATTAAAACATAAACCAAAACAAAACAAAGTAACATTCCATGATCTTCACAAAAGATTTTTTTTTTTTGAAAACATGTTTTGTTTCATGCGTTCTTTCAGACTTGAACGGAAGAAGAAATATTTAAATGATTCAACAACTACTGCCCCAAACGGTCAACCTAGAAACTTCTTTTTACACACAGTTTTATTTTTTTTTGGTCTTCAACTTCCTGCATCAAATATAAACACAAAAGTTTTTTTTTATTTAAAGGAATTTGAAAAAAAAAAAAATAGAAACGATAATTCATGTTGCATTACCATAAATAGGAATGCACCATCTACATGAATGAGATTTTAAATATTTGTATAAGAATTTTAGAAGTTATGGTGAAAATTTAAGTGAGGTGAAGTTGTCTTATGAATTTGAGTGGGAAGAAAAAACAAGTGTTTAGGGAAAATTTTAAAATAAGTATGGTTTAAAACATAATTAGTAATTTAAGTATCTTAAAAAAATTTAGATATAGATATAATACCCATTTAAGGGGTGATTAGCTTCATACATGGCAAAACACTCGGTGCATTTGGGAAGGGAGCTAGTCAAACGTCTACAGTTGTTAGGCGACTAGCTCAGTCTAACAAGCAGGCGTTTACACAATTTTTATTTTTTTGGTTTATTGTGAAGAGGTTTAGAGAGAAGTATAGGGGATTTATATATGATATTTGTTTATTTAGAGGAAGCATTGTGATAAAGTTCCAAGAGAAATTTTTGGAGTTGTAGAAAGAGAATTAATATTCAACATATTCAAGTCATTAAGGATATGTATACTAGAGCTATTACTTGTGTCCAAATACATGAGGATTAATAATATATTTTCTATTTCAGTTGGATTATATCAAGAATTAGTTTTAATCTTTTTTTTTTATGTTATGTATGTTATTATGTATGTAATACATTTGTTAAGAGATTTGATGGAATAGTATGAGGAGGAAGGAGGATCTAAATATGATATTTGTTGATTTAGGAAAAGCATGTGATAAAGTTCCAAGAGAAGTTTTTTGGTAGAGTAGAAAAGAGGAGTTAATATTTAGCATATTCAAGTCATCAAGGATATGTATAATAGAGTTATTACTTGTAGCCAAACACATAGAAGATTATGAAAATAGTGCAGTACAATAAAGTTCACACCTACTATATAGAGAAATGAAACATCTACTATAACACAATACAATACAAAAAAACATAAATGAGTACACTATGACATAGGACACACTATCGAAGCATAATGCCATCATCTTCATAGAATCACACCACTCCCAGGTGCATACTGATCAAGTGCACGTGGTGGACGATCATGCAGCTGATGGTGGCCCTCCAATGCAGGATCTTCAAAAGTTTGCGTAGGATAGTCCTATGATGAAAAGAAAGGTGGCTGTGACTCATGGGTGGTCGTAGAAGATGATCAGCATATGGATGGTCTAGTATGTTGTGGGACATCCCTAGACTCGGTCAGCGTGAGTTTGATATGTACCACAATCTCAAGTCTCTACATAATACCTGGTGCTCTCTAAACACTCACAGTGTGAAAGATGTCACGGAATTCGAGTTGTGCTCTAAGCATGAAAAATAGAGTTTGAAATTAGCCTCAAGTAGGTATATAACATATTGAATTTAATACTTATGTTAATACATATATTCTTCTATGTGCTCTGGATAGTAAGTAGTTGGAGGATGCGAGGCGGTAAATGAGGAAGCCCAAGATCACATACATGATTGATAGAATCTGTCCTCATCTTCATCCAAGTCCTCCTACTCCATCCTTTCTCCCAGCGAACGTGCACGATGGTAATCAACAGTCTACACTTTTACCTTGAGACTATTTTTGAAACTACAAGATGGTTGCATTGATACATTTGTGGTCATCCCCAACTTTGAAGATTCTCCAAGCACCCTTAGACACATGTTTCTACAATGTGACAATTACATGCTATTAGAACTATATTGATATGACTATCGTGATGTACATACCAGATATAGTTCTTATTTATACTGAACATTATTAACTATACACCATCCAATAATACCAAACTGAAGGCTCCTTTTACATGTGAAACACATTCCTTCAACAAGATCAATTGGGATTTCAACATCATTTGTTAGGATATTTTCATCAGATGGACCATCGAAGTAAATATCGTTGTCTCATTCTCTGGCGGTTTGACATCGGGCAGTACTATTATTAATTAACATTTCACTCTCAATATTAGAATGAATGGTTCTTTAATAGATATTGACTAGACATTTCCAACCATGGCTTATAAAGTGAATCATCATCCGATACCCTTTGAGTCACTTGATCAGTAGTCTCGTCACACATCATCACTTGTTTACTCTAAGACACATATGGTTCCTTTGATTGATAAATGACATTATCACTAGATCTATAATTCCACTACATACATCGGTAAGACACATATGACCATGAAAAATTAACAATATAAGGCGGGAAAGATAAGCAAGGTATTAAGGAATCATTTCTTCAAAGCGCCGTGTCATCAAAGGAGCAAGTGTGATGAAATCGTGTATGGGTCGATGGTATATTCCCGATCGGATCAATTGATATGGATGCAACATTAGCATCTTCGACTCCCATATACAGCACTAATGTCTGACGAGAAGCTTTGTCCAGTACAATGTCACAAATTTCATCATTAGAAATAATAGACGTTATAAATCTGCTACTCATCAGATAGCGACATGTCAAACTAACTATATGATGCTCTGAATTAATGTGCAGTGATCTCATAATTCTTTGTTTCAAATCCTATAAGTTGTTGTGTTTCAGAACCTTAATTTCGACCACCCATATAACTTGGAATGAATTGGTCATCGACGGTTAGTTCATAGAATAAGATCAACAAAACCAACTCTTTACCCATTCTTGACAAGATGAGTTGAGGTGAATTAAATATTTAAAATATAATCAACCACATTAGGATTACGTAAATTTAAAAAATACCTTGCAAACAAATATTTTCACTAATATATTAGGTTTGCATTTTATCTGTAAGACTGAAGCCAATAATTCACCTAAGCAATAGGCCAAATGCTATTGTAGTGGGATATTTTTGAACGCAATAGGCCTAATGCATTCCTTGACTTCAACCATCCAACATGAATCCTACTAATATCATTTCAAATCATTTCACAATCATTTCGATCAATGGGCCCAACATATCTTAAACGTTCACACTTTTTAATGACGTGATCACACAAAATTACAACACAAATCTCTAAACCCAATTCCTAAACTAAAACCCTAAACCAAATTCTAACAATGCAACCTAATCAATTACAAATTAAAAAATTAGAGATTTACCGTGCATTTCTGGCGTCAATGGCGTTGGAGAAATAGCTATCGAAATTCCCCAAAGCAATGGACTGCGTCTGAAACTTCCCTAAAAGAAAAGGAGCCGCTAGAAGCGTCGTTGGAAACCAATGTTGTGTTCCTCGGGTTGTCAGACGAAGATGAAGGCTGGTGGAAGCGGGGGATGTGCTTAGGACGAATAGGCTTCATAAGCTTATAGAAATGAGCTTGGTTGTCCCGATGGTCAAAGCTTTGGCGGAAGGCAAGGCTTGGGCGTCGGCAAAGGTGGAATGGCTCATAAATCGGACGGAGGGAAGGCTGCTTGCTTGCTCGGACGGACGAAATCATGTGCGGAATGGCTTGCGCGAATCGATCGGCCCATTTTCATAACCTAACCTTAATGGGCGACTAGCTCTTGGCGTTACAGAGCTATTTCCCGATAAAAGCGCTCGATTACATATCGGTGCTATTTGTACGTCGAATACGTGGAAGTGTTCATAAATGACGTATGCATATCTATTTTTTTAAAATACTTAATAATTACATTTTAAATTATACTTATTTTAAAAAATTTGCCAAGTGTTTGTGAGTAAATTTATATCTTAACAAAACATTGGTTGATAAAATCTATATTGATAAGTATGTGTGATGATATTTTTCATATATTTAGAAATAAAAATTATACATCTTGATAGCTAGTGATTAGAAAAACGCCTTCGATAAGTCTCAATCGTATCGCATAATAAATATAGTGTTTGTATGCGGCAAGACTTAATGGTTCAAATGAATTATTGGGAGCGGAGACAGCCAAAAGCTTATCACATGCTTAAAATCAGAAGTAAAGCTCATTCCAGTCCAAAATATGGTCAAATGGTCAAATGGTCAAATGGTCAAATGGTCAAATGGTCAAAGTAAATAATAGAAACGAGCAGCTCCAAAAAGAAAAAAAGAAAAAAATAAAAAAAATCAGATTCGTTTTGGCTAAATGAATTGTAACATACAAGGTCATACTTCATCCACGTCTGTGAGATTTAGTGGAGTATTGAGATGGTAACAAAAAAAATATTATATGTGCTGAATGTTTTCAGATATCAATTAAGTGTATATTTAATTTTTTTTATCAGTTATTTACATCTGATTTAATGTCTACATACAAAATTACATTCAAATACTATAGATAATATTCTCTCCTAATATGAAATATCGCAGATAATATTCTCTCCTAATATCTAAAAATTGCCTAAATTACACTCATCATAAGGCTGAGATATTTGTGTTCATGAGCAACATTCATTACGCCTTCATGCGTCTGCAGAATGATTAGCTCATTATGCTCATTCGTGAAAGAGATTGAAGGTGGCCGATGTCTTTGAAACCGTCGCTCATCTCGTGGTGTCGAGTAGCCAAAATATTAGATGTAGCCTGTCGATGGCCGAATATTCGAATTTGGAATATTTGCATATACATTTACTTTTATGCAGGTGATTGAAGGCTTCGTTATGCTCATCAGGGTGTAACGGGATTGAAAGTCGATTGAGGTCAAAATATAAATCGCTCAGCGTGGCGGGTAAGCCAAAATACTCCGCACATTTTTCTGAGGATGGCCAGAAAACTAATGTCAAATCTTTTGACTTAGAAAAAAAAAGGAGAATGAAATGAGTGATTAAGAAGTAAATAGAAATGTTAATTTTAAACTAAAAGCTTTAAAAAAAAGGAAATTAAAATGACATACGACAGATATAAAAGCAAAACAAAATAAAAGAAAGGTGAAAATCACTTACAAAATTTATTGAAGTAGGATGAAAATCCCACTAAAGTTTTTAACCTCTCCCTTTTAAATGTCTTAGCACTAACCTTTCATGTAAATAGAATAGGATAAGCATCCCCCCTCGGCCTTATTTATAGAAATTGGAAGAAGTAGAAAGAGGGGGAAAATCAAATTTGAATAAAAGAGGGGGAAAATCAAATTTGAATAAAAGAGGGAGAAAATCAAATTTGAATAAAAGAGGGGGAAAATTAAATCTGAATGAAAGAGAGGGAAAATCAAATTTGAATAAAAGAGGAAGAAAAATCAAATTTTAATGAAAGAGGAGAAAATCAAATTTGAATAAAAGAGAGAGAAAATCAAATTTGAATAAAAGAGAAAAATCAAATTTGAATAAAGGGGGAAAGAGGGAGACAATCAAATTTGAATGAAAGAGGAAAATCAAATTTGAATGAAGAGAAGAAAATCAAATTTGAATAAAAAAAGAAAAAATGGGAACCACTTTTAGGAGTAAATCTTCTCCTTAAAATGACAAGTTAAATTATCCTTTGAATATATAGTTTCAAAACACCTTCTTCGACACCGGATCTGCAACTCTTTGTACAAGCAGACATAAGACGATAATAAATCAAATTCTATAAAAATCAAGGGCTTCCTTTAATTAAAATTTGAGGGATTTCATTCTAATTATGAATTTTAAAATCTATGGAATCAATTGATTAAATTATCTAAGTATAAATTCTTATGTGGACGTAGAGATTTAAAGTGCAAATTTTAATGCGAAGTCTGCTAAATTAGAATATATTAAATATTAATCTGAAAAATTTAATAAGATGTTAAATTAATTTATAACGTCTTTTTTACGGATCAGACTCTTTTAGTAGGCGTATGATACTAAATCCAATTCTACAAAAATCATGGAGCTTTCCTTCAATACAAAAAATTAAGGAATTTCATTCTAATTATGATTTTCAAAATCAATGAAATCACTAATTAGGTGAAATTATCTAAGTTATAAATTTACTGTCTTTGGACATAGAATTTTGGTGTAAATTTTAATTTAGAAAGCCTTACAGCTAAAGTTAGAATTAAATAAAACCAAATCAATCTCTTAGAAATAAACACTACATAAAGTCTTAAATATACGCATGTTACATTATGAATGCCTAAATTCAAGTGTCTCAGGATCTTTGCGTATTGTTTATTAGTCTTCGTCGGTTAAAAAATCCTAAAATATATAATAAGAGTTTCAAATCGGTGAAATATAAAAACTTCATGTAGATCTAATCATACATTAATAGCACAGTTGATAGGATCTAAAGCTCTTAAATATATTCTAATTAATCAATTTTTAAGTAGCAATAAAGCTTAAATGAAACTCTATCATTAAAACTTAAATTAAACTCCATCCATCCACCTTCCACAAGCTTTATCGGGGTGACAAATTAAGAAAACTCTAGCTCACAAAGAGCAATATCAAATCAAGTATTATGTTCACTCGGTCAATCTCATGCCCGATGGGGCGTGGCCGTTCCTCAGTGCTTGGCCAATAGCTCTATAGATGAAGCGGTCAAATTCTCTCGACGGTAGTTTGGCCCGTCCATTATATTACGATCATCATAGCCCTATGTTCCTAATGACTCGCCTTTGAGTTGTGAATCATGGGATATACTTGATCGAACAAACCCTCCTCTGGTGTAAGGTACTTAAGATTGTCTCCTTGACAAACACCACCCTAAGTCTACAAGGATTTCTTGGGCGATGTAACCCATGTATTCTTGATGATCCTTACGTTGTTACCTCCTTTGACTAAGTGGTAGGATGCCTGATGAGAATCATGGGATCTAGATCGCACATCATCATTCCCCAACCATCGATTTAAATGAAATGATAAATTTCATAATCTAAATTCTGAAACTCTACATTACTGTTACTATACGCTACGCATTCAACGATCTAAATGATTAGCTCGAAGTTCTCTCTCACTTATTAGAGTAATTATCATAGGCTTGCTATAGGAAACTTGGAACCAGATCTAAAGTCCTCACCAAATGAGGACAAAATCTCTCTGTAGTGTCTTATCTACTATTCCATCTGCCTTCTGAAAATTACACAAACACTCTTTCATCAGAGAGGTGGTGAATTCAGACGCACTAACATACTCTTGTTCCTAGCCTTTTCCTACATTAAAGAGATCATCAGTAGAGAAAGTTGCTTTCTCTTCATAACCCATGCTAACATACAAAAGGATAAGCTCTTATTCTTAATATTTTCTGAGCTCAGTAAGCCTTTTCAATTAAGATTGCACCTCTGAGAGGAAGGAGTGGGCCGGGTCATATAGAACTTGTTTGCTCTTAAAAAATATTCCTGATTCCAAATAATCGAGGAAGAAGAGGTGCAGAGAGAAGGAATGTTATTTAGGTTAGAGATGTTCATATTGATCTTTAAGATTGAGTAATCTATTTTGCTAAGATGGCCTTGTGGAGGACGAGAGAAAAGTAACCTGAGAGGCACCATCGTGGGAAGATAGAAAGACCAAACGGCATGAAAAATCTTAGCTTTAATAGTGCCCCTTAACAAACTTCATGCTTGTCAAAATGGAAATGGGATTGGATACCTAATTACCTTTCGTTATATAGCCAGAATTAAGAAAGTGAGCTCATTATTCAAATGGAAATAAATAGTAACGCTTACATTAATAAATTTAGACTTAGTTTGTTAACTAGAAATTGTATAAAAATTAAAAAAAGTTGTATCAATGGCTTAAGATTTACATTTTAAAGTTTTAATTATACTTGTTAAAAAGTTGTTGATACATATTTATGTAGATACAATTTTATTAGACTAAAGTAAGTTTATCACACATTTAAAAAAATGTGGCTCGCTACTATTATAAACTTGAAGTAATTATTCGGTCAAATATTTTCTGTTTAACAATATAATTAATCATGCATTTGACTGTGTGTTCAAACATACTTTGAATAAGTGCGATTATTGATGTTGTTTTGTTATCCGATAACTACCGTGAAATTTCAGTACAAGGTGAGAATTTTGGCTAATTTTCTGACATAAGTTTTAGAATTCTCAAAATTTGGCAATTTCTTTTATCAATAATGGGATAAAATACATACTAGTGATAATCTTATGGCTTTTGAACAAAAAACAAAACAATTCCCACTTCTTTTCATTCTATAGTTAGCAGAACTCATTTGTGCAGAAATAAGATTCCGAGATAATCAAGTGAATAAATATTCGATAGGTGTCACTTTTTATTGCAGGTAATTGTAAGCAACGAAGGGCTCAAATTGCCAAAAAAAAAAAAAAAAAATGTAAGCAGAGAGAGAGAGAGAGAGAGAGAGAAGGTAAAAACATATTCATCTCGTTTTTTGAGTCTCTCGTTACTTATTTCTTAAGCCCCTTCGGCCGCTAGCTAGTAACGCCAACGTTCATGCATTTTTTCCATTCACCAATCATCACTAACTGGCAACATTCATTGTCTCATGTTAATGTAGTACATAAGGCTAGAGTTCATCTGAAGTATTCGAAGTTAAATCGATTCTAACAAATTATAATTTCCATATCATTTCTTAGAGGGAAATCAAACTAAAGAATCAAAGTTTGATTAAATATGTCAATGGTTCAATCCTTTTTTGTCCAAAATTTTTTAATTTTAATTGAGGAATAACTTATATTTCTATATCATTATATTTTTCAACATTTCAATATATATTAAGCTCAATACTCTCATATTTCTTAATAGTTAGTTATGAGAGATATTAAAAATATTCTAATTTATATATACATTACTCTTTTACAGGATTTATTTTTCGGAGGAACTGATACCTCTTCTTCTACAGTGGATCATGTTGAGCTCATTCGACATCCTAATGTCATGCAAAAGTTCAATCAGTAAGAAATGCTTTCAAAGGAAAAGCAAATATAGAGGAGAGAGACATAAGCATGCTTCCTTATTTGAATCATGTAATTAAAGAAACCCTTAGATTACATCCCGAGACGCCTCTCTTAGTGCCTAGAATTTGCCGTGAGACAACAATTAGATGGCTACACAATACAAGTTGGAAGTCAATTGATCAATGCATGGGCTATCATGAGGAGCCAAAATGTTGGGATGATCCAGAGCTTTCTGAAAGATTTGAGGATGTTGCTTTTGATTTTAAAGGGTCCAAATTTGAATACATTCCATTTGGTGGAGGAAGGAGGATTTGTCCAGGCATAGCATTTGCAACAGCTGGCATTGAGTATTGGCTTGCACAACTACTCTTCCACTTTGATTGGAAGCTTCCTGGAGGAAAGAGTCCCGGAATTGGATATGAAGGAAGTTTTTGGTCTGACAGCATCTAGAGAAACTGATTTACTTCTAGTTGCCACTCCACATAATTAATCCTTCACCACCTAGATTATCATGTTCTTCTTAATGAATAAATGATGCTGGATCTTGATCTTCTAAACATGGTCTTAATGTTTCATATGAATTTTCTTGTATGTCATTTGAATAAAACCTGTAGCTCCTATGCTTAAAGATTGATTATTGTATTGCGACAAGTTGACATTTACTTTCTATCAAAATATTTTTAAAATAAAAAAATATGAATGAAACTATTATTATTTGTATGAATTTTAGAAAACATACAATATTAAGATAAATAAAATATTTTGGTCTCATACTTTTCAATACCTCAATGAATTGCTATTTAATTTTCATCTTGGCTTTAAATAATGAATTAATCGAACTGATATATAAATTCATGCATGCATGCCTACATACATACATACATACTATGCAAGCCACCCTTCGAAACTTAAATGGAATTGCCTTAGAAATAAAATAAATTCACCAAAAAAAAAAAATGATGAATGATAATATTGCTTGGGTCGTTGCATAAAACAAGATTCATTAAATGTTTGAGTAATGATATGAGTTTTCTGCTTGCGATCTACAAAAAATTAATGAGCAAGGATTAAAACATATTATAAATCTTCCTACTTAAGATCAAGTTGAAAATAATTTAAAACTTAAAATAAATTTATTAGTTTAATTTTAATATTATATATATATACACACACATAAGGAAAGAGTTCCATTTGATTGAGATAACCTAATACGTGAATCAGTTGTCATTAAAAATCTTCATCTTTAAGATTAAGTAATTATTATAATTTGATGATATAAGTAATTTATTTTGAAATTATATATATATATATATATATATATATATATATATATATATATATATATATAATGTGGGAATGTTTCATTTCAACTCTATTTTAAACAAAAAATCTCACTTGCTAAATATTAGCGGGATTGTATATATTTAATAAGTGTTATATAAGTATAAAATAAATAAAGAAATCTATTTTGTATCATCAGTCACCCAAATTTTATTAAAAAGAGTATTTTTTTTTCTTATCCTTCTAAGTCATTTACTGCCATGCCTGTAAGGATGCAACAGTGAAATGATGAAAAGCCACTCTGTATTTTTTATTTCTTTATTATTGTGGGCTTCGAAAATTAATCACGTATCTCTCTCATTAAAGAGAGTTTGATTTAAGTGTCGGTGAAATTTTCAGAAGGCAGATGGAATAACAGATAAGACACTACCAAGAGATTTCATCCTCATTTTATGAGGATTTTAGATCTGATTTCAGATTTCTTATAGGCGCAAGTAATTATAGTCAATTATCCATCCTAATATTGAGAAAATTTATATTTTAACAAAATATTGGTAGATAAAAATCTATATTGATAATTATGTGTGGTGATATTTTTCATATATTTAGAAATAAAAATTATACATCTTGACAGCTAGTGATTAGAAAAACGTCATAGATAAGACTCAATCGTATCTTATAATAAATATAGTGTTTGTATGCGGCAAGACTTTTTTTTTGGAAGAATTGAGGGCATAGCCCAAATATATTAATTCAAAAGTATAAAATAGTTACATGTTGGAGCAATCAGCCAAAAGACTAAAGATAGGGAGACTAAAAGATAAAAACAAGGAGATAACATCCTCCAAAGCACAACAGCTATATAATAACAAACAGACTAAAACAGCTTAAGTTAAAGTAACTCAAAGGACTGGATGCGTGCGGATACCCCAAAACCAAAAGAGGCGATAAGCCACGGAGACCAGGTTTCCTTCACGACCAATGGATTTTAAATGCTCTAGCCGTGATTCTGATCCAGTTCGAAGGCCTTCCAGCCGGTCTCCAGCAAAAACTTTCGGTAGGTCATCATTGTCCCCAAAAAAACACCCAGCATACAAGAACATAGGAGGAAGGAGAAGTAAGAGCCATGTCGATGAGCTTATGGAGGTCAATCCCTCCATTTTTCATCACGCGTTCAAGGGCCACTTTTCCTTAATTTTCCACTTTTTGATTTTAGCAGACACTCTCTCCTTTATAGAAAGGGATATAGAAGAGAGTGAAGTGGCGGTGGAGGAGAATAATCTTGCATTTCTCTCTCTCCAAATAACATATACAATTACGAGATATTAGAAAGTGCAATCTATTCATTAAGTAATGGAATCATCCACAAAGCGATAATTTCGTAATGTAACCATAAGAAAGAATTGTCCATTTGGAATAAGGCTAGTTCCATAGAAGGGACATTGAAAACAGAGATAGTAATTACGGAGGAGTTGCAAAGACAGCAAAGTAAGGTTGTTCCTAATCCTCTCTTAGCCAATTTATCAGACGTTTTAAGTCCCTCCTTAAAAGCAAGCCAACAATATAATGCATAGTTTATTACATTCCCTTTAAACCATATATCTTTGCTCCAACTTAAATCGGAGGCCATCATCTTGCTTTCGAAATCTTTATTGCTGAGAGCTTGAGTTGCACCAAGTTATCACATCCCCATTACCCTTAATCGATATAGCTTGAATTAAATTTACAAGACTTGGAAAAGTAACAGAGAACAGTGGAGGGAGGTTCCATCTATCATTTTGTATTATAGTATTAAGCTTAGCATGAGGCCCCTGAATACCTTTAGATCCCATAGTATTTATAAGAGAGGAGTTTCCACACCAAGGGTCATAAAAGTGAAAGCAGCTCCCCATTCCCGACTTCATACTTAAAGTAATCCTTGAATCTAATAGCAGTGGAGTTTAGAGATTTCCATAATTGGGAGGTTTTTCGTGGAGAAGTCTTCCAAATGGATCCATATTTCATGTGGCACCATTTGGCGAATAAAGAAACACCTTGAACGACTTTCCAAATGATTTTAAGTTTGTAAATCAGATTGAGTGAAGTAGCTGAAATAAGGCATGTGCCCCCTTTCTCTCTAGGTAAAGTAGTTTTATCCCAAGATATAGTATGGAGTTTTTTGGTTTCCCCTGCATGGAAGAAGAAGTTGGTGAAGGAAAGAGCAGTCGTTTGATGACCCCAGGTATGGCGGTGGATCAACCAATAAGACAAGTAATTGTTAGATGATCGATCAATTGGAATCTACCTCCCAAGGAAAGAAATTTACTCTTCCAACCACCATGCATGGAGTTTATCAAACATAGGGTTGAAGTGTGCTTGATTTGATAGAGCACTAAAGGCAAACCCAGATATTTAAGAGGAAAAGTGCCCTGAGAGATTCCAAGGATGTGTTGTAGTTCATCCACATTTATGCTATTCTTAGAGAAGCATATTAAAGATTTATCAGCATTCACCTCTAATCCAAGGTATGATTCAATCGTATTGAGAGAGCTTTTAAGAGACTGAAGAGTAAGAGAAGAGGTTTTCCCCATAGCTAGAAGATCATCTGCAAATAGAAGGTGGGAAATTTTACAGTCACCTTGCAAGCATGGTTGATAATGGTGAAGATTCACTTCTCTCTCAATGAGACTAGAAAATGTATCCATAGCTATTGTAAAGAGAAAAGGGGAGAGAGGACAACCCTGTCTTAACCCATTGGAAGAGGGGAAAAATCCTTTAATACTTCCATTCAACACAATTGAGAAAGGAACATTCATAATACAAGCCTCCACCCACTTTGTAAATTTAGTTGGAAATCCTTTGGAAATGAGTCTATGGATTAAAGAAAGTCTATTAACTTTGTCAAATGCTTTCCTCAAGTCGAATTTTGCAAGAAAGTAGCCATTATCAGGAGGAGGAGAACTCATTGCAAATCTCATAAGCGGCAAGATTATCCCTATGTCTCTTCCCGATAAATGATTGGCGGGGTTTATAAGAATAGGTAGAAATTTCTTCACCCTATTAGCTAATATCTTTGCAATTACTTTGTAGAAGGTATTTCAAAGTGAGATTGGCGAAAGTCTTTGATCCAACTGAATGTTTAATTTTGGCACAAGAGTAATCAAGGTGTGTTTAAACTTTTGAGGGAGCTTATAGGTTTTGAAGAAGTAGTGGGCGCATTAAGGAAATATTTGCCGATGGCCAAGTAGAAGTAAAAAAGAGAGAGTTGAACCCATCTGGTCACGGGGATTTGTTCTCGTCAATACTTTGGAGAGCTTCCTTGATTTCTTGATCAGTTATATCAGGTTAATTGAGCCCCTTGAAGGGAGGATAGACATTCCCCTTTTGGGATATCCCGTATAGGAAGAGTGAGGGCATTATGGCAATTAAACGAGGAGAAGTACTTAGAGTTCCATTGCAATGTTGTTTTGGTCATTGATTGTGCGAGAGGAAGTTTGAATTTCCCTTATAGCATTGGAGTTCCTTCTCTCTTTTAGAGAGCAATATAGATATTGTAGGTCATCACCAGATTTTGCTAGCCAGTGTTGTTTAGCTCGT
Source organism: Cymbidium sinense (assembly GCA_021442155.1). NCBI lineage: Eukaryota > Viridiplantae > Streptophyta > Magnoliopsida > Asparagales > Orchidaceae > Cymbidium > Cymbidium sinense. The sequence goes on from CM038225.1 coordinate 65,521,285, forward strand.
TGCTAATCCATTTACTCTCCTTATGAAGAAGGTCAATATATCTAGTTTTGATATCCTTTGCATCAAGTAGAAGTGAGGCATTGAGAGGATCATTATCTAGTTTACTCATGATTTGTTCTTGATCAAACCGTAGAGAGTCAATTTGTTGCTTTAGGAAAGGGGATCTGAACATGCTAGTGAGGGCACCCTTAACTTGTTTCAGTTTGTAGGATAGAACAAAGAGGGGATCTCCTTGTATATAGCTTCGCCAAGCATTGGTAGTAAGGTCCACGAAATCCATTTTCAACCCGGAATTCCTAACAATCTGAGGATGGTTAGGGGAAGACTGGGTGAAGGTCACTAGGGGAGAGTGATCTGAGGAGAGAAGGGGAAGAACTTTATAGTAGGATGAAGGGAAGAGATCCAACCAACTAGTGTTACAAAAAACCCGATCTAGCTTGGATAGGATAGGCTTGTTTATTTGTTGATTCGACCATGTATAGTATAGTCCATCACTTGGGAGTTCAATTAACTCACAATCATTTATACAGCTTTTGAAAGAAAGAGTGTTATTGAGAGACAGGTTTCCCCGACTTTGTCTTTCTTTGTAAGAGTGCGGTTGAAGTCCCCATGAGGATCCACGATTGATGGAGTTAGCTATATCTCTTAGAGCATTCCATGATCCTAACTTTAACATCATTATCGGCATAAACACACGTGAGAAGAAAGGGAGTATTACCCGGATTGGAGACACATCCATGAATAAGCTGCTCATTCTTTGTAATCAAATCATATGAGATTTTTCCTGAATTCCACTTGATCCATATCCGGCCACCTGGTGAGCAATCGGAATTGGTGATGCTAGATTCTGATTGAAAGAGTGAAAGATTGTTGAAGAGAGAGGTAGGTTGGGAGGAAGCACATTGGAGTTTAGTTTCAAGAAGGCACATAAGGTCTAATCTGTGATCTTTTATGATTCTGAGACAGTCAAGCTTTCTCCCTTCGGCAGAGAGACCACGCACATTCCAACAGCCAAAGGACGACTTATTCATTAAGAAGAGGAGGTGGAGGGCTTTTTGCCCTTTTTTGTTACCTTTATGAGGTGTTGGGGTAGGATTAGAAGGGTTTTTTGTTGAATTCTCCTCTAGGGCTTTCTTCCCGGGAGTTTGAGGCACCTTGTCGAGCATTTTGATTGATTAGTACGACTAGGAGAAGTGGCTGCAGATCTAGTTATTACTCCAATCGTGGAGATTTCTTGACCATCAGCTACGGGGGAGGCAGAGAGGTACTGAACCAGATGTGTGGAAGTCTCTTCTTCTTGGATATTGACAATGTCCAGTGGTGGAGATTGGATTGGTAGCTGATTGAGATCAGCAATAGCATTAGAGGAGGAGGGGAGATTAGAAGATTCTTCTTGTACCAGAATCTGAGGATCAGCAGTTTCAGGAGGAGAAGAGGGTATTGATTCCTGAGGCTGATTTATAGATTTCTGTAGAGTAGGAGCTTTAGCTGATGGTTCCTGATTGTTTCTCCCTGGAGGAGCATGACTTCGACTTCTACCTCTGTTTACCACACGGGAGGGAGGATTGGAGGGGCAACTGTTGTCATCATGGGAGAATGTCTTACATTTAGAGCAACATGAAGGTTTCCAATCATAGAGTATGTTCTGTTGAAATTCCAAACCATTCAGGTTAATAGGGATGGAATCGGGTGAGGTGATTTTGAACAAATCCGGCGAATGTAATCTTAGCTTTAGTTGCTGTGAGGTTATCGACTGCCAGGGGAATTCCAATCTTGCTTGCAACTTTGGAAAAGCCTGCTTCATTCTAGAGGCATAACGGGAAATTAGGGAGCTTAATCCAGATCGGCAGTTCAGAGATTAACTCCTTGGATGGATGAAAATTCTACTTCCATTTTTGGAAAACAAATGGACGACCATTAAGGAAGCACGGTCCATAATCCCATACTTGGTTATAGTCTTCAATGCAAGTAAACTTGAATAGGAAGAAGTCACCTTCTAAAGTAAGAAGCTCAAGATTTCCCTTAAACTTCCATTTCTTCCTAACCGCTGCTAGTAATGATCCATAATATGGCCTTTTCCAATTGCATGACCTATCAAGAGATTCCACTCTTTTGCCCTTTACAAGTTCCTCCTAAAAAGAGCAAATCAGGGGATAAAGCAGGGGAAGATTTTGACTTTATCATTCAGGCTAGAAGATCTTTCCAAATACTTGGACGGGAAGAGGAGGTATTCGGTTGCCCGAGAAGAGAAGGTTGGGAGGAGGGACTTGAAAGCGGGGGAAAAGCACGGTTGAATGAACTGGAGTTCATCTCAGCCATAGTAGAGATCGACCTCGGTCCACAGGAGGTCGAGGGCTCAGAGGCCTGCTAAAGAGAGCGATTGAGGAGGAGGAGGGCGGCGGCGAGGAGGAACCACGGGGAGAAGAATAGGTTTGCCCTAGCAAAACCATCCGTATTATTGATGATATGCGGCAAGACTTAATGGTTCAAATGAATTATTGACAGCTAAAACTCAATCCCCAGAATTTAAAAAACAACACTGAGAGCCAAAAGCTGATCACATGCTTAAAATCAGAAGTAAAGCTCATTCCAGTCCAAAATAATGGTCAAATGGCCAAAATAAATAATAGAAATGAGCAGCTCCAAAAGGAAAAAATAAAATAAATAAATAAATAATCATTCATTTTTGGCTAAATGAATTGTAACATATAAGATCATACTTCATCCACATCTATGAGATTTAGTGGTGTAGCTGAATAAAATATTATTTGTATTATTCAGATGAATTCAGATATCAATTAAGTATAAATACCTGAGAAAATATATAAATTAATACTTAATTTATATTTTATCAAATATTTATATCAAATGACACTTGATTTGATGTCCAAATATAAAATTGTATTCAAATATTGCGCAAAATATTCTCTCCTAATATCAAGAAAATAAGCACTACCATTGGACAAAGTAGAATTCCTCGTTGGAAAAAAATAGGAAACCTTGCCTTTGAGAAAAATCATGCGAGAAAGAGGAACAACCATTGAACAAAAGAGTCCAAAATAAAATTCAAAACAACGAACACAAAGATGAGATGAGATATTTAACTAAGGGATAAATAAGAGAAAAAATTTGACTAAAAGAATTTAAGAATTATTAAATTTATTATATGATGAATATACTATATTATTAATTGATTAAAATTAGTATTTTATTAATTTAAGAATAAATTCAAAGCTGTATTTTGTCCTTTTCTATAAACATCATGTGAGCTCCAAAAATTCACCACTGACCTCTCGATAATTATTTGAATATTGAAGAGAGTGATTTGAAGTGTCGATATAATTTTCTGAAGGCAGATGGAATAGTAGATAAGATACTACCCAAAGATTTCGTCTTCATTTTGCGAGGACTTTAGATCTGGTTCCAGGTTTCCTATAGACGCAAGCTCCGATAGTTAATTACCCCTCCCAGTAAGTGAGAGAGAGCTTTCGATTAAGGCTAGTTATTAGATCGCTAAATGCGTAGCATATAGTAGCAGCATGTAGAGTTTTATAATTTAAGATATTAAATTCATCATTTTAGCTTAAACCAATGGTTGGGGAATGATGGCGTCGATCTAGGTCCCATGGTTGTCCAGGCGGTCTGATCCTAGTCTACTTAGTTAGAGGAGGTAGACCCAACGATGAAGGATCCTCATCGTACATGTTACGTCGTCAAGAAATCCTTGAGACCTCGGGTGGTGTTTGTCTAAGGAGACAGGCTTAAGTCAACCTTAGTTGATAGAGGGCTGTTTGCCCTATCAAGTATACCCTATGATTCACAATTCAAAGGGCATAGCCATTGGATAGCATACGAGCTACGGTCGTGATCGTAATATAATGGGCTGGGTGAAACCACCGTCGAGGACTCACATCGTTTACTCATCGTGGGGACTCTTGGCCAAGTCACGATCGAGGACCGGACCACGCGTCCTTACTAGCGTGAGATTGATTGAGAGTGACATAAGAACACTTGATTTGACATTGCTTCTTTTGAGCAGAGTTTTCTTAATTTGTCACCCAGACAAAGTTGGGAAGGTGGATAGATTGAGTCGATTTAAATTTTTAATGATAGAATTTCAATTAAGTCATTTTTAGATTGACACTCAGTTTAAGTTAATTTGATTTAAAAAATTGATTAATTTGAATATATTTAGGAGCTTTAGATCTTATCAACTCTGTTTAGCTGCTAACAGAAGATTAGATCTTTCGTCACATAACAAAATCAGTTTCTTAAATATTTCACTGATTTGAAACTCTTATTATAGATTTTTAGGTTTTGTTAATCTGGACTCACTAAACCGGAAGCGCCAAGACATCCTCGGCTTGAATTTCAGCATTTAATGTAGTGTCGGGGCCCTTGCCAGTGTATTTAAGAATTTAAGCAATTTTATTTGATTTATGAGATTGATTTGATTTTATTTAATTATAATTTTATCTTGCGACCTTTTTTACATTAAAATTTGCACTTGAAATCTCTATGTCCAAGCACGGTGTTTATAGCTTGTCTAATTTTATCTAATTAATGAAACCATTGATTTTAAAAATCATCATTAGAATAAAATTCTTTATTTTTTTGGTTGAAGGAAGCCTTATAATTTTTATAGATTTTGATTTAATATCGCCTTCTGTCTGCTTGTACAAAGAATCACAGATTTGATGGCGAAGAAGGCATTTTGATTTAGATTGTAGTTTAACATATTACTTGCACTTAGTTTACTTGTTGAGTTATTGTAATTCTCCTAACTTGATTATGTTCAATTTACATCAATTTTGATAAGTTTTGTCGATTTAAGTGCTTATTGCTTTAGCCCTACTCATGCTTATTAGCTAGCATAGTAATCACCTTCATAGTCATATAAGAGTTGTTAAACTCAATTTGGATTCATCCTTAGACTTTAAGTTTATTACAAATTTGTTATGAGTTTAGTATTAGTCCCCCCAAATTCCAATTAAAGTTTAGTTAAATTTAAGAAATCTACAAGAAAAGAGAACTCACTCATTACTTCAATTTAGAGTTTAGAGTTTAATATTAGTCTCCTTACTTGCAGTTTGCTATTTTTCAAAATTTTCTTTAAAGACTCCCCCCTATTTCTCTTTGATTTAACATTTATCTTCATATTTATCTAAGTTTAGGTAATTCCCATTTGAATTTGTTTAAGTATTGAATTTTAGTCTAAATTTCAGCAACCTCCCAACATCATCCCTGCATGAGGTGTTTCTTACTTTGTTCTTGAGTGTAATGAGCGGTATCTTTGCAGTTGCATTTCTGGTTCTTGATACACTTCCTAAAAGAAGATAAATGTAATATATATTCATTCCCTCCCTGTTTTGTTTGATGCTTTTAGTTTAAAATTAGCTGCATGTTTTTTTTACTTAGCGCTCTTAAGTCAGTTCATTTCACTCTCCAATTTTTCCTATGTCAAAAGATTTGACGCAATTTTGGCAACCTCCTAACGTCATCCCGTGTGCTCGAGGGGTGTTTTGGCTTACTGATCAGCCCTCTTGAGGGTAGTGCCGTGTCTTGACATCACAGTTTTCATTTAGTCATGCCCTCTTGAGTCGATGAGGCCTTCGACCGAAAAGACAGATACAATATATATTTATCCCCTTTTTATTATAAGTCTAGAAATTAGATGAAATTTTGGTAGCATTTTTATTCGAGGGGCGATCTGCAGTGTTGGCTTACTGATGCGCCTCTTGAGCGTAGCGGTGTGTCTTGACACCTTGATTTTCATCTCGTCGTGCCCTCTTGAGCATAACGAGGCCTTCACCAAGAAGAAAAAGCATAAGCATACATATATCCATTCACGGATCCACATGTTCGACTCATTTTTAGCGTTGTAATGCTGTGAGGAACAAGGTTTATCTGAGATCTGGTTCTGCGGCAAAATTGAAAGGCTAAAGCGGCAGTCGAGCGAAGAAGAATTTAATTCTTGACGTTCTTCCCGGTTTCGGTGTGAGGTTGGAAGGCTAAAGCGGAGTGGGATCGCCGAAGAATTTACCTCTGCGATGTTCTTCCCGGTTCTGTGGCGAAGGTTGGAAGGCTAAAGCGAGGAGTGTGACGCCGAAAATTGAAAGAAGAATTCTCTTCTTGATGATGTTCTTCCCGGTTTTGGTGAAACGGAAGGTTAAAGCGAGTGTGATCAATCGAAAAGAATTCTCCTCTTGATGTTCCCAGTTCTTGGCGAAACAAAATGGGAAGCTAAAGCGAGTGTGACACAAAATCGAAAGAAGAATTCCTCTTGATGATGTTCTTCCCGTTGATGAAGCGAAAAGTGGATGGGTTACTGGAGGAGAGGTGGTTGTGAAGCGTTTCTTGATTTGGTAGGCAACGACAAAAAAAATGGCTTAATGGGCTTATAGAGGAGAGGTGGGTTTGCACTACGTCGGTCTAATGTCTTGGAGGGCAGATTTTGCTTTGCCTGGACGAGATAATGCGGAGGTGGGATCGAAAAACGCCAGGCCAGTCTGAAGTGGTCGGAGACTGCGCGTCTGAGTTCTGTGAGCAGCTATGGTGGAGAGGAGTGGAGTGGGTTCATGAGACCAGGAGGCGTCTGACAAAGCCGGAGATGGGTCATCGTCAGTGAGGAACAGCTGTGGAAACAGAGTCTGACAAAGCCGGCCTGGGCAGTGCAAGAGGAAAAGAGGAGATTAGAGAGAAAAATGATAGAGGGATTTTGAATGTGGGAGGGAAGGAGGAGAGTTTATGTCTTTTTAGAGTTGGCGAAAAAAGGTGAGCATATTTTCTTATGCTGCTAAGGGAAGAAAGTGGAGGGAACCATTGAGCATGGGGGAGGATAATTTAGGAATTTTAAATGAATTTTAAATTGATTAAATGGTATTAAGTTAAATTTTGCACTAGTAAACTCCCTAAATCAATATATATATATATATATACATATATATATACATATATATATATATATATACATATATATACATATACATATATATACATATATATATACACATATATATATACATATATATATCTGCATATATATATATATATATACATATATTATATATTTATATACATATATACATATATACATATATATATGTATATATACATATATTACATATATATTACATATATACATATGTATATATATATAATATATATATATATATATATATATATTTACATATATATATGTATATATATATATATATATATATATATATATATATATATATATATATACATATATATATATATATATATGTATATTTAAGATAATTATGTTATTAACATTATCTCAATTCGTTTGATGACTTTGGTTCAGTCGGCGTCAATTCATTTCGGCTCAAAATCGCGTCACCACTTTTCGATCACATTGTTGATTGTTGAGTCGAATAATTATTTGATAGATTGTTTTGAAGCCAATGACGCGATCAATTTGTCGTTTGATCCTCATCAACGCGTCTCCGACCTCAATATGCATGCAAGCATGTTGAAGAATCGCGGCTTGATCCTCAAGTTGTAATATTTATATTTTGACATTCTAAATGATGGAAAAAGTCGTTGTTGATGGTCATTTGGGTTGATTTTGGTGACATCTAGTGCGTTCCAGCCTCGATTTACATTGTCATTTTAAATCATTCGATATTTGCACAGACTCATCTGAATTAAGCACATATGGTCTCATTTGATAGTTTTTTATGTTTCGAAGCTAATGGCGTAATCAATTTCGCGAATGAGGATCGTTTGATTTGTGTTGGTGCCTCTTGACTTTGATATACGTCTAAGCATGTTTACGACTTGAGCGCTTGATCGGTTGATCATTAAGTTGTGAAATATTTATATCGACCAATTTCAATGTTACGAACGTGGCACAAAGTCATTTCATCGGAGATCATTTCGACCATTTTTAGAGACGTCAAGTGCATTTCAGCCTCGATTTACACGTTGTATCTGCTGATTATTCGACATTGGCATAGACTCGTCCGAATTAAGCATGAATAGTCTCATTTAATAGTTTTTGATATTTTAAAGCTAACTGCGTGATCCATTTCATGAACAAAGGTCGTTTGATCATTCGACTTCTTGACTCGATATGTGCATCGACTTTGATAGCTTCGGCGTAATCAATTGCTCGTTAGATTTTGCAATTTTATATTGATTGATTTCGATATTGAATACAATGGAAGTTCGTTCCGATTGGAGGTCATTTTGACCATTTTCAGTGACATCGAGTGCATTTTGAGCCACGATTTATGCACTGTCACCTCCGAAGTCCGTCGAATTTGATTTGTAGGCTTGACTTTGACTTATGGCACACATATGGAGGTTAACAAATGCCCCCCAACAAATGTGATTCACGCATAGAGCGAGTCACGTTTGTTAAAAATTGGTTTACCTTTTGGGCTAGCCACATAACTTAGATCCTTTCGGCATCGATTGTAATATCTTACGGAGCTTTGATAGGATTTTTCATTAGTATACTGCCTTATTCAAGACATGCTAAATGGACGATTTGTCGATTGACTTGTTGGGATTGATAAAATACATCATCTCTTATCACTTCAATGGCTTTCGATATCTTTTATGTCATTATAGATTTGAGTTTCTCTAGTTTATGCTTGGTTAGGTTTGATGGAAGAATCGGTTTATTAATTTTGATGAATGATTTTGGAAATTGGTTTATCGTGCTTGGTGGTTGAAATTCCTTACGTCTATCTTTGAGCTTGATGGACTTGATGAAGGACTGATTTGTCCATATTGACTTATCGAAGTGTATCACATGAACTCTATGCTTGCTACTTTGATAGATTCGTTGGAGGTACATCTGATGACCAAGCCTTCGGCTTATTAGGGTCAATGTTGAGTTATTAGTCTAGCAACCTGTGCTTTAACAGATTGAATAACCATAAAATTCCTTTAGTTCAGCCATCGACTTTGTATGAACTATGAGATTGCTTCCTCGGTCCTGTGCTTTCTGCTTTGACGAACTTGATGAAGAGATTGGCTTTGATCTGTGCTTTGAACTTGATCAGATCATTTAAGAATAGATTGAGATATCACTCTATGGGTAATATATAGATTAATTTGAGGTAGCCCTGAATTGAGCGTTTCCTCAACTTGCCTTGATCTATCGATTAAGTAGAGAGATCTCTTGGATCCTGGTTGCTTGCAATCGCTAAGTTGGATCTGGGTTGAGATTGAACAACTATCATCATTGGACTGAAGAGCGGGGACTCTTTTACTACGGTCTTTTCTTACGGCTTGTTGAGTGAGGAGAGCGTCAACTACTCCGCCATATTTGGGCTTGTTGAGTTCTACCCTTAGAACCAACTCAATTTTTCGAATTAAGCTATAATGGGTTGGTGGTTTTGTCATCAGACTGATGAACAGGGGCTCTTTCAATGCGACCTTTTCTTATGGCTTGTTGAGTGAGGAGAGCGTCAGTAACTCGGCTATTTGTGAGCTTGTTGAGTTTGACCTTTAGAATCTATTCGTGTCATAGACTTTAGGATATAGAGGTCAATGTTTCTTTAACTTAATTGATTGAAGCTTCTGAAATCAGAAGTTCTTTTGACTTGATCTCTAGAATTTGGCAAATCTGGGAGATAAATTTCTTGATATTTAGGATTGTCCTTTCATGCATAGAAATATATTCATTTTGTTCCTACAAGACTGCAACTTAACAACAATTGTGGATATATCCAGGATTTGTAACGTTCAATGTCGAATAAGAATATATTTGAGGATCTCTTGTTACACGACGTCGAATAAACTTAATATAAACTAAAAAAAATGCCCCAGTCTTCTGAGAATTTTAAAGTATATTTAAGAGAATTTTCAAGATGAAAAATACAAATACATCAATATTTGAATTGATATACTATAAAGGGATTTTAACATACAACATTGATTTCATCTATATATAAAAAAATCTAAAAATGCCCCTATGTAACATGGGAATTTTCACAAAAAAGTTCTTCATCTAGAGTATGTTTTTTTAGGGATCTCGGCATGAAGTATGATGTCAACCTAAATAGATATACTAAAAAAAATGCCCCTTGCATGATTTCTATTTTCGAGAATGTGGTCATCATGTATAGTACTTATCGACCATTAATTAGCGACATTGGTCTTTCACCCTTTAAGTCAATGAGTTGGTATGCCCCTCAATACACTTTTTTAATGACAAAGGACCTTCCCAATTATGCTCAAATTTGCCACCATTTGATTGGGGATAATTGGTCTTCACCTGGGATCAATTCTTTTTTTGGAATGTTGAGGCCGCACCATATGGTCAAAAGCGGACATCTTTTCTCGATAAACCTCCAGATTTTGATGAGCTTGCAGTGTAATTTCATCAAGCACATCAAGTTCCTCCATTCTCAGACAAGCATTTTGATATTATGTTAGATTGTATTAGATGGCTACTCGAAGTGAAGGTAACTCAACATCAAGTGGAAGAATTGCTTTAGTTCCAAATACTAATGAATAGGGAGTGGCTTTAGTAAGTGTCTTGTAGGTAGTTCGATACGCCCATAGTGCCTCTAGTAGCTTGGTATGCCATTCTCTTTTATTTTTAGTAAGGATCTTCTTAAGCAGCTTGACTAATGTTTTGTTGAGGCCTCCGCCAAATCATTTGCTCTTATATTGTATATTGAAGAGTATCTCCAATCAATTTTGTGTCGATCGACGAATCTATAAATCTTTGCACTTTTGAAAGCTGTGTTATTATCAGAAATTATTCGGCGCGACACTCCAAATCTATAGACTATATTATGTGTAAAGAAGTTAATCACTCGATCGACAATAACTTCTTTAAATGGGGTAGCTTCAGCCCACTTAGAGAAATAGTCAATCGCTGTTAGGAAGAAGCGATGTCTAGCTGATGATGGTGGACCAATTGGTCCAATTACATCTGTACCCCAACATTCGAAGGGCCAAGATGCTATTATTGGGTGTAATGGATTCAGAGGTTGATGAATGAGATTCCCATATACTTGACACTCATGACACTTCTTAGCATGATTAATGCAGTCTCTTACCATAGATGTCCAATAATAGCCCATCCTTTTATCTTTACTGTCATCTTGGGACCTGACTGATGTGCACCACAAAGTTCTTCATGAACTTCAACCATCACTTTGCTGGCTTCATCTGCATTTAGGCATCATACCACATTTATTCAAAGGATTTACGATATAAAGTGTTGTTGACAAAAGTATAGCGTAGCATTCTCTTCTCGATTTGAGCTGCCAATGATTTATTACTTGGTAATTTGTCTTCTTTAAACTAGTCGATGAAGGTTTGCCTCCAATCATGCGACTTTTCTACAACAAAGTGTTCACATTACTTTTCTGAGGTAATGTCATTTTTAGCTATTCTTGGTATAACTTCTTGCTGATTTTGGGGAGTATGAGGAGCAACCTAAGTCACATTCTGTTGGGTCAGATTTGATAATCCCTGTACCTGCGGGGATTGATACTTTACTGGCTCTAAGACTCATCGAGTAAATATGCCGATTATGACATAATCACCATTCATACTTGCCATTTTCTTAGCTAATTTTGTCAAACATTGGCTTTACTATTCTTGAATCAAGAGACTCGAGTTAGTGTGATATTTGGTATCTGCTTCTTAAGCTCGAGAACTCGCTTGTGATAGAAATCTAACTCAAGCTTGTTAATTCTATAGATGCCAAGTACTTGATTTAATATGAGAATCGCCAAATATACAAGTTTGAAATGCCCATGAAATAGCTTCTCCCAGACCTACCATTAATGCTTCATATTCAGCTTCATTATCAATTCTTGGCTCGATCAATCCATATGATCTTTTCATTATCGCTCCTTCTAGTGTTATGAAGACGATGTCGATTCCTGCTCTCACTCTTGGGAAATTTAGATGTTAGACTTGTTTGATCGATGAGGCTCCATCAAAATATATTTTCCAAATTTATGATTTTTCTCTTTCATGAATGAGCATAATTTGCTCATCAGGTAAATCATCATTAAGAGAAGAGTTCATAGGGATGGGATGTGCAACCAAAAAATCTGCTAAGACTTGTCCCTTCATTGCTTTCTATGAAACATATGTGATATCAAATTGTAAAAGCAATCGCCCATCTTGCCAAGTGACACATGCTAGTCTTATCATCAAGTACTTTGGATCGATCCTTGAGATGAGGGTAATCTTGTGAGATAACATATAGTGAGCTTTTGGACGCGATCAATGGTAAACAGTTCTCTATCGGAGAGTATCTCATTTATGCTCCTATTAATCTTCTACTGATATAATAAAGAGCATTCTCTTTGCTTTCTTCATTATGTTGTGCCAACAATGCCCCGAAAGACTCTTCTAACGCAGCTGTGTATAGAATGAGGGGCTTCCCATGAATAGGTGATGCCAGGATTGATGGATTTAATAGGTAACTTTTAATACTACTAAAGGCTTCTTGAAACTTCTTGTCCTATTTGAATGGAGCATCCTTCTTCATTAACCTTGCAAACGGTTGACAGCGTCCTGATAGGTTTGAAATAAATCAATGGATGAATGCAAGTTGTCCTTGTAAAGAATGAAGCTAACACAAACTCTTCGGTGAAGGCATCTCCATGATTGCCTTGAGTTTAGTAGGATCAATTTCAATACCTCTGTGATGTACAATTTACCCGAGAATTTTTTTAGAGGATACCCCAAATGCACATTTTTAAAGATTCATCTTGAGATCATATTTCCTAATTCTTTCCAATACAATTCTCAAGTCTTCAAAGTGGTTTTCATAATTTAATCTTTTCACCACTAGATCGTCAACATAACATTCCACCTTTTGATGAATCAACTCATCAAAAATACGCATCATGACTCTTTGTTATGTAGCTACAACATTTTTCAAGCCGAAGGGCATGATCGTGTAGCAATATATACTAATAGGTGTTTTGAACGATGTATGTCTTTCATCTTCAGGCGCCATCTTGATTTGATTATATCCCGATGATCCGTCCATAAATGAGAACATGTCATAGTTGGAGATGTTGTCCACCAATAGTTCTGATATTGGAAGCGGAAAGTCATCTTTTGGGCACGCCTTATTTAGGTCCCGAAAGTCAATGCAGAGACAGATTTGATCGTTCTTCTTCCTAATTAGGATTATGTTGACTCTCCAATCTACATGCTTCTCTTCCCGGATGAAGCCTGCTTCAATTAGCTTTTTAGTTTCTATAATTACCTGTTCTTCAATCTCCAATTTCATTCGCCTAAGAGCTTGCTTAATAGGCATTGCATCTAGTTTAATAGCTAGTTTATGAACTGCTATATCAAGGGATAAGCCTGACATTTCAGAATATGTCCAGACAAAGTAATACACTGAATTCACAAAGTAGTATTTTTAGCTCTTCAACTTTCTCGTGAGCGAAAGTTGGGCGGAATCATCCTGGGTCCTAGGTTGACTTCTTTAAGTTCATCCATAGTAGCTATTTGTCCACTATCTTCAAGTTCTTCATGCGCTTGGCTTACTTCTTCATCATTTTTAAAAAGAATTTTGGAATCTTCTTCTTCATTCTATTAGTCTTAATCTTTATTATATTATAACAAGCTCTATTTTGATGAGATTTGTGGATCAACCCAAGACCTTTAGTGATAAACTTATCACTTCTTCGTGATGCCTGAGGACTCCTTTGGCTCCACATCTTATTAAAGATTTGAGTCATATGTTTAGTAGTTCCAATATGAATTCCAAGCTTATGCATCATTCTTCATAATTTCTATGGATAGTATATTGGTATTCTTGTCGCATAATCTCATCACAATTTTCATGTTGAGTAGGGCTCAAATTGTGAGGCTTGACTCTTGATTTGTAAAATAGAGTTCCTCGCCACTCTCACTCAGATGACACATAGAATGTTATCAATTCTTCAATATTATGAACCTCTAGTGGACTGATTTCTTTCAAGCACTGTTGAGGGATGGGTATAATTTTGAGTGAGTTATCTAACTCTGCCAAGTGAGCTATCCTCCTTGATGCAGCCATCTGAATTCTATTTCCATAAATAGATTAAAAATCATAATCTAAATCAAAATCACTTATTCCATACTCTGCTTTTCTTGAAAGCTTATAAGTTTCCTTAGGTTTGACAGACATATCTTCTTCTTCTTCCGTGTCACTTCCCAAATTAGGAACTAATTTTCCTGACTTAGGTGCAGAATCGAGTGCTTTAGGGAGAGTCGACATTGCCTTCTTTCTTCCCCTTTGCTTCTGCTATATCACTTTGTGAAATTGCTTTTTAGTTCCTGAAGTGGATGCCACCGCTTCAAGAGGATCTGTTGGCTTAGGCTCTTTAAGGATAAAATATTTTGCATCTTCAAAGATCTTTGCTTCATTGACGGAGAATGGTTGTAGGTTACTAGGAATTCTGAATTCTTCTCCATCTTTCAGATACTTCATACATTGATGCATAGTTGATGGGACCATGGCATACTCATGCAGCCACGATCGGCCCAAGAGAGCTCTAAATGATGTATCGACATCAATTACATGAAACTTGGCTCTTGTATATAAATCCCTGAACTTTAGCGAGAGAATCAAAGAATCCAGAGTTTTCTGCCCGTTTTCATTGAAACCATGAGCCATCAACTTATCTCTCATAAGATGTTAGATATCAAATGATAATCCTCTTAATATCTTTAGACTCATAAGATTGATAGAAGAACATAGATCAATCAATATTCAGCTGATCGAGATTCCATCACTCTCTACAGTAACATAAAGAGGATGGTTGTGATTCGTTGTTCTCAACATAAGATTTTCATCAGAAAATGTGATTACTGGGAGATCTTGAGTTTGCAATATGTCCATGTTTTCAGAAAGTAAGTTTTATAATCTCATCTTGAAGAGTATGCATCAGCCGAGGTCTTGACATCAAGAGAGCCTCGTACACACTTAATTGTGCATGGATCTTTCTCAAGTGTGATAGAATATTTTAATCTTGAAGAGTATGTATCAAAGTTTCTCAGAGGTCTTTTGACATCAAGAGAGCCTCGTACACACTTAATTGTGCATGGATCTTTCTCAAGTGTGATAGAATATTATAATCTATCTTTTCGCTTGATTTAGGCTTTACCCTCAGATTTCTGGGAATAATATCCTCGTTGACTTCAATTTATTTGCTTTTGTCTTTATTTTCATTTCCTTTCTTTGATGAAGGTGGTAAGACTTTACCACTTCTCAACTAAACTTCAATCACCTTATCTTGCTTAGATTCTTCAAGAGGTAGTTTCCAAATTTTTCTCAAAGATTGGCCAAAAGGGCTAGACTCATTTTTCAATGTTATACATTTCATACATGATGATATCGATGAGTCTGACTCCTCTCTATCGAGATGGAGTTTTCAATAAGTCCATCAAAGCATAAAGCATAGGACCGAAGATGTTCTCATCTCGCCGACAAGCTATCAACTCCATCAAGTCCACTGAGGCACGAAGCCAGGAGAGAAGGAAAATACAAATTTAAATTTCAAGATTTAATCTTCAACAAGTCCGTCCAACACCAAGCATAGGACCGAAGATATTCTCATCTCGCCAACAAATCATCAACTCCATTAAGTCCACCAAGGCACAGAGTCAGGACAGGAGAAAAATATAAATTTCAAATTTTCAAGAGGAAGTCTTACAATAAGTCCAAAAGCACAAAGTATAAGACCAAAGATAATCCAAATTCTCTCAACAGATACTACGAAACCCCCTGTTTGACAGGGAGTATTTCTATATATTTATCTAAGTCGACATCGTGCTTCAAGCTGAGATCCTCTGATAAATATATATGATAATCAGAATGAGCTACATTTATTTATATTAAAGAAGTTCAGACTCTGTGATACATTTTTTGAGCTAATATGCAATCCATCTGTTAGACAGGAGCCTTTTTTTATGATCAAGGTTGTTCAATAATTTCTTATGAAATAGGGGGCCTTCTTACATATACATTCAGGTTGACATTGAGCTTTATGCGGAGATTCCTGAATATATTTATAACTGTTATTATTAAAGTTGCAGGTCTTGCAATGACCAAAATAATCAACTTTCATGCATGAAAAGATAGCCATAATTATCAAAAGTTGATCTCTCATATTTGTCAAATTCTGAAGATCAAGTTAGAAGAACTCTTAATTTCGGAAGCTTCAATCAACTAAGTTGGAAAAATATCAACCTCTACATCCTCAAGTCTAGGATGCGGATGGGTTGTAAAGGTTGAACTCAACAAGCCCATAAATGGTTGAGTTACTGACACTCTCCTCACTCAACAAGCTGCAAGAAAAGTTCATAGTGAAAGAGCCCACATTCGTTAGTTTGATGACCAAACCATCAATCCGTCACAACTTAAGTCAACAACTTAAGTATGTTCGGACTCAACAAGCCCATAAATGGTCAAGTTGTTGGCACTCTTCTCACTCAACAAGCTGCAAGAAAATGCCACAGTGAAAGAGCCCCTGTTCATTAGTTTGATTACTAAACCATCAATCCATGACAACTTAAGTCAAAGACTTAAGTAGGTTCTAAAGGTCAGACTCAATAAGCCCATAAATGATTGAGTCGCTGACGCTCTCCTCACTCAACAAGCTATAAGAAAAGGCCGTAGTGAAAGAGCTAATGCCCTTCAGTCCAATGATGATAGCTATTCAATTTCAAGCCAAATCCAGCTTAGTGACAAGCAACCAGAATCCAAGAGATTTTTCTACTTGATCGATAGACCAAGAAAATATGAGAAAATAACTCTCAATTCAGAGCAACCTTAAATCAATCTTCATATTACGTGCAAGGTGATATTTAAATCTCTTTTTAAATGATCTGATCAAGCACCAAGTGCATATCAAAGTCAATTTTCTCATCAAGTCCGCCAAAGCGTTAAGCACAGTATCGATGAAGTAATTCCATAGTTCATACAAAGCTGATGGTTGACTAAAGGAATTTCGTGATTATTCAGTCTATTAAAGAACACATTACTATACTGATAGTTCAACATTATAGACTTAATATAAGGTCTTCACCATGCACACCTTCAATTAATCAAAATATGACGCAGGTATACATACATGCCCCGACAAGTCAGTATGGATAAATCAGGTCAATCATTCATTAAGTTTGTTGAGCACGAAGCTAGGAAAAAAAAGGAGTTTTCTAAATCTTAAACAATTAAGATTAATTTGTCATTAAAACATCAAGCCAGGGCAGAAGATAGTATTTCATTTTCCTTACTACTCCATGAGGTAATTCAGGATAACTCTTTCATCAAGTCCGACAAAGAACAAAGTCAAGATAGAAGAAAACATGAACTATAAATCATTGAGATGATTTCTTCAACAAGTCTGTCAAAGCATGTATAGTAAATCAAGACACTATCATCTCATCGATAAGCTATTGACTCTAAGAAGTCCACTTAAACACTAAGCTTGGACAAAAGGAACATTTAAATTCAATGTCCTCAAAAGAGGATCTTTATCATCAAGACCATCAAGCATAATACATCAAGTGATTGCAAACTATGTTGAGTTTGGCAAGCCATTGAAACCGTGCAAGTGAAGTCAATAGAAAGGTTAATGTCAGCTTCAACCCAAGAGAAACTATCGAGCTATAAGAAGACTCCAATCAAGGCATAATAGATTGAAGCATTGATCAAGTGTTGTGTTGAATAGTTCAAGTTGAAAGTGTGACTCATCCTCTACAACAACTCAGAAATATTCATAAAAATCCGCAAAAGATTCCTACTACGAAATCCAAATGAATGTTTGGAGATTCACAAAGTCAACTAGTGTGCAACAAATATGACCCATTCTATACGCGCGTCATATTTATTGGGGGGCATTTGTTGACCTCTATATATGGTTCACAAGTCGAATCGAAAAGCACAATAGAGGCGACTACAAATCAAGCCAACGAAGTCACTCAAAATGACTTTGATTATTATCGAAGCCTTCTAAGCACACCCCGAATGTGAAATGGACTACACCTATATGTCCGAAATATTAGAGATGGTTAAAAAGAATATTCATATTGTATGTGTCTAACACGAGGAGATTCACAAATTACTTACCTAAACACTAAACTACTATACATGATTCAAGACATGTACATATATTGAATTCACAAGGAGAGCAATATATCTATTATAAACATTTTATTAGATAAATTAATTTGATGGAATTAAATCAACTTAAAATCAATCTAGAATGAATTATATATATATATATATATATATATATATATATATATATATATATATATATATATATTAATGTTAAATTAAATTAAAAAAAGATATTGCTTATATATCATTCTAAATTAACTAATTATACATATATTTTTATATATCTACTCTTATTTTAGAGATGTAAAACAAAAGAATATAATTATTCAGAATGAAGGATAAATCAAATTAAAGTTGTATTATAAAATCTTTCACTTAAAAATTAATTAATCTATTTTTTTTTGGAAAAATTAATCTATTTTCTTTTTTCCCCTACTTTAGCCGCCCCACAGCCAATGACAAGCAACCATATTCCTCCTCTCCATGCTGGATCACGAGAAGTAAATAAAAATGATAATATAATAATAATATTATTATTTTGGTACAACCTTCATCCTGGCTATTTTCCTCCTCCACTTACGAAAAGAAGCCACCCTCCTCTCCCTTGGTGTCGGCTACCACGTAGCTTTACGTCCAAATTTCAATCATAAGTCATAAGCCTCAATTTTTTTTTTATTAAAAAAAAATTTAATTTACGTGCTCAATTTTTATTGGAGTTCGGATATATCCGAACTCGGCATGTAATATTTTTTGAAATTTTTTTTAAAATAAGCATAATTAAAACCTTAATTAGCAGATTAGATATATTTTTAAAAAAATTTAAAAATAGGCACAGTCTCCCTTTAAAAAGATGACTAGCTCTTAAATATATATTTTTTTAAAATGCTGCGAACCGAGAGATCGGGACTCGGCCCGATCCCATTTCTCCTTCTTCTCCCTAGGGCAGCGACGAAGCACCCCGTTCGCCGCCCCTACTCACCGCCTATCGACGACGTGCATCTACGCCACCTTCGCCGCTTAGCCCGAATCCGATTTTGCCGGAAAAGGTATATTTTGCCATTTTTTGTTTTTTTTTTTCAAAAAAAGTATGTAACATGTGAATGTGAGATGCATTTGTTGTATTTTATGATGTTTGTAAGCAAACATAATGTGGATTTAACTTACTTTAGGCTTTTCTTTAGGTATAGTGTTTGTGTGTAGTAAATTTGGAGTCCTTATGTTGTTTACTATAAAGAATGGAGAAAGTGTATCAAATAGGGAGATTCAAATATGAAGAAGAAATCGTAGTATGTGTATAAACTCGATTTATAGTCTTGATTATTCTTAATATTCTTGTATATTTATAAATTATTGATGTTCTTTCTTTCCCAAATGAGTAGCTATGTGTGCTAAACTCTGGATTTGTAGAATGTATTGCAAGTTTTAAATATATATTTTTTTGTGATTGCTTATGTTTAAAATATATAGTTGGAAACCGTATTAACAATGTGAAGCTTGTGTAGGTTAGGTTTTGTTTATCTGTGTATTTTTGAGATAAGTATGGGAGAAGCATAATTTTTCAATCATTAGACTTAACTTAACTGTTTGGGGACATCTTTAAGAAGCAGAATTTTTCAATCATTTCATAAGTAAGATCTTCAATTTTTTTTGTTTTTTTTGATTTTTTTGATTAGTAAGATGAAGATTAATTTAGCTAATTTAAACAGGTCTGCTCTTGAACATTCCTGCCTCCGATTCACATATTTGATTCGAATATGAGTTCAGACACAGTATGTTTAGTGCTATATTATGGCGGCCAACTTAGTGTTAGTGACGATTTCTTCCCTATGTATAGTGGCGGAAAAAATCGTCCTATATTAATTCGAGCTGGACTGATTTTAGCAGCGTACAAAATCGAATCATGCGGTTACTCAAAGTTGATTCGACGCAGTTCAGGATTAATCTCATATGTAGGTTTCCTGTTTGTGCCAGTTTCATTGCTACACCATTAAATGATGATGAAGTTTGTGAGTCGGTCATCAATGCAGCAAGTGTACAATCTGTTGTCATATACGTTGAAATTGAATTGAAACCAGCAGATGATACCGAAGCTCATAATTATAATGAAGATGAATTTCAGCCAACTGAAACTTTCCAACACCATATATCGCCACAGGAACCATATCATTGGTAAGTTGTTTGAACTGCTTATCTGAGTACATATTTTCATCTTAACCTTATACACTATATTCAAATGCGCAGCACTAATGATGTAAATGTATCTGCATCTCCTATACATGCTCATCATATGGCCTCAACTTCTGCAACTATGGGTGAGAGCCGTTGTGATGAGGTTGCTCCTCCAGAAACCGAGGATGAGGGCTACGAAACAATTCCCAGCGTAACGAGTTCAAACACAGATGACAGTGAAGATGATATGAGAGAACAACACCATTCAAACGCTGAAACCAGTCAGATATTGAGAGATTACTCGAACAAAACAGTGGCCGTTGAAGAAAACATGTTCAGTAACAATGACTACATTCGAGCTTGTTAGTCAACCCAAGAATGGGATAAAGAACTAAACTTTGATGGCCTCCCAACAAATTCTATTTTTCTAGAAGATAATTTCATTCCAACAGACCTAAATGAAGGAATGTGTTTCCATAACAAGAAGCTCCTTAAATTTACTATCCAGGGTTGGTCAATAACAAATAATGTGGAATATGTGACAAGTGATTCTAATAAAATGAGGTTCACGATACTTTGCATTCATAGCAACCATTCGAGTAGGCCATATTTGTGGCGTCTACATGCTTGTGCGAGCAAGTGGCTTGGTGGTGCCTGGGTGATTTCCAGTATGTTAGGTCCACCACATACTCTCATTCGATATTGAGCAGCGGACATAGGCAGTGCACATCCCAATTTATTAGCTACTACATCCAGCCAGTCATTAGATGTCAGTTGGATTTGAAACCCAGGGAAATTATCGGTCACATAGAATTAAAATTTAACATTAAAGAGTCATGCATGAAAGCATGGGATGCCCGCAGAAAGGCTATACAAGTTATATTTGACAGCTGGGAGAAGTCATATCGTGTATTGGATCATTTTATGACAGTTGTATGTTCAGTTATGCCTGACACTGTGTATTGCATCCAGTCAAGCGATTCTGGCCATTTTCAATGCATTTTCTGGGCATTTGGACCATCTATATCAAGGTGGCAGTTCTGTAGACCGGTCGTAAATCTTGATGGTACTTTCCTCTTGGGAAACTATAGAGGCATTCTACTAACTGTTGTTGGTATTGATGCTAATAATGGTTTGTTCCCTTTGGCATTTGTAATTGTTGAAGCAGAATGCAATGAGTCATGGATTTGGTTTATCATGACATTGAGGGAGTTGGTTCTATTTATATGCACGCGACCTAATTTATGCATTATATCTGACCGTCATTCTGGATTAGTGCGTGGATGCCGTGAAATTTTACCCTGGGCAAAACACCGCCACTGTTTGCGCCATCTCAGGAAAAACTTTAAGAAGGCGTGCAGAACGATGGGAATTCCTGATACTGAGTTTGTGTGTCAGAAAATGTATGTGGTAGGTAATACAACTGACATTCACATATTCACACGTTACATTACAGACATAAAGAATATTAAACTAGAGGCTGTTGAGTGGCTGCTAGCAAGAGATGTGGCGAAGTAGGCATTGTGTCATGATGGCGGATACCGTTACGGCATAATGACCACTAATGCTTCAGAGTGTTTCAACGGTGTGCTAAAGAGGGCGCGTGGATTACCGATTCAAGCTTTAATTACATCAATTTTCTATAATCTTATTGTTGTCTTTAACAAACGACTAGATACAGCTTCTCACCTTATCAATGTGAATAATTCGATTTTCGCTCCACATGTGAAAGCTCAACTGCAACAAAATGAGCGTGAAGCAAGAAGATGCTCAGATCCTACAAGAATAAATGTAACTGAATTCTAGTTTTTCACAATGTCTTCCATGTCATTCAAGGTTGAGTTGCAAGAACAAGCTCGTTGCACTTGTACGTGCTGGTAGCCCCAGTTACTGCACATTCCATGTCCCCAAGTGATTGTTGTGCTGGGGCAACGTCATGTAAATCATTCGAAATATGTTTCCCCGTACTACACTACTCTACAAATGTACCACAGCACATACGAAGCTCAATTTCATGTCATTCCAGATCGCACCGACTGACCAATATACTTATCGGATCATCATACGATTGAACTCACACCGCCAAATATTAGAAGGCGCACTGGCAGGCCTAGGACACGGTGATATTCCAATACAATGGATGAGAATGTACAGTGATCCAACAGAATTTGTGGACTATGCAAAAATTCTGGGCATAACAGGACTACATGTCCACAAAGGCGACATTAGTGTTGTTTCGTTAAGATGTTAGTTTTTTTTTGGACTTATGTACTTAAGTTGTATTTTGGCTGTTAGTTTCTCTCAGACTTACGTACTTGAATTGTATTCTGGCTGTTAGTGTTTATTTTCCAATATATAGCCTTTTTTGGGTGTTAGTGTATTATGGGTGTTAGTGTTTCTTTAAGGCCCTATGTACTAAAATTTTCTATAAATATAGCTGTATTTATGAATTTGTAACGCCACATATACTGAGATCCACTCCCAAATATTGTTTACTATACAAGTGATATGGCGACGGAGGAAGGAGGAGCTACTAGACGTCAGCGTAGACGCCACACAGATGAGTCCCCCATCGATTATGGCCCCGCATCCTAGAGGTTCACCCCAGCATCACGGCGTTGCGTGGCAGACATAGGGCTGCACATCCCGATATGGTATATTTTACTTCATTTGTTGTAATATTTATGCTTTACTTCAATTGTTGTAATATTTATACCTCATATGTCATTTTGATCAAATAAATTTTTTTTTCTTATGCAGGCAACCATTGTAGAGGCTACGTCACATCTATTTATGTTCAGAGATTGGCCAGTTAATTGCCCACGGTTTATGGATGGACTACGAGATGTTAGGTTGGACTGCGTTTCACAGCTGCAGTATCTCAGACTTGATCACCACTTGCTCACATCCTTAGTTGAGCAATGATCACCGCAGACGAATACATTTCATTTGGCAGTTGGTGAGATGACAGTTACGTTACAGGACGTTGCTATGATTCTCGGTGTTTGGATTGACGGACCACCTATTATAGGACCACTAGTGATTGGGGAGGGTAGACGATGACTATCTTGGGCTGATTGTTGCGATGAGCTCATCGGGAGACATCCAGATCCAAATGTGGTATACCATGATCCTAGGCATCGCCGTCGTTAGATGTTCTTAGTTGTCATCTGTGGTTGTGGATCATCTGATAGCTTGATGTACACTACTCTGTCATTGTTTTATATTTTTTACGTGTATCTTGCTCTATTTGTTTATCATGTTATTGTATTTTTCTCTGAGTGTCGAGATATGTTTTTTAGTATTGAAATCAGACTTTAGAAATTTTGGAGAATTAGATAATGGTTATACATATTATCGTGCTTGTAAACTTTTTTTTTTTTTCAAATTTGTGTCACAATATTAAAAATTGCATCTCAGCTTTTGAATAGAAAAGCGAAATGTTAGTTAAGCGGATGATTAAGCGATTGTACACAGTCATTTCGTTTAACGGATGTATCTATTTTAAATTTTTTTAAAAAATATATCTAATTCGTTAATTAAGATTTTAATCATATTTATTTTAAAAATTTTGTCATATTTTTTCCGGCTAAGGTGGAATTAAAAAAATAAAAAATCCGAGCGCCTCCTATCTTTCGCTTGGCCCGCTCTCGTTCTATCGGACGGGAAGCCGAGCCAGCAGCATGCACCAAAAGGCCAGCGAGGCACATAGACGACCATCTCCCGTGAGCGAGCTCTGCCTCTCTCGCTCCCTCCCGTCGCTACTCCTGCTGGACGGATATGAACCCATCCGTCGCCTCCTCCTTCCACGCAAGCAGGCCAGACCGAACCGACTTCATCTCTTCCAAACGGAGTAGCCGTCATGACTCGTCTCCTCTTCATCTCTTGCTGGCGAACCGTCCAGAGCAGCACCCTCCCAACTTGCCGCTGGCGGAGCTCCTCTAAGGTGGGTCTTTTCCTCTATGATTAAAGCTGATGGTTGTACTGGTTGATAGATGGCTTAAAGATAGTATAAGTCTTTCCCTTTGATGCAT
Organism: Cymbidium sinense; assembly: GCA_021442155.1. Taxonomy (NCBI): domain Eukaryota; kingdom Viridiplantae; phylum Streptophyta; class Magnoliopsida; order Asparagales; family Orchidaceae; genus Cymbidium; species Cymbidium sinense. The sequence goes on from CM038225.1 coordinate 65,545,570, forward strand.
CATTCGTGCTCTTCGGCTTGATGAATCATACTTTCGGCAGAAAGAGAAATAGTTAATTGGTTCAAATACTACTTTGTTCTTGAAAGACTTTAGCTTTTACTTCTCCCCAAGTTCTTTGCAACTTTCAATCATGCCGATTAGACAAATGAAGGAAGGTTCAGAGCAGCACCTTGTGATAAAATCTCAAGTGAACAATCCAGTTAATCTAGTTCATGAAGCTCCCGAAGCTTATCATAATGGCAAGGGACCTTCGTCTCAAGAACGTCAGGTCTTAGAGGTGCAGAACGTGAGCTCATCTTCTGCGAATAATAGAGGCAGAAAAAAGAAGCAGAGGAGCCAAGAAGAACGCGATGTGCGATGTGCGATGTGCGATGTGCGATCCTTTCTAAGGCCTCCGAAGACGGGTGTCTGGAGAATGATAGTGCTTTGTGTGCTTCAATCAGCAATAAAATATAGTTAAAGAGATTAAATGTGTGTGCAATATATATATAATCTTATGCAAGTATTTCAAGATCCCGTCATGCTTAATAGAGTTGACGAGTTTGAAGAACCCACTGCACTTAGAAGAGCGTGGTGGAATTGAAGACTATGCGGTGTCAAGACACACGCTATATCTTAGAAGCGTGGAGGTAGGTCAAGTCTCGATCACTATCAAAAGGCGTCGGTCTGTGAAAATTTGGGTTGACAGAGAACTTGATTAATTTAACAGAAAATAAACTTTAAGCTAAAAATTAAATTTTGAATTGAAATTGAAGGTGTTTGAAGACCTCGTTATGCTCAGTAGAGCTGACGAATTTGAAGACTCCTCTGCTCTCAGAAGAGATTAGCGGGATTGAAGACTACGACTGTGATCTCGAGGGACACCAATCACGCATAGAAGAGTGTGGCCGGTAGGTCAAAGCAATCCCGATCTGACCCCTATCGGGACGATCGGAGGTCAAAATTTTATCAGAATTTTACACTTACGAAGGATTAAACTGAGGACTAAATGAGATCATTTAAATCATCATAATCTATTTAAACAAACTTAAATAAAATTCAAGAAAAAGTTAACCTATAAATGATGAATGAAAGGACTTAAAGGACTTTGCTTGAAAAGTAAGTAAACCCTCCTCAAACACTTTGAGCTTGCAAGAATTCACAAGCATATCCAGACAAGTAATGTTGGATGTTTGAAGAGAAGGAAATCCCTTCTATTTATAGGCATGAACCAACCCTTATATGGACTCCACCATAACTCATGATAATTTCAATCAAATAATTGATGAATTATGAAATCAAGGAGCCCATTAATGATATGTTATGAAGATGATAAAACTCGTTAAGGAAGTGATGAATATGGGAGGTTTTGAATAAGCTTCCTATGTATATGATAACATAACATCCAACTCCAACTCAAGTACTTTAAGATTTGGCAATGATGTCTATTTGAAATGAATGTTCACATGAGGCTGAAGGTCGAATCCAAAGAGACAATGCACCTTCGTGCATAGTACAAATTTGTCTATTTGCAAATTTGGAAAATGTAATTGTGTTCAATAAAATATAGAAATCCATTAAATGATTAAGCATAAAAAATAAAGACTTCATTAGTTGATCAACTATGAAAATAAAGAGATATATTAAATAGTTGGTTACAAAAATAAAAATTTCACTAGTAAAAAACCTCCAAAAAGAGGAGGAATCAACTTGAATGTTACATTTTATTGATTCATTGAAGTATTTTGAAGAGTTGAATTTTCATACGAACCACAAATCAAGTTATTAAGTGAATCTATAGCTTCAAAATACATGCAAATACTTGAGTAAAGTGAGTTCTTTACATTCATTTTCAAGCAATTGTATACACTATTCAAGTGTTTTGATTTATGCGAGCATGCTTAAAAAAACCTGGGCACTATCTTTGACGCTTAAACTTAGTGTCTGAGGATGTTGTGCGGGTTGATTCCCGGTTTAGTCTTAGAACTGGTCCAGGTTAACAAAATCTAAAAATCTATTATAAGAAATTTCAACTTAGTAAAATATCGAAGCTAATTACATGTGATAGTAGATCTGATCCTCTGTTAGGAGCTAAACAGAGTTGATAAGATCTAAAGTTCTCAAATATATTTGATTCAATCAATTAACTACCCCGATAATGGCTGTGTTGAATGGTGATTTCAACCAGAGATGATACTTTCATCAAAATATGATTATAATTTCAAATCAAATTAACTTTATTCAAATATCAATTTAAAAACTATTTAAATAAAATTTTATCATCAAAAGCTTAAAGTAAAACTCAATCAATTCACCTTTCGCAACTGTTTGTTGAAGGTGATAAATTAAGAAAACTCTAGCCAAAGGAGCCAATGTCAAATCAAGTGTTCTATATTCACTCAATCAATCTCACTCCAATGGGCGGCGTGTCCTCTCGTGGCTTGGGCTCCACGATCTTTGCGATTATGACCAGAGTCCTTTGATCGTGTGGTTTGGCCAATAAAGCTCCATTATATTACAATCACGATCATAGTCCGTATGCTTCCTAATAGCTCTGTCATTTGAGTTGTGAATCATAGGGTATATTTGATAGGGCAAAACACATTATGTCAGTTAAGGTGGACTTCAGTAGACAAGCTCCACCCTAGGTCTACAAAGATTGCATGGACAATGCAACCCATGATGGCCCAGGATTCTTATGTCGGTTGAATTGACTACTTCCTCATTAGTAGATAGGGACCGATAGCGGGATGAAGGAACCATGAGATCTTGATCGGGTACGTCAATATTCCCCCAACCATCTGCTTTAAATTAAAGTGATAAATTTTATAAATTCATAATTTTATATTGCACATGCTACTACTATACACTATGCATTTAGCAACCTAACGATTAGCTTTAATCGAAAGTTCTCTCTCGGCATTGAGAGGTAATTGCTTATAGGTGCTTGCTTTATAGGAAACTATATCTAAAGTTCTCATAAAATGAGAGCGAGAAATCTACAGGTAATTAATGTATCTACTTATTTAAATACTAACATTTAATTTACTCTCTTCATTGAGAGGTCGGTAGCGAATTTTCAGAGTCCACAACACTAGCTTTAGTAGTTGCTAATAAAGTCGAGGCCTATCGTTGTCATCAACATTGACAATCAACATTAATACTGACAATCAACAGTGCCAAAAAAATAATGTTCATCATTCTCACTTATATTCATGATTTCTTGTTAGTTTAAAATTCATCTAACAAATATATGGATTTATTTAAAATTTTAGCAAAATAAAATTCAAATCACTATCTATACAAGATCATAAGACTTGAAAAAGAAAAAAAAGTATTTAAAATGTAGGATCAATAAATAATTTTTTATGTTTTAAATTTATGTAAACCTTTATTCACACTATATTGCTTTTGATAATATAGCATTCTCCTACTTAACAATATTTTATCTGCTTTATAGAGCTAGATAAACCCTAACAACTACATTTTTTAAGTGGAACTATAATCTCATCTTAATTATGAGTACAACATGACCTGAAAATATTTAATAAAACACTTATCTAAAGATTAAAAAGAGAAAAATAGTAACTAAAGTAAATAAAACAAAAATATTATATGATTATTGATGTACATAAAGAATCAAGTAGAATGAGCAAGAAATTGAACCAAGTTTATTTAGCAAATATAATTTCCTTGCTAATTTGTCTTAAATGATGATGATTTTATAATAGATATTTTAATGAATTTTGCTTGAATTGAAATATCGAACTTAAGATTAGAGAACAAAAATTGGAGTGTGTTTTAAAATAGCTATTAGAAGCCTCTATATTCTATCAATTAGTAGAAAAATCCTAAGTAGAAATTGCAAGTCCTTCTACAAACTTGCTAGTTATAAAATTTCATAATAAAAGGGTTAGTCGACATCAATTAAGAGTATTGAGACCTTTTAATAAGTTAAATTACAACATAGAATCTCAATCTATTTTTGAGATATACTATGATTTTTGGTGGCTTGCTAAGTTAGCATAGCCGTTAAACTATTATGACAATCTATAAATCTTAGATGCAAAATATTTATATTTTTGATAATTTTTCTTGTAAGTATTTTTTGCAATATGGATGTATTATATTTCAAAATGTGTGAGTGTATAAAATTTTCATAAAAAATATTAGCATTTTAAAAGTAACTTCCTCTCTTAGAAATCTTTTATCATGCTTATCTTAAATATGAGTGTGAGAGTATTAAAAAAGTACTAGTGTTGTGATTTATCCCCTCCTTTTGGCATCAATGAAAAATAAGGGGTATAATTTTACTCCCATTACAAATTAAGAGTTCAAATAACATAAAAGTTTAATACAAAAAATAAGCAAATGTACAATCTCAAAGAAAGTTAAATGTAAAGAAAATCATTTATCCATAAAATAAAGTAATCATCCTTATTATCATCATAATGCAGTACAAGGTCTTGGGGAGGCTTTCTCACAATGCACTTTAACTTTAGTCCTTTCTTGAGTGTACTTAAGCTTGGATTCAAGTGTCTAATTGAGAGCAATGGGTTAGGCCAAGGTACCTAAAGGCTAAGAGAATATTGGAAACTTTATGATTTAATTGATCAATTGACCAATACGGTCAATTGGATCAAGACAAATAGAGCCAAGGTAGAGTCGCTATGCCTACTTTGAGGCAATTAATCCATTTAAACTAATACCTAAGTGATCGAAACACTTTGTTCAAGCCAGGAAAAGAGGTTTAATATTTCATTGAAGTCTTTTGAAATTTCAAACTTGTCCAATCAATCTATAAAGAAAATCAAGCTGAGGCTAAATGCGCTTATAATTTAAACTAAACCCAATTGAACTAAGATTTATTAGGCCCAAATTACATGTCCATGACATTATTTTGATGAATATAAAATACATCAAGAAGCTATTAGTTTGATGGTTTCCTTTCTTTAAATGATTGTAGGTAATAGGAATGTTATTAGGATGATGCATTTATAGACCAATGGAATAATGAATATATTTTTCATATGCAAAAGCCAAATATATCAAAATATCATAAATCCCATGATCAAGAAATCAAGTGAGATTTATTAAAAATTAAATGACTTTTTAGTAAACGATTAACTTCGAAAACAATTATTTGCTTAGACTTCCAAATTTCGTTAAAAATAATTTAAAAATTTTTTTGTACGAAAATAATAAAAAATCAAATTAGGAGTTTTAATCTAAAATATAAATTAAAAAAATTTTATACAAATAAAAAAATAAGATGTTTTCAAAAAGATATTAGTAGACTTAACCCTTTTTTAGAAATGCTAATTATTCAATAAAAAAATTAAGATTAGAAAAGATTTGTACGTATTATGTATTATTTGTACTATTTGAAAGAGTTATTAAATTATGTAATCAATATTCATGTAATAACAAATAATTAAATAAATATTTTCTAACATATAAATTTCTACAAAATTATTTAAAATAGTATGTGCCTTCCATTATAAAAATAATTAAAAAATATCATTACAAAATCATATTATCATTCTTTTCATTTTTTTAAAAAAATATTCTATCTAAATAATAAATAAATAAAGGGGGATTTATATACCTATCACACAAAACATCTTAATTTACATATCTAACATCATAAACTTTCTATTTACTTATCTAACACCTAAAACCTATAAATATAACAAAATTACCACCTTGGCTGCCACCGTAAGCCCATCTCTAACTCCGTTAACGTATTTTGTATCTTCCGCTATCTCATTTCTTCTTCTCCCCACCCAGCGACCTTCGTCCTCTCCCCACCTAATGATTATTCTGCAAACAAGTAACCTCTCTGAAAAACAACAACAAAAAATCGTCGATCAACTTCTCCAATAAGGAGAGGGTTTTCTGACCTTTCACTTTACTCTTTTTTCTATCTATCTGACTTCATCACAATTTCTTGCAAGTAGCCCTCTTGAAATAAAAATAACAATCGATCAACTTTATTTGTTTAAAAAAGTTGTACTCTCTCTCTCTCTAGTTTCATCGGTAATTCCTTTCCAAACTCATGTGGGCTCCAAAATTCACCAAGTCTACAATTTATTTAATCGAATTGAAGAGAGTATGATTTGAAGTATCGATGTAATTTTCAGAAGGCAAATGAGATAGTAGATAAGAAACTACCTAGAGATTTCATCCTCATTTTGCGAGGACTTTAGATTTGGTTCTAGATTTCCTATAGGCGTAAGCCCCTATAGTTAATTACCCCTCCCAAAAAGTGGGAGAGAACTTTCAATTAAGGCTAGTCATTAGATCGTTTAATGTGTAGCATATAGTAGCAGCATATGGAGTTATAAAATTTATATTATGAAATTCATCATTTTAGCTTAAACCGGATGGTTGGGGGAATGATGACGTGCTTGATTTAGATCCCATGGTTCCGTCATTCCGGGTAGTCGTGATCCCTAGTCTACTTAGTCAGAGGAGGTAGTCGACCCAACATTATAGAAGGATCCTCATCAGCATCAATGGATTACATCATCCAAAAAATCCTTGTAGATTTGGGATGGTGTTTGTCTAAGGAGACAATCTTAAGTCTACCTTAGCTGACAGAGGGTTGTTTATCCTATCAAGTATACCCTATGATTCACAACTCAAAGGATAGAGCCATTGGATAGCATACGGGCTACGATCGTGATCGTAATATAATGGAGCCGGACTAGCCAAACCACCCGTCGAGAACTCGGTCATAAACTTTCTGTCACGAGTCAATGGCTGCCAAGTCGAGAGGACACAATGCGTCTTTATTGGCGTGAGATTGAGAGTGAACATAGTAGAACACTTGCTTTGACATAAAATTATTGATTTAGAAAATCATAATCAGAATAAAATTCCTTAATTTTTGGTTAAAAGAAGCTTTATGATTTTTATAGATTTTGATTTAGTATCGTCTTTTATCTGCTTGTACAAAGTGTTGTAGATCCGGCGGTGAAGAAGGCATTTTGGAGCTATAGATTCAAAGGATTTAATTTGTTATTTTAAGAAGAAGATTTACTCCTCAAAGTAATTCTCATTTTCCTCCTCTTTTTATTCAAACTCTCCTACATTCGTTTCCCCCATCTTTTTTTTTATTCGAACTCTTCTACATTCATTTCCCCCCCTTTTTTTTAAGTCTAGAAATTAGACAAAATTTTGACAGCATTTCATTTAAGGAGAGCGACATCTAACGGATGTTGGCTTACTCGATACACCATCTTGAGCGTAGTGAGTAGTGTCTTGCGACACCACAGCCAATTTTTCATCTCGTCGTGCCCTCTTGAGCACAACCAGACATTTAAACCTACAAAGAAACACAAGCATGTATATATATTCATATTCACAAATCACACATGTTCTTATGCATTTTTCAGCATGTTGCAATGCTTAGTAAGGGAACAAGGTTGGGTATGCAATTGGGAATGTAAGGTAAGGAGTGCGACACTGAAAACTGAAAGAAGAATTCACCTCTTGACGATGTTCTTCCCCGGTTTGCGGTGAAGCGAAAATGGGCAGGCTAAAGCGAGAAGTGCGATGCCGAAAATCGAAAGAAGAATTCGCTTCTTGATGATGTTCTTCTCTAATTTGCAGCGAAGTGAAAATTGGAAGGCTAAAGTGAGGAGTGCGACACCAGCAATTGAAAGAAGAATTCACCTCTTGACGGTGTTCTTTCCGGTTTGAGAAGCAAAAAATTGACGGTTACGGCAGAAGGAGGTGTCTTTGGTTGGCAGTGGGAAGGAGGCTGATGCAGGCATCATCATCATCATCATCGCCGATCATCATCATAAAGCTTAAATGAATGATTTGGCCTTTTGTTATAATTTAAGTTATGTATTATTGGGCTTTTATATTTTGTATATGTCTTGAGTTTATATGTATTGGGCTATTCTTATGTCATGGCCCATGAGTCATTATTATTGGGCTTTTATATTTTGTATATGTATTGGGCTATTCTTATGTCATGGCCCATGAGTCATTATAGTAGGTATGGAATGAGTGGTAGGTTTGATAATGGTGGTAGGTTTGATAGTAGGTGGTGGTAGGTTTGATAATAGTGGTAGTGTAGATGATGATGATGTTTGAGTTTGGAGTTAGGTTTGAGTATTCTTAACTCTCCCTTTCATTCCTATAAATAGGGAGACTCTTGTAATGCTTTGTACTTGAATTTGGAATGAAAGTTATCTTCTTAAATTTCTTTTACTATTCTTTTATGTGCTTTCCTCTTGAGTGACAGACTACTTGAGTGTGTGAGTCTCACAACAGAGAAGGACTTAAGGAAGAACGCGATCTCACAATGACGGACTTTGTAGAGGTTGACTTCAACTTATCCCGGTTATTTTAAATCATTAGTTAGATCGTTCATAACTTTTCGTTATTTCTTTGCACTTATAAGATTCAGATCTCTAGTGTGGTTGATATAACTTTAACTAAGATCTTTTCAACTTCACTAAATTTATAATATTATGAATGTGCTCAATAGTAGTGTGCATTTATCATTATTCTTTGTGAGGATTTAAGAATTATCGGTGTAATAGCACCCGTGTCCTACATCATATTTGGTATCAGAGCAAGTATGTTTCTTTGGGAACATCTTGTTTAGTATTGAGTTTTATTTTTGCATTAGAGTAATCTTGCAATTCCTTGTTAAAAAAATCATACAAAATTTTTATCTAATTAGAGCATTTACTTACTTTTAATCGTGTCTTTGATTTCATTACATTGCATTTAAAAAAAAATTAATTAAGTATTTGTTTATATTAATATTTTTAAAAGAATATCATCATGTCAACTCGTAGTGGTCATAGATATCAAGATGAATCCTTAGATGAAAAACATGATTCCTATGAATTTTTACTAGAAAAAATAGAAAAGCTTACCCTTATGCACCAACAAACCTTTAATGAATTTCAAAAGATTTGAAGCCTTAGAACAAAAGTTGGTAGGCTTACAACACATTCACCACCAATCCTAGAACACCAACTTGAAGAGAGAGAAGGTCATCATGTTGATCTCGTTCCTCTTCCTCTCCCACCTCATCCACATTCTCCTATTATACCCCGTTATCGCCCTAGGAATAACTTTAATGAATATCCTGAGTTTGATGAGGTACTTCCTCACCCACCTCATCGAATAGGAAGACAATTAAGACGAGATGAAGGTTATGCTCATCAAACTCCTTATGAGCATTATCCTCGACATTACGAAGAGCCATTACCTAATTTTGTTGCCCCGCGTCGTACACTTAGAGAACCTGATGATGATGTTATTCGTAGGGTTAAAATTGATCCACTACTTTTGATGGTCGACTTGATCCTAAAATTTTCTTAGATTGGTTAGTAGACATGGACCAATATTTTGATTGGATGCCCATGTCAGAAGAAAGACAAGTTCGTTTTGCCTGCATGAAACTAACTAGTCATGCTAAGACTTATTGGGTTAATCTCACACGAAAATATCAATGATTAGGACAACCACCTATTGCTTCTTGGGATGAAATGAAAGAAATTTTAAAGCAAAAATATGTACCATTAAATTTTCATGATCAACTTATGGATGAAATGACTACGCTTAAACAAGGATCTTTAAGCTTTGTTGAGTATATGACAGTTTGATGAATGATGACCCATTGTGATATTAGAGAGGATCACCGCACAATCTCTAGATTTAGATGCAGGTTACGACGATATTCGTAATGAAATGATAACTCGAGAAATTTATTCTCTTGAGGATGCATTTGAGTGGCGACTCAAATTGAACAATATCTTAGATCACAACCTTATAAGCGATTCACAACTTCATCTACAACTCTCAATCACGTGTTAACCCTCCTATTTAGTAGTTCCTAAAGGACCCAGTGAAACAAAAGGAAAAGCTTTAGTGGGAACATCTAGCTCTAAGACTTCTAGCATTACTTATTTTACATGTGGTAAAATTGGTCACTATGCAAGTACTTGTCCTCGTCAAAACTTACACTTAGATTATGAAAATGAGGATCAACAAAATGAAAATAATGATAATCAAATTGCAGTTGACCCTTGTGAAGAAGCTAGTGATGCGAAGATGCATTAGATGAGTCTCATATAGTTATGCGTTGTGTTAGCAACCCCACGAGCTAATAATGATTGGATCAATTTTCCACACTTATTTTAAGAGTGGTGAAAAAGGCGTGTAAGTTAATCATTGATAGTGGAAGTTGCATGAATGTTATTGCTACCTGCTTTAGCTAGAATGAAGCTCACCCAGATAAGGTTGCTTGGGTAGATAAGACCTCTATCTCTATATCTCAGCGTTGTCTTGTACCCATTCAATTAGGAGAATATAGTGATAAAATTTGGTGTGATGTTCTTCGATGGATGTTGCTCATATACTTTTAGGTAGACCTTGGCTTTTGATATGGATGTCATAAATTATGGGCGATCTAATACATATGCTTTTAGTTTTCAAGGTAAGAAATTGTCTAACCTAAGCTTTGAGGTCACTCCACTTCAACCCCAAAATTCTTCTCCACCCATCGAAAAGAAATCCTACATATTATTAATAAAGCGTCAATTTCAACAAGAGATTAATGGGAATATCATTTTTGCATTAGTTGTCTAACCTCGAAAATCAACCTTGTGTTAAATCATTCTCATCTGAAGTATGTGAACTTTTATTAGAATATCAAGATATTTGTCCCGAAGAACTTCCTAGTGAGCTTCCCCCATTAAGAAGTATCCAACATGCCATAGAGCTAATTCCTAGATCATCACTCCCAAATTTGCCACATTATCGTATGAACCCAAATGAACATGTAGAGCTAAAACAACAAGTTGATGATTTATTATCAAAAGGGTTTATCAGGGAAAGTTTATCTCCATGCGGTTCTTCTTACCCCAAAAAAAGATGGTAGTTGGCGTATGTGTGTAGTAGATAGTCGTTATAAATAAAATCACGTTAAGTATAGGTTTCCCATACCTAGACTTGATGACATGTATAGATATGATCGGATAGTTTTCTCTAAAATTGATCTTAGAAGTGGATATCATCAAATTCATGAGAGAAGGTGATGAATGGAAAACCGCATTCAAGACAAAAGATGGTTTGTATGAATGGCTAGTAATGCCTTTTGGATTGACTAATGCTCCAAGTACATTTATGCAGTGATGACTCATCTTAGCCATTCATTGGAAAATTTTAGTTGTGTACTTTGATGATATTTTAATTTTTAGTCAAACTAAGAACGATCATGAGAAACATTTATGACAAGTCTTTGAAGTGAAGAAAGACTATATGTTCACTTAAAAAATGCTCATTTATGACGTCTTGAATCTTCTTAGGATTCATTGTTTCTTGTGATGGCATCTCTGCCATCCCAAAAAAATTAATTATTCAAGAGTGGCCTACCCCAACCACCACAATTCATGGTGTACAGTTTTCATGGGTTAGCCACATTTTATCGAAGGTTTATTGTGGATTTAGCACTATTATGGCCCCGAACTCAATGTCTAAAAAGGAGACTTTGTTTGGACAAAGGCATTCGATGCATTCTCTAAAATTAAAGAACTTTTAACAAGTCCACCGATATTACAAATGCCAAATTTTAACAAAGTATTTGAGGTATCATGTGATGCTTACGAGTTGGTATTGGAGGTGTTCTTAAACAAGAAGGTCATCCTATTGCTTTCTTTAGTGAAAAATTAAACGAAGCGCGTCAACGATATTCCACATATGATCGTGAGCTGTATGCTATCATCCAAACTTTATGTTATTGGCAACATTATCTTCTTTCACGAGAATTTATACGATCATCAAGCTTAAATATCTAAACACCCAAAAGAAACTTAGTTCTCCATGCAAAATGGGTTCAATTTCTTCAAGAATATATTTTCTTAAACATAAATGGTGTCGAGAACAAAGTTGAGATGTCCTTAAGTAGAATATGTACATTATTAAATACCATGAGTGTGAAGGTTCTGGATTGAAAAGGTTAAAGATGATTATCCTAATTGTAAAGATTTTCAACAAATTTTTGAATCTTTGAAATTTGATGTTTCAATTAATAGTCCAGATTATCAAATACGAGATGGCTATCTCTTTCGTGGCACACAACTATGTATCCCCGATTCATCACTTCAAAATTTTCTTGTTGAGGAAATTCATTTAGGAGGTGTATCTGGTCATTTTGGTCGTGATAAGACAATAGCTATGATGGAGGATAGGTTCTTTTGGCCTAGTCTTAAGAAAGATTGCTCGTATCATTGCCCAATGTCGTACTTGCCAAATAGCAAAAAGTGGAAAACAAAATTATGGTCTATACACACCACTCCCAATCCCCCACAAACCTTGGGAAGATCTTAGTATGGACTTCATCTTAGGATTACCTGACCGCAACGTTTTGACTCTATTCTAGTAGTTGTTGACTGATTCTCTAAAATGGCACACTTCATTCCATGTTATAAGACATCAGATGCCTCACATATAGCGACAATTTTCTTTCGTGAGATAGTTCACTTACATGGACTACCTAAGACAATTGTGTCTGATCGTGATGTAAGGTTTATGAGCTATTTTTGGAAAACTTTATGGAAAAAGCTTGGCACAAAACTCTTATTTTCTACTTACCACCCTCAAAAGATGGATGGACAAACCGAAGTTGTTAATAGAAGCTTAGGAAATTTACTTAGGTGTCAGTGACATCATACTAGTTGGGACCTAGTTCTTCCTACTGCAGAGTTTGCTTATAACAGTTCAATTAATAGGTCAACCGGTATGAGTCCTTTTCATATTGTAATTGGTTATGATCCAAGAAAACCAATTGATCTTGTTGAATTGCCTGTAACATATAGGTCTAGTGCATTTGCATCTTCATTTGCACAAAGCATGCATGATTTACATCGTGAAATTCAACAAAAACTTACTCTGAGTTATGATAAATATAAAGCTAATGTTGATGCACATAGGCGATATATGTAAAATTTAATGAGGAGATTTGGTTCTTGTTAAAGTTAGACGAGATTTCTAACGGAACTCTTAAGAAATTAACTCTCAAGAGATCCGGTCCTTATAAAGTTGTAAGGAAGATAAATGATAATGCTTATGAAATAGATCTTCCAATGAATCTGGAATTTCTCCAATATTTAATGTATCGATTTAACGTTGTACCATGGGTAAGCCATGGATGATACTATTCCCTCGCAAATAATCGACATGGGTTCATACTTCATCATCGACTCTATACCATCTCCGCTTAAGATCACATCGCATCAAATTTTAGAAGACCGATTATCATCACATCGATGGAGGCACTCAAAGGTTTCTCGTTCATTGGAAAGGTCTTTCTACTTGAAGATTCATGGCACATTTGATGAGTTACATCAACTAGACTCACAATTATTACAAGAGTACTTGGATTTTCATTCTCACAGAGAGAATCCTTTAAAGGGAGTGTCACGCGCATCATCATCACCATCGTCCATCATCATAAAGCTTAAATGAATGATTTAGCCTTTGTTATAATTTAAGTTATGTATATTTATATTTATATATATGTCTTGAGTTTATATGGGCTATTCTTATGGCCATGAGTCATTATTATTGGGCTTTTATATTTTGCATATGTCTTGAGCTTATATGTATTGGGCTATTCTTATGTCATGGCCCATGAGTCATTATAGTAGGTATGGAATGAGTGGTAGGTTTGATAATGGTGGTAGGTTTGATAGTAGGTGGTGGTAGATTTGATAATAGTGGTAGGTGTAGTGATGGTGGGTTTGAGTTTGGAGTTAGATTTGAGTATTCTTAACTCTCCCTTTCATTCCTATAAATAGAGACTCTTGTAATGCTTTGTACTTGAATTTGGAATGAAAGTTATCTTCTTAAATTTCTTTTACTATTCTTTTGTGTGCTTTCCTCTTGAGTGATGACGGACTACTTGAGTGTGTGAGTTCACAACCCTTAGAAGGACTAAGGAAGGAACGATGATCCACCTGATGAGTAGGTCGACTTCAACTTATCCCCGCTTATTTATTTTAAATCAGTTAGATCGCTCATAACTTTTAGTTATTTCGCACTTATAAGATTGATCTCTAGGTGTTGACATAACTTTAACTAAAATCTTTTCAACTTCACTAAATTTATAATATTATGAATGTGCTCAATAGTAGTGCATTTATCATTACTCTTTGTGAGGATTTAAGAATTATCGGTGTAATAAACATCATATCATAAAAGCACATCATGCCATGGACGCATGGCGGGCAGTCTGATTTGAGGAACGCTCATGGCTGGTGATTCGGAAAACAGATTTACGGGAAGGAGGGGGGCCCGTGCAGGTTTGCAGACCGGAGTGGGTTCGGCTGAGCGGGTGAACGCCGCATACCGGGCTAGAAGGCTGAGCGGGTCTGACGCAGACAGTTGCTGCAATGAACGGACTAGGTTCGGTGGACTCTCTGGTCTTGGCCAGGGTTCTGGTCAATGAGCGGCAATGAGCAGATGGTGGGAGCAATGGCGTCACAGACCAGGCGGCAGCAACAGCCTGGAATGGCATGGGAGAGGGTCTGTGGAACGAGGATTCTGGGCCACGTGAGGCGGCAGCCAGGGCCTGGAGGCACCTGGATGTGGGTTTAAGACTCGGCTATGGCCGAGTAGTAGAGATTAGGGGAGACGAGAGTTGGAAAAGAAAAATTACCGCGTCGAGAGGGAATCTAGGAGAGAGGAGAAAACGCATTGAAAGAGAGAAGTCTAAAAATGGAACCATTTTTTTTCCTTTTTTTTTTTTTTTAAGAACCAGCCAAACTGAAAATTGTGGGGACGGTTGAGCATGGGGGAGGGTAATTTAGGGATTTTAAATAAATTTTAAATTGATTAAATAATTTTAATGTGGATTTCACACCGGTAAACGTACTTAGTCAATATAATTTAAGATAATTTCATTGTTCCGAATGCAATGGCACAGTCTGTTTCACAATCGGAGGCCTTTTGGTTCAAGTCGGAGTCAAATTGAGTCTATTTCAACTCAAAATGCATATCGTCGCTTTCGACCGCTCGATTTTCGCATAGACTTATCCGAATTGAGTGTGAACAGCCTCACTTGATAGATTTCGATGTTTCAAAGCCAATGGCGTGATCAATTTTGTGAGCGGAGGTCGTTTGATCCTTGTGGGCACCTCTTGATCTCGATTTGCGTGCAAGCATATTGACAACTCAAGCGCTTGATCGATTGATCATTAAGTTGTAGAATATTTATATCCTGACCAATTTTGATATTATGAACGCGATGACGAAGTCCGTTTGTCGATCGAAAGTCATTTGAGTTGATTTTGATGACGTCCTGTGCATTTTAGCCTCAATTTGCATGCTGTCACTTCAAATCATTCGATATTTTTACAGACTTGTCTGAATTGAGCGTGGATAGCCTCATTTGATAGATTTCGACGTTTCAAAGCTAACGACATAATCAATTTCATGAACGGGGGTAATTTGGCTTGCGTTGGAGTCTCCTGACTTTGATATGAGTGCAAGCATGTTGACGACTTGAGCGCTTGATCAGTTGATCATTAAGTTGTGAAATATGTATATCCTGGCCAATTTCGACATTTTGAACGTGACGACGAAGTTCGTTCGTCGATCGAAGGTCGTTTCAATCATTTTCAGAGACGTCAGTGCATTTCAACCTCGATTTGACCGCCAGCGATTATTCGACATTGCGTACTTCAATTAAGCCAGCTTTCATTTGATAGTTTTCGATGTTTTTGACGTGATCCATTTTATGAACAGAGGTCGTTTAGTTATCGTCACAACTTTCCGACTCTGACATGCCGTCGACACTTTGATAGCTACAGCGCTTAATCAACTGCTCGTTAGATTTTGCAATATTTATATTTTGATCAATTTCAACATTACGAATCCGCGTCCGTCGCCAATCGAGGTCATTTCAACTATTTTGGTGGCGTCCGCATTTTGAGCCCCGATTTGCGATGTCACTCAAGTCCGGAATTAATTTGGGTGGGCTTGACTCGACTTATGACATATATGTGAAGTTCAACATCTGGTTATTACAGGATTATACATAATTTTTATTCTTAAAACAACCAATGCTTTTGATTGAACTGACCACATGAAGCAAGGTAAATTAATTATCTGTAAGCCTGTATAAACTAGTTATAAGAAGCCTTGTAATGATTATGGGCTTTTGCTTATCTCGATCATTGCTTAATATAATGTATAACTCTGCATTTCATATAAGTAAAGCAATTTAATATACTGAAAGCCTTCTCAAATAAAATGTAAACTACAAACAGAAAAAATTAATTTCAAATGTGCTGTTTCAAATAATCATCACAATCAATGAACTATACATTGTTTCAATTCCGTAAAAGAGAAGATGGTCTTTTTACCATATAAACAGACGTCAAAACACTAAAAATAAATGGCATATGACCATATGGGTGTATTTCATAAATTAAGATCATATGGAAGAAAACTAAACTCATTTACTATTAAACAATCACTAAACTGTAATATTATATAATTATAATGAATAAAACTATAGACAAAGATTTAAAAGAACATAAGCATAACGTTACAAATCAGTTTTTTTCTCTTTTTTTCTATTTTGTTTTGTATTCATCTAAAAGATCCTCAAAGGTCAGCCACTACTACATCTCTTTCTATCCCCAAAGATGATAGGCTTATTAATGAACTTGCTTTCTCGTACTCTGGTCTCTGAACTTTGCTTGAGAGCGCTTAATGACTCGCGATTTGCTTTCAAAATGTTTTTTTTTTTCAGAATATCTAGTAATAAGATCGCTTGGTGGGGAGAAGATGAAATGAGACAGTTTTCGGCGCGAGAAGCAATACGTCGGAGTTAGACGATGGGCTTATGGCGGCAGCTGTGGTGGTATTTTTGTTATATTTATAAGTTTTAGGTGTTAGGTCAGTAAATAGAAAGTTTAACGTGTTAGATATGTAAATTAAGATATTTTGTGTGGTATGTATGTAAATTCCTCATAAATAAATTACATTATAGAGTATAAAAAATGACTTGTGACAACAGTTCAGTAATATTATTTATCTTTGCATTTTGTTTTGCTCACAGAACGCCATCTTTGCACTTCAGTTCATTCCTCAATCTGACATATCTTTATACCACGGAATCACTTGTCCGCTACAAAGCCTGGTCAAGAAGTGTTGGCTTTATTATATAATTGTTTAGGTAGAATGGACAGCAGGATCCTTATCCTTTAGCGCAATGCTTAAACCTAATTTCGAGAAGTTAATATATATGCTCTCAAAGTTTTAAGTAAATAAAGCTTAGGCAGTACTATATATCTATATATCAACTTATGCATTAAACAAATTCGTTGTGAGCTCCGAAAATTCGCCACTGACCTCTTCGATGAAAATAGTGTTTTAAAAGTGTGGAATTTTCAGAAGGCATATAAGATAGTAGATAAAGATAATACTCGTAGATTTCATCATCATTTTACGCGACTTTAGATCTGTTCTAAGTTTCCTATGCATGCCCTATAGTTAATTACGCCTCTAGTAAGTGAGAGAGAGAACTTTCAATTAAATTTGTCGTTAATATAATGTGTAACATATAGTAGCAGCATATAGAGTTTTAGAATTTAGATTATGAAATTCATCATTTTAGCTTAAATCATATGGTTGAGGGAATGATGATGTGCCCGATCTAGATCTCATGGTTCCGTCATCTCGGGACGCGTGATCTCTAGTCTACTTATTCAAAGGAGGTAGTCGACGACCCGGGATCCTCATTAGCAACACAGAGTTAGTGTTTGTCAGGAGACGGACTTAAGTACTGGTTGTGAAGAGTTGTTTGTCCGTCAAGTATATCATGATTCACAACTTAAAAAACGAGCCATTGGGGAGCATCAGTACGATGCATTGATCGTAATATAATAGAGTCGGCTGGCCAAACCACCGATCATGGGACTCGGTCGTAGCTTGTTTCATCGTGGAGTCATTCAGCGGCATTAGAGGACACGTGTCACATCCTTACTGGCGTGAGATTGATTGAGTGAACATAGCAGAACACTTGATTGGACATTGGCTCCTTTGTGAGCTAGAGTTTTCTTAATTTGTCAACAAACTATTGCGGAAGGTAGATAGATTGAATTTGATTTAAGTTTCTAATGTTAGAATTTCATTTAAGCAATTTCATATTGATATTTGAAAATTGATTGATTAGAATATGTTTAAGAACTTTAGATCCTGTCAACTCTATTTACGTGCTAACAGAAGATTGTATCTACTGTCACCTGACAGAATCAATTTCTCAGATATTTTACTGATCTGAAACTATTTTTATAAGTTTTTAGGTTTTGTTATCCCAAACCTAGTCCTAAGACTAAACCAGGAAGCAACCCACGTAGCATCCTCAGACACTTGAATTTAGACATTCAGCATAGTGACGGGGCACATGCGGGTGTATTTAAGAAATTAGGAAATTATGAGATTGATTTATTTAAACAGTTTCAGATTGCTACTTAAAAATTGATTAATTAGAATATGTTTAAGAGCTTTAGATCCATCACTTTGTTTAGCTAACAGAAGATTAGATCTACTGTCACCTGACATAATCAGTTTCTCAGATATTTCACTGATTTGAAACTCTTATTATATATTTTTTAAGGTTTTGTTAACCCGGACCCAGTCCTAAGACTAAACCGGGAAGTAACCTATGTAGCATCCTCAGACACTTGAATTTAAGCATTCGATGTCTCATCGTATATTTAAGACTTTATGTAGCATTTATTTACGAATTATGAGATTGACTTAATTTGATTTGAAAATGGATTAATTTGAATATATTTAAGAGCGTAGATTACAACTCTGTTTAGGCTAACAGAGAATTAGATCTCTTGTCACTTGAATGGTTCTCGATATTTAAGCGATTTGAAACTCTTATTATAGGTTTTAGGTTTTGTTAACCGGACATCTAAGACTAAACCAGGAAGCAACCCATGAAGCATCCTCGAACACTTGAATTTAAGCATTTAACATAGTGTCGGGGCCCATGCGAGTGTATTTAAGACTTTATGTTGTGTTTATTTTTGAATTATGAGATTGATTTCAGATTTTCATTTAATTCCAACTTAGTCTGTGTAGCCTCTTTAGACATTAAAATTTACACTTGAAATCTACATGTCAGAATGCATGCGGTATCTATAAAAGCTAATTTCATCTAACTAATGAAATCATTGATTTTGAAAATCATAATTAGAATGAAATTTTTGATTTAATATCGTCTTACATACTTGTCTGAGTTACATTCGGTGAAGTATTTAAAAATTTACCTGCTTTGAATAAAAATATATTCATTTTAGATATAGGTAATCAATTTATTTTCATTCAAGTATTTACATGTATTTTGAAATATTTGAACCAAGCAGTCTGTATAAGATATGTCAGGACATACTTTCTGATTGTATTCATACAAATTTATATGTCTGAAACTCAGAAAAAAGTTTCTAGTCTCTAATTTTATCATTTAAGGGACGTTTTACATTTTCTACAACAGTAAGATTTAGATTCTTCTTAACTTCATATCAAATTCCCTATTTATTTAAAATTAAACTTCAAATTTATTTTAAGCCATTTGTCATGTATATAAGGAATTCAATTTTATTTATTTTATAGGTTCACTTGAGTTTGATCTCTATTTTCTTATTTGAAATACGATTTTTAATTTTATTTATACTCAAGTCTTTTCAAAATTTATTTCCAATTCATTTATATTTAATTTCCACTCTATTTCTTTAAAACTTTATATTATATATATATATATATATATATATATATATATATATATATATATATATATATATATATATATATATATATATATATATATATATATCTCGTCTCGGTGTCACGCATTCAGGGGTGCATCAGTGTTTGACACTCAACAATGAGCGTATGGTGTCTTCACAATCGTCTTGCGCTATCACAATGGGCGTTCAGTCTTATAGAAAGAAATGGAAGTAATATATTCAAATTAATTAAGTCCAAATTTGACGATTCGACGTCATTCCGCATAGAGGGGCAGGCTTGTTTATTTTGCGTCCGATGGCGTGACGGTTAAAGACCTCGGTAGGCCTTCAATCACATTGCATACGGCATAACGACCTTTCACTGCGTAAAAGAAAATATATATGCAAATATTTCAAATTTCAATAACATTTTGGCATAAGGGGTGTCACATCTAACGGTATTGCTTTTCGGTATCTTTATGATGGCGTAGCGGCGGTATATTCTGACATTCTGTCTCTTCATACCCACTATATGCTTGGGCATTAGTGGAGTCTTAAAACCTGAATGTCCACAAGGTAGATGAATCACATAAGCAAATCCAAAATCTTTTTACATGTTTCTGAGCTTGCTTCCGAAGTCCTCCACATATCTGTGTCTTCAGTAATAGCCAACTAAAGCTGCAACTCCAGAAGCCAAACCTTTGGAAGGGGCAATGCCAGGCTAAGCCTCTAAAGATCTCTGAGCGTAATTAAAAAAAGCTTCTCTTTTAAATCCAATCACTCATCTTTGTCGGAGTCTTTTCCAGAAGACATGAAAGCAACAAATACAGAATGTGAAGTTCTAGCCACTTTTTTCATTAGGATGTTGAAAATATAAGAACATTGTGGGGGCTATCAGCTTTCCGAACAATGAAGCAGGAATGAGACTGATGCAGATTGGTATTACCTGCAGGAAAAACAACATTCTGGCAGTCTGCACCTCATCTTCGGACCAACATATCTTGTCCGCTCCAAAGCAAATAAACCTTGTTTATTTGTTAGCTCAAGTATGAAGGCACGGACTCAACGAACGATATACATAGTACAACATTTTTCCGCATGGTCAAGACAGCACGTCAAACTGCATCTGTATACTCTGGCAACCTAACACGCCTCATACATTTTCTGCTTGGCAACTTCTGCAGCATAGACAACAATCATGAGAAATATAGCTTCAGCAACTTTCTCGAGATATCCAAGCAATTGATCATGTCTCCCTCGATGCAGTAACGCAACAGCGCGGAGGTTTGAGTAAAACTCTAGAGAGTACTCCCACATATAATTTTCAATTATCCCCTTGTGCCCCTTATCAACAGAAGCATACTAATTGCAGAAAACACTAATAATTACACCTGCTTCCTTGAAAACGACACTATCCAAATGTCCCTTCACCTTCTCAAGAACAAAATCCACTGAAGTTCCTTCCTAAAACCCAACAACCATTCTGCAGAAATTTCCAAGCGGGAAGATTTCTTTCAACAAGGTTATGTAGAGAACTAGAAGAATCGGGGCGCGGAAGGAAACAAGACTAGCTCGAGCCAATCCACTAGAAATGCACTGGAGAGGATAGCTAGTCTCTAAAGAGCCATACAATTTGGAAACCACACGCATAACAACAGAACTAATAAACTCTTCCACTGAACTCCTCATATCGGGACTCAATTTAACTCTATTCATCGCTGGAACCAATCGGAATGCCTTAAAAAAAAAAAATAGCAGAAGCCATGGAAACAGCAAACGGAGCATAGCCCTTCGCCTCCCACTTTGCAGCAGAAAGCTCTCCACAAACAACCTCTACTTTCCTCGAAGATCTCAAATATATGAAATTTGTCACCAACCACTGCAATAAACTAAGGAGCATAAAGCCATAGTAGACTGAAATGGGAGGCAAGCCTCTGTTCCCAATTCCCTTCCTCTAACTGCACCGACTCCAATATCCGGCGAAGGAGATCAAGCAAAGGGGAGGCGCTAGGAGTTTCGCAGAGCTAGAATTAGAGGAGACAGAGTATATAGGAGAGGGAATTAGGAGGAAGAGGTGGATCGACTTCAAATCTTCTCTGCACTCCATATCACAGCGCAAATGAGAGAGGAGGAAAAGGAGCGCTTGCGGTTTGATGCTGATGAATGAGAGAAAGAGAGGGAACAGTTGTCGTTCTTGGGAGGGAAGGTTTGGACGAGAGTTTTGAATCGAGAGCGGGATCGGGATCGGTTCTTCCATTAGGGCTATTTAGGCTTAATTAATTTACCTAAATATTTAATTAAATCTTAATTCTGAATTATATACCGATATACTCTATAGTCAATATGTATATCAATCTTAGGTTATTTCGATGTTCCTGACTTAATAGTGCGATCGCTTTTCCGTCGGGATGTCGTTTGGTTTGGTGTCAATTAAATTAATTTCTCAAAATCGTATCGCGCTTTCGGCCGCTCGACATTGGCGAGTTGTAATTGAGTGTGAACAGTCTTATTTGATAGATTTCGATGTTTCAAAGCTAACGGCGTAATCAATTTCGCGAACGGAAGTCGTTTGGCTTGCGTCGGCGCCTCCTGACTTCGATATACGTGCATGCGTGTTGATGACCCGAGCGCTTGATCAGTTGATCATCAAGTCATGCAATATCTATATTCTAATCAGTTTCGACATTTTGAACGTGATGGTGAAGTCAGTTCGTTGATCGGAGATCATTTGAGTTGATTTTGGTGACATCCTATGCATTTTAGCTCGATTTCTGGCCAAATCATTCGACATTCTTGCATCGAGATGGCGTCATCATTTGATAGATTTCAATATTTCGAAGCTAACGACTGATTAATTTCATGAAAGGAGGTCATTTGGTCATGGTCACATCTTTCCGACTCCGATATGTGCGTCGACACGTTAATGCTTGAGCGCTTAATCGATTGCTCGTTAGATTTTACAATATTTATATTCTGATCAATTTCGACTTTTTGAACGCGATGACGACCGTTTATCGATCGGAGGTCATTTGGGCTGATTTTGGTGATGTCCGGTGCATTTCAGTCTCGATTCGTGTGCTGTCACTTCAAATTATTAGCATTTGCACAGACTCGTCCGATTTGAGTGCAGATGGTCTCATTTGATAGTTTTCAATGTTTCAACTCTAACGGCGTGATCAATTTTATGAACGGAGGTCGTTTGATAATGGTCGCAACTTTTCGACTCCGATATATGTGTCGATACATTGATAGCTCGAACGCTTAATAGATTGATCGTTAGATTTTGCAATATTTATATTTTAATCTCGATCATATTATTTTGTTTTTACTTTTATTAAATTCTTAAAAATTTGACTGTTTGACGTGCAAATACACTACTTTTATATAAAAATATATATGAAAATTAGTTTTATAAATAATTAAATTTGAATGATATGTATGTAAATCTCCTGAAAGTATTTAATAGCTGATC
Source organism: Cymbidium sinense (assembly GCA_021442155.1). Lineage (NCBI taxonomy): Eukaryota > Viridiplantae > Streptophyta > Magnoliopsida > Asparagales > Orchidaceae > Cymbidium > Cymbidium sinense. Next base: position 65,568,802 of record CM038225.1, read on the forward strand.
ATTATTTTGCTTTTATAAAAATGAGTACATGTTTTAGTATATCATCAATGAAGGTGCGTTGAATCTTAGTTCTTCGTTAATTTTAAGTGCACCTGATATTTATTTTTCGGTGGGTGTTGGGTGTCAAAAATTTAATACTCACACATGTCCTATATTCTTAGTTGAACCTATGAGCTAATAACAATGGGGGTTAAGTAGGGGAGGTGGCCTTTTGTTACAATTTATTATTATTATTATTATTATTATTTTGCCAATCTAACGGTGGACAAATCTGGATTGAATTTCTAGCTTGCGTACAAAAATTTGCGTTTGGCGAAGCTTGGCTCTTCGGACAATAAAAAATGCAAACAAACGCAAAATTCTATTGGATAAGCTGGAATATGATTTTTTTTTTTTGACAAAATTGATTAGTATGAATTTTTTAATATCAATGAAAAAATTTATATTATATCAATTTTAAAATAAATTTAACAGCGCCGGCCAGTCATCTTAAACCGAAAGAAAAAAACATTTTAATGAAGTGTTATTCTTTTTATAATTATAAAAAAGCATATCCCAATGCATAATACAGATCCAAAGCTTCCACTCCTAAGCAGCCCATTCCCCTAACCCACCGTTAAGAATGGAAAAGCCAACTTTCTCCAACGTCCTACCACTGATCTTCTGCCTCCTCCTCCTCGTCCTTCTATTGAAGAAGCTTAAAATGCCAAAATCGTCTAACACTACTAAGCTCCCTCCAGGCCCATGGAAACTCCCCATCATCGGAAACATTCACCAACTTCTTGGTGACCATCCGCAACGAGTGCTGCATAAACTTGCCAAGAAATATGGCCCTCTGCTTCACCTCAAACTAGGAGAAATAAATCATGTTGTCATCACGTCCCCAGAACTTGCCCGCGAGGTTATGAAGACACATGACATCAACTTCGCTTCACGGCCAGAGTTCCTAGCCACAAAGATCATCTTGTATGATAGCACTGACATTGGCTTCTCTCCTTACGGCAAATACTGGTCACAGCTGCGCAAGATATGCACGGTAGAACTACTCAGCGCCAAGCGCGTCGAGTCTTTCAGTTTCATAAGAAGGGAAGAAGGAGAAAATCTTGTGGATAAGATCCGCATGGCGAGGGGATCGCCAGTGAATCTTACAGAGATGTTTCTATCTGTGGTAAATACGACAGTTTCCCGGGCGGTATTTGGGAAGGAGTGCGCTCATCAGAAAAAATTTCTAAATGCGATGAAGGGAGACGTTCAGGCACCTTCGGGATTTGAGGTAGATTTCTTCCCATCGTTGATGAGATCTTGTCTGAGTGAAGCTGATGGGCCTGAGATCATCAAGGCTCTACCGGACAACATCAAGATTCTTTCCACATTCAACAACTACTGCCCCAAACAGTCAACCTAGAAACTGCTTTTACACACAGTTTTACTTTTTTTTGGTCTTCAACTTCCTGCATCAAATATAAACACAGCAAGTTTTTTTTTTATTTAAAGGAATTTGAAAAAAAAAGTAGAAACGATAATTCATGTTGCATTACCAGATAAATAGGAATGCACCATCTACATTATTTTGAAGATGAGATTTTAAATATTTGTATAATAATTTTAGAAGTTATTGTGAAAATATAAGTGAGGTGAGAAGTTGTCTTATGAATTTGAGTGGGAAGAAAAAAACAAGTGTTTGGGGCAAATTTTAAAAATAAGTATGGTTTAAAATATAATTAGTAATTTAAGTATCTTAAAAAAAATTTAGATATAGATATAATCGCCCATTTAAGGGGTGATTACAGCGTGACCCGACAAAGCACTGCATGAAGGGAGCTTTAATTGTAACGTTTTAAGTCGCGCTAATCCAGACTAGCTCTAAAACGCACAGCAAACGGGTGACTAGCTCTAGAACAATTTTTTTTTTTTTTTGGTTTATTGTGAAGAGGTTTAGAGAGAAGTATAGGGGATTTACATATGATATTTGTTTATTTAGAGGAAGCATTGTGATAAAGTTCCAAGATAAATTTTTCGGAGAGTTGTAGAAAAGAGAAGAGTTAATATTCAACATATTCAAGTCATTAAGGATATGTATACTGGAGCTATTACTTGTGTCCAAATACATAGAGGATTAACAATATATTTTTCTATTTCAGTTGGATTACATCAAGAATTAGTTTTAATCTCTTATTTTTTTTTGTTTTATGTTGCGTATGTTCTTATTATGTATGTAATACATTTGTTAAGAGATTTGATGGAATAGTATAGAGGGAGGAAGGAGGATCTAAATACGATATTTGTTGATTTAGGAAATGCATGTGATAAAGTTCCATGAGAAGTTTTTTGGTAGAGTAGAAAAGAGAGGAGTTAATATTTAGCATATTCAAGTCATCAAGGATATGTATACTAGAGTTATTACTTGTAGCCAAACACATAGAGGATTATCAAAATAGTGCAATACAATAAAGTTCACATCTACTATACAGAGAAATGAAATATCTACTATAACACAATACAATACAAAAAAATATAAATGAATACATGTACTATAGACATACAGGACACACTATCCGAAACGCCTAATGCCTCCATCATCTTCATAGAATCACACCGCTCCCAGGTGTATACTGATCAAGTGCACGTGATGGACGATCACGCAGCTGATGGTGGCCCTCCAATGCAAGATCTTCAGAAGTCTGCATAAGATAGTCCTGTGATGAAAAGAAAGGCGGCTGTGACTTATAGGTAGGCTAGTACGTAGAAAGATCTGGATCAGCATATGTGGATGGTCTGGCGCCCCAGTCATGTTGTGGGACATCCTCTGTAGGCTCTGGTCAACGTGGGTTGCCGATATGTACTCACAATCTCAAGTCTCTATATAATACCTTGTACCTATCTATAACTCCCTGTAACTCGTGCTCTTATATACGCTCAAAGTACGGCTGAAAGATGTCCTAGGTCGTCAAGATGTGCTCTAACTGCATGAAAAAATAGAGTTTGAAATTAGCCTCAAGTAGGTATATAACATATTAAATTTAACAGAATACTTATGTTAATACTTACATATATAAGCTCTATAGGTGCTCTGGGATAGTAAGTAGTTGGAGGATCTGTCGGGCGGCCAGTAAATAGAGGGAAGCCCAAGATCTGAACCAGCACATGTACTGATTGATAGTCGTCAATCTGTTCTCATCTTCGTCCAAGCCCTCGACTACGTAATCCATCCGCCTCTCCCAAGCAGCAACGTGCACCTGATGGTAATCAACCCAGTCTACATCTGCTTTACCTTGACCATTGACTCTTTTGAAACTACACTGTTGATGACTACATTGATACATTTGTGGTCATCCCCAACTTTGAAGATTATCCAAGCACCCCTTAGACACCTGTTGCTGCTACAATGCAGACGCCAATTACATGCTCTGTTAGAACTATATTGTGATATGACTATCGTGATTTACACATATCACAGTATAGTTCTTCTGGTTTGAGATGATTGTTTAGAATTGAACATTATTAACTATACATCATCCAATAACAACAAACTGAATGCTCCTTTTACATGTGAAACACATTCCTTCAACAAGATCAATTGGGATTTCAACATCATTTATTAGGATATTATCATCAGATGGACCATCGAAGTAAATATCGTTGTCTCATTCTCTGGCGGTTTGACACATCCAGACGTACTTATTATTAGTAAACATTTCACATTCACTCTCAATATTCCGGAATGAATGGTTCTTTAATAGATACTGACTAGCTACATTTTCAGCCATGACTTCTAACCCAGGTGCGCAATCATCATCACTGATACCCTGCTCAGAGTCACTACTTGAGCCACTGCTCATAGTCTCGTACACATCATCACTTGTAGCACTCTAAGACACATATGGTTCCTTTGATTGATAAATGACATTATCACTAGATCTATAATTCCACTACATACATCAGTAACACGACACATATCACCATGAAAAATTAACAATATAAGCTGGGAAAGATAAGCAAGGTATTACCTGGGAATCATTTCTTCAAAGCTGCTCTGTGTCATCAAAGGAGCAAGTGTGATGAAATTCTGTGTATGGGTCAATGGTATATCAATTGGCCTCAACACTAGATCAATTGATATGGATGCAACATTAGCAGCTTCGACTCCCACATACAACACTAATGTCTGAAAGTGAGTCTTAATAGAAGAAATTTCAACCAGAAGTAGGGAGGTCGAAGTTACCTTTTAGTTTTGACCTTCTCTTTAGGTTGCAAGGAGAGATCTGTAGAGGGTCTCTTGCTGGAGGTGTGGCTAACTGTTGACCTTTACATATGTGTTATAAATCAAGACAAGCCCACAAGTTAAATTTGATGGACTTCCGAAGCGAAAGTGCACAAATTAGGGTTCAAAACACACTGGACGTCACTGAAAATGGTCGAAATGACCTCCGATCGATGAATAGACTTCGGCGTCGCGTTCAAAATGTCGAAATTGATCATAATATAGATATTGCAAAATCTAATGATCAATCGATTAAGCTCTCGAGCTATCAATGTGTCGACACGCATATCAGAGTCGAGAAGCTACAACGATGTCCGAACGACCTCTGTTCATGAAACTGATCATGTCGTTAGCTTCAAAATATTAAAATCTATCAAATGAGACTCTCCGTGCTCAATTCGGACGAGTCTATGCAAATGTCGAATGATTTAAAGTGAAAATACATAAATCGAGGCTGAAATGCACAAGACGTCATCAAAATCAACTCAAATGACATCCGATCGACGAATGGACTTCGTCATCACGTTCAGAGCATCGAAATTGGTCAGGATATAAATATTGCACGACTTGATGAACAACCGATCAAGCGCTCGAGTCATCAACGCGCCTACACGCATATCGAGGTCAAGAGGCACTGACGAGAATCAAACGACCTCCGTTCATGAAATTGATCAAGCCATTGGCTTCAAAACTCCGAAATATATTAAATAAGACTATTCGTACTCAATTTGGACGAGTCTGCATGAAAATCGACCGATTGAAAGCGACGACGCGCATTTTGAGCTGAAATGGACTCAATTTGGTGACGACTCGAACCAAACAGTATCCGATCGCGAAACGGACTGCGCCATTGCATTTGGAACAATGAAATTACCCTAAATCGATATATATATTGACTATGTACGTTTACTGACTCGAAATCCAAATTAAATTCGTTTAAATTAATTTAAAATTAATTTAAAAATGGCCTAAATTACCCCCACTATCCAACCATTCCCCCCATTTTAAAAAATAAGGGGATTTACATACATACCACACAATTCTTATGTATTTACATATCTAATACTCTAAAGTTATATATTTACTTATCTAACACTTTTCTATTCTTAAAAAGGTGCATTTCACTTTTAAAAAGTGAATAAAGTATTTTTGATATGATATTGAAGATTAGGTTGTTATATATGAAAAATTAAAATTTAGGTGTTAGATATGTAAATATATAAAAATTGTGTGATATGTATGTAAATCTCCCCAAAAAAATAATAATAATAATAATAAAATTGAAAAGCAACTACTCCCTCATTTTCTTCCATTTCTGACAATTTCTCCTCTCTCAACGTCATTCTTCTCTGCAAAAAAAAAAATAAAACCCCGCCGCCGCTCCGACGGAATTCCGCCTTCCAACTTCCTCCGTCTCGCACTGTTCCACAAATCCAATCCCGCCGGCGCCGCGTTCCATCGCAATCTGCCCCCGTCGACGAGTCTCACTCAACCCAATGCGCAAAAACCGCTGCGCCACACCAGTTCTCCGGCCCGTCCCACGCATGGCCCACCTTCGGCCACCTCCCGCTGCGCCGCACCAACCAAGCCCGCCGCGCGTCCCGCCCGACCCGTTCCCCGTGCCGCGCAGCCCGCCTTTGCCCGAAGCCCGCAGGCCCACTCTCGCCGTGTCGCGCAGCCCGCCTCTGCCCGAAGCTCGCAGGCCCACTCCTGTCTCCAGCCCGCCTCCAGCCCGATGTTTGTAACCAACACAGGCCCACTCTCGCCGTGCCGCACAGCCCGCCTCTGCCCAAAGCCCGCAGGCCCACTCCCCCCTCTGGCCTGCCTCCAGCCCGCGAGCAAGCCCCCAGCCCGCCAGCCCGCCGCGCCAGCCCAGCCTGCCATACCGCCCCACCAGCCTTCCCACGGCCCGTCCGACCTGCTGCATCCCACCAACCCACCAGCCTGAAACCAGCCCGCCAGCCCGCACCTTTTCAAGGCCTGCCTGAAACCGACCTGCTGTAGCCTAGCCTGCCCTTCAACTGCCCACGCCTGTCTAACCTTCAAACTAACCTGCTTAGCTATCTTCAGGGTGCATTCATGCTTATCAGGAGTTCCACCGCTTTGATAAAGATGTATGCTAAAACGCTTGTAGAGGACAAGGTGTTTGATGAAATGTCTGAAAGAAAAAATTTATACGATACGCTTATCTTTATGCAGAAAGTCTCACATTCATCGTATGACGAGATGAAATTCGCAGGTTCTAGACAATACGCTTCGTGGTGTCAGTGATTAGCCATTCATGGGCGGACGAGATGAAATCCATGTCGAGATGACCGCTACGCCATCGTCATACCGAGTGATCAAAAGTTCATTATGCTCATCGCATGCGAATTGAAGGTAGGCAAGGTGCTTCAAAACACCAATCGCCACGCCATCGTACGGTAGTTAAAATAGTCCCTGCGGATGATGACACCGAATATCGCCAAATTTGGAATATTTGCATATACATTTGCTTTTATGCAGGTGATTGAAGGTTCGTTATGCTCATCAGGGTGTAACGGGATTGAAAGTCGACTGAGGTGCTTCAAAACACCAACCATCATGCTCATCAAAGCGTGACGGGTAAGCCAAAACACCCCTGATGCAGCCCCCTATACGGGGATGACGTTGGGAGGCTACCGAAATTGTGTCAAATCTTTTGACTTAGAAAAAAAAGGGAGAGTGAAATGAGCTAATTAAGAACGATAAGTAGGGAAATCGACAGCTAATTTTAAACTAAAAGCTTTAAAAAAAGGGAAATTAAAATGACATACGATAGATATATAAAAGAAAGGTGAAAATTACTTACAAAATTTATTGAAGTAGAATGGAAATCCCACTAAAGTTTTTAACCTCTCCCTTTCAAATGTCCTAGCTCTAACCTTTCAAGTAAATGGAATAGGATAAACATCTCCCCTCGGCTTTATTTATAAAAATTGGAAGAAGTAGAAAGAGGGGGAAAATTAAATTTGAATAAAAGAGGGGGAAAATCAAATCTGAATAAAAGAGAGGAAAAATCAAATTTGAATAAAAGAGAGAGAAAATCAAATTTTAATGAAAGAGGAGAAAATCAAATTTGAATAAAAGAGGAAGAAAATCAAATTTGAATAAAAGAGTGGGAAAATTAAATTTGAATAAAAGAGAGAAAATAAAATTTGAATAAAAGAGGGGGAAAGAGGGAGAAAATCAAATTTGAATGAAAGAAGGGGAAAATCAAATTTGAATGAAAGAGAAGAAAATCAAATTTGAATAAAAAAAAAAGGAAAAATGGGAACCACTTTTAGAAGTAAATCTTCTCCTTAAAATGATAAGTTAAATTATCCTTTGAATATATAGCTTCAAAACACCTTCTTCACAACGATCCTAACTTTCAGTAAAGTATAGTACATCTATAATAAATCAAATTCTATAAAAATCAAGGGCTTCTTTAATTAAAAATTGAGATTTCATCTCTAATAAAATTTATGGAATCAGACATGAAATTATCTAAGCTATAAATTCATGCATGTGCTCGGACATAAATATTTAAAGTACAAATTTTAATGTCTGAAAAGGCTGTGCAGGCTAAATTAGAATATATTAAATATTAATCTGAAAAATCAAATAAGATGTTAAATCAATTTATAACGTCTTCTTCGCCACCGGATCTACAACTCTTTGTACAAGTAGACAGAAGACAATACTAAATCCAATTCTACAAAAATCATGGAGCTTTCCTTCAATATAAAAATTAAGGAATTTCATTCTAATTATGATTTTCAAAATCAATGAAATCACTAATTAGGTGAAATTATCTAAGTTATAAATTTCTGCATGTGCTCGGACATAGAGATTTCAAGTGCAAATTTTAATTTCTGAAAAGGCTGCACAGGCTAAAGTTGGAATTAAATGAAAATATGAAATCAATCTCATAGTTAAGAAATAAACACTACATAAAGTCTTAAATATACGCGTGTCTTTATCAATGCCTAAATTCAAGTGTCAAGGATGTTGCGTTGTTTCCCAGCTTTAGTCTTAGTCGAAAGTTAAAAATCCTAAAAACATATAATAAGAGTTTCAAATCAGTGAAATATCTGAGAAACTGATTCTATCAGGTGACAGTAGATCTAATTCTCTGTTAGCAGCTAAACAGAGTTAATAGGATCTAAAGCTCTTAAACATATTCTAATTAATCAATTTTTAAGTAGCAATATGAAATTGCTTAAATGAAACTCTATCATTAAAAACTTAAATTAAACTCCATCCATCCACCTTCCACAACAGTTTATCGGGGGTGACAAATTAAGAAAACTCTAGCTCACAAAGGAGCCAATATCAAATCAAGTGTTCTGCTATGTTCACTCTCAGTCAATCTCACGCCAGTAAGGACGTGGCTCATATCCTCTGACTGCGTGGCTTGGCCAAAATGCTCCATATGAAGCGCCACCATATAGTCCGACGGGTAGTTTGGCCAAGATTCCATTATATTAGATCACGATCATACGTATGTTCCCCTAATGGCTCGCCTTTGAGTTGTGAATCATGGATATACTTGATAGGACAAACATCCCTTTGTTTAAGATAGACTTAAGATTCCCAGACAAACAACAAGTTTACAAGGATTTCTTGACACGTAATCCATGTATGGATGAGGATCCTTACGTCGACTACCTATTCATTTGACGTAGACTACGAACGCCCGGGATAATGAGAACCATGGGATCTAGATCGGGCACCTCATCTTTTCTCCAACCATCTAATTTAAGCTGAAATGATAAATTTCATAATCTAAATTCTGAAACTCTACATTACTGCTACTATACGCTACGCATTCAACGATCTAAACGACTAGCCTTAATCGAAAGTTCTCTCTCACTTATTGAGATTGGTAATTAACTATAGGGGCTTGCGCCTATAGGAAACTTGGAACTAGATCTAAAGTCCTCACCAAATGAGGACAAAATCTCTGGGTAGTGTCTTATCTACTATTCCATCCGCCTTCTGAAAATTAAACCAACACTTTAAAACACTCTTTTCATCGAAGAAGTCGGTAGCGAATTTACGGAGCCCGCACTAACATACTCTTGTTCCTAGCCTTTTCCTACATTAAAGAGATCATCAGTAGAGAAAGTCGCTTTCTCTTCATAACCCATGCTAACATACAAAAGGATAAGCTCTTATTCTTAATATTTTCGGAGCTCAGTAAGCCTTTTCAATTAAGATTGCACCTCTGAGAGGAAGGAGAGGGCCGGGTCATATAGAACTTGTTTGCCCTTAAAAAATATTCCTGATTCCAAATAATCGAGGAAGAAGAGGTGCAGAGAGAAGGAATGTTATTTAGGTTTTTGAGATGTTCAGATTGATCTTTAAGATCGAGTAATCTATTTTGCTAAGATGGCCTTGTGGAGGACGAGAGAAAAGTAACCTGAGAAGCACCATCGTGGGAAGATAGAAAGACCAAACGGCATGAAAAATCCTAGCTTTAATAGTGCCCCTTAACAAACTCCATGCTTGTCAAAATGGAAATGGGATTGGATACCTAATTACCTTTCGTTATATAGCCAGAATTAAGAAAGTGAGCTCATTATTCAAATGGAAATAAATAGTAACGCTTACATTAATAAATCTAGACTTAGTTTGTTAACTAGAAATTGTATAAAAATTAAAAAAGTTGTATCAATGGCTTAAGATTTACATTTTAAAGTTTTAATTATACTTGTTAAAAAGTTGTTGATACATATTTATGTAGATACAATTTTTATTAGACTAAAGTAAGTTTATCACACATTTAAAAAAAATGTGGCTTGCTACTATTATAAACTTGAAGTAATTATTCGGTCAAATATTTTCTGTTTAACAATATAATTAATCATACATTTGACTGTGTTCACACATACATTGAATAAGTGCGATTATTGATGTTGTTTTGTTATCCGATAACTACCGTGAAAATTCAGTACAATAGGCGAGAATTTTGGCTAATTTTCTGACATATGTTTTAGAATTCTCAAAATTTGGCAAGTTAATGTAGTACATTAAGCTAGAGTTCATCTGAAGTATTCGGAAGTAAGGCCCAATCGATTCTAACAAATTATAATTTCCATATTATTTCTTAGAGAGGGAAATCAAACTAAAGAAATCAAAGTTTGACTAAATATGTCAATGGTTCAATCCTTTTTTTGTCCAAAATTTTTAATTTTAATTGAGGAATAACTTATATTTCTATATCATTATATTTTTCAACTTTTCAATATATATTAAGCTCAATACTCTCATATTTCTTAATAGTTAGTTATGAGAGATATTAAAAATATTCTAATTTATATATACATTACTCTTTTACAGGATTTATTTTTAGGAGGAACTGATACCTCTTCTTCTACACTAGAGTGGATCATGTCTGAGCTCATTCGACATCCTAATGTCATGCAAAAAGTTCAATCAGAGGTAAGAAATGCTTTCAAAGGAAAAGCAAATATAGAGGAGAGAGACATAAGCATGCTTCCTTATTTGAATCATGTAATTAAAGAAACCTTTAGATTACATCCTATGGGGCCTCTCTTAGGCCGTGAGACAACTGAATTAGATGGCTACACAATACAAGTTGGAAGTCGAATTCTGATCAATGCATGGGCTATCATGAGAGAGCCAAGATGTTGGGATGATCCAGAGAGCTTTCGACCCGAAAGATTTGAAGATTTTGCTTTTGATTTTAAAGGGTCCAAATTTGAATACATTCCATTTGGTGGAGGAAGGAGGATTTGTCCAGGCATAGCATTTGCAACAGCTGGCATTGAGTATTGGCTTGCACAACTACTCTTCCACTTTGATTGGAAGCTTCCTGGAGGAAAGAGTCCCACGGAATTGGATATGAATGAAGTTTTTGGTCTGATAGTATCTAGAAAAATTGATTTACTTCTAGTTGCCACTCCACAGAATTAATCCTTCACCACCTAGATTATCATGTTCTTCTAAATGAATAAATGATGCCTGATCTTGATCTTCTAAACATTGTCTTAAGATGTTTCATATGAATTTTCTTGTATGTCATTTGAATAAAACTTGTAGCTCCTATGCTTAAAGATTGATTATTGTATTGCGACAAGTTGGCATGTTACTTTCTATCAAAATATTTTTAAAATAAAAAATATATATATGAAACTATTATGATTTGTATGAATTTTAGAAAACATACAATATTAAGATAAAGAAACTATTTTGGTCGCATACTTTTCAATACCTCAATGAATTGCTATTTAATTTTCATCTTGGCTTTAGATAATGAATTAATCGAACTGATATATAAATTCATGCATGCATGCCTACATACATACATACATACTATGCAAGCCACCCTTCGAAACTTAAATGGGATATTCATCTCAAGGGCTTATATCTAGAAGTTGCCTTAGAAATAAAATAAATTCACCAAAAAAAACAAAAGAAGAATGATAATATTGCTCGGGTCGTTGCATAAAATATGATTCATTAAATGTTTGAGCAATGACATGAGTTTTCTGCTTGTGATCAACAAAAAATTAATGAGCGACGATTAAAGCACATTATTCATCTTCCTATTTAAGATCAAGTTGAAAATAATTTAAAACTTAAAATAAATTTATTAGTTTAATTTTATATATATATATATATATATATATATATATATATATATATATATATACACACACACACACACAAGGAAAGAGTTCCACTTGATTGAGATACCCTATTACGTGAATCAGTTGTCATTAAAAATCTTCATCTTTAAGATTAAGTAATTATTATAATTTGATGATATAAGTAATTTATTTTGAAATTATGTAATTATATATATATATATATATATATATATATATATATATATATATACAGTGAGGCACTGGGGAGACGCGTGCTCGCACCACACCGATAAGCGAACTTATTTCCAAACCCTCGCGGTCGCGACGCATTTTCCTCCCTCAGGTTGGCCATTAGTTCTGTTTTCTTCTTTTGCTTCTCACGAATCCCCTTTTTTTTTCTGTTACGCTTCTCCGAATCCCTGGTGAGTGACTCAGTGAGGTGATTCATGAAGGAGTTTGAGAGGTTAACTGAAGATTGCTATGCCATTGCCGATCTTTGTTCCCTTCTCTCCGCCTTTTGTTACGCCGAATTTGCCATCGAGCTACCCGTCGTCGGTGAAAGTTTCAGCTATCTAAGGGTTACATTCGGTGAGTTATAACGGTTCCTTGTGCAGTTGTGCTCCTCTTTTTTCTTTTTTTTCTTCCTGTTTTCATTTCAAATTTTGATATATATAGTTTTATTTTCTTCCTCCCACGATTTTAGGTAAACACCTGTTTTGAAGATCTATTTTGATTATTTCTGATTAATTTTAATACTCCTCTCTTTTCACGATATTATTAATATATTTCTTTCTCGTTCTCTTTTTTTCTTTCTATTTTTTTGGGTTGTCTCTTGCATGCGAGAACTCTTGCAGTGCAGCATAGGTCTCCCATAGATCACCTTAACCATTGATTCGATGCCATTGCCTTAAGAGGTCATAGAAAGTTTTCCCCTCTCCTCTCCTTCACCGCGTCCTCTCTCTCGATCCTTTGGTCTGCGGTCCACGATTCCCATCTAAAATAGGATTTAAAAACAAATACAATCAGGAGAATGCTAAGAAAGTTAAAGGTAAAAGAAAAAGGAAAAGGGAAATTTATTTTGAGGAGGCTTAGAGATAAAGGTTTTCCATCTATCTTCATTCAGTGTATTGAGGCATGCATAACAAATGTTCCCTTTTCCATTGTTAACAATGGGGAAATCAAAGGATTCTTTCACTCATCCAATGGGCTTGACGGTTGTCCTCTATCTCCTTTTTTTTGCTTGCGGTTATGGACTCCTTCTCCTGCTTACTTGAAAGAGAAGTTCTGCTCCAGCGGTTCACTCCTCTATACTCTGGATCATGTGCGATTTCTCACTTACTCTTTGCGGATGATCTCATTGTAGTTGGAAAAGCTGACTCCTCCACTGTGGCCTCTCTTAAAGATGTACTTGATCATTTATCTATTTCAACTGGTCTCTCTGTCAACCGTGATAAGTCTCTTATTTACTTTTCCAAGAGTGTCAAATATGCCTCTCAATTCAGTGAAACCTTACAGGTTAGCCGATCACAGCTCCCCTTTAACTACTTGGGCATTCCTATTGGCAGGCCCCCTTAGAGTCATTCATTTTAACTCATTGATTGATAAAATTTATAAGTGGCTTCTTTGGGTGGAAGAGTAAGCTTCTTTCCCTTGGAGGGCGGTTTCAACTCATTCGATCCTCAATTAACGGGCTTCTCTCATATTGGTTCCGATCAGTGGCTTGTCCTAAAGGTGTCCTCAAAAAGCTTAATTCGATATCTTCCAATTTTCTATTTCATAATGGAGAAAGCAAGAAATTGCACACTATTTCATGGAACACTACAACACTTCCAAGGGATCGAGGGGGTACTGGTCTCACATCTTGCTCCACCTTGTACACCATAAATAAAGTTAAGTTTCTAGGGAGGTTACTTAATGGTTACTCTACCTCTTGTTCTTGGTTCTTAAATAAATATGGCTCCCTTTGGAGCAAATTCTCTACAGAATGTCCATTCATTGGAAAGACCTAAGAACTTTGGTCTAGATTGAGGCGTCTTCAACTTAAGGTGGTGTAATTCCTCCTTCTCTCTTTTCTTTGACCCGTGGTGTGAGGGTTTTCTCTTTTGAACTTTTGGGTCGAGCGCTTCTCAATTTTTAATTTGCCTCTCTATTCTAAGCTTAAGGCAGTGATTAAGGAAGGGAGCTGGATTCTCCCAGACGAGCTGAAATATCTATTTCCTGACTGTTTTAATAGCATAAATAAAGTTCAGATCTGGAATGATTCTGACATTGCTATTTGGGGAAAAACCAAGGAACACAACTCCAACTCGATCAAGAACATGATTTTTCAGCACCTTCCTATAGTAAGTTGGCATGAGGACGGTTTAAAGGTATGGCTTTGAACCAAGCCTTGTATTGGGAAGGCTCTTTAGGGGCCTTAAAACCTCTGCTCTAAGGGTTTAGGTAGTATTTCCAAATGCTGTTTTTGCAATGAGGCTCAAGAGAATCATGCTCATCTATTTTTTGAATGCACCTTTTCTATGTCTCTTATTAAAAAATTACTCCCTAATGGTTCTTTTCTCCTCTTAAATATGCCTTTGGCTCAAGTGTTGAGTACTTTCATAACATTTGACTCTAAGGTCCTTAGGAGGTTTTGTTGCTTGGTGACAATGTCAATCATTTATGGAAGGAGAGGAATAGAAGATTTCATTTGCGGATGAATCATCCCTTTCCAAGCTCTATCTTCAATTAGAACTCAGATCGGTTTCAAATTAAGGCAATGGAAATTCAAATCATCTTGGCCAGATCAGTGCTTGCCTTCGGTGCGAGAATATTAACTTCCTATCTATGTACCTCGATTGGCTGCTTTCATATGGTATTCCACGGGCGATGATGAAAGAGCTAATGAGCTCGATGTGACTTACCTCCCAGGCGGTTCTCCTCACCTCCCCAACCTCGTCTTCTCAATGGGTTTGGTTTAGTCTTATTCTTGGCGGATGGCGGAAGGATGCCGTCGCTGTTCATTCTACTTCCTGGGTCTTGGCTAAAGTCTGGTTTTCGGTTTTTGGGTCACATTGTGATGCCCAATCCTCTTCTAAGTCCAGTGATGCTGAACAACAGAAACACCATTAATCTCCTCCTTTTGATCCTTACTTTTTTTGGTTTTGTGGTTGCGGATTTATCTCTGGACGATGATGACAAAGCCTTGTGCTTTTTTTTTATGCTTAATACCATACGGACTGCATGGATGACCTTCTCATCCATTGGATGGCGGTGAGGGTAACCGCCGGCTTAACAATTGGTTGTGCTTGGGTGGTGTACAGTTTTTTAATTTTACTTCTTTTGAGTCGAGTCCAGTTCTTTGCTATAAGATTCGTTTTAGTTCTTAGCATTGCATTTCTCCTTTTGTTTAAGTAAACTCATTTGTGCTTAGTCCCTAGCTATTGGGTGTCCAGTGTCATTTTATTCCCTAGCTTTTGCTTTTCCTTCATGTAATTTTTATGTAACTTCTTTTACTTATTGGAATGAATTGGGTGAAAGCCCTTATATTTTCCAAAAAAAAAAAGGAAAAGGGAAAGTTATGCATTAAGAGAATGAGTGTAGTTGGCTTACAAAGCAAAGAACAATTCTGGCTTCTCCGTAGAGCAGTCCAACAAGCGGATGGTCTTCTTCACTCGTGGCTTTGGCGTAATTAAAGCAAATATTTATTCCTTGCGGGCAATGTACAATCAAGCTTAAAGGGGAATTCTTTAAACAAAGTGCACATTAAGGAATGATGGTTCATGTTTTGTATGGTGGTCCGGAAAGGCTAAATTTGGTCTCTTTCTTACGAAACTTGAAGGAAAACATATTTTGCTACCTCTTTCATCGGCTCTTTCCTATTTGAATTCATCTATCGATGCATTTTATTTTTATTTGGTTATGGATGGAAATTAACTTCTTCACTGTGGAGGACGCAAATACTTTTATTTAATAAAGTCGAATGAACAAATAGTAAAGAAAGACATGGAAGAAAGTTAATATTTGATTTCTCCTTTTGTGCCTATACAAATAAAAATATTGATGTGCGAATTTATTTTGATATAGAAAATTGGATTTCTTGGTTTTAGATATGTTGCAATGAAAGTTTAAGGATGTTTTGGTTGTTCATGCTCACAATTCTTTGGCACTCCAAAAACTTTGAGTGCATAATAGTTTGCAGATCTTTATTTTTTCCTTCTTTTTTTCTTTACTTTTTTGTGTTTCTCTGTGGAAGGCCCTCGCCTTTCTTTCGGGCCACTAACATCAATGCCACATGATAAATTGATGATTTTGCATATCATCTTCATCTACATTTTCGTTGGTTAAAAAATAATTGATGGCAGATAAATTTGAGATCTTACAGTTTATATTGATAGATTTCAACATCATCTACCATATCCTAAGGTTTTAACTATGTAGAGTAAGCTTTTGTGATTCTAGTTTCTTTCAATCTCAATATTATATTAGAAATTTTGATTTTAGTTAGTATTTTTCTTCTCAAGACTCTTAAGTGATAGGATCTTTCTTCATTCTCCTAGATTTACCAAATTCCAAGCGAGATATAATAAATTCCTTATTGATTTTGGCATTCTAGACTCGAGTGATGTCTGAGTTGGTAATATCCACTTTGCTCGTTTCTCCTTTCTATAAATTTGCTTGCTCTGATGTGTTTTTCCATGTTTACGCCTTTTGTAGCCTTGTTATCATGTATTTTTCATTGGCTTGTTATAAAATTTATTGCTTTCAAAAAATTATGCAGTCAACTTATTTACAATTTATGAGCTAAATTACTAGAGCTATATCATATTTCTCACCTAAACTTGAAGTTCAAAGTTTGGAATTTATAATGTGCGCATTAAGAGCGTGAAAGTTGGATTTTGATTCCTTTTGACACATCTTTTGAAATATCTAACTTGGGTATGGATATATATATATATATATATATATATATATATATATATATATATATATATATATATATATATATATATATCATATATATATCATAGTAGTGTTTAAGGAATAAAATTGTTTTTTTAAGGAATAAAATAGTTTGAATTACTCTTCACATCCTTCTCATGTCGGTAAGTCTATAGACTTCCGTCTTCCAAAGGAATTGAGTTTTATTTCTCTTCTTCTGTTCTTCTAAAATCATTAAAAAAAGCCTGCTTTTAGCTCAATGGAGAAGAACTAGGCGGGATGCTTTCAATAGATTAGTTGAACATTTAAATTCATATACTAGTTTTATAAAGATGGAGGAAAAATACTTTGCTTTGAACTTTCTCATGGATCTTTATTTTATTTTTTTTGACACTTGGAGCTAAGAATAATATAACGACCAACTTTGGTTAAATTTCATAAATCGGTGCTTGGTAAGCTTGACTCTTTACATTGCCTTTGCCTTTCAACATCTTGTGTTGTTCTTATCGTGAGCTCCACACGCGGTGGCCATAAATAATCTAACGGACATTGTATTTGATTATTAGATTTTCTTAATAATAGCTCACATTTCTATGGATGACAGTGAAACTTGATAGACCAACTTCTTCAAAGAACAAAGTGTAAAGTTCATACTTGATACGACACAAATAGAGAAAGGCGACAACTTCGAAGCGAGCGACATATCCTAAATCTATAGACTCTCTTCGGTAGGATGGGAAGAGGAAACATTTGCTTTGTAGGCCGTGCTATTTGGTAAAACCTAAGGCTATCTAAATGAGTATGTTATTAAAAAATGTGATCAGAAGAATGAGAAAAATAAATTTGTTAATGTTTATGAGAAAGATATTAAATCAATTAATATAATAAATGTTGGTGAGAATTGTATCCATATGTCAATCATCTTCAATTTGAAGCGTACATTTTGATGCGCTAACTTCAAAGAGTCATCTCTATACAAGTCCCATTGCAACATTTTTTTTGCTTAATCTTTCTTGCATATAGCTGAGAAATATTGCTTTTAGGATTGAGAGTTTGAGTTGATTTGTTCCTGTTCTGATTTGTGTGTTAATATTTAGTTTATCAAAGAATTGTATATGGAAAATTAAAGTTAAATTTCTATGTAGATGAATCAACTTAAGTTTTATTTTGTGTTATGTTTATAAAAATATTAACTATCATTCATTGTTTCTTTTCAACTTACGCAAGTGTATAATGGTGGATTTTTAATTGGATAATTGTTGTTTTTAAAAGAGGATTAAAATGTATGCAATTGGATATACAAAGTTTTTTTTTTTTTTTTGTATATTTAATCATTACTTATATGCTTTATGTTTTATGATTTTAGAAGAACAGAACATTCGAAATATTTCTCATGGAAAGGCCTTCAATTAATTAAGGTATGTGAATATTTTTTTTAATAAAGTAGAAAGTGTGCCTTTTTTGAAAATTTATTGATTTATTATTTCTTAATAAAGGCCGAACGGTGTGTCTTTATTAAAAATACTATTGATTTATTTTTTTTGTGCGAGTGTGCCTTTATTTTGAGAAATTATTTTTTTAGAAAAGGTTGAAAGTGTGCCTTTATTTTATTTTTTGAAATAAGTTCAAAAGCATGTCTTCTCATTTTTTATGCAAATTAATCTTTAAGACTTTACTTCAACATTTTAATCTGTTCTTTAATTAGATATGGAGCAATATTTTAAAAGAAAGATTGAACAAGATGAGTCCAGTTATTCATATCTTATTATTGGTGAAAGTAGTAATACAAAATCTAAACAAGCGCACACAGAATTCAACGTAGAAGATATTGCAGCAAATCCTAGATTAAGAAAAAAAAATTTCAGAGTATCATCCCAATGACTGTGATAGAGTTAGAAGAGCATATCTTCAAAAAGGGCCATGTCAACCTCGTGATCATGAATTTCCTCAAACACAAATCGGAAATAAATTGCGCAGGTTTAATCCAAAATGATTTGATGAATATAAAGGTTGGTTAGAGTACGGTATTGCAAAAGATGCAGCATATTGTTTATTTTGTTATCTTTATAGACCTGACTTTGGAGAACAAGCAAGTGGTGATAGTTTTGATAATAAGGGATTTAAAAATTGGAAAAAAAAAGAAAAATTTGAAGTTCATATTGGCCAAGTTAATAATGCTCATAATATTGCTCGAAGAAAAATGTGAAGATTTAATGAATCAGGATCAACACATTGCATTTTCTTATGAAAGACATTCTGATCAAAATCGAAGGGATTACAGAACACGATTATGTGCCACAATTGATTGTGTATGCTTTCTTTTAAGCGAAGGATTAGCTTTTCGTGATCATGATGAATCAGAGGATTCTGAAAATCAAGGAAATTTTCTTGAACGCACTTTTAGGCAGCATAATGAAAGTATTAATAAGGTTGTCCTTGAAAATTCTCCGAAATAATAAGTTAAGCGCTCACGAAATTGAAGGATATTACACATTCTTATTGAGACTTCAAATACTATTATCAATGATTTGGGTAATAAGTTATTTGCGGTTCTTTTAGATGAATCTCGATGTATCAATGAAAGAACAAGTATATGCGATTCGTTATGTTGATAGAGAGGTTGCATTGTTGGCGTTTCCTTGGTATTATACATGTCGGTGAAATAAGCCTCCAACACTTAAATATGCTATTGAGGCACTTTTCTCAAAGCATGGATTGAGTATCCTTGAATCGTGGAAGGTTATGATGGGGCTAGCAACATCGTGGTGAGTTTCATGGATTAAAAGCTTTAATCTTGAAAGAAAATAATTCAGCTTATTACATTCACTGTTTTGCTCATCAATTACAATTAGCACGTTCTTTGTGGCTAAAATCATATTCATATTGCTACATTTTTTAATAATGTATCTAATTTGATAAATATTATTGTTGGAAGTTCTTGCAAAGGAGAGAAATTTTAATTGAAAGACAATTAAACAAAGTTGTTGAGCAAATAAGGAGTGGAGAACTACAAGATGAGAGGTTTAAATCAATAACTCTTCAACGTGGAGATACGCATTAGGGATCACATTATCTTTGCATTGATAAATATACTTATTTTATTTGGATATTATAGATGTTCTTGATATAATTGTAGAAGATGGTTTAAGCGTGAACAAAGAGGTGAAGCAAATGCTCTGATTCAATTCAATGTTTTGAGTTTGTTTTTCTGCACTTGATGAAATCTATATTAGGAATCACGAATGAGTTATCTCAAGTTTTACAAAAAAAGATCAAGATATTATAAATGCCATGACTTTGGTTAAGGTGTCAAAACAAAACTACAAAATATGAGGGATGATGGTTGGAACATTTTATTTGAAGAAGTTCATACATTTTGTGAGAAAAATGATATACTTGTGCCAAATATGAGTGATAGATTTATTATCGTGGAAGATCGAAGATATGCTCAAGGAATCACCAATTTACATTATTATCAAGTTGAGTTATTTTATTACATTATTGATATGCAACGAGAACAACATTTGATGAAATCTTGAATTACTTTTATATGTGGCATGCTTGAATCCATGTGATTTTTCTCGACTTTTGATAAAAAAAATTGATATGTTTGGCAAAGTTTTATCCCACTTCTCGCTTTGATATTATTATTTTAGATAGTCGACTTGAGAATTATATTATTGACATGAAATCGATGATTCATTTTGAAGTTGAAGGAATTGAAAAACTTGCACAAAGTTAGTAGAGACAAAGAAAAATGATATTTATCCTCTTGTATATTTCTTAATAAAGCTTGCTTTGATATTACAATCTGACAAAGTTGAAAGAGCATTTTACAATGAAGATCGTAAAAAATCGCTGTATGATAGAATGGGAGATTCTTGGATGAATGATTGTCTTATTACATATATTGAAAAAGATGTATTTAAGAGTGTTGATAAGGAATTGATTATACAACGCTTTCAAAATATGAAGACTCGGAGAGAGAAGTTATAAATGGTATGTAATGTAAAAAAATTTTTTATGTTATTGCAAGTTTGATTCTTTATTTTGTTATATGAGATGCTTTGATTTTTAATTTTATATAAAAGTAAATTATTTATTATTTTATTGTCTGAAAAAATTTTGGAACCTATATATATATATATATATATATATATATATATATATATATATATATATATATATATATATATATATATATATATATATATATATATATATATATATATGAATGTTTCATTTCAACTCTATTTTAAACAAAAAATCTCACATGCTAAATATTAGCGGGATTGTATATATTTAATAAGTGTTATATAAGTATAAAATAAATAAAGAAATCTATTTTGTATCATCAGCCACCCAAATTTTATTAAAAAGAGTATTTTTTTTTTCTTATCCTTCTAAGTCATTTACTGCCATGCCTGTAGCATGCAACAGTGAAATGATGAAAAGCTACTCTGTATTTTTTATTTCTTTATTATTATGAAAATTCATCACGGATCTCTCTCATTGAAGAGAGTTTGATTTAAGTGTCGGTGAAATTTTCAGATGTGAGATGAAATAGTAGATAAGACACTACCAAGAGATTTCGTCTTCATTTTATGAGGACTTTAGATCTAATTTGAGGTTTCTTATAGGCGCAAGTAATTATAGTTAATTACCCATCATAATATTGAGAAAATTTATATTTTAACAAAACATTGGTAGATAAAAATCTATATTGATAATTATGTGTGATGATATTTTTCATATATTTAGAAATAAAAATTATACATCTTGGCAGCTAGTGATTAGAAAAACGTCATAGATAAGACTCAATCGTATCGTATAATAAATATAGTGTTTGTATGCGGCAAGACTTAATGGTTCAAATGAATTATTGACAGCTGAAGCTCAATCCCCTAGAATTTAAAACAACACACGGACAGACGGAGCCAAAAGCTGATCACATGCTTAAAATCAGAAGTAAAGCTCATTCCAAGTCCAAAATAATGGTCAAATGGCCAAAATAAATAATAGAAACGAGCAGCTCCAAAAGGAAAATATATTAAAAAAAAAAAAAAATCATTCGTTTTGGCTAAATGAATTGTAACATATAAGATCATACTTCATCCACATCTATGAGATTTAGTGGAGTAGCTGAGATGAGATGTCTAGTATAATATAAAATATATATATATATTATTGTATTATTCAGATGTATTTGAATATCAATCAAATATAAATAGCTGACAAATATATAAATTAATACTTGTTTTGATTTTATCAAATATTTACATCAAATCACACTTAATTTGATGTCCAAATATAAAATTGTATTCAAATATTACACATAATATTCTCTCCTAATATCAAGAAAATAAGCATCACCATTGGACAGAGTAGAATTCCTCGTTGGCTCATAGCCTTGGAAAAAACAGGAAACCTTGCCTCTGAGAAAAATCATACCATAAAGAGGAACAACCATTGAACAAAAGAGTCCAAAATAAAATTCAAAACAACGAACACAACTGCCAAGATGCAGATGGAATATTTAACTAAGGGATAAATAAGAGAAAAAA
The DNA here is from genome assembly GCA_021442155.1 of Cymbidium sinense. Taxonomy (NCBI): domain Eukaryota; kingdom Viridiplantae; phylum Streptophyta; class Magnoliopsida; order Asparagales; family Orchidaceae; genus Cymbidium; species Cymbidium sinense. The sequence continues at coordinate 65,591,166 of CM038225.1, forward strand.
AATTAGACTAAAAAGAATTTAAGAATTATTAAATTTATTATATGATGAATATACTATATTATTAATTGATTAAAATTAGTATTTTATTAATTTAAGAATAAATTCAAAGCTTTTATAGTTAATTCTCGATAAGTGAGAGAACTTTGATTAATTTAGTTATTAGATCATTTAAATCGTAGCGTATAGTAGCATGTAAAGTTTTATAATTTAAGATATGAAATTCATCATTTTAGCTTAAAGCGGATGGTTGGGGAATGATGACATGCGTTAGGTCCCATGGTTCCATCCGTGATCGATCACTAGTATTTAGTTAGAGGAAGTAGTTACGATAGAAGGATCCTCATCGATATCATGGGTTACATCGTCAAGAAATCCTTGGAGACCTCGGGTGGTGTTTGTCTGAGAGAGCTTAAGTCAACCTTAGTTCTTTAGAGGGTTGTTTGCTATCAAGTAAACATGATTCACAATTCAAAGGCGAGCCATTGGATAGCATCTGACTACGGTCGTGATCATAATATAATGGGCTGGTGGTAAACCACCCGTCGGACTCGTGCGTAATTGCTTCATCTGTGAGACCTCTTAGCCAAATGATCGGAGGACCGGGGTCTGGTGGCGTGAGATTGATTGAGAGTGACATAACAGAACACTTGATTTGACATTGGCTTCTTTGTGAGCTAGAGTTTTCTTAATTTATCACTCTTGATAAATAGTTGCGAAGGTGGATAGATTGAGTCTGATTTAAATTTTTAATGATAGAATTTCAATTAAGTCATTTTTAGATTGACACTCAATTTAAATTAATTTGATTTAAAAATTGATTAATTTGAATATATTTAGGAGCTTTAGATCCTGTCAACTCTGTTTAGCTGCTAACAGAGGATTAGATCTTTCATCACATAACATAATCAGTTTTTTAGATATTTCACTGATTTGAAACTCTTATTATAGGTTTTTAGGTTTTGTTAACTTGGGACCAGATGACTAAGCGGGAAGCAAACCGCCTGACATCCTCAGACACTTGAATTTGACATTTAACGTAGTCTTTGGGGCCCATCAGTGTATTTAAGAATTTAGGTTTTATTTCGAGTTATGAGATTGATTTCGACTTTTATTTAATTCTAATTTTAGCTTCTGTGACGACATTAAAATTTGCACTTGAAATCTCTATGTCCAAGCACATGCAGGTATTTATAGCTTGTCTAATTTTATCTAATTAATGAAATCATTGATTTTGAAAATCATAATTAGAATAAAATTCTTTAATTTTTGATTGAAGGAAGCCCTATAATGTTTATAGATTTTAATTTAATATTGCCTTTTGTCTGCTTGTACAAAGAGTTACAGATTTGATGGCGAAGAAGACATTTTGATTTAGATTGTAGTTTAACATATTACTTGCACTTAGTTTACTTGTTGAGTTACTGTAATTCTCCCAACTTGATTATGTTCAATTTACATCAATTTTGATAAATTTTGTCGATTCGATTCTTATTGCTTTAGCCTATTTCGTCTTTATTAAATTTAGCATAGTAATCACGCTATAGTCGTATAAGAGTTGTTAAACTCAATTTGGATTCATCCTTAGACTTTAAGTTTATTACAAATTTGTTATGAGTTTAGTATTAGTCCCCCCAAATTCCAATTAAAGCTTATTTAAATTTAAGGAATCTACAAGAAAAGAGAACTCACTCATTACTTCAATTTAAGTCATAGAGAATCGCTATTAGAGTTTGTGAGTTTAATATTAGTCTCCCCCCAAATTTCACTTGCATTTTGAATGAGTGTTCTATTTTTCAAAATTTTCTTTAAAGACTCCCCCCTATTTCTCTTTGATTTAATATTTATCTTTATATTTATCATATATTCTTCTGTTTGACTTAAGTTTAGGTAATTCCCATTTGAATTTGTTTAAGTATTGAATTTTAGTCTAAATTTCAGCCAAATCGAGTAGGCTTGGTTTTACCAGATCTTGGAAGAGGTGTCTTGCACACCACGGTTTTCATCTCATCATGCCCTCTGAACAAATGCCTTTAAACTTAAAGAAGATAAATGTAATATATATTCATTCCCTCCTTGATGCTTTAGTTTTTGCATACTTAGGGCTCTTAAGTCAGTTCATTTCACTCTCCAATTTTTCCTAAGTCAAAAGATTTGATGTAATTTTGGCAACCTCCTAGCGTCATCCCAGTGTAGGGGGTTGCATTGGGAGTGTTTTGGCTTATTCAGTACGCCCTCTTGAGGGTAGTGACCGGTGTCTTGCGACACCACAATAGGGTTTTTCATCTGGTCATGCCCTCTTGAGTACGATGAGGCCTTCAGACCTGAAAGAAGACATACAATGCAATATATATTCATCCCCCTTTTTTATTATAAGTCAGAAAAAATTTTGGACATTTCGTCAGGTGAGACATCTAACGGTGTTGGCTTACTCGCGACGCTCTTCAGCGGTTGTCTTGCAACACCACAGCTGATTTTTCATCTCGTCGTGCCCTCTTGAGCATAACGAGCCCTTCAAACCAGCAAAGAAACACAAGCATGTATACATATATCCATTCACAGATCCCACATGTTCTGACTCATTTTTGGTGCGCAATGCTCGGCAAGGGAACAAGGTTGGGTATGCAAGGAATGTGAGGTTTGCGGCGAAGCAAAAATTGGAAGGCTAAAGCGAGGAGTGCGACACCGGAAACTGAAAGAAGAATTTACCTCTTGACGATGTTCTTCCCCGGTTTGCGGTGAAGCGAAGGTTGGAAGGCTAAAACAAGGAGTGCGATACCGAAAATTGAAAGAAGAATTTACCTCTTGACAATGTTCTTCCCCAGTTTGCGACGAAGCGAGGTTGGAAGGCTAAAGCGAGGAGTGTGACGCCGAAAATCAAAAGAAGAATTCTCCACTTGATGATGTTCTTCTCCAGTTTACGGTGAAGCAAAAACGGGAAGGCTAAAGCGAGGAGTGTGACGCCGAAAATCGAAAGAAGAATTCTCCTCTTGACGATGTTCTTCCCTGGTTTGCGGCGAAGCAAAAATGGGAAGGCTAAAGCGAGAAGTGTGACACCGAAAATCGAAAGAAGAATTCTGATGTTCTTCCCTTCACCTGAAGAAAAATTGACGACGGTGACAAGACATTTGTGAAGGGGTTTCTGGGCGGTATCGGTTTTAGAGATTGACAAAATAAAAATTCTGGATGACACGAGGCGATGGTGGTTTGCATAGCCAGAGAGAATGGCATGCGGGGCGAAAGGTGATTTTGCTATACCGGTGGGATAGATGCGCGAGCGGCGGATCAAAAGACGCAAGCCGATGGCTTTGGTCGGCGCTGAAATGCTGGAAAGACCCAAGAGTGGGTTTGAGGGGGAGAAGCGAGGCTGTCTGGTCGAGCAAGGCTGGCCCCGAAACTGGTCGCGGAAGCCGCGGAAGCAGTGGAAATGAGCTTGAGAGGAGACGGCAGTCTGAGCCGGAAAGATGACAGAGGAGATGAGAGGGAGAGGAAAATTACTGTAGAGCAACAGAGGATTTTGAATGGGAAGGAGGAGAGTTTCGTCTTTTCGAGAGAAAAAAAAAAAGACGTGAGCATTTTTTTTTCTTATACGGTTAAGGGAAGAGAGTGGAGGGAATCATTGAGCATGGGGAGGATAATTTAGGGATTTTAAATGAATTTTAAATTGATTAAATGGTATTAATTTAAATTTTGCACTCGTAAACTCACATAATCAATATATATATATATATATATATATATATATATATATATATATATATATATATATATATATATATATATATATATATATCAATTTAAGATAATTGCGTTATTCTGAACGCAATGTCACCGTTTTCCGATCGGAGGCCGTTTGGTTCAATTCGACGTCAAATTGAATCCATTTCAGCTCAAAATGCACGTCGCCACTTTCGATCTCTTGACATTTATGCAGACTTGTTCGAATTGAGTGCAAATAGTCTTATTTGATAGATTTCGATGTTTTGAAGCCAATGACTCAATCAATTTCATGAACGGAGGTCATTTGATCCTCGACATCTCCTGACCTCGATATGCATGCAAGCATGTTGATGACTCGAGCGCTTGAATGGTTGATCCTCAAGTTGTGCAATATTTATATCCGGACCAATTTTGACGTTCTAAATGTGATGGAAAAGTCTGTTCATCGATCGGAGGTCATTTTGGTTGATTTTGGTGACATCTAGTATGTTCCAGCCTCGATTTGCACATTGTCATTTCAAATCATTCAATATTTGCACAGACTCATCTGGATTAAGCACAGATGGTCTCATTTGATAGTTTTTTTATGTTTCGAAGCTAATGACATAATCAATTTCATGAATGGGGGGTCGTTTGATTTGTGTTGGTGCCTCTTGACTTTGATATACGTCCAAGTATGTTGACGACTCGAGCGCTTGATTGGTTGATCATTAAGTTGTGAAATATTTATATCCTGACCAATTTCGATGTTCTGAATGTGACGGCAAAGTCTGTTCATCAATCGGAGATCATTTCGACCATTTTCAGAGATGTCAAGTGCATTTTAGCCTTGATTTATGCGCTGTATCTGCTGATTATTCGACATTGGCATAGACTCGTCCGAATTAAGCATGAATAGTCTCATTTAATAGTCTTTGATGTTTTAAAGCTAACTGTGTGATCCATTTCATGAACAAAGGTCGTTTGATCATCATCGCAGCTTCTTGACTTCGATATGTGCATCGACACTTTGATAGCTCGAGTGCTTAATCAATTGCTCGTTAGATTTTGTAATTTTTATATTCTGATTGATTTCGACATTTTGAATGCAATGGAGAAGTTCGTTCACCAATTGGAGGTCATTTTGATCATTTTTAGTGACGTCGAGTGCATTTTGAACCCCGATTTACGCACTGTCACCTCCGAAGTCCGCCGAATTTGATTTGTAGGCTTGACTTTGACTTATGGCACACATATGAAGGTCAACAAATTCCCCCCAATAAATGTGATTCGCGCATAGAGCGAGTCACATTTGTTAAAAATTGGTTTACCTTTTGGGCTGGCCATAGAACTTAGATCCTTTCGGCATCGATTGTAATAGCTTACGGAGCTTTGATAGGATTTTTCATTAGTATACTGCCTTATTCAGAACATGCTAAATGATGGGCTTGACCGATTTGTTAGAATTGACTTGTCGGATTGATAAGAGCACTTACATCATCTACTATCTGCTTCAATGGCTTTGCTAAAGATCTCTTTTTTTATGTCATTATAGATTTGAGTTTCCTCTAGCCCTAGTTTCGTGCTTGGTTAGGTTTGATGGAAGAATCAGTTTCTTTATTTTGATGAATGATTTCGCTGGAAAATTGGTTTATCCGTGCTTGGTCGGATTTGAAATTCCTTCTGTCCTATCTTTGAGCTTGATGGACTTGATGAAGGACTGACCTGATTTGTCCATATTGACTTATCAGGAAGTGTATCTATGCCATGAACTCTATGCTTGCTGCTTTAATAGATTCGTTGGAGGGTACATACAGATGACCAAGCCTTCCGGCTTATATAGGGTCAATGTTGAGTTATTAGTCTAGCAACGTGTGCTTTAACAGATTGAATAACCATAAAATTCCTTTAGTTCAACCATCGACTTTGTATGAACTATGGGATTGCTTCCTCGGCCCTGTGCTTTTTTGCTTTGACAAACTTGATGAGGAGATTGACTTTGATCTGTCCTTTGAACTTGATCATATCATTTAAGAATATATTAAGATATCACTCTATGGGTAATATATAGATTGATTTGAGGTAGCCCTGAATTGAGCGTTTCCTCAGCTTGCCTTGATCTATTGATCAAGTAGAGAGATCTCTTAGATCCTGGTTGCTTGCAATCGCTAAGTTGGATCTAGTTTGAGATTGAACAACTATCGTCATTGGACTGACGAGCGGGGACTCTTTTACTACGATCTTTTCTTACGGCTTGTTAAGTGAGGAGAGTGTCAGCTACTCGGCCATATTTAGGCTTGTTGAGTTCTACCTTTAGAACCTACTCAAATTTTTCAAATTAAGCTATAGTGGGTTGGTGGTTTTGTCATCAGACTAATGAACGGGGGCTCTTTTAATGCGACCTTTTCTTATGGCTTGTTGAGTGAGGAGAGCGTCAACAACTCGGCTATTTGTGGGCTTGTTGAGTTTGACCTTTAGAATCTATTCATGTCATAGACTTTAGGATATAGAGGTCAATGTTTCTTCAACTTAATTGATTGAAGCTTCTGAAATCAGAAGTTCTTTTGACTTGATCTCTAGAATTTGGCAAATCTGGGAGATAAATTTCTTGACATTTAGGATTGTCCTTTCATGCATAGAAATATATTCATTTTGTTCCTGCAAGACTCTGTAACTTAACAATAATAATTATGGATATATCCAGGGATTTTGGCATAACGTTCAATGTCAACCTGAATAAGAATATATTTGAGAATCTCGTCTTATAGCACGATGTCAACTCAAATAAACTCAACATAAATTAAAAAAATGCCCCTCTCTTGCAGGGGAATTCTAAAGTATATTTAAGAGAATTTTCAAGATGAAAAATACACAAATACATCAATATTTGAATTGATATACTATAAAGGGGATTTTAACATACAACATTGATTTCATCTATATATAAAAAAATCTAAAAATGCCCCTATGTAACATGGGAATTTTCACGAAAAAGTTCTTCATCTTGAGTATATTTTTTAGGGATCTCGGCATGAAGCATGATGTCAACCTAAATAGATATACTAAAAAAAATGCCTCTATCTTGCATGGGGATTTCTATTATACATCGAGAATGTGGTCATCATGTATAATACTTTTTCAAGAATCGACCATTAATTGGCGACATTGGTCTTTCACCCTTTAAGTCAATGAGTTGGTATGCCCCTCCTTGATACACTTTTTTAATGACAAAAGGACCTTCCCAAATATGCTCAAATTTGCCACCGAATTTTCGATTGGGGATAATTGGTCTTCTCAGCACCAGGACCAATTCTTTTTTTTGGAATGTTCGAGGCCGCACCATATGGTCAAAAGCCCTGGACATCTTTTCTCGATAAACCTCCAGATTTTGATGAGCTTGCAGTCTAATTTCATCAAGCACATCAAGTTCCTCCATTCTCAGACAAGCATTTTGATATTATGTTAGATTGTATTGGATGACTACTCGAAGTGAAGGCAACTCAACATCGAGTGGAAGAACTGCTTTAGTTCCAAATATCAATGAATAGGGAGTGGCTTTAGTCAGTGTCTTGTAGGTAGTTCGATACTCCCATAGTGCCTCTACTAGCTTGGTATGTCATTCTCTTTTATTTTTAGTAAGGATCTTCTTAAGCAGCTTGACTAATATTTTGTTGAGGCCTCCACTAAATCATTTGCTCTTAGATTGTATATTGAAGAGTATCTCCAATCAATTTTGTGTCGATCGACAAATCTATAAATCTTTGCACTTTTAAAAGTTGTGCCATTATCAGAAATTATTCGGCGCGACACTCCAAATCTATAGACTATATTATGCGCAAAGAAGTTAATCACTCGATCGACAGTAACTTCTTTAAATGGGGTAGCTTCAGCCCACTTAGAGAAATAGTCAACCGCTGTTAAGAAGAAGCAATGTCTAGCTGACGATGGTGGACCAATTGGTCTAATTACATCTGTACCCCAACATTCGAAGGGACAAGATGCTATTATTGGGTGTAATGGATTCGGAGGTTGATGAATGAGATTCCCATATACTTGACACTCATGATACTTCTTAGCATGATTAATGCAGTCTCTTATCATAGATGTCCAATAATAGCTCATCCTTTTATCTTTACTGTCATCTTGGGACCTGACTGATGTGCACCACAAAATTCTTCATTAACTTCAACCATCACTTTGCTGGCTTCATCTGCATTTAGGCATCATAGCCACATTTATTCAAAGGATTTAAGATATAAAGTGTTGTTGACAAAAGCATAGTGTAGCATTCTCTTCTCGATTTGAGCTGTCAGTGATTTATTACTTGATAATTTATCTTCTTTAAACTATTCGATGAAGGGTTGCCTCCAATCATGCGACTCTTCTACAACAAAGGCTTCGCATTGCTTTTCTGAGGCAATGTCATTCTTAGCTCTTCTTGGTATAACTTCTTACTAATTTTGGGTGATTTGATAATCCATGTACCTACGAGGATTGATACTTTACTGGCTCTAAGACTCATTGAGTAAATATGTCGATTATGACATAATCACCATTAATTCTTGTCATTTTCTTAGCTAATTTTGCCAAGCAATCGGCTTTAATATTCTTGGATCGAGAGACTCGTGTTAGTGTGATATTTGGAATCTGCTTCATAAGCTCGAGAACTCACTTGTGATAGAAAGTTAACTCAAGCTTGTTAATTCTATAGATGTCAAGTACTTGATTTATAATAAGCCGAGAGTTGCCAAAAAAAAAATGCAAGTTTTAAATGCCTATGAAATAGCTTCTCCCAGACCTGTCATTAATGCTTCATATTCAGCTTCATTATTAGTTCTTGGCTCGATCAATCCATATGATCTTTTCATTATCCCTCATTCTGGTGTTATGAAGACGATGCCGATTCCTGCTCTTGCTCTTGGGAAATTTAGATGTTAGACTTGTTTGATCGATGAGGCTCCATCAAAATATATTTTCCAAATTTATGATTTTTCTCTTTCATGAATGAGCATAATTTGCTCATCAAGTAAATCATCATTAAGAGAAGAGTTCATAGGGATGGGATGTGCAACAAGAAAATTTGCTAAGACTTATCCCTTCATTGCTTTCTACGAAACATATGTGATATCAAATTGTAAAAGCAATACTACCCATTTTGCCAAGTGACCTGTCAACGCTAGTCTTATCATCAAGTACTTTAGCGGATCGATCCTTGAGATGAGGGCAATATTGTGAGATAATATATAGTGACGGAGCTTTTGGACTGCAAAGATCAATGGTAAACAGTTCTCTATCGGAGAGTATCTCATTTATGCTCCTATTAATCTTCTACTGATATAATAAAGAGCATTTACTTTTCTTTCTTCATTATGTTGTGCCAATAATGCCCCGAGAAACTCTTCTAACGCAGCTGTGTATAGAATGAGGGGCTTCCCAGGAATAAGCGCTGCCAGGATTGATGGATTTAATAGGTAACTTTTAATACTATTGAAGGCTTCTTGACACTTCTTGTCCTATTTGAATGGAGCGTCCTTCTTCATTAACCTTGCAAACGGTTGACAGCGTCCTGATAGGTTTGAAATAAATCAACGGATGAATGCAAGCTGTCCTTGTAAAGAATGGAGCTAACACAAACTCTTCGGTGAAGGCATCTCCATGATTGCCTTGAGTTTAGTAGGATCAATTTCAATACCTCTGTAATGTACAATTTACCCGAGAAATTTTTTAGAGGATACCCCAAATGCACATTTTAAAAAATTCATCTTGAGATCATATTTCCTGATTCTCTCCAATATAATTCTCAAGTCTTCAAAGTGGTTTTCATGATTTAAGCTTTTCACCACCAGATCGTCAACATAACATTCCACCTTTTGATGAATCAACTCATCAAAAATACGCATCATGGCTCTTTGTTATGTAGCTACAACATTTTCAAGGGCATGATATATATACAAATAGGTGTTTTGAATGATGTATATCTTTCATCTTCAGGCGCCATCTTGATTTGATTATATCCTGATAATCCATCCATAAATGAGAACATGTCATAGTTGGAGGTGTTGTCCACCAGTAGTTCTGATATTGGAAGTGAAAAGTCATCTTTTGGGCACACCTTATTTAGGTCCCGAAAGTCAATGCAGAGACGGATTTGGCCATTCTTCTTCCTAATTAAGACTATGTTGACTCTCCAATCTACATACTTCTCTTCCCGGATGAAGCCTGCTTCAATTAACTTTTAGTTTCTATAATTACTTGTTCTTCAATCTCCAATTACATTTGCCTAAGAGCTTGCTTAATAGACATTGCATCTAGTTTAATAGCTAATTTATGAACTGCTATATCACGGGATAAGCCTGACATTTCAGAATATGTCCAGACAAAGCAATACCTGAATTCGCAAAGTTGCATTTTTAGCTCTTCAACTTTCTCATCAGGCAGAAGGGCACTAACGAAAGTTGGACGGGAATCATCCTCAGGTCCTAGGTTGACTTCTTCATTACTATTAGTCTTAATCTCAGCTTCTATTATATTATAACAAGCTCTATTTTGATGAGATTTGTGGATCAACCCAAGACCTTTAGTGATAAACTTATCACTTCTTCGTGATGCCTGAGGACTCCTTTGGCTCCACATCTTATTAAATATTTGAGTCATATGTTTAGTAGTTCCAATATGAATTCCAAGCTTATGCATCATTCTTCATAATTTCTATGGATAGTATATTGGTATTCTTGTCGGCATAATCTCATCATAATTTTCATGTTGAGTAGGTGATCAAAGATGCTTAGACTCTTGATTTGTAAAATAGAGTTCTGCTCACGCCACTCACGATGATGACATAAAGAATGTTATCAATTCTTCAATATTATGAACCTCTAGTGGACTGATTCCTTTCAAGCACTACTGAGGGATGGGTATAATTTTGAGTGAGTCATCTAACTCTGCCAAGTGAGCTATCCTCCTTGATGCAGCCATCTGAACTCTATTTCCATAAGTAGATTAAAATTCATAATTTGAATCAGAATCACTTATTCCATACTCTGCTTTTCTTGAAAGCTTATAAGTTCTCTTAGGTTTGACAGACATATCTTCTTCTTCTTCTTCTGTGTCACTTCCCAAATTAGGAACTAATTTTCCTGACTTAGGTGCAGAATCGAGTGCTTTAGGGAGAGTCGACATTGCCTTCTTTCTTCCCCTTTGCTTCTACTCTATCACTTTGTGAAATTGCTTTTTAGTTCCTGAAGTGGATGCTATCGCTTCAAGAGGCTCTGTTGGCTTAGACTCTTTGAGGATAAAATAATTTGCATCTTCAAAGATCTTTGCTTCATTGATAGAGAATGGTTGTAGGTTACCAGGAATTCTGAATTCTTCTCCATCTTTCAAATACTTCATACATTGATGCATAGTTGATGGGACCATGCCATACTCATGCAACCACGACCGGCCCAAGAGAGCTCTAAATGATGTATCGACATCGATTACATGAAACTTGGCTCTTGTATATAAATCCCTGAACTTGAGCGGGAGAATCAAAGAACTCAGAGTTTTATGCCCTTTTTCATTGAAACCATGAGCCATCAACTTATCTCTCACAAGATGTTAGATATCAAATGATAATCCTCTTAATATCTTTAGACTCATAAGATTGATAGAAGAACCTAGATCAATCAATATTCAGCTGATCGAGATTCCATCACTCTCTGCAGTAACATAAAGAGGATGGTTGTGATTCATTGTTCCCAACATAAGATCTTCATCAAAAAATATGATTACTGGGAGATCTTGAGTTTGCAATATTTCAGTCATGCATTTTTCAGCAAAGTAAGTTTTATAACTCTCCAGATCTTGAAGAGTCTGTTTCAAAGTTTCTCAGAGGTCTTTTGACATCAAGAGAGCCTCGTACACACTTAATTGTGCATGGATCTTTCTCAAGTGTGATAGAATATTATAATCTATCTTTTCGCTTGATTTAAGCTTTACCCTTAGATTTCTGGGAATAATATCCTCATTGACTTCAATTTATTTGTCTTTGTCTTTATTTGCATTTCCTTTCTTTGATGAAGGTGGTAAGACTTTACCACTTCTCAACTAAACTTCAATCACCTTATCAGACTCATTTTTCAATATCATATATTTCATACATGATGATATCGATGAGTCTGACTCTTCTCTATCGAGATGGAGTTTTCAACAAGTCCATCAAAGCACAAAGCATAGGACCGAAGATGTTCTCATCTCGCCGACAAGCCATCAACTCCATCAAGTCCACTGAGGCACGAAGCCAGGACAGAAGGAAAATACAAATTTAAATTTCAAGATTTAATCTTCAACAAGTCCGTCCAACACCAAGCATAGGACCGAAGATATTCTCATCTCGCCAACAAATCATCAACTCCATTAAGTCCACCAAGGCACAGAGCCAGGACAGGAGAAAAATATAAATTTCAAATTTTCAAGAGGAAGTCTTACAATAAGTCCAAAAGCACAAAGTATAGGACCAAAGACAATCCAAATTCTTTCAACAGATACTACGAAGCCCCCTGTTAGACAGGGGGTATTTCTATATATTTATCTAAGTCGACATCGTGCTTCAAGCTGAGATCCTTTGATAAATATATATGATAATCAGAATGAGCTACGTTTATTTATATTAAAGAAGTTCAGACTCTGTGATACATTTTTTGAGCTAATATGCAATCCATTTGTTAGACAGGAGCCCTTTTTTATGATCAAGGTTGTTCAATAATTTCCTATGAAACAGGGGGCCTTCTTACATATACATTCAGGTTGACATTGAGCTTTATGCATAGATTCCTAAATATATTTATAACTGTAATTATTAAAGTTGCAGGTCTTGCAAGGACCAAAATAATCAACTTTCACGCATGAAAAGATAGCCATAATTATCAAAAGTTTATCTCTCATATTTATCAAATTCTGAAGATCAAGTTAGAAGAACTCTCAATTTCGGAAGCTTCAATCAACTAAGTTGAAAAAATATCAACCTCTACATCCTCAAGTCTAGGACGCGGATGGGTTCTAAAGGTTGAACTCAACAAGCCCATAAATAGTTGAGTTACTGACACTCTCCTCATTCAACAAGCTGCAAGAAAAGTTTATAGTAAAAGAGCCCACATTCGTTAGTTTGATGACCAAACCATCAATCCGTCACAACTTAAGTCAACAACTTAAGTATGTTCTAAAGGTCAAACTCAACAAGCCCATAAATGGTCAAGTTGTTGACACTCTTCTCACTCAACAACCTGCAAGAAAATGCCACAGTGAAAGAGCCCTTGTTCGTTAGTTTGATTACTAAACCATCAATCCATCACAACTTACGTCAAAGACTTAAGTAGGTTCTAAAGGTCAGACTCAACAAGCCCATAAATGGTCAAGTCGCTGACGCTCTCCTCACTCAACAAGCCATAAGAAAAGGGCGTAGTGAAAGAGCTAATGCTCTTCAGTCCAATGATGATAGCTATTCAATCTCAAGCCAAATCCAGCTTAGTGATTACAAGCAACCAGAATCCAAGAGATTTTTTTACTTGATCGATGGACCAAGACAATCTGAGAAAATAACTCTCAATTCAGAGCAACCTTAAATCAATCTTCATATTGCGTAGAAGGTGATATTTAAATCTCTTTTCAAATGATCTGATCAAGCACCAAGTGCATATCAAAGTCAATTTCCTCATCAAGTTCGTCAAAGCGTTAAGCACAGTATCGATGAAGCAATTCCATAGTTCATACAAAGCTGATGGTTGACTAAAGGAATTTCATGATTATTCAGTCTATTAAAGCACAAATTGCTAGACTGATAGTTCAACATTATAAACTTAATATAAGCCGAAAGGCTGGGTCATCTGTATGCACCCTTCAATTAATCTGTCAAAATATGAAGCACAGGACTGAGGGCATACATACGCTCCCTGACAAGTCAGTATGGATAAATCAGGTCAATCATTCATTAAGTTTGTTGAGCACGAAGCTAGGAAAAAAAGGAGCTTTCTAAATCTTAAACAATTAAGATTAATTTGTCATTAAAGCATCAAGCCAGGGCAGAAGATAGTATTTCATTTTCCTTACTACTCCATGAGATAATTCAGGATAACTCTTTCATAAAATCCTACAAAGAATAAAGTCAAGATAGAAGAAAGCATGAACTATAAATCATTGAGATGATTTCTTCAACAAGTCCGTCAAAGCATAGGCATAGTACCGAAGACACTATCATCTCATCGATAAGCTATTGACTCTAAGAAGTCCACTTAAACACTAAGCTTGGACAAAAGGAACATTTAAATTCATTGTCCTCAAAAGAGGATCTTTATCATCAAGACCATCAAGCATAATACATCAAGTGATTGCAAACTATGTTGAGTTTGGCAAGCCATTCAAACCAGGAAAGTGAAGGTCAATAGAAAGGTTAATGTCAGCTTCAACCCAAGAGAAACTATCAAGCTATAAGAAGACTCTCAAGGGGCATAAGATTGAAGCATTGATTAAGGATCGAAGTGTTGTGTTGAATAGTTGCAAGTTGAAAGTGTGACTCATCCTTTACAACAACTCAGAAATAGTCATAAAAATTGGCAAAAGATTTCTACTACGAAATCCAAACGAATGTTTGGAGATTCACAAAGTCAACTAGTGTGCAACAAATATGACCGTCATATTGGGGGGATTTATATATGTTCTAAATTCGAATCGAGTAAAAGCGGACTACAAATCAACGCCGAATGACTCAAAATGACTTTGATTATTATCGAAGCCTATAAGCACAGTGAATGTGAAATGGACTACACCTATATGTCTGAAACATTAGAGATGGTTAAAAAGAATATTCATATTGTATGTGTCTAACACGAGGAGATTCACAAATTACTTACCTAAACACTAAACTACTATACATGATTCAAGACATGTACATATATTAAATTCACAAGGAGAGCAATATATCTATTATAAACATTTTATTAGATAAATTAATTTGATGGAATTAAATCAACTTAAAATCAATCTAGATTAAATTAAAAAAAGATATTGCTTACACATTCCTGCCTCCGATACACATATTTGATTCGAATATGAGTTCAGACACAATCTAGATTAATTTAATCTTCATCTTACTAATCAAAAAAATCAAAAAAATCGAAGATCTTACTTATGAAATGATTGAAAAATTCTGCTTCTTAAAGATGTCCCCAAACAGTTAAGTCTAATGATTGAAAAATTATGCTTCTCCCATACTTATCTCAAAAATACACAGATAAACAAAATCTAACCTACACAAGCTTCACATTGCTAATACAGTTTCCAACTATATATTTTAAACATAAGCAATCACAAAATATATATATATATATTTAAAACTTGCAATACATTCTACAAATCCAGAGTTTAGCACACATAGCTACTCATTTGGGAAAGAAAGAACATCAATAATTTATAAATGTACAAGAATATTAAGAATAATTAAGACTACAAATCCAAAGTTTAGCACACATAGCTACAATTTCTTCTTCATATTTGAATCTCCCTATTTGATACACTTTCTCCATTCTCTATAGTAAATAATATAAAGGCTCCAAATTTACTACACACAAACACTATACCTAAAGAAAAGCCTAAAGTAAGTTAAATCCACATTATATTTGCTTACAAGCATCATAAAATACAACAAATGCATCTCACATTTACATATTACAAATTTTTTTTGAAAAAAAATAAAAAATGGCAAAATATACCTTTTTCCGGCAAAATGCGATCGATCCGGTAGGACAGACGGTAGCTGACGGTGCCACCGATAAAGGCTGAGTAGCGAATGCCGTGCCCTAGGGAGAAGAAGGAGAAAGCGGGATCATGTCCGATCTCTCGTTGCAACTTTTTTTAAAAAAATATTTAAGAGTCAGTTGCCCGTTTAATGGGAGACTATACCTATTTTTAAATTTTTTTAAAAATATGTCTAATTAGCTAATTAAAGTTTTAATCATGCTTATTTTAAAAAAAAAATTTAAAAATATTAAATACAGAGTCGGGATATATCCGAACTTCAATAAAAATTGAGCACGTAAATTAATTTTTTTTTTAATAAAAAAATTTTGAGCCATATGACTTATGATTGGATTAGTAAGATGGATGATTTTTTTGATTAGTAAGATGAAGATTAATTTAGCTAATTTAAATAGGTCTGCTCTTGAACATTCCTGCCTCCGATACACATATTTGATTCGAATATGAGTTCAAACACAGTATGTTTAGTGCTATATTATGGCGGCCAACTTAGTGTTAGTGATGATTTCTTCCCTATGTATAGTTGCGGAAAAAATCGTCCTATATTAATTTCGCTGATTTTTAAAAGACAAAATCAATCATGTCACTCAAAGTTGATTCGACCGATTAATCTCATATGTAGATTTCTGTTGGTGCGCATTTACACCATTAAATGATGACGAAGTTTGTGAGTCGGTCATCAATGCAGCAAGTGTACAACCTGTTGTCGTATACGTTGAAATTGAATTGAAACTAGCAGATGATACCGAAGCTCATAATTATAATGAAGATGAATTTCAGCCAACTAAAACTTTCCAACACCATATATCGCCACAGGAACCATATCATTGGTAAGTTGTTTGAACTGCTTATCTGAGTACATATTTTCATCTTAACCTTATACACTACATTCAAATGTGCAGCACTAATGATGTAAACGTATCTGCATCTCCTATACATGCTCATCATATGGCCTCAACTTCTGCAACTATGGGTGAGAACCGTTGTGATGAGGTTGCTCATCCAGAAACCGGGGATGAGGGCTACGAAACAATGCCCAGCGTAACGAGTTCAGATACAGATGACAACGAAGGCGATATGAGAGAACAACACCATTCAAATGCTGAAACCAGTCAGATATTGAGAGATTATTCTAACAAAATAGTGGTTGTTGAAGAAAACATGTTCAGTAACAATGACTACATTCGAGCTTGTCAGTCAACCCAAGAATGGGATAAAGAACTAAACTTTGATGGCCTCCCAACAAATTCTGTTTTTCTAGAAGATACTTTCATTCCAATAGACCTAAAGAAGGAATGTGTTCCCATGACAAGAGGCACATTAAATTTACTATCCATGGTTGGTCAATAACAAATAATGTGGAATATGTAACAAGTGATTCTAATAAAATGAGGTTCATGATACTTTGCATTCATAGCAACCATTCGAGTAGGCCATATTTGTGGCGTCTACATGCTAAGCAGCGGTGCACGGTGATTTCCGATGTCGCCCACACACATGCTCTCATTCGATATTGAGCAGCGGACATAAGCAGTGCACATCACAATTTATTAGCTACTACATCCAGCCAGTCATTAGATGTCAGTTGGATTTGAAACCCAGGGAAATTATCAGTCACATAGAATCAAAATTTAACATTAAAGTGTCATACATGAAAGCATGAGATGCCCGCAGAAAGGCTATACAAGTTATATTTGACAGCTGGGAGGAGTCATACTGTGTATTGGATCACTTTATGACAGTTGTATGTTCAGTTATACCTGACACTGTGTATTACATCCAGTCAAGCGATTCTGGCCATTTTCAATGCATTTTCTGGGCATTTGGACCATCTATATCAATGTGACAGTTCTGTAGACCAGTCCTAAGTCTTGATGGTACTTTCCTCTTGGGAAAGTATAGAGGCATTCTACTAACTGTTGTTGGTATTAATGCTAATAATGGTTTGTTCCCTTTGATATTTGCAATTGTTGAAGCAGAATGCAATGAGTCATGGATTTGGTTTACCATAACATTGAGGGAGTTGGTTCCATTTATATGCATGCGACCTGATTTATGCATTATATCTGACCATCATTCTGAATTAGTGTGTGGATGCCGTGAAATTTTACCCTGGGCAAAACACTGCCACTATTTGCGCAATCTCAGGGAAAACTTTAAGAAGGCGTGTAGAACGATGGGAATTCCTGATAATGAGTTTGTGTGTTAAAAAATGTATGTGGCAGATAATACAATTAACATTCACATATTCACACGTTACATTACAGACATAAAGAATATTAAACCAGAGGCTGCTGAGTGGCTACTAGTAAGAGATGTGGCGAAGTGGCATACGATATCGATGATATGACCACTAATGCTTCGGAGTGTTTCAACGGTGTGCTAAAGAGGGCACGTGGATTACCGATTCAAGCTTTAATTACATCAATTTTTTATAATCTTGTTGTTGTCTTCAACAAACGACTAGATATAGCTTCTCACCTTATCCATGTGAATAATTTGATTTTCGCTCCACGTGTGAAAGCTCAATTGCAACAAAATGAGCGTGAAGCAAGAAGATGCTCAGATCCTACAAGAATAAATGTAATTGAATCCCAGGTTTTCACAATGTCCTCCATGTCATTCAAGGTTGAGTTGCAAGAACAAGCTCGTTGCACGCGTAGCCCCGATTCGACATTCCATGTCCACATGTGATTGTTGTCATGGGGCAACGTCATGTAAATCATTCGAAATATGTTTCCCCATACTACACTCTACAAATGTACCACAGCACATACGAAGCTCAATTTCATGTCATTCCAGATCGCACCAACTGGCCAATGTACTTATCAGATCATCATACGATTGAACTCACACCGCCAAATGTTAGAAGGTGCGGACAGGATATTCCAATACAATAATGGAATGAGAATATGATCCAAAGAATTTGTGGATACAAAAATTATAACAGACTATTTTTTTTTAGTTGGCTAAGATGTTAGTTTTTTTTGGACTTATGTACTTTGAATTGTATTTTGGTTAGTTTAATCCAATAATATTTGTGTTAGTGTTTAATTGTGGTGTTAGTGTTTCTTTAAGGCCCAATGTACTAAAATTTCCTATAAATATAGCTGTATTTATGAATTTGTAATGCCACATATACTGAGATCCACTCTCAAATGTTGTTTACTATACAGGTGACATGGCAACGGAGGAAGGAGGAGCTACTAGACGTCAGCGTAGACGCTACACAGATGAGTCCCCCGTCGATTATGGCCCCGCACCCCTAGAAGTTCACCCCAGCATCGCGGCGTTGTGTGGCAGACACAGGGCTGCACATCCTCATATGATATATTTTACTTCATTTGTTGTAATATTTATGCTTTACTTCAATTGTTGTAATATTTATACCTCATATGTCATTTTGATCAAATAATTTTTTTTTCTTATGCAGGCGACCATTGTAGAGGCTGCGTCACATCTACTTATGTTCAGAGATTGGCCAGTTAATTGCCCACAATTTATGGATGGACTACAAGATGTTGGGTTGGACTGTGTTTCATAGCTGCAGTATCTCAGACTTGATCACCACTTGCTCACATCCTTAGTTGAGCACTGGTCACCGCAGACGAATACATTTCATTTGGCAATTGGTGAGATGACAATTACGTTACAGGATGTTGCTATGATTCTCGGTGTTCGGATTGACGGACCACCTATTATAGGATCACCAGTGATTGGGGAGGGTAGACGATGGCTATCTTGGGCTGATTGTTGCGATGAGCTCATCGGGGGACATCCAGATCCAAATGTGGTATACCATGATCCTAGGCACCGCCGTCATTAGATGTCCTTAGTTGTCATCTGTGGTTGTGGATCATCTGATAGCTTGATGTACACTACTCTGTCATTATTTTATATTTTCTATGTACACTGCTTATCAAGACACTGTTTATCTATGTTACAGTGAATTGTATTTTCTCTGCGGAGTGTCAGATATGTTTTTTTAGTATTGAAATCAGACTTTAGAAATTTTGGAGAATTAGATAATGGTCATACATATTATCGTGCTTGTAAACTTTTTTTTAATTTGTGTCACAATATTCAAAATTGCATCTCAGCTTCTGAATAGAAAAAGCGAAATCTATGGAAATTTTTTTTAAAAAAAAATATTTAAGTGCCAGCAGGGGCGGATCCAGAAATTTTTTTTAGGGGGGGCACAATAAAATAATGAATAATTTACTTTTATATAAAATTAAAAATCAAAGCATCTCATATAACAAAATAAAGAAATCAAACCTTGCAATAACATAAATTTTTTTCACATTACATACCATTTATAACTTCTCTCTCCGAGTCTTCATATTTTGAAAGCGTTGTATAATCAATTCCTTATCAACACTCTTAAATACATCTTTTTCAATATATGTAATAAGAAAATCATTCATCCAAGAATCTCACATTCTATTGCGCAAGCAATTTTTTACGATCTTCATTGCAGAAAATGCTCTTTCAAGCTTTTATCATAATATCCAAGCTTTATTAGCAAATATACAAGAGGATAAATATCATTTTTCTTTGTCTCTACTAACTTTTGTGCAAGTTCTCCGATTCCCTTCAACTTCAAAAATGAATCATTGGATTTCATGTCAATAATATAATTCTCAAGTTGACTATCTAAAATAATAATATCAAAGCCTGAGAAGTCTGTGGGATAAAACTTTGCCAAACGTATCAATTTTTTTTATCAAAAGCTGAGAAAGAATCACATGAATTCAAGCATGCCACATATAAAAGTAATTCAAGATTGGCCTCATCAAATCTTGTTAAGCTCGCATATCAATGTAATAAAATAACTCAACTTGATAATAATGTAGATTGGTGATTGCTTGAGCATATCTTCTTGATCTTCCACGATAATAAATCTCACTCATATTTGGCACAAGTATATCATTTTTCTCACAAAATGTATGAACTTCTTCAAATAAAATGTTCCAACCATCATCCTCATATTTTGTTTTGACACCTTAACCAAAGTCATGGCATTTATAATATCTTGATCTTTTTTTGTAAAACTTGAGATAACTCATTCATGATTCCTAATATGGATTTCATCAAGTGTGATTGAAAACAAACTCAAAATATTGAATTGAAGCAAGTGAATTTGCTTCACCTCTTTGTTCACCGCTTAAACCATCTTCTACAATTATATCAAGAACATCTATAATAGATCCAAATAAAATAAGTATATTTATCAATGCAAAGATAATGTGATCCCCAACACGTATCTCCACTTGAAGAGTTATTTCTTGATTTAAACCTCGCCATCTTGTAGTTCTCCACCTTATTTGCTCAACAACTTTGTTTAATTGTCTTTCAATTAAAACTTCTCTCCTTTTGCAAGAACTTCCAACAATATTTATCAAATTAGATACATTATTAAAAAATGGCAATCAATATGATTCTTAGCCACACTAGTGCTAATTGTAATTGATGAGCAAAACAATGAATGTAATAAGAATTATTTTCTTTCAAGATTAAAGCTTTTAATCCATGAAACTCACACCATGTTGCTAGCCCCATCATAACCTTGACCACGTATTCACGATATACTCAATCCATGCTTTGAGAAAAGTGCCCCAATAGCATATTTAAGTGTTGGAGCAGTTATTTCACCGACATGTATAATACCAAAGAAACGCTCAACAATGCAACCTCTCTATCAACTAATCGAATAGCCACTTGTTCTTTCATTGATACATCGAGATTCATCTAAAAGAACCGCAAATAACTCATTACCCAAATCATTGATAATAGTATTTGAAGTCTCACAGCATGTGTAATATCCTTCAATTTCGTGAGCTTAACTTATTATTTCTGGAGCATTTTCAAGGACAACCTTATTAATATTTTCATTATGCTCCTAAAAGTCGAGTTCAAGAAAATTTCCTTGATTTTCAGAATCCTCTGATTCATCATGATCACCAAAAGCTAATCCTTCGCTTAAAAGAAAGTATACACAATCAATTGTGGCACATAATCGTGTTCTATATTGATCAGAATGTCTTTCATAAGAAAATGCAATGTGTTGATCCTGATTCATTAAATCTTCACATTTTCTTCGAGCAATATTATGAGCACTATTAACTTGGCCAATATGAACTTCACATCTTTCTTTCTTTTTTTCCAATTTTTAAATCCCTTATTATCAAAACTATCACCACTTGCTTGTTCACCAAAGTCAGGTTTATAAAGATAACAAAATAAACAATATGCTGCATCTTTTGCAATACTGTACTCTAACCAACCTTTATATTCATCAAACCATTTTGGATTAAACCTGCGCAATTTATTTCCGATTTGTGTTTGAGGAAATTCATGATCACGAGGTTGACATGGCCCTTTTTGAAGATATGCTTTTCTAACTCTATCACAGTCATTGGGATAATACTCTGAAATTTTTTTTTCTTAATCCAGGATCTGCTACAATATCTTCTACGTTGAATTCTGTGTACACTTGTTTAGATTTTGTATTACTACTTTCACCAATAATAAGATGTGAATAAGCGATCTTGTTCAATCTTTCTTTTAAATATATCCATATCTAATTAAAGAATAGATTAAAATGCTGATGTAAAGTCTTAAAGATTAATTTGCATAAAAAATGAGAAGACATGCTTTTGAACTTATTTCAAAAAATAAAATAAAGGCACACTTTCAGCCTTTTCTAAAAAAATAACTTCTCAAAATAAAGGCACACAGTCGGCCTGTACCTAAAAAATAAATCAATAGTATTTTTTAATAAAGACACATAGTCTTTATTAAGAAATAATAAATCAATAAATTTTCAAAAAGGCACACTTTCTTTATTAAATAAAAAATATTCACATACCTTAATTAATTATGAAGGCCTTTCCACAGAGAAATATTTCTGAATGTTCTGTTCTTCTAAAATCATAAAACATAAAGCATATAAGTAATGATTAAATATACAAAAAAATAAAACTTTGTATATCCAATTGCATACATTTTAATCGTCTTTTAAAAACAACAATTATCCAATTAAAAATCCACCATTATACACTTGCGTAAGTTGAAAAGAAACAATGAATGATAGTTAATATTTTTATAAACATAACACAAAATAAAACTTAAGTTGATTCATCTACATAGAAATTTAACTTTAATTTTCCATATGCAATTCTTTGATAAACTAAATATTAACACACAAATCAGAACAGGAACAAATCAACTCAAACTCTCAATCCTAAAAGCAATATTTCTATATGCAAGAAAGATTAAGAACAAAAATGTTGCAATGGGACTTGTATAGAGATGACTCTTTGAAGTTAGCGCATCAAAATGCGCTTCAAATTGAAGATGATTGACATATGGATACAATTCTCAACATTTATTATATTAATTGATTTAATATCTTTCTCATAAACATTAACAAATTTATTTTTCTCATTCTTGATCACATTTTTAATAACATACTCATTTAGATAGCCTTAGGTTTTGCCAAATAGCACTACAAAGCAAATGTTTCCTCTTCCCATCCTACAGAAGAGTCTATAGATTTAGGATATCTTTGCTGTTTTACGAGTTGTGTCGACTTTCTCTATTTGTGTCATTATCAAGTATGAACTTTACACTTTGTTCTTTTGAAGAAGTTGGTCTATCAAGTTTCACTCATCCATAGAAATGTGACTATTATTAAGAAAATCTAATAATCAAATACAATTTGTCTTTGTCCATTAGATTATTTATGGCTTCACCGTGGTGTGCTCAGTATAAGAACAACACAAGATGTTGAAAGGCAAAGGCAATGTAAAGAGTCAAGCTTACCAAGCACGATTTATGAAATTTAACCAAAGTTGGTGTTATATTATTCTTTCAAGTGTCAAAAAAAATAAAATAAAGATCCATGACTGAAAGTTCAAAGCAAAGTATTTTTTCCTCCATCTTTATAAAACTAGTATATGAATTTAAATGTTCAACTAATCTATTGAAAGCATCCGCCTAGTTCTTCTCCATTGAGCTAAAAGCAGGCTTTTTTTAATGATTTTAGAAGAACAGAAGAAGAGAAATAAAAACTCAATTCCTTTGGAAGGCGGAAGTCTATGGGACTTAGATTATGAGAACAGAGGATGTGAAGAGTAATTCAAACTATTTTATTCCTTAATTAAAACAATTTTATTCCCTTAAACACTACTACACTAAAACAATATATATATATATATATATATATATATATATATATATATATATATATGATATATATATATATATATATATATATATCCATACCCAAGTTAGATATTTCAAAAGATGTGTCAAAAGGAATCAAAATCCAACTTTCAAATTCCTTCTCTTAATGCACGCATTATAAATTCCAAACTACTGAACTTCAAGTTTAGGTGAGAAATATGATATAGCTCTAGTAATTTAGCTCATAAATTGTAAATAAGTTGACTCTGCATAATTTTTTGAAAGCAATAAATTTTATAACAAGCCAATGAAAAAATACATGATAACAAGGCTACAAAAGGCAGAAACATGGAAAAACACATCGAGCAAGCAAGCAAATTTATAGAAAGGAGAAAGCGAGCAAAGTGGATATTACCAACTTTCACTCAGTCTAGAATGCCAAAATCAATAAGGAATTTATTATATCTCGCTTGGAATTTGGTAAATCTAGGAGAATGAAGAAAGATTGTCTATCACTTAAGAGTCTTGAGAAGAAAAATACTAACTAAAATCAGCAAAATTTCTAATATAATATTGAGATTGAAAGAAACTAGAATCACAAAAGCTTACTCTACATAGTTAAAACCTTAGGATATGGTAGATGATGTTGAAATCTATCAATATAAACTGTAAGATCTCAAATTTATCTGTGCCATCAATTATTTTTTAACCAACGCAAAATGTAGATGAAGATGATATGCAAATCATCAATTTATCATGTGGCATTGATGTTAGTGGCCCGAAAGAAAGGCGAGGGCCTTCCACAGAGAAACACAAAAAAGTAAAGAAAAAAAGAAGGAAAAAATAAAGATCTGCAAACTATTATGCACTCAAAGTTTTGGGTCAAAGAATTAATGCATGAACAACCAAAACATCCTTAAACTTTCATTGCAACATATCTAAAACCAAGAAATCCAATTTTCTATATCGAAATAAATTCTGCACATCAGCAATATTTTTTATTTGTATAGGCACAAAAGGCTTGAGAAATCAAATATTAACTTTCTTCCATGTCTTTCTTTACCATTTGTTCATTCAGCTTTATTAAATAAAAGTATTTGCGTCCCTCCACAGTGAAGAAGTTAATTTCCATCCATAACCAAATAAAAAATAAAATGCATCAGGATAGATGGCAGAATTCAAATAGGAAAGAGCCGATGAAAGAGGTAGCAAAATATGTTTTCCTTCAAGTTTCAGAAGAAAGAGACCAAATTTAGCCTTTCTGGACCACCATACAAAACATGAACCATCATTCCTTAATGTGCACTTTGTTTAAAGAATTCCCCTTTAAGCTTGATTGTACATCGCTGCCGTCTGCAAGGAATAAATATTTGCTTTAATTACGTCAAAGCCTGCCCACAGAGTGAAGAAGACCATCTGCTTGTTGGACTGCTCTACGGAGAAGCCAGAATTGTTCTTTGCTTTGTAAGCCAACTACACTCATTCTCTTAATGCATAACTTTCCCTTTTCCTTTTTTTTTACCTTTAACTTTCTTAGCATTCTCCTGATTGTATTTGTTTTTAAATCCTATTTTAGAGCTGGGAATCAGTGGACTGCAGACTGCAGTGACTGAGAGAGGACTGTGCAAGCGGTGAAGGAGAGGAGAGGCAGCGGGAAAGCTTTCTATTTCGACTCCTCTTAAGGCAATGGCATCAGAATCAATGGTTAAGGTGATCTATGGGAGACCTATGCTTCCAGACCTGGCAAGAGTTCTGGCATGCGGCAAGAGACTGAACCCAAAAAACAGAAAGAAAAAAAAGAGAACGTAGCAGCAAATATACTAATAATATCGTGAAACGGAAAGAGAGGAGTATTAAAATTAATCAGGAAATAATCAAAATAGGATCTTCAAAACAGGGTGTTTACCTAAAATCGTGGGGAGGAAGAAAATGAAAACTATATATATCAAAATTTGAAATGAAAACAGGAAGAAAAAAAAGAAAAAAGAGGAGCACAACTGCACAAGGAACCGTTATAACTCACCGAATGTAACCCTTAGATAGCTGAAACTTTCACCAGCGACGGGTAGCTCAACGGCAAATTCGGCATAACAAGCGGAGGAAAAAAGACCGCAATAGCGAAGCAATCTTCGCTTAACCTTCAAACTCCTTCATCTGAGTCGGCCTCACGGATTCAGAAGAAAATAAAAAAAAAAAAAGGGGGGGATTCAGAGAAGCAGAAGAAGAAAACGCAGAACGAATGGCCGATGGAGGGAGAAAAATGCGTTGCGACTGAGGTTTGGAAATAAGTCGCTTATTAGGTAATGGCGTGCACGTGTGCCCCCACTGTAGTTCGCCCGAGTGCCGTTAGTGTGATTGACGCTTATCAGATATCAGTCATTTAACGTAATGCCTATTTTTGAATTTTTTAAAAAATATGTCTAATTCGGTAATTAAGATTTTAGTCATTTTTTCCGGCTACAGGTGGAATTAAAAAAAAAAATTTCCGAGCGCCTCCTATCTTCGCTTGGCCCGCTCTCGTTCTATCGGACGGGAAGCCGAGCCAGCAGCATGCACCAAAAGGCCAGCCAGGCACATAGACGACCATCTCCCGTGAGCGAGCTCTGCCTCTCTCGCTCCCTCCCGTCGCTACTCCTCCTGCTGGACGGATATGAACCCATCCGTCGCCTCCTCCTTCCACGCAAGCAGGCCAGACCGAACCGACTTCATCTCTTCCAAACGGAGTAGCCGTCATGAATCGTCTCCTCTTCATCTCTTGCTGGCGAACCGTCCAGAGCAGCACCCTCCCAACTTGCCGCAGGCGGAGCTCCTCTAACATGGGTCTTTTCCTCTATGATTAAAGCTGATGGTTGTACTGGTTGATAGATGGCTTAAAGATAGTATAATCATTCGTGCTCTTCGGCTTGATGAATCATACTTTCGGCAGAAAGAGAAATAGTTAATTGGTTCAAATACTACTTTGTTCTTGAAAGACTTTAGCTTTTACTTCTCCCCAAGTTCTTTGCAACTTTCAATCATGCCGATTAGACAAATGAAGGAAGGTTCAGAGCAGCACCTTGTGATAAAATCTCAAGTGAACAATCCAGTCAGGTCTTAGAGGCAGAACGTGAGCTC
This sequence comes from Cymbidium sinense, assembly GCA_021442155.1. NCBI lineage: Eukaryota > Viridiplantae > Streptophyta > Magnoliopsida > Asparagales > Orchidaceae > Cymbidium > Cymbidium sinense. The sequence continues at coordinate 65,617,956 of CM038225.1, forward strand.
ATCTTCTGCGAATAATAGAGGCAGAAAAAAGAAGCAGAGGAGCCAAGAAGAACGCGATGTGCGATGTGCGATGAGCTATCCTTTCTAAGGCCTCCGAAGACGGGTGTCTGGAGAATGATAGTGCTTTGTGTGCTTCAATCAGCAATAAAATATAGTTAAAGAGATTAAATGTACAATATAGATATATATATATATATGTATATTATATATATATATATATATATTATACATATATATATATATATATATATATTATATTATTATAATATATGTATATATATATATATATATATTAATTATATATACATATATATTATATATATATTATTAATGTTATATTATATATTATACATATTATATTATACACGTATTATTAATATTATTATTAATATAAAAATGTATTGTATTATTAATATTATATTGCATATATATATTATATTAAACATGTATATTATATATATGCATATTATTACATAGCATGTAATATTATATTATATATATTATATAATATAATTATTATATATATATATATATATGTATATATATATATATATATATATATATATATATATATATATGTATCATATATATATATATATATATATATATATATATATATATATATATACATATATATATATATATATATATATATATATAGATACATATATATATATATAATCTTATGCATGTATTTTAAGATCCATCAATGAGTTGACGAGTTTGAACCCACGCACTTAAGAAGCTGGAATTGAAGACTATGATGTGTGACAGACACCGAGCTATACTTAGAAGAAGCATGGAGGTAGGTCAAAGTAATCTCACGACCTCACAAAGAAACGTGGCTATGAAAATTTGGGTTGACAGAGAACTTGATTAATTTAACAGAAAATAAACTTTAAGCTAAAAATTAAATTTTGAATTGAAATTGAAGGTGTTTGAAGACCTCGTTATGCTCAGTAGAGCTGACGAGTTTGAAGACTCCTCTGCTCTCAGAAGAGATTAGCGGGATTGAAGACTATGACTGTGATGTTGAGGGACACCAATCGCTGCACTTAGAAGAGTATGACGGGTAGGTCAAAGCAATCCCCGATGCAACCCCCTATGCGGGGACGATGCCGGGAGGCTGCGAAAATTTTATCAGAATTTTATACTTACGAAGGATTCAAGTGAGGACTAAATGAGATCATTTAAATCATCATAATCTATTTAAACAAACTTAAATAAAATTCAAGAAAAAGTTGACCTACAAATGATGAATGAAAGGACTTAAACGACTTTGCTTGAAAAGTAAGTAAACCCTCCTCAGACACTTTGAGCTTTCAAGAATTCACAAGCATATCCAACAAGTGATGTTGTGTGTTTGAAGAGAAGGAAATCCCTTCTATTTATAGGCATGAACCAACCCTTATATGGACTCCACCATAACTCATGATAATTTCAATCAAATAATTGATGAATTATGAAATCAAGGAGCCCATTAATGATATGTTATGAAGATGATAAAACTTCGTTAAGGAAGTGATGAATATGGGAGGTTTTGAATAAGCTTCCTATGTATATGATAACATAACATCCAACTCCAACTCAAGTACTTTAAGATTTGGCAATGATGTCTATTTGAAATGAGTGCTCGTATGAAGGAATCATGTGGGACTGAAGGTCAAATCCAAAGAGACAATGCACCTTCGTGCATAGTACAAATTTGTCTATTTGCAAATTTGGAAAATATAATTGTGTTCTATAAAATATAGAAATCCATTAAATGATTAAGCATAAAAAAATAGAGACTTCATTAGTTGATCAACTATGAACATAAAGATATATATTAAATAGTTGGTTACAAAAATAAAAAATTTCACTAGTAAAAAACCTCCAAAAAGAGGAGGAATCAACTTGAATGTTACATTTTATTGATTCATTGAAGTATTTTGAAGAGTTTAATTTTCATACGAACCACAAATCAATTATTAAGTGAATCTATAGCTTCAAAATACATGCAAATACTTGAGTAAAGTGAGTTCTTTACATTTATTTTCAAGCAATTATATACACTATTCAAGTGTTTTGATTTATGCAACCCGCATGGGCCCTGACACTATGCTGAACGCTTAAACTTAGTGTTTGAGGATACTGCGCGGGTTGATTCCCAGTTTAGTCTTAGAACTAGGTCTGGGTTAACAAAATCTAAAAATCTATTATAAGAATTTCAACTTAGTAAAATATCTGAGAAGCTAATTCTCATGTGACAAGATGATCCTGTTAGAGCTAAGTTGACAGGATCTAAAGTTCTCAAATATATTTGATTCAATCAATTAACTATCCATAATGTTGAATGGTGATTTCAACCGAGATGATACTTTCATCAAAATATGATTATAATTTTAAATCAAATTAACTTAATTCAAATATCAATTTAAAAACTATTTAAATAAAATTTTATCATCAAAAGCTTAAAGTAAAACTCAATCAATTCACCTTTCGCAACAGTTTGTTGAAGGTGGCAAATTAAGAAAACTCTAGCTCACAAAGGAGCCAATGTCAAATCAAGTGTTCTACTATATTCACTCTCAATCAATCTCACGCCAATAAGGACGCGGCCCGTGTCCTCTAACTGCTGCAGTTATAACCAGAGTCCTTTGATCGTGTGGTTTGGCCAATAAAACTCCATTATATTACAATCACGAATCAGATGCTAGCTCGCATTTGAGTTGTGAATCATAGGGTATATTTGATAGGGCAAAAAATCTTATGTCAGTTAAGTTGAACTTAAGCTTGTCTCCTTAGACAAACTCCAACCTAGGTCTACAAGGATTGCATGGACGATGCAACCCATGGCTACTGACTAGGATTCTTATGTCAGGTTGGATCGACTACCTCCTTTGACTAAGTAGACTAGGGACCACGATAGCCCGGGATGACGGAACCATGAGATCTTGATCGGGCACGTCATCATTCCCCCAACCATCTGCTTTAAATTAAAGTGATAAATTTTATAAATTCATAATTTTATATTGCACATGCTACTACTATACACTATGCATTTAGCAACCTAACGATTACCCTTAATCGAAAGTTCTCTCTCAGCATTGAGAGGGTAATTAACTATAGGTGCTTGCGCCTATAGGAAACCTAGAACCATATCTAAAGTCCTCATAAAATGAGGGCGAAATCTCTGGGTAGTGTCTTATCTACTATTTCATCTGTCTTCTGAAATTTTCACTGATATTTAATTTACTCTCTTCATTAAGAGGTCGATAGCAAATTTTCAGAGTACACAACACTAACTTTAGTAGTTGCTAATAAAGTCGAGGCCTATCGTTATCATCAACATTGACAATCAACATTAATACTAACAATCAACAGTGCCAAAAATAATAATGTTCATCATTATCACTAATATTCATGATTGCTTGTTAGTTTTAAAATTCATCTAACAAATATATGGATTTATTTAAAATTTTAGCAAAACAAAATTCAAATCACTATCTATACAAGATCATAAGACTTGAGAAAAAAAAAAAGTATTTAAAAAGTAGGATCAATAAATAATTTTTATGTTTTAAATTTATGTAAATCTTTATTCACGCTATATTGCTTTTGATAATGTAGCATTCTCCTACTTAGCAAATCTTTTATCTGCTTTATAGAGCTAGATAAACCCTAACAACTACTTTTTAAAGTGGAACTATAATCTCATCTTAATTATGAGTACAACATGACCTGAAAATCGTTAATAAAACACTTATCTAAAGATTAAAAAGAGAAAAATAGTAACTAAATTAAATAAAACAAAAATATTATATGATTATTGATGTACATAAAGAATCAAGTAGAATGAACAAGAAATTGAAGCAAGTTTATTTAGCAAGTATAATTTCCTTGCTAATTTGTCTTAAATGATGATGATTTTATAATAGATATTTTAATGAATTTTGCTTGAATTAAAATATCGAACTTAAGATTAGAGAACAAAAAATGGAGTGTGTTTTAAAATAGCTATTAGAAGCCTCTATATTCTATCAATTAGTAGAAAAATCCTAAGTAGAAATTACAAGTCTTTCTACAAACTTGTTAGTTATAAAATTTCATAACACGGGCCCATAAAAGGGTTAGTCGACATCAATTAAGAGTATTGAGACCATTTAATAAGTTAAATTATAACATAGAATCTCAATCTATTTTTGAGTGATACTATGATTTGTGGTGGCTTGCTAAGTTAGCATAGCCCTTAAACTATTATGGCAATCTATAAATCTTAGATGCAAAATATTTATATTTTTGATAATTTTTCTTGTAAGTATTTTTTGCAATATGGATGTATTATATTTCAAAATGTGTGCGTGTATAAAATTTCCATAAAAAAATATTAGCATTTTAAAAGTAATTTCCTCTCTTAGAAATCTTTTATCATGCTTATCTTAAATATGAGTGTGAGAGTATTAAAAAAGTACTAGTGTTGTGATTTATCCTCTCCTTTTGGCATCAATGAAAAATAAGGGGAATAATTTTACTCCCATTACAAATTAAGAGTTCAAAAAATATAAAAGTTTAATACAAAAAAAATAAGCAAATGTACAATCTCAAAGAAAGTTAAATTTAAAGAAAATCATTTATCCATAAAATAAAGTAATCATCCTTATTATCATCATAATGCAGTACAAGGTCTTGGGGGGAGGCTTTCTCACAAGCTGACTGCACTTTTAACTTTAGTCCTTTCTTGAGTGTACTTAAGCTTGGATTCAAGTGTCTAATTGAGAGCAATGGGTTAGGCCAAGGTACCCTAAAGGCTAAGAGAATATTGGAAACTTTATGATTTAATTAATCAATTGACCAATATGGAGGGTCAATTGGATCAAGACAAGTCACCGAGCCAAGGTAGCGTGCGCTATGCCTATTTTGAGGTAATTAATCCATTTAAACTAATACCTAAGTGATCGAAACACTTTGTTCAAGCCAGGAAAAGGGGTTTAATATTTCATTGAAGTCTTTTGAAATTTCAAACTTGTCCAATCAATCTATAAAGAAAATCAAGCTGAGGCTAAATGCGCTTAAAATTTAAACTAAACCCAATTGAACTAAGATTTATTAGGCCCAAATTATATGTCCATGACATTATTTTGATGAATATAAAATACATCAAGCAGCTATTAGTTTGATGGTTTCCTTTCTTTAAATGATTGTAGGTAATAGGAATGTTATTAGGATGATGCATTTATAGACCAATGGAATAATGAATATATTTTTCATATGCAAAAGCCAAATATATCAAAATATCATAAATCCCATGATCAAGAAATCAAGTGAGATTTATTAAAAATTAAATGACTTTTTAGTAAACGATTAACTTCGAAAACAATTATTTGCTTAGACTTCCAAATTTCGTTAAAAATAATTTAAAATTTTTTTGTACAAAAATGATAAAAAATCATATTAGGAGTTTTAATCTAAAATATAAATTAAAAAAATTTCATACAAATAAAAAAATAAGATGTTTTCAAAAAGATATTAGTAGACTTAACCTTTTTTTAGAAACACTAATTATTCAATAAAAAAATTAAGATTAGAAAATGAGATTTGTACGTATTATGTATTATTTGTACTATTTAAAAGAGTTATTAAATTATGTAATCAATATTCATGTAATAACAAATAATTAAATAAATATTTTCTAACATATAAATTTCTACAAAATTATTTAAAATAGTATGTGCCTTCCATTATAAAAATAATTAAAAAATATCATTACAAAATCAGATTATCATTCTTTTCATTTTTTTAAAAAATATTCTATCTAAATAATAAATAAATAAAGGGGGATTTACATACCTATCGTACAAAACATCTTAATTTACATATCTAACATCATAAACTTTCTATTTACTTATCTAACACCTAAAACCTATAAATATAACAAAATTACCAATTAGCCACAAAGCCCATCTCTAACTCCGTCAGATTTTGTATCTTCCGCTATCTCATTTCTTCTTCTCCCCACCCAGACCTTCGCCCCTTCTCCCCACCTAATGATTATTCTGAAACAAGTAACCTCTAAAAAAAACAACAAAACCCGATCAACTTCTCCAATAAGGAGAGGGTTCTGCCTTTCACTTTACTCTTTTTTCTCTATCTACAGCTTCATCACAATTTCTTGCAAGTAGCCCTCTTGAAATAAAAATAATAATCGATCAACTTTATTTGTTTAAAAAAAAGTTATACTCTTTCTCTAGTTTCATCAGTAATTCCTTTCCAAACTCGGTGTAGGGCTCAAAAATTACCACCCCTCGACAATTTATTTAATCGAATTGAAGAGAGTATGATTTGAAGTATCGGTGTAATTTTCAGAAGGCATATGAGATTGTAGATAAGAAACTACCGAGAGATTTCATCCTCATTTTGATGACTTTAGATCTGGTTCTAGGTTTCCTATAGACGTAAGCCCCTATAGTTAATTACCCCTCCCAATAAGTGGGAGAGAACTTTCAATTAAGGCTAGTCATTAGATCGCTTAATGTATAGCGTATAGTAGCAGCATATGGAGTTATAGAATTTAGATTATGAAATTTATCATTTTAGTTTAAACCGGATGGTTGGGGGAATGATGACGTGCCTGATTTAGATCCTATGGTTCCGTCATCCCGGGCAGTCATGGTCCTAGTCTACTTAGTCAAAGGAGGTAGTCGACCCAACCTGATAGAAGGATCCTCATCAGCATCAAATGGGTTACATCATCCAAGAAATTCTTGTAGATTTGGGATGGTGTTTGTTTAACGAGACAATTTTAAGTCTACCTTAGCTGACAGAGGGTTGTTTGTCCTATCAAGTATACCCTATGATTCACAACTCAAAGGGCGGAGCCATTGGGAGCATACGGGCTACGGTCGTAATCGTAATATAATGGAGCCGGACTGGCCAGACCACCCGATCAGAGAACTCTGGTCATAATTGTTTCATTTGTGGAGTCTAATGGCAAAGCCACAAAGTCAGAGGACACATGCCACGTCTTTACTAGCGTGAGATTGATTGAGAGTGAACATAGTAGAACACTTGCTTTGACATTGGCTCCATTGTGAGCTAAAGTTTTCTTAATTTATCAGAAAACAATGGAAGGTGGATGGATTTGATTTAAGTTTAAGTTTAATGATAGAGTTTTATTTAAGCGATTGTTACTTAATTTGATTTGAAAACTTGATTAATTTGAATATTTTAAGAGAGATCGCCAACTATGTTTAACTACCAGAGGATTAGATCTACTATCACTGTAATCAGATATTTCACTAATTTGAAACTCTTATGATAGTTTTAAGTTTTGTTAACCGACCCACTCTAAAAGAAAATAACCCGCACAAAGATTCTCATACACTTGAATCTAAACATTCGATAAGATATAATGCGGGTGTATTTAAGACTTTATGTAGTGTTTATTTCTTAATTATGAGATTGATTTCAGATTTTTCATTTAATTCCAACTTAGCTTTTTAGACATTAAAATTTGCACTTAAAATCTTTATGTCTGAGCACATGCAGGTGTTTATAGCTTAGCTAATTTTATCTAATTAATAAAATCATTGATTTTGAAAATCATAATTAGAATAAAATTTCTTAATTTTTGGTTGAAGGAAGCCTTATGATTTTTATAGATTTTGATTTAGTATTGTCTTCTGTCTGCTTATACAAAGAGTTGTAGATCCGGTGACGAAGAAGGCATTTGGAGCTATAGGTTCAAAGGATAATTTAATTTGTTATTTTAAGAAGAAGATTTACTCCTTAAAGTAATTCTCATTTTCCCCCTCTTTTTATTCGAACTATCCTACATTTATTTCCCGCCTCTCTTTTATTATTTGAACTCTTCACATTCGTTTCCCCATTTTTCTAAGTCAAATTAGACAAAATTTTGGCAAGATTTCATCTAGGGGAGACATCTAATGGATGTTGGCTTACTGCACGCTCTTTTTAGAAGCGTCTGTGACACCACGCCGCTTTTTTCATCTCCAGCCCTCTTAAGCACAATGAGATTTTCAAACGCAGAAACATGTAGAGTGCGACTAAACCAAAAGAAGAATTCACCACGATGTTCCCACACAAAGCAAAAATGAGAAGGCTAAAGCGATAAAGCGAGAATTGAAAGAAGCCACTTGATTATATTCTTCCCGACAGCGAACAAAATGGGAAGGCTATGAGTGAGATCGAAGAAGAGCCTTGATGATTTTCCCTACATGAAAAAAAGGAAAGCTGACGACCGAAAAATGAAGACCACTGACGATGTTCTTCCCGACGGCGATAAAATTGGATGTTACGCCATGGGTAGGAGGTTGCGGGCTGCAGGAAGGAGGTTTGCTAGCTGGCGAGCCATGTGAAGGAGGCGGGCTGTGGGATTTGCGGATGGAGGAATGCAGGTTGTGAGTGGTCTGCAGTGAGAGCGCGGAGCGAAATGGGTTGTGCATGCTGGGTCGGAGGCTTTGGAGAGGTCAAGACATGGGACGCGAGGTGGCGCTTGGCGACCAGGATGGCGGTCTGGGTTGAGGACCGTGCCGGCCCGGGCTGCGAGTTCTGGTCAGTGGAGCGGGTCGCGGGACGGCAGTGGCGAGATGGGCCGGCGGGAGCAGCGGGCTCGTTGCGCGAGACACGGGCCGGTAACAGGCCAGAACGGCAATTACAGAGAGGGTTCGTGGTGGAACGAGGCTTTGCGGGCCGCAGGAGGCGCGATGCAGTTTCGCAGGCCGAGGGAGGCGCGACTGCTGGTTTGGTCGGCACAGGTGCGAGCTGCGATCGAGGCAATAGAGGAGATTTAGAGGGGCGACAGAGTTGGAAAAGAAAAATACCGTGCTAAGAGGGAATCCAGGAGAGAGGAGAGAAACTATCGGAAATGAGAAGAGAGGAGGAGTCTAAAAATGGAACCATTTTTTTTCTCCTTTTCTTTTTTAGAACCAGCCAAAGTGAAAATAGGGGAGAACGGTTGAGCATGGGGAGGATAATTTAGGGATTTTAAATAAATTTAAAATTGATTAAATGGTTTTAATGTGGATTTCACGCAGAACGCATTATATAATTAAATATATATATATATATATATATATATATATATATATATATATATATATATATATATATATATATATATATATATATATATATATATATATATCAATTATAATTTATATGAATTAATCATGATCAAGTCGGATCAATGGAGTTTTAAGATCAAATCGAATTCAAAAAAATGCACATCGTCGCTTTCGACCGCTCGATTTTTACACAGACTCGTCCTAATTTAGTGTGAATAGTCTTACTTAATAGATTTTCATGTTTTAAATCCAATGGCACTATCGATATCACAAATGGAGGTCATTTGATCCTCATCGGTGCCTCCTAACCTCGATAAGCATGTAGGTGCGTTAACGACTCGAGCACTTGATCGGTTGATCATCAAGTTGTGACATATTTATATCTTGACCAATTTTGACATTCTGAATGTGATGGCAAAGTCCGTTCGTCGATCGTATGTCATTTGGGTTAATTTTGGTGACATCCTGTGCATTTCAGATTTACGTGTTATCACTTCAAATCATTTGACATTTGCATAGACTCGTCTGAATTGAGTGCAGATAGTCTCATTTGATAGATTTTGATATTTTGAAGCTAATGACACAATCAATTTTGTGAACGGGTGTTGTTTGGCTTGCATTGACGCCTCCTGACTTTGATATGAGTGTAAGCATGTTAACGGCTCGAGCGCTTGATCGGTTGATCATTAAGTTGTAAAATATTTATATCCTGACCAATTTCGATGTTCTAAATGCGACAGCAAATTTTGTTCATCAATCGGAGATCATTTCGACCATTTTTAGAGACGTCTAGTGCATTTTAACCTCGATTTGCATGCTGCCACTACTGATTAATTAACGTTAGCACAGACTCGTCCAAATTAAGCGTGAATAATCCCATTTGATAGTTTTTGATGTTTTGAAGCTAACGACACAATCCATTTCATGAACGAAGGTTGTTTGGTTATCATCGCAACTTCTTGACTCCGGTATGCACATTGACACTTTGATAGCTTGAGCGCTTAATTAATTGCTTGTTAGATTTTGCAATATTTATATTCTGATCAATTTCGACATTTTGAACACAACGATGAAGTCCGTTCATCGATCGGAGGTTGTTTTGACCATTTTAGTGACATCCAGTGCATTTTGACCCCCGATTTGCGCAATGTCACCTTCAAAGTTCGTCAAATTTGACTTGTGGGCTTGACTCGACTTATGACACGTATGTGAAGGTCAACAAATGCCACCCAATAAATGTGATTCACGCATGGAGTGAGTCATGTTTATTGAAAACTGGTTGACCTTTTGGGCTGGCCATAGAACTTAGATCATTTCAGCTTTGCTTGCAATAGCTTACAGAGCTTTGATAGGATTTATCATTAGTACGCAGCTTTATTCAAGACATGCTAAATGACGGCCTTGACCGATTTGTCAGAATTGACTTGTCAGATTGATAAGAGCTCTTACACCATCTACTATCTGCTTCAATGGCTTTGCTGAAGATCTTCTTTTATGTCATTGTAGATTTGAGTTTCCTCTAACCCTAGTTCGTGCTTGGTTGGGTTTGATGGAGGAATTGGTTTATTTATTTTGATGAATGATTCTGCTAAGGAATTGGTTTATCCGTGCTTGGTCGGATTTGAAATTCCTTATGTCCTAGCTTTGAGCTTAATGGACTTGATGAAGGACTGACCTGATTTGTCCATATTGGCTTGTCAGGAAGTGTATGTATGCCATGAACCATGTGCTTGCTGCTTTGACGGATTCGTTTGAGGGTACATAAAGATGACCCAGCCTTCCGGCTTACATAGGGTCAATGTTGAGTTATTAGTCTAGCAACGTGTGCTTTAATAGACTGAATAACCATGAAATTCATTTAGTTTAGCCATCAGCTTTGTTTGAACTATGGAATTACTTCCTCGGTCCTGTGCTTTCTACTTTGACACACTTGATGAGAAGATTGGCTTTGATCTGTGCTTTGAGCTTGATCAGATCATTTGAGAATAGATTGAGATATCACCTACATAGATTGATTTGAGGTAGCTGAGTGTTAGATTGCCTTGATCTATCGATCAAGTAGAGAGATCTCTTAGATCCTGGTTGCTTGTAATCACTAAGTTGGATCTAGTTTGAGATTAAACAGCTATCATCATTGGACTGACGAGCGGGGGCTCTTTCACTACGGCCTTTTCTTGTGGCTTATTCAGTGAGGAGAACATTAGCAACTCAGTCATATTTGGGCTTGTTGAGTTTGACCTTTAGAACCTACTCGAGTCTTCGACTTAAGCTATAGTGGGTTGGTGGATTTATCATCAGACTGATAAATGGGGGCTCTTTCACTGCGGCCTTTTCTTGCATTGAGTGAGAGCGCCGAACTCGCCATTTGTGGGCTTGTTGAGTCCGACCTTTAAAACTCATCCGTGTCTTAGACTTTAGGATGTAGAGGTTGATATTTTTCCAACTTAATTGATTGAAGGAAATTGGGAGTTCTTCTGACTTGATCTCCAAAATTTGGCAAATTTGGGAGATAAATTTTTGACATTTGGGGTTGCATTTCCATGCATAGAAATAGATTCATTTTGTTCCTGCAAGACTTTACAACTTAACAGTAACAATTATGGATATATCTTGAGATTTCAGATAAAGCTCGATGTCAACCTGAATAAGAATATATTTGAGGATCTCATCTTATATCATGACATCAACTCAAATAAACTTAACATAAACTAAAAAAATGCCCCCTATCTTGCAAGGGGAATTATATTGTACATTTAGGAGAATTTTCAAGATAAAAATATATAAATACATCAATATTTGAATTGATATACTCTTAAGAGAGTTTCGACATGTAGCATTGCTTTCGCCTATGTAAATAAATCTAAAATGTCCCCTGTGTAACAGGAGAATTTTCATGGAAAAGTTCTTTATCTGGAGTATGTTAAATTAGGGATCTCGGCATGAAGCATGATGTCAACCTAAATAGATATACTAAAAAAAATATCCTTTGTCTTGCAGGGGGATTTCTATTATACCTCGATATTGTGGTCATCAAGTATGGTACTTTTTCAAGTATCGACCATTAATTTGTGGTATTGGTCTTTCACCCTTTAGGTCGATGAGTTGGTATGCCCCTCCTTGGTATACTTTTCAATGACAAAAGGGTCTTCCCAGTTAGGCTCGAATTTGCCACCAAATTTTCAATTGATATAATTGGTTCTTCTTAGCACTGACCAATTCTCAATTTTGGAATGTTTGAGGTCAGTGCATGGTCAAAAGCCCGACATCTGATAGACTTCCATTTTGATGATCTTGTAATCTAACTTCATCAAGCCGATTTTCCATTCTCGATGAGCATTTTGATCTTCAATTAGATTGTATTGGATGGCTACTCAAGTGAAGGCAACTCAACTTCAAGCAAAACTGCTGCCCAAATACCAATGAATAGAGTGGCTTTAGACGTCTTGTAGGTAGTTGATCACTATAGTGTCTCTACTAGCTTGGTATGTCATTCTTTTTTATTTTTAGTGAGAATCTTCTTGAGCAGCTTGACTAATGTCTTGTTGAAGGCTTCCACCAAACCATTTACTCTTGGATTGTATGGTGATGAGTATCGCCAATCAATTTTGTGTCGATTGATGAATCTATAAACCTTTGCACTTTTAAAAGCTGTGTCATTATCAAAAATTCTTCGACGCGGCACCTTAAATCTAAAGACCACATTATGCATGAAAAAGTTAATCACTCGATCGGCAGTAACTTCTTTAAATGGGGTAACTTCAGCCCACTTAGAGAAATAGTCAGTCATTGCTAGGATGAAGTGATGTCCAGCTGACAGCGGTGGATCAATTGGTCCAATTACATCTGTGCCCCAACATTCGAATGGCCAGGATGTTATTGTTGGGTGTAATGGATTTGGAGGTTCATGGATGAGATTCCCATGTACTTGACACTCATGACACTTCTTAGTGTGATTAATATAGTCTCTTACCATAGATGGCCAATAATAACCCATCCTTTTGATCTTTACTGCCATCTTGGGACCTAACTGATGTGTACCATAAAGTCTTTCATGAACTTAAACCATCACTTTGCTAGCTTCATTTACATCTAGGCATCATAGCCACATTTGTTCAAAGGATCTACAATATAAAGTACTATTGGCGAAAGCATAGCATAGCATTCTCTTCTCGATTTGAGCTGTCAGTGATTTATTGTTTGGTAATTTTCCTTCTTTAAAGTAGTTAATGAAGGGTTACCTCCAATCATGTGGCTCTTCTATAATAAAGGCTTCATATGACTTTTCTGAAGCAATGTCAAGCTTAGCTTTTCTGGGTATAATTTCATGTTGATTTTGAGGAGTATGAGGAGCAACCTGAATAGCATCCTGCTGGGTCAGATTTGATAATCCCTCTACCTGCAGGGATTGATACTTTACTGGCTCTAAGACTCATCGAGTAAATATACCGATCATGACATAATCACTATTCATACTTGTCATTTCCTTAGCTAATTTTTCCAAGCAATTGACTTTGATATTCTCGGATCGAGAGACTCGAATTAGTGTGATATTTGGTATCTGCTTCATAAGCTCGAGAACTCGCTTGTGATAGAAAGCTAACTTAAGCTTGTTGATTTTATAGATGTCAAGTACTTGATTTATAATAATATAAGAATCACCAAAAATGCACAGGTTTTGAATGCCTATGAAAATAGCTTTTTTCAGACCTGCCACAAATACCTTATATTCAGCTTCATTATTATTTCTTGGCTCGGTCAATCCATATGATTGTCTCATTATCCCTCTTTCTGGTGTTATGAAGACGATACTAATTCCTGCTCTTGCTCTTGAAAAATTTAGATATTGGACTTGTTTGATCGATGAGGCTCCATCAAAGTATATTTCTAAATTTGTGATTTTTCTCTTTCATGAATGAGCATAATTTGCTCATCAAAAATCCTCATTAAAAGAGTCCGAATGGGATGTGCAAAGAAGAAAATCTGCTAAGACTTGTCTCTTTACTGCTTTCTACGGAACGTATGTGATATCAAATTATAGAAGCAATATTGCTCATCTTGCCAAGCGACCTGTTAACACTGGTCTTGTCATCAAGTATTTCAGCGGATCGATCCTCGAGATGAGGATAATCTTGTGAGAAAACATATAGTGATGAAGCTTTTAGATTGCAAAGATAAATGCTAAATAGTGCTTCTCTATCAGAGAGTATCTCATTTCTGCTCCAATCAGCCTCCGACTGATATAATAAAGAGTATTCTCTTTGGTTTCTTCATTGTGTTGTGCCAACAATGCCCCGAGAGACTCTTCTAACACATGTGTGTATGGAATGAGGGGCTTCCCAAGAATAGGCGCTGCAAGGATTGGTGGATTTAAGATGTAGCTTTTAATATTATTGAAGGCTTCATGTTACTCCTTGTCCCATTTGAATGGAGCATCCTTCTTCATCAACCTTGCAAATGGTTGACAGCATCTTGATAGATTTAGCGGATGAATGTGAGCTATCCTTGTAAAGAATGAAGTTGACGCAGACTCTTCGATGGAGGCATCTCCATAATTGCCTTGATTTTGGCAGGATCAATTTCAATACCTCTATGATGTATAATGTAACCCAGGAATTTTTGAGAGAATACCCCAAATGCACATTTTAGAGGATTCATCTTGAGATCATATTTTTTTATTCTCTCTAATACAATTCTCAAGTCTTCAAAGTGGTTTTCACAGTTTAAGCTTTTCACCACCAAATCGTCGACATAACATTCCACCTTTTGATGAATCAACTCACCAAAAATATGTGTCATGGCTCTTTGGTATGTAACTTTAGCATTTTTCAGGCCAAAGGGCATGACCATGTAACAATAGATGTCAATAGGTGTTCTGAACGATGTATATTTTTCATCCTCAGGTGCCATTTTTATTTGGTTGTATCCCGACGATCCATCCATAAATGAGAACATGTCATAGTTGGAAGTGTTGTCCACCAATAGTTCTGATATTGGAAGCAGAAAGTCATCTTTTGGGCATGCCTTATTTAGGTCCCAAAAGTAAATGCAGAGACGGATTTGGTCATTCTTCTTCCTAACTGGGATAATATTTGCTATCCAATCTACATACTTCTCCTTCGGGATGAAGCCTGCTTCGATCAATTTCTTAGTTTATGCAATTACCTGTTCTTCAATCTCCAATCTCATTTTCCTAGGAGCTTGCTTAACGGGTGTTGCATCTGGTTTAATAGCTAGTTTATGTTCCTGCTACATCAGGAGATAAGCCTGGCATTTCAGAATATGTTCAGGCAAAGTAATCCCTAAATTCACAAAGTAGCATTTTTAGCTCTTCAACTTTCTTTTTAGGCAGAAAGGCACTAACGAAAGTTAGAAGGGGATTATCCTCAGCTTCTGGGTTGATTTCTTTAAGTTCATCCATAGTAGCTATTTGTTCACCATCTTCGAGTTCTTCAGGTGCAGGCTTGGCTTCTACTTATTCATCATTTTTAAGAAGAATTTCATGGGAATCATCTTCTTCATCACTAAGACTCTTGATATCAACTTGTATTATATTATAATAGGCTCTATCTTGATGAGATTTGCGGATGAACTCATGACCTTTAGTGATAAACTTATCACTTCTTCATGACATCTGAGGACTTCTTTGGCTCCACATCTTATTAAAGATTTGGGTTCTATGTTTAGTAGTTCCATATGAATTCTAAGCTTATGCATCATTCTTCGTAATTTTTGTGGATAGTATATTAGTATTCTCATTGGTACTATCTCATCAGAACTTTTATGTTGAGCAGGCTGCTCAAAATTGTGAAACTGAGACTCTTCAGATTTATAAAATAGAGTTCCTATTCTGCCACTCTCACTCGACAGTAGCACATAGAATGTTATCAATTCTTTAATATTATGAACCTCCAGTAGAGTGATTTATTTAAAGCACTATTGAGGGATGGGTATAATTTTAAGTGAGTCATCTGACTCTGCCAAGTGAGCTATCCTCTTTGATACAGCCATCTGAACTCTATTTACATAAGTATATTCAAAATCATAGTCTGAATCAGAATCACTTATTTCATACTCTGCCTTTCTTGATAGCTTATAAGTTCCCTTAGGTTTGATAGGAATATCTTCTTCTTCTTCTGTGTCACTCCCCAAATGAGGAACTGATTTGCTTGACTTAGGTACAAAATCGAGTGCTTTAAGGAGAGTCGGTATTTCCTTCTTTCTTCCCTTTTTCTTCTTCTCTTTAACTTTGTGAAATTGCTTTTTAGTTCCTGAAGTGGATGCTACCACTTTAAGAGGCTCTGTGAGCTTTGAGGATGAAGTACTTTACATCTTCATAGATATTCGCTTCATTGACAGAGAATGGTTGTAGGTTACCGTGAATTCTGAATTCTTCTCCATCTTTCAGATACTTCATGCACTGATGCATAGTTGATGGGACCATGCCATACTCATGCAACCATGGCGCCCAAGAGAGCTCTAAATGTTGTATCGACATCAATTACATGAAACTTGGCTTCTGTATATAAATCCCTGAACTTGAGCGGGAGAATAAAAGAACCCAGAGTTTTCTGCCCCTTTTCATTGAAATCATGAACCATCAACTTATCTCTCCTGATATGTTGGATATCAAGTGATAATCCTCTTAATTTCTTTAGACTTATAAGATTCATAGAAGAACCTGGATCAATCAATATTCGGCTGATCAAGATGCCATCACTCTCTACAGTAACATAAAGAGGATGATTGTGATCTGCCATTCCCAACATAAGATCTTCTTCAAAAAATATGATTAATGGGAGATCTTGAGTTTGCCATGCTTCAGTCATGCATTTTTCAGGAAAGTAAGCTTCATAATTTTCTGGATCTTTGAGAACTTGTATCAAAGTTTCTCAAAGATCTCTTGACATCAAGAGAGCCTCGTACACACTTAATTGTGCAGGGATCTTTCTCAGATGTGATAAAATATTATAATCTATCTTCTCACTCAATTTAGGCTTTATCCTGGGATTTCTGGGAATGATATCTTCATTGACTTCAATTTGTTTGTCTTTGTCTTTATTTGCATTTCCTTCTTTGATGAAAGTGATAAGACTTTACCACTTCTCAACTGAACTTGAATCACCTTATCTTGCTCACATTCTTTTGAAGAAGTAGTTTCTTCAAGTTCCCTTCTTATTCTAGAATATTGGCCAAAAGGGCTAGACTCATTTTTCAATAATATACATTTCATACGTGATGATATCGATGAGTCTGACTCTTCTCTGCCAGGAAAACATAAATCTTCATCTGAACTGTTATTGTCTTGCTGAGTCATTAAGCAAAATCCAGATGCCAGCTCCTCAGGCTCTTCTTGCTTTCTTGATAAAAATTTTGATGGGTTGGTCAAGTCTGTCTGACTTCCCTTGTCATTTTAGAGTAACTGATGTTGAAGAATATCTGACATCACGTAGATGATTCGACATGTCTCTACTGGACAAGATTCACCATTATCTTCTTCATCTGATCTAGCAATGCGAAGTTTAGGCATGAAGTCCGCAAGCTAAAATGGTCTGCATGGTGGTGATTCTCTAGATTGTTAATGATCTTTGAGTTGTAGTTCTCTTATTAATCTTCTTTGATTTATGAGATATGCGTTTAATAGACTACTTCTCATATTGTGATGAAGCAGCCTTATCAGAATATCGCTAAGAAGCCCAAATATTTGGTTTAGGCATCTCTCTTAAGTCTAATATAGGTTCAAGCGATAATTTTCACTTAACACTAGGGATGTCTCTTAGCTGCTTTAGCATCTTCATGGTTTTTTTAGAGACCACTGTTTATCATTCTTTAGTCTGAACTGATTTCTCCTTCTATTTGACTTTGCTGGATGATACGGAAGAGGTCGTAATCATCCTTGTAGACTCTCTTTTAGGGTTGACTAGAACACTATCGGATAGCATAAATTCACCTCATCGGTACTTCCTTTCTAACCAACCTTTGAAGACATAACAATCTTCAATAGGAAGATTGATCATCCGATGACAGGAACAGTAATTTGGATTACTGACTTGATGCCTTCTTGTGCCTTTTAATTTAGTAATAGACTTTTGACCGCTTGCAAATAATTTGGCTACACTGTCCCTTCTAAAAGAATATTCTTTGTTCATCTTTTCCATGAGAGATGGCCGCATTCGCTCATCATCTCTTGTTGCTTGTTTTGGACTCTCCCAACCACTTAAAAAAGTTTAGGGTTTGTTATTGCCTCCTAATGCCAATTTTGGTTGTGGATTAGAATAAACAAGCTTCTTTCCCTTATCATCATTGTACATTGGTTGCTTTCCTTTATCCATATTATATATCACCCGCTTTTCGCCATTTGAGCTATAGGAAGTGGCATGAATTTCATTTCTTCTTGAGTCTGAAGGTTTGTTTCTCTTTGTTTTATCTACATAGACTTCAGACTTAGGACGGTTCAACTTTTCAAATTTAGCCACCCTATCAAGCAAGTCCTAGAATGTTTTAATCGATGCCATGCATGGAAATGTTACATTTTATCATCCATATTTTTCATTAGCAATTGGATCGCATGTTCTTCTTCGAATTGTTGCTCGCACCTCATACTTAGGTTGTGCCAATGACTTATGAATTTTGTCACACTCATCTTTCCTCCTTTCGCAAGGTCGCCGATTGTGATTTTCTGGTTCAGCAAACTTCTTCACAAATATAGTTTCTAATTCAGTAAATATTTTAACTAAATTATTTGACAATTCTGCATACCATTTGAAAGCGACTGAGGTCAGACTACTCACGAATTGAAGGGAAAAGAAGTGCGTCGTTCCCTCCTGTGTTACCACAAGTAGCCTTAAATTAGGCCAGATGTTGCTTTGGATTACCAAGCCCACTGAAAGTATTAAATTTCAGCATTGAGTAACCTTTCGAGTACGAAACTTGATCATATTCAGCTTGGTAGGCGACTTACTCACCGCCTTTTCACCGCTGAGGCTATGACGCTTTATCTTTTCATTGATTATTGTTTCTGAGCAATGAGTTCGGTGTGCTAGCCAAATTTTGAATTGTCATCTGAAGAGGCAGTGGGTTAGCTTCGTTCCTCGCTTCTTGCATAACATGTACTGTAGGAGCTTGAGGTACCACAATGACTGGAGGTATAGAAGTTGTATTATTAGTCATTGATTAGCGACAAAAATAGGTGCCGCACTTGATGTTCGCAACATCTCCATCATGATGTTCATTTGTACTATCATATCATTCATTTTGGTACCAAATTGTACAATCTCTTTGTCTTTGACCTCTATTTAACGTTGCATTTCTCTTTGCTCTCAAGCTAACGCCATGGCGTCAATCAATACAGGCTCTTCCTCTTCTTCTATTTGTTGTTATTATTTTGTTCCTTGCTCATTTTCAAGGGGAGAACTTGACTACCCTTCTCCTAGTGCATTTGTAGAGATAGATGTTGTTGGGGCTGTACGATGACGCTGATTATAAAACCGTATACCTGGCTGATCATTTCTTAGTTCAACCATATAGACAGCTTCGACACCCATGTTTTCTTTCTCATCATGGTCTTCTTCTTCTTCATCTTCAGCAAAGATCGAAGATCCATCCTCTATTTGCTTTTGTGAAGGCTCTTCTTCATAAGCATCAAATTCAAGTTCAAATTCCCTGGATTTGCAATGCTGCTAATGGTGTTGGGCGGGGAGTTCATCTATATCTCTGACCATATAGACAACTTCCACTTCCATAGAATCTTCTTCATTATTTTCTTCTTGCACATGAATTTCTGATCAACGTTTCCAGTAGATCTCTAGTTTAATGTGCGGAACAACCACTTCTTCTATTAAAGGACCACGATCAACGTCAACCTTCTCTTGTAGGGGTGAAACTAATCGATGATGGGATCCCCTTGAGGATTCTCCAAGGTGTCGACCATCGTATCTTTCATCAGTGATATCCTTTCTTTTGGGTATCCACTTCTTATGAGTTGATTTTGAGGCAGATTTCTAAGTATATGTATCAGATGTCACACCTCTTCTATTACTCAAAGTTTCATTACAGGGCCTTGGCCTCCCTATTTGTTTATCCTTTCGTCGGGACCTTTTGGCAGTGGACTCTTAGACACGCGATCCAAGTGTCATGCCCCGATGCTCACCATGCAAAGCGTACTGGGCTCGCTGGCTAGTTATCATAAGAGATGACAACTTTCTTGGTGGAGCTTCAGTATTTTTCATCACCACAGGCCTCTGAAACCTTCTTTTCATTAGCCCTTTGTTCTTAGCTACTTTGAGAACTTTTTATATCCTGACAGATAGTATTTCAGGTTGTCTTTTCTATGGTGGTGGAGCTTGACATGGTTGGTTCTTCCAGAAAGACTGATTTACTTCACCAGTAGAGCTATTCCTCTTTACCCACTTTAAATTATCAAAGCTGTTGTGGGTAGGGATACTCGCTTCTAGCGGTAGTATCACTTGTTCACTAGGTCGTTCAAAGGGGATCTACTGAGCCCTCAGCTCAGTGTTTCTCCTTCTTCTTCATCTTCTGGTTAATTTTCTTCCTAATGAGGAAGCTTCATTATCATGCTTTTCGGGTACAAAAGGTTCAATCGGTGCAACAGCTATACCACAAGGAATTAAAAACACAGTTTGCCCCTTGACGACTCTTTTCATCACGGGGGTTTCAGATTGACCTAGCCTTTTGAAAACTAAGTTCTCTGTCAAGAGAACTCCTTGAAAGCGGTTGGCTGTTGAACTGGTTGGTGCACATGGCTAGTAGGAGCTTCAATAACTTGAGGCTTTTCAGCATGGTTTCAGACGAATGTACCATGAGTGGGTACTTCAAGAGTTGTAGCTAGATGGCAGGAAATTTAAGCTAATTGAATGGTAGCCCGACATCTGTATTGATCACGGCGTTGGCTCAGTTAGCATTTGACGGTGAAAGGAGTGCTTTGTAGATCCATTTCTGCAAAAGTGAAAAATGGGGATTAGTAATTAGCAATTTTTATTTCACCCCATACTTTCAAGATACAAAGGCGCTACATAACAAAATAATGGTGTAATAAAGATATACTCTACGGAATGATTCATTCTACATAGAGCCTCATATTGAATTTATTACACACTTAAATCATCATTTTTGTTTTGAATTTTCAAAAATTTTATTGCTACTATATGCATATATGACTAGCCAAAGATGCAGAAAATCCTCCCGTGGAGTCGCTTTGTTTGTGGGCTCCGAAAATTTACCATCGACCTCTCGATAATTTTTGAATATTGAATTGAAGAGAGTATGATTTGAAGTGTCGGTGTAATTTTCAGAAGGCAGATGAGATAGTAGATAAGACACTACCCAAAGATTTCATTCTCATTTTGCAAGGACTTTAGATCTGGTTCTAGGTTTCCTATAGACGTAAGCCCCTATAGTAAATTATACCTCCCAATAAGTGGGAGAGAACTTTCGATTAAGGTTAGTCATTAGATCGCTTAATGCGTAGCGTATAGTAGCAGCATATGGAGTTACATAATTTAGATTATGAAATTCATCATTTTAGCTTAAACTGGATGGTCGGAGGAATGATGATGTGCCCGATCTAGATCCCATGGTTGTCATCCGGGTGAGCTCCCTAGTCTACTTAGTCGAGGAGAGGTAGTCCCAACGAAAGAAGGATCCTCATCATGAACTATACATCGCCCAAGAAATCCTTGTACCGGGGTGGTGTTTGTCTAAGGAGACAATCTTAAGTCAACCTTCCGAGAGGGTTGTTTGCCTATCAAGTATACCCATGATTCATAACTCAAAGGGCGAGCCATTGGGGAATATGACGATGTGATCGTAATATAATGGAGCGACTGCCAAACCTCAATCAAAAGACTCGTCTCGCTTTATCGTGGCTCTTGGCGAACCCGTAGTGAGGACAGACGCGTCCTTTAGCATGAGATTGATTGAGAGTGAATATAGCATAACACTTGATTTAATATTGGCTCCATTGTGAGCTAGAGTTTTCTTAATTTGTCACCCCGACAAATAGTTGCAGAAGGTGGATGGATTGAGTTTGATTTAAGATTTTAATGATAGAGTTTCATTTAAGCAGTTTCAGATTGTTACTTAATTTGATTTGAAAATTTGATTAATTTGAATATATCTAAGAGCTTTAGATTATGTCAACTCTGTTTAGCTGCTAACAGAGGATTAAATCTACTATCACCTTATAGAATCAGTTTCTCAGATATTTCACTGATTTGAGACTCTTATTATAAGTTTTTAGGTTTTGTTAACACGGACCCAATCTTAAGACTAAACCGAAAACAACCCGCACAACATCCTCAGACACTTGAATTTAAACATTCAGCATAATATCGGGGCACATGCGGGTGTAATTAAGACTTTATGTAGTGTTTATTTCTTAATTATGAGATTGATTTCAGATTTTTATTTAATTCTAACTTAGCCTGCGCGGCCTTTTTAGACATTAAAATTTACACTTGAAATCTCTATATCCGAGCACATATAGGTGTTTATAGCTTAGCTAATTTTATCTAATTAATGAAATCATTGATTTAGAAAATCATAATCAGAATAAAATTCCTTAATTTTTGGTTGAAGGAAGCTTTATGATTTTTACAGATTTTGATTTAGTATCGCCTTCTATTTGCTTGTACAAAATATTGTAGATACGGTGGTGAAGAAGACATTTTGGAGCTATAGGTTCAAAGGATTTAATTTGTTATTTTAAGAAGAAGATTTACTTCTTGAAGTAATTCTTATTTTCCTCCTCTTTTTATTCGAACTCTCCTACATTCGTTTCCCCTATCTTTTTTTTATTCGAACTCTTCTACATTCATTCCCCCTTTTTTTTCTAAGTCTAGAAATTAGACAAAATTTTGACAACATTTCATTTAAGGGGAGTGACATCTAACGGATGTTGGCTTACTCGGTACACTCTCTTGAGCGTAGCGAGTAGTCTCTTGACAACATTTTGGAGCGTAGCGAGTAGTGTCTCTACATTCATTTTCTGCAAAGAAACACAAGCATGTATATATATTTACATTCACAAATCACACATGTTCTGATGCATTTTTTGGTGTGTTGCAATGCTCGGTAAGGAAACAAGGTTGGGTATGCAATTGGGAATGTAAGGCAAGGAGTGCGACACCGAAAACCGAAAGAAGAATTCACCTCTTGACGATGTTCTTCCCCGATTTGCGGCAAAGAGAAAATGGGCAGGCTAAAGCGAGGAGTGTGATGCCAAAATCGAAAGAAGAATTCGCCTCTTGATGATGTTCTTCCCTAATTTGTGGCGAAGTAAAAATTGGAAGGCTAAAGTGAGGAGTGAGACACCAGAAATTGAAAGAAGAATTCACCTCTTGTGATGTTCTTTCAGTTTTCTGTGGCGAATTGACGGGTTACAGTGAGAAGGAGGTGTCTTTGGTGATTGGCCATGGAAGGAGCCATGGGACGATCGGCAGTCGGATTCTGAATATGGGCCTGGTGGGTCGGTTTGGAACAACGAGATTTCTGAAGGAGGGGGTCTGAGTTCTGACCGGAGTGGGTTCGTGCAGCGGGGAGCGTGGAGAGGAACGGGCCGCATGCTTATTTGGAGTCGGAGTAAATGAACGCGGACGCGTGGGTTGGCACTAAATGAAACGAGCAACGGGGACAGTCGGGAACTCGTCGGCCTTAACTGAGTTACGGTTAAGCGGCAATGTCGATGCGAGATGGGTTGGCGGGGCTGGGCTCGTTAATACAGATCTGGCGACGGGAATGGCGGAATGGAGAGGGTTGATGGAGCGAGGCTTCTGCCACAGGGGCTTGATTCAGCAGCCTCCCCTGGGTTTACGGTGTCGGTATGTCAGGTAGGAGAGGAGATATGCTTCGTTTGGGAGAGTATTTTTAGTGCGTTTTACTTTTGAGAGCCTGAATTTTTAATTTTAATACCCGTTTGAATAGTGTGTTTTGAACAGTTTTAACTTCTCCTGAAAGCTCCGTTTAGCCTTTCAAAAAGCAAAGACAAATAGCTTTTCGTGGAGCACTTTAAACCGACTTTCAGAATCCAAAAGCTTAATAACGGAGCCTAAGGGGAGACGGAATTGGAAAAGAAAAATTACCGTGCCGAGAAGGAATCTAGGAGAGAGGAGAGAAACTGTCAGAAATGGGAAAAGAGGAGGAGTCTAAAATGGAACCATTTTTTTTTCTTATTTTCCTTTTTTTTTAGAATCAGCCAAACTGAAAATTGTGGGGAACGGTTGAGCATGAGGGAGGGTAATTTAAGGATTTTAAATAAATTTTAAATTGATTAAATGATTTTAATGTAGATTTCACACTGGTAAACATACATAGTCAATATATATCAATTTAAGATAATTCCATTATATATGCAATGACACATATGCTTCAATAGGCCTTCAAGTCGTCAATGAAAATTTATTTCAAAATGTCGCTTAAGCCGCTTCGATTTTGATAGACTTGTCCGAATTGAGTGTGAACAGTCTCACTTGATAGATTTCGATGTTTCAAAGCTAATGGCGTGATCAATTTTGTGAGCGGAGGTCATTTGATCCTTGTGGGCATCTCCTGACCTCGATATACGTGTAGGGGTGTTGACGACTCAAGTGCTTGATTGGTTAATCATTAAATTATAGAATATTTATATCCTGATCAATTTTGACATTCTGAACTCGATGACGAAGTCCGTTTGTCGATCGAAGGTCATTTGAGTTGATTTTGATGACGTCCTGTGCATTTTAGCCTCAATTTGCATGCTGTCACTTCAAATCATTCGACATTTGTACAGACATGTCTGAATTGAGCGTGGATAGTCTCATTTGATAGATTTCAACATTTCAAAGCTAATGACACAATCAATTTCATGAACGGGGGATCATTTGGCTTGCGTTGGAGCCTCCTGACTTCTATATGAGTGCAAGCATGTTGACGACTTGAGCGCTTGATCAGTTGAGCATTAAGTTATGAAATATTTATATCTTGGCCAATTTTGATGTTTTGAACGTGGCGACGAAGTCCGTTCGTTGATCGAAGGTCATTTCAACCATTTTTAGAGACGTCAGTGCATTTCAACCTCGATTTGCGCACTGTCACTGCTGATTATTCGACATTAGCACAGACTCTTTCGAATTAAGCGTGAACAATTTTATTTGATAGTTTTCGATGTTTTGAAGCTAACAGCGTGATCCATTTCATGAACGGAGGTCATTTAGTTATCGTCGCAACTTCGACTCTGATATGCGCGTCGACACTTTGATAGCTAGAGCGCTTAATCAATTGCTCGTTAGATTTTGCAATATTTATATTCTGATCAATTTTAATGTTCTGAATGCAACTGCGAAGTCCGTTCGCCGATCAGAGATCATTTCAACTATTTTCAGTGACATCCAGTGTATTTTGAACCCGATTTGTATGTCATTCAAGTCCGATTCGACTGACTTATTCGACTTATGACATGTATGTGGAGTTCAACATCTGGTTATTACAGGATTACACATAATTTTTATTCTTAAAACAACCAATGCTTTTGATTGAACTGACCACATGAAGCAAGGTAAATTAATTATCTGTAAGCCTGTATAAATTAGTTATAAGAAGCCTTGTAATGATTATGGGCTTTTGCTTATCTCGATCATTGCTTATTATAATGTACAACTCTGCATTTCATATAAGTAAAACAATTTAATATACTGAAAGCCTTCTCAAATAAAATGTAAACTACAAACAGAAAAAATTAATTTCAAATGTGTTGTTTCAAAAAATCATCACAATCAATGAACTATACATTGTTTCAATTCCGTAAAAGAGAAATGGTCTTTTTACCATATAAACAGACGTCAAAACACTAAAAATAAATGGCATATGACCATATGGATGTATTTCATAAATTAAGATCATATGGAAGAAAACTAAACTCATTTACTATTAAACAATCACTAAACTGTAATATTATATAATTAGAATGAATAGAACTATAGACAAAGATTTAAAAAGAACATAAGCATAGCGTACAAATCAAGAGCTCAAACATACCGATATGACCTAATTTACGTAATTGAGTCCGCTTGTGAGAATGGATGCTACGTGTTAATTCGGTCGTGTGAGGTTTAATGAGTTGACTCAGTATTGGAACCCTAGTTACAAATAAGGGAAAATAGCTCGGATGCGTTCTGAGCCATTGGATATAGCGTGTTGTAACTTGGCCGTTGGATCGATCACGGATCGAGTGTCTCTTGAAAGCTTGAGCCGTCGGATCTTTGGATTATTTCCCGTGACCTTTGGATGTGTTTTTTGATCATACGGTTCTGATGTGTTAATGGTGTGAGTGGATTACAGGTGTCGATCGACGCTGAGGATGATGCAGTTGAGGGAAGATGACCGTCTGATCGTGAAAAGGATCATCGAGGGATCTGATCTCTTCCGTTTGATGAAGCTTGCGGGAGAAGCCACTTATTTCGAATTGGAACGACATGCTGGGTCTAGCAGTCATTCGTCATTCCGTCAGAGATCCTGGAGAAAGAGGGATCGGAGGGGAGACGGTGCTTCACCGTAAGGAGGATTTCCACACCGGAAATGCTCAGAGGAGGAAGGAGAAGACTTGAGTCAGAGGAGGAGGAGTTCTTGAGATAATTTTTCGATCCTCTGTTTTTGTTCTTTTCCCTATTTATAGTTTTCTGATGTTCTTCTTTGATAGCTATCTTTTATGACTCTGTTAACTCAATTCTGTTATATTCCGTTAAGTATCTGGCTTTTGTCTCACTGAATATCATTGTGGATATTATTGACACTTGCTCTATTTGGCATTAAATTCATCTTGTATTTTCTCCTCGGTTCTTTGGGAGCTTTTATTGTTCTATTTGGAATTATTGTTAACTTGTTTTGTAATAATTTTCTATTTTTATTTCTTTATTCCTCTCTACGAGATTGTAATTTATTCTTTGTTTTATAATTTCTCCATACTTGTGAAATCCTTTAGCCAATCTGGCCTTCTTCTATTTCTTTTGTTTCTGTTGTTGGCTTGGGGATATGGGTTCATATCACTACTCCCCTCCCCCACCCTGACCTTGTCCTCAAGGTCAAATTCAACTTCCGCATTTCTTTCTCTGTTACCCAAGATGTATCTGCTTTCAGCATCCTTCAGATAGTACTTCTTTGATTTGTTGATCTCCCTTAGTATAGTTGTGGCCGTAACTTTGATAGGTTTAATAAGCATTTATCCTTCTCTTGGGTTGATAATTATCTTTGGATGGATATTAGAATCTTGTCTATGGTTTTAATGATATATGAAATACATTATGTATTCTTGCTATTGCAGGTAATTCAATTTTATAAGCCACAGTTCCTATTTTTTAGTACTTTAAAAGGCCCATAATATCTTCTTTGTAATTTGGTGTATTGATTCCCAGTTACTGAAGTCTGTCTGTAGGGTTGTATCTTAACTAATATCAAATCATTGACTTTAATTGAAGCTCTCTTATGTTTATCGACCATTTGTTTCATCCTGTTTTGAGCTTCCTGTAAATTTGCTATAAGTATTTGTATGATCTTGTCCCTTTGTTGTATGAGTTACGGATTAGTAGGCTGTAGAGACAGTATATGGAATGATTGTAGGAGGAAGTCTACCATAAACCGCTTGAAAAGGAGTCAGTTTGGTGGAAGTATTGATGGATGTATTATAGGAAAACTCTGCCCAAGGAATAAATTGTAACCAATTTCTAGGAGTGTCCATAACAAAACTCCTTAGATACTGTTCTAGTATTCGGTTGGTAACCTCAGTTTGGCCATCTGTCTGAGGGTGATAGGCACTGCTGTGGCTTAATATAATACCACTTAATTTGAAGATTTCTTGCCAAAAATTACTCATGAATAGAGGGTCTCTATAAATTATTCCTTGGGGTATACCATGCGGTTTTTGATGTCATACAAATAGGTGAGCTATGTAGGAGGTAAAAGCGGTTGGCGTCTTGAAAAATATACATATTTTGACAATGTCTATATATAGCTTTTGTTATGAGACTTTGGTAGACCTGTAATAAAATTCATTGATACTTCCTCCCAAATGTTGGCTGGTATAGGCAGAGGTTGTAGTAACCCTACAGGCTTTTGAGTGTCATATTTCACTTGTTGACATATAGGGCATGTTGCTATGAAGTGTTGTATGTCTTTTTTCATGTGTTTCCAATAGAATTGCTGAGTAATTCTAGCCAAAGTTTTATGAATTCCAGTATGGCCTCCTGTTGGTGTTGAATGTAATTCTCTGATAATTCTTTGCTTGATATCTGAATTCTGGTATATGACAATCCTGTCTTTATAGTATATTAATCCTTTAATATTTTTATACTTTGGAAACAGTTCAGGTTGTCTGCTATTTGATGCTGCTTTTGTAGTTCAGTATTGGAGTTAGTTTCCTCTTTAATCTGCTGAAGCAATGTTGTGAACTGTTGAGTATAAGCATATAGATGTAGGATCATAGGTAATTCTGACTGATTCTCAGTAGAATTTGTTTCTGTACTGGGTTCCTTTCTGGATAGAGCATCAACAACTTTGTTTGAAACTCCTGGTTTATACTCAATAGTATAATCAAATCTCAATAGTTTAATTAGGAATCTTTGTTGTTCAGGTGTTTGGATGGTTTGTTGTAATAATTCTCTAATACTTTTGATCGATTCGATAGTAAATTTGGCACCCAGTAAATATTATCTCCATCTGGCAACTGCTTCAGTGATAGCATAGAGTTCTCTAGCATAAGTTAGGGATTTTCGCATTGTAGGAGGTAACTTTTTACTGAAATAAGCTAAAGGGTGATTATTCTGAGCTAATACAGCTCCTATTGCTGTCCCAGAGGCATCTGTTTCTAGGATAAATGGCATAGTAAAATTGGGAAATGCTAGTACTGGTAATGTTATCATAGCCTCTTTTAACTTTGTGAATGCTGTTGTTGATTCTCTGTCCATTAGAACTGTTGTTTGGCAAGCATTGATGTTAGAGGGAAGCAATTCATAGTTTTGACAAACTTTCTATAATATCCCGTTAATCCCAAAATCCTCTTAAGCTTTTTGACTTTGGCATAGGCCATGCTTGTACTGCTTGTATTTTCTTGGGATCCACCTCTGTCCCTTGTGCTGATAAAATATGTCCCAAATATTCTATTCTGTTTTGAATAAAAGAACATTTGGATGGTTTGACATATAAGGTGTGTTGCTTCAGTTGTTCCAACACAGCTTGTAGATGCCCTTGATGTAATTCCAAGGTCTGGCTGTATATGAGTATGTCATCAAAAAAAGACTAGAATAAATTTTCTTAAGAATGGCTTAAGCAATTCATTAGTGCTTGAAAGGTTGAGGGCATTGGTTAAACCAAAAGGCATTGCTATGAATTCATAGTGACCTTCATGTGTTACAGCGGTTTGTAAATGTCCTCCTCTGCCATTCTGATTTGATGATAACCTGATCTTAGATCGAGCTTGCAAAAAATAGTGGCTCCATATAATTCATCCATCAACTCTTCAGGAGTTGATATGGAAAACCTATCAGGTATGGTGACTTTGTTTAAAGCCTTATAATCCACACAAAAATGCCAAGTGCCATCTTTTTTTTTTATTAGCAATGTTGGGGATGAGAAAGGACTGGTACTTTCCCTTATAATCCCTGTATCTATCATTTCTTTAATCAATTTTTCTATTTCTATTTTCTGAAAGTGAGGATATCTGTAGGTTTTAACCTTGATAGGTTGAGTTCCTGGTGGCAGATGTATTTGGTGGTCAATATCCCTTTTGGGAGGTAAAGATGGGACCACAACTTGGTATTGTGCTAATACACATTGTATGCTTGCGTAAATGGTGAATTCAGTAGGACAATTTGCTCCCTCGATAATTCCTCGATGTAAGTAAGAAATGATATCTTTCTTGTTGTGCAACTTGGTAAACCGATGGAATGTAATCTTTGTCTACTTTGGTTGAAGTATCTCCTTGTAGTTGAATTAATTTGTCATCTTGATAGAATTTCATGGTGAGCTTTTGTGTAATCAATTGTGCATTCACCAATTGTTCCACCATTGAACTCCTAACACCACATCTCCTTGCATAGGAAGAAGGTAGCAAGTGAAAGTGTATCCTTGTAGGTGAATAGAATGTTAGAGCAAACTCCAAGACACTTTAAGGTCTCTCCATTCCCTACTAACACTTTAAAAGCGACAGATGTCCTTGTATGGTCTATGAACTTGCTTGGCGAATAAAGTTGTGGGTTGAACCACTATCAATAAGCACCAACTTTTTTGTTGCCAATCATTCCCACAGCGTAACCTTAAAGTTCTAGGATTACGTCTGTAAAGCATTAAGGTGATTTCGGGGAGCTCTTCACAATTAACTCGGATCTTGCCATGAATCGGTTTGAGTAGGGTAGTCTTGCTCATCATTATTTGATAAGAGTAAAGAGTTTGGATTTGCACACATGACCACTGAAACTCATCACAATTGAAACAGAGACCTCTCCTTTTTTACGTCTTCCAATTGGGCGTGATTAATTTCTGAATGGGTATCTATGATTTGTGTTGGGTATTGTGGATAGTAGGTGCCATTCTTTGTAGGCGGGTGAAATGTTGTTCATTACGGATGTGTAGAAATCGGAAGGTCGGTTGTAGATATCTTGTAATTTGTCTTCCATTAACTTGGCTAATTGAAAGCTTGTTGTAGTGAGTTTGGGTACGGTGCCTCACTTCTCTTTTAATGTCATGCTTTAAACCCGATTCAAAACAACTCTATAAAATTCGAGGAATTCACGAAATCACGGTTGGCTAACTCTTCAAATTCATTGTAAAACTCACGGGACGATTTGTTGCGGTTTAGCCAATTCACCCCTTAAATCTCGTAAAGGGAGGGTCCAAACCTCAATTACTTGCTCTTTGATTCCATGTATTTAATTATTTATTTTCATTCCATCCATACCATAAGTGCGGGGCCATCCATGTACACGAAGCAATTATGAACTTTTGATCTTGAGTTATAATATTGGAAAAATTGATGCTTAAATAGCCAACCCAGGTTGTCACCATTGAATCTTGGCATATCAACTTTGGTCTTTTTGTTTGAAATTGAGATCTAGTATGATTAGGAAATTCGGTGGGTATGAGTTACATACACACGTGATTCTTGATCTTGAGAGGATTTATCAAGTTTCTCCTCTATTGCTGATAATCTTCTGGATACTTCATTTAGTATTAGAGTAATGGATTGCATTTGCTCATCATTTTGTTCATTTATTTACACATTCATCAATAGTTTTAGTGTGTCTTGTGCCGCCATTTTTTGAGTTATGGTAATCAACAAGAGCACCAATGATCATTTACGTAATTGAGTCGCTGAGAATGGATGCGTGTCAATTCGGTGTGCAGTCGAGTGAGGTTTAATGAGTTGACTCACTGAGTATTGGAACTCGACTGAGTTACAAATAAGCTAGGAAAATAGCTCGGATGCGTTCTGAGCCGTTGGATATAGCGTGTTGTAACTTGGCCGTTGGATCTGATCACTCGGATCGAGTGTCTCTTGAGCTTTAGCTTGAGCCGTCGGATGCTGGATTATTTCCCGTGGCCTTTGGATGTGTTTCTTGATCATACGATTCTGATGTGTTAATGGTGTGAGTGGATTACAGGTGTCGATCGGCGCTGAGGATGATGCAGTTGAGGGAAGATGACCGTCTGATCGTGAAAAGGATCGTCGGGGGATCTGATCTCTGCCGTTTGATGAAGCTTGCGGGAGAAGCCACTCGTTTCGAATTGGAACGACGTGCCGGGTCTAGCAGTCATTCGTCATTCGCATCCTTGAGATCCAGAGAGAGAGCTCTGGAGAAAGAGGGATCTGGAGGGAGAGAGACGGTGCTTCACCGGTCGTAAGGGAGGATTCCGGCTACGTCCACCCTGGGAAACGCTCAGAGGAGGATGGAGAAGACTTGAGTCAGAGGAGGAGGAGTTCTTGAGATAATTTTTTGATCCTCTGTTTGCTGTTCTCATCCCTATTTATAGTTTTCTGATGTTCTTCTTTGATATCTTATGACTCACATTAACAATTCTATTATATTAGTTAAGTATCTGGCTTTTGTCTCACTGAATATCGTTGTGGATATTATTGATGCTTGTAGTCTGTTTATTGGCCGTTAAATTCTGTATCTGGTCATGTATTTTCTCTGTCGGTTCTTTGGGAGCTTTTATTGTTCTAGCTGGAATTATTGTTAACTTGTTTTGTAATAATTTTCTATTTTTATTTCTTTATTCCTCTCTGTTCTGAGGTTGTAATTTATTCTTTGTTTTATAATTTCTCCATACTTGTGAAATCCTTTAGCAAATCCGGCCTTCTTCTGTTTCTTTTGTTTCTGTTGTTGGCTTGGGGATATGGGTTCATATCACATACTAATAATTAAACCAAAATAGCTAATCAGTTTTTTTCTCTTTTTTTTCTATTTTGTTTTGTATTCATCTAAAAGATCCTCAAAGGTCAGCCACTACTACATCTCTTTCTATCCCCAAAGATGATAAATTTTATTAATGAACTTGCTTTCTTACCGGTCTCGATCTTTGCTTGAGAGCTTAATGAACTAAACCACTACAATTGATGACGCGATTTGTTTTCAAAATGTTTTTTTTTTTTCAGAATATCTAGTAATAAGATCGCTTGGTGGGGAGAAGATGAAATGAGACAGTTTTCACGCGAGAAGCAATACGTCGGAGTTAGACGATGGGCTTATGGCGGCAGCTGTGGTGGTATTTTTGTTATATTTATAAGTTTTAGGTGTTAGATCAGTAAATAGAAAGTTTAACGTGTTAGATATGTAAATTAAGATGTTTTGTGTTTGTGTATGTATGTAAATCCCTCATAAATAAATTACATTATAGAGTATAAAAAATGACTTGTGACAACAGTTCAGTAATATTATTTATCTTTGCATTTTTGTTTTTGCTCACAGAACGCCATCTTTGCACTTCAGTTCATCCTCAATCTGACATATCTTTATATCACGGAATCACTTGTCCGCTACAAAGCCTGGTCAAGAAGTGTTGGCTTTATTATATAATTGTTTAGGTAGAATGGACAACAGGATCCAGCGCAATGCTTAAACCTAATTTCGAGAAGTTAATATATATGCTCTCAAAGTTTTAAGTAAATAAAGCTTAGGCAGTACTATATATCTATATATCAACTTATGCATTAAACAAATTCGTTGTGGGCTCCGAAAATTCGACCTCTTGGATGAAAATAGTGTTTTAAAAGTGTCAGTGGAATTTTCAGAAGGCATATAAGATAGTAGATAAGATACTACTCAGAGATTTCGTCCTCATTTTACGAGGACTTTAGATCTGGTTCCAAGTTTCCTATAGGGGCAAGCCCCTATAGTTAATTACCCTCCTCAGTAAGTGAGAGAGAACTTTCAATTAAGGCTAATCATTAGATCACTTAATGTGTAACATATAGTAGCAGCATATAGAGTTTTAGAATTTAGATTATGAAATTCATCATTTTAGCTTAAATCAGATGGTTGGGGGAATGATGATGTGCCCGATCTAGATCACATGATTCCGTCATCTCGGGCTATCGTGGTCTCTAGTCTACTTAGTCAAAGGAGGTAGTCGACCCAACTTGACCAAAAGATCCTCATTAACAACACATGAGTTACGTCATCCAAGAAATTCTTGTACACCTCGGGTGGTGTTTGTCTAAGGAGACAGACTTAAGTCTACCTTAGCTGACAAATAGTTATTTGCCCTATCAAGTATACCCTATGATTCACAACTCAAAAGACAGAGCCATTGGGGAGCATACGAGTTACGGCCGTGATCGTAATATAATAGAGTCAGACTGGCCAAACCACCCGATCAGAGGACTCGTCGTGCTTCATCGTGGAGTCGCGTTGATTAGAGGAACGCGTGTCACGTACTTACTGACGTGAGATTGATTGAGTGAACATAGCAGAACACTTGATTGGACATTGGCTCCTTTGTGAGCTAAAGTTTTCTTAATTTGTCACTCCCAACAAACTATTGCAGAAGGTAGATAGATTGAGTTTGATTTTAAGTTTTTAATGTTAGAATTCTATTTAAGCAGTTTCAAATTGATATTTGAAAATTGATTGATTAGAATATGTTTAAGAACTTTAGATCATGTCAACTCTATTCGTCTAGAGATTGTATCTGTCACGACATAATCAATTCTCGGATATTTTCGATTTGAAACTATTTTTATAAGTTTTTTAGGTTTTGTTATTAAACAGTCTAAATGAAGCAACCCACACAGCATCCTCAGATACTTGAATTTAGGCATTCAACATAGTAACGGGGCCCATGCGAGTGTATTTAAGAAATTAAGAAATTATGAGATTGATTTATTTAAGCAGTTTCAGATTGCTACTTAAAAATTGATTAATTAGAATATGTTTAAGAGCTTTAGATCCTGTCAACTTTGTTTAGCTGCTAACAAAAGATTAGATCTACCATCACCTGACATAATCAGTTTCTCAGATATTTCACTGATTTGAAACTCTTATTATATTTTTAAGGTTTTGTTAACCTCTAAGACTAAGCGAAGTAACCCATTAGCGTCCCTTGAATTTAAGCATTCAACGTAGTGTCGGGCCCATGCCTGTGTATTTAAGACTTTATGTAGCATTTATTTCTGAATTATGAGAGATTGGTACTTAATTTGATTTGAAAATGGATTAATTTGAATATATTTAAGAGCCTTAGATTCTGTCAACTCTGTTTAGTTGCTAACAGAGAATTAGATCTACTGTCACTTGACAGAATCAGTTTCTCAGATATTTCACTTATTTGAAACTCTTATTATAGGTTTTTAGGTTTTGTTAACCCGGACCCAGTCCTAAGACTAAACCAGGAAGCAACCTACGAAGCATCCTCAAACACTTGAATTTAAGCATTTAACATAATGTCGGGGCCCATGCGAGTGTATTTAAGACTTTATGTAATGTTTATTTTTGAATTATGAGATTGATTTCAGATTTTCATTTAATTCCAACTTAGCCTGCGTAGCCTCTTTAGACATTAAAATTTGCACTTGAAATCTCTATGTCCGAGTACATGCAGATATCAATAGCTTAGCTAATTTCATCTAACTAATGAAATCATTGATTTTGAAAATCATAATTAGAATGAAATTCTTTGATTTAGTATCGTCTTCTATCTGCTTGTACAAAGAGTTGCACATCCGGTGGCGAGTATTTGAAAATTTGCACAAGCTTTGAATAAAAATATATTCATTTTAGATATGGGTAATCAATTTATTTTCATTCAAGCATTTACATGTATTTTGGAATATTTGAACTAAACGAGTGACTGCTATAAGATATGTGCGAGGACATACTTCATACAGTTGTATTCATACAAGTTTATATGTACACCAAAAAGTTTCGTCTCTCTAATTTTATCATTTAAGGATTTTCACATTTTTACAACAAGTAGTGATTTAGATTCATTCTTAACTTTATCAAATTCTATTTATTTAAAATTAAACTTCAAATTTATTTTAAGTCATTTGTCATGTATATCAAAGGAATTCAATTTTATTTGAAATTTTATAGATTCACTTGAGTTTGATCTCTATTTTTTTATTTGAAATATAATTTTTAATTTTATTTATACTCAAGTCTCTTTAAAATTTATTTCGAGTTCATTTATATTTAATTTCCACTCCATTTCATTAAGACTTTATATTATATATATAAATTTCAGCAGTCTCTCGGCATCATCCCCGCTTAGGGGACTACATCGGGAGTGTTTTGGCTTTCTCGGTACAACCTAATGAGCATAGCGAGTGGTGTCTTGCGACACAACAACCATCTTCACACTCACTGTGCCCTAATGTGCGTTAATGGGATCTTCAAACCTATAGAAAGAAATGGAAGTAACATATTCAAGTCAGAATTAAGTCCAAATTTCGATATTCGGCGTCGTGATAGCAACATTAGGCTGTTTTGGCCACATCGCATGATGGCGTGGCGGTTAGTGTTTAAGCACCTGGCGGCCTTCAATCCGTACATCGATGAGCATAACGACTTCATTCACTGCGTAAAAGAAATATATATGCAAATATTTCAAATTTCATACATTTTGGCATAAGGGTGTCACATCTAACGGTGTTGCTTTTCGGTATCTTTATGATAAACGTAGCGGTATGTTCTGTGTCACATTCTTCATACCTACTATGCCTAATGGGCATTAGTGATCTTAAAACCTGAATGTCCACAAGGTAGATGAAGTCACATAAACAAATCCAAAATCTTTTACATGTTTCTGAGCTTGCTTCCCAAGTCCTCCACATATCTGTGTCTTCAGTAATAGCTAACTAAAGCTGCAACTCCAGAAGCCAAACCTTTGGAATGGGGTAATGCCAGGCTAAGCCTCTAAAGATCTCTGAGCGTAATTAAAAAAGCTTCTCTTTAAATCCAATCTCTCATCTTTGTCGGAGTCTTTTCCAGAAGACATGAAAGCAACAAATACAGAATGTGAAGTTCTAGCCACTTTTTTCATTAGGATGTTGAAAATATAAGAACATTGTGGGGGCTATCAGCTTTCCGAACAATGAAGCAGGAATGAGACTGATGCAGATTGGTATTACCTGCAGGAAAAACAACATTCTGGCAGTCTGCACCTCATCTTCGGACCAACATATCTTGTCCGCTCCAAAGCAAATAAACCTTGTTTATTTGTTAGCTCGAAGTATGAAGGCACGGACTCAACGAACGATATACATAGTACAACATTTTTCCGCATGGTCAAGACAGCACGTCAAACTGCATCTGTATACTCTGGCAACCTAACACGCCTCATACATTTTCTGCTTGGCAACTTCTGCAGCATAGACAACAATCATGAGAAATATAGCTTCAGCAACTTTCTCGAGATATCCAAGCAATTGATCATGTCTCCCTCGATGCAGTAACGCAACAGCGCGGAGGTTTGAGTAAAACTCTAGAGAGTACTCCCACATATAATTTTCAATTATCCCCTTGTGCCCCTCATCAACAGCAGCATACTAATTGCAGAAAACACTAATAATTACACCTGCTTCCTTGAAAACGACACTATCCAAATGTCCCTTCACCTTCTCAAAAACAAAATCCACTGAAGTTCCTTCCTAAAACCCAACAACCATTCTGCAGAAATTTCCAAGCGGGAAGATTTCTTTCAACAAGGTTATGTACAGAACTAGAAGAATTGGGGCGAGGAAGGAAACAAGACTAGCTCGAGCCAATCCAATAGAAATGCACTGGAGAGGATAGCTAGTCTCTAAAGAGGCATACAATTTGGAAACCACACGCATAACAACAGAACTAATAGACTCTTCCACTGAACTCCTCATATCGGGACTCAATTTAACTCTATTCATCGCTGGAACCAATCGGAATGCCTTAAAAAAAAATAGCAGAAGCCATGGAAACAGCAAACGGAGCATAGCCCTTCGCCTCCCACTTTGCAGCAGAAAGCTCTCCACAAACAACCTCTACTTTCCTCGAAGATCTCAAATATATGAAATTTGTCACCAACCACTCCAATAAACTAAGGAGCATAAAGCCATAGTAGACTGAAATGGGAGGCAAGCCTCTGTTCCCAATTCCCTTCCTCTAACTGCACCGACTCCAATATCCGGCGAAGGAGATCAAGCAAAGGGGAGGCGCTAGGAGTTTCGCAGAGCTAGAATTAGAGGAGACGAAGTATATAGGAGAGGGAATTAGGAGGAAGAGGTGGATCGACTTCAAATCTTCTCTGCACTCCATATCACAGCGCAAATGAGAGAGGAGGAAAAGGAGCGCTTGCGGTTTGATGCTGATGAATGAGAGAAAGAGAAGGAACAGTTGTCGTTCTTGGGAGGGAACGGTTTGAACGAGAGTTTTGAATCGAGAGCGGGATCGGGATGGTTCTTCGATTAGGACTATTTAGGCTTAATTAATTTACCTAAATATTTAATTAAATCTTAATTATGAGTTTTATGCCGATAGACTCAATAGTCAATATGTATATCAATCTTAGGTTATTTTGATATTTAATAATTGCGTCCGTTTTGTACAATTATTTTGTTCAAGTCGGTCATTAGATTTCAACTCAAAATGCGTATCGCCGCTTTCGACCGCTCGACATTCGCGCAGACTTGTCCGAATTGAGTGTGAACAGTCTTATTTGATAGATTTCAATGTTTCAAAGCTAACGACGCAATCAATTTCACGAACGGAGGTCGTTTGGCTTGCATCGGTGCCTCCTGACTTCGATATACGTGCAGGGGCGTTGAGATCGGCGCGATCATTGATCATCAAGTTGTCAATATTTATATTCGACGGTTTGACATTGAGCGTGATGGCGAAGTCCATTCGTCGATCGGAGATCATTTGAGTTGATTTTGGTGACATCCTATGCATTTCAGCCTCGATTTGCGCGTTGTCACTTCAAATCATTCGACATTTGCACAGACTCATCCGATTTAAGTGTGGACAGTCTCATTTGATAGTTTTCAATATTTCGAAGCTAACGACTGATTAATTTCATGAAAGGAGTTTGTCATCACATCTTCCGACTCGATATGCGCGTCGACGCGTTAATACTTCGGCTTGTCGATTCTCGTTAGATTTTACAATATTTATATTCTAATTAATTTCGACTTTTTGAATGTGATGACAAGTCCGTTTATCGATCGGAGGTCATTTGGGCTGGTTTTGGTGATGTCCGGTGCATTTCAATCTCGATTCGTGCGCTGTCACTTTAAATTATTCGGCATTTGCACAGACTCGTCCGATTTGAGTGCGGATGGTCTCATTTGATAGTTTTCGATGTTTCAAGTCTAACGACATGATCAATTTTATGAACGGAGGTCGTTTGATAATGGTCGTAACTTTTCAACTCCGATATACGTGTCGACACATTGATAGCTCGAACGTTTAATCGATTGATCGTTAGATATTGCAATATTTATATTTTAATCAATTTCACGTTACGAGCATAGTCCGTTTCGAGTCACTTGGTCATCGTCGTAGCTTTCGACTAATAATGTTGACAATTGATAAATTTCGGCAATCGATTGATCGTTAGATTTTGCAATATTTATATTTCAATCAATTCGACATTAAAGCATGTGAAGTATTCGTCGATCGGAGGTTTGACCATTTTAATGGCGTCAGGTTATTTTGATCACGTTTTATTTGTCGCTAAGTTAAAATTTGAATTTGAGCTTGTCTTGATTTATGACGCATATGTGGAGGTCAACATTCGTATGAGACAACAAAGTTGATATCATAGGTCCCATGCATCATAGAATATTATGCATTAATTAGTTAATCAAAACATAAACCAAAACAAAACAAAGTAACATTCCATGATCTTCACAAAAGATTTTTTTTTTTTTTGAAAACATGTTTTGTTTCATGCATTCTTTCAGACTTGAACGGAAGAAGAAATATTTAAATGGCAAAGCAAATCAGAAATAACCCTATTTTAATTGCAAGTTCCATGGCTGTGAAAGATTTTTCAATTGTATCCATGCAAGACCTTTTCTAATAGAGAGATACATAAATCAAATTAAAATTTTTTTCATTTATAAAATTAATACCTTTTAAAATAAATGCCAAAATTAACTATAAAATCTCTACCATATTGTTTTTTTTTTACTTTTATTAAATTCTTAAAAATTTGACTGTTTGACGTGCAAATACACTACTTTTATATAAAAATATATATGAAAATTAGTTTTATAAATAATTAAATTTGAATGATATGTATGTAATTCTCCTGAAAGTATTTAATAGCTGATCATTATTTTGCTTTTATAAAAATGAGTACATGTTTTAGTGTATCATCAGTGAAGGTGCGTTGAATCTTAGTTCTTCGTTAATTTTAAGTGCACCTGATATTTATTTTTCGGTGGGTGTTGAGTGTCAAAAATATAATGCACATGTCCTATATTCTTAGTTGAACCTATGACCTAACTATGGGGGTTAACTAGGGGAGGTGGCCTTTTTTACAATTTTTTATTATTATTATTTTTTTTTTCCAATCTAACGGTGGACAAATCTGGATGGAATTTCTAGCTTGCGTACAAAAATTTGCGTTTGGCGAAGCTCGGCTGTTCGGACAATAAAAAAAGGATTTAAATACATACCACCTAATTCTTATGAATTTATGTATTTCACAGCTTTAATTTTATTTAAATAACTTCTTTATTATTAAAAATCCACCTTACTTTTAGTGAAATTGACTTTTTTTTTTTTTTAGGCGTAGGAAAAATGTTAGTTTGTATATTCAATTGATGTGAAATATGTAAATGCAGAAGAATTGCGTGGTATGTATGTAAATTTCCCTAAAAAAAAATGCAAACAAACGCAAAAATTCTATTGGATAAGCTGGAATATGAGTTTTTTTTTTTTGACAAAATTGATTAGTATGAATTTTTTAATATCAATGAAAAAATTTATATTATATCAATTTTAAAATAAATTTAACAGCGCCGTCCAGTCATCTTAAACCGAAAGAAAAAAACATTTTAATGAAGTGTTATTCTTTTTATAATTATAAAAAAGCATATCCCAATGCATAATACAGATCAAAAGCTTCCACTCCTAAGCAGCCCATTCCCCTAACCCACCGTTAAGAATGGAAAAGCCAACTTTCTCCAACGTCCTACCACTGATCTTCTGCCTCCTCCTCCTCGTCCTTCTATTGAAGAAGCTTAAAATGCCAAAATCGTCTAACACTACTAAGCTCCCTCCAGGCCCATGGAAACTCCCCATCATCGGAAACATTCACCAACTTCTCGGTGACCATCCGCACCGAGTGTTGCATAAACTTGCCAAGAAATATGGCCCTCTGCTTCACCTCAAACTAGGAGAAATAAATCATGTTGTCATCACATCCCCAGAATTTGCCCGCGAGGTTATGAAGACACATGACATCAACTTCGCTTCACGGCCAGAGTTCCTAGCCACAAAGATCATCTTCTATGATAGCACTGACATTGGCTTCTCTCCTTACGGCAAATACTGGTCACAGCTGCGCAAGATATGCACGGTAGAACTACTCAGCGCCAAGCGCGTCGAGTCTTTCAGTTTCATAAGAAGGGAAGAAGGAGAAAATCTTGTGGATAAGATCCGCATGGCGAGGGGATCGCCTGTGAATCTTACAGAGATGTTTCTATCTGTGGTAAATACGACAGTTTGCCGGGCGGTATTTGGGAAGGAGTGCGCTCATCAGAAAAAATTTCTAAATGCGATGAAGGAGACGTTCAGGCACCTTTCGGGATTTGATTTTGTAGATTTCTTCCCATCGTTGAGGTTTATTGGTGAACTGACTGGTTTGAGGGCTCGGTTGGAGAGAGTTCATCAGCATCTAGATGAGATCTTGAATGAGATATTCGAGGAGCATCAAGCTAAGAAGCTTAAGGAGATGATACCGGCGAGGATATAGTTGATGTTTTGATCAGGCTTAAGGATCATGGGGAGTTGGATATTTCTCTTACCATAGACAACATCAAGGCTGTCATATTGGTAAGTATCTTTCCCACATTCAACAACTACTGCCCCAAACAGTCAACCTAGAAACTGCTTTTACACACAGTTTTACTTTTTTTGGTCTTCAACTTCCCTGCATCAAATATAAACACAGCAAGTTTTATTTTTATTTAAAGGAATTTGAAAAAAAAAAGTAGAAACGATAATTCATGTTGCATTACCAGATAAATAGGAATGCACCATCTACATTATTTTGAAGATGAGATTTTAAATATTTGTATAAGAATTTTAGAAGTTATTGTGAAAATTTAAGTGAGGTGAGAAGTTGTCTTATGAATTTGAGTGGGAAGAAAAAAACAAGTGTTTGGGGCAAATTTTAAAAATAAGTATGGTTTAAAACATAATTAGTAATTTAAGTATCTTAAAAAATTTTAGATATAGATATAGTCGCCCATTTAAGGAGGGTGATTAGCTTGCCACGTAGGCTCTGACATGGCAAAGCACTCGGTGCATTTGGGAAGGGAGCTAGTCGCCCAATTTTGTAACGTCTACAGAAGTCGCCCAGTTAACGGGCGACTAGCTCTATAACGTCTGCAGGCAAACGGGCGACTAGCTCTGGAATATATTTTTTTTTTTTTGGTATATTGTGAAGAGGGTTAGGGAGAAGTATAGGGGATTTACATATGATATTTATTTATCTAGAGGAAGCATTGTGATAAAGTTCCAAGAGAAATTTTTCGGAGAGTTGTAGAAAAGAGAAGAGTTAATATTCAACATATTCAAGTCATTAAGGATATGTATACTGGAGCTATTACTTGTGTCCAAATACATAGAGGATTAACAATATATTTTTCAATTTCAGTTGGATTACATCAAGAATTAGTTTTAATCTTTTTTTTTTGCTTTATGTTATGTATGTTCTTATTATGTATGTAATATATTTGTTAAGAGATTTGTTGGAATAGTATAGGAGGAAGGAGGATCTAAATATGATATTTGTTGATTTAGGAAAAGCATGTGATAAAGTTCCATGAGAAGTTTTTTGGTAGAGTAGAAAAGAGAGGAGTTAATATTTAGCATATTCAAGTCATCAAGGATATGTATACTAGAGTTATTACTTGTATCCAAACACATAGAGAATTATCAAAATAGTGCAATACAATAAAGTTCACATCTACTATACAGAGAAATGAAACATCTACTATAACACAATACAATACAAAAAAAACATTAATGAATACATGTACTATAGACATACAGGACACACTATCCAAACAAATGCCTCCATCATCTTCATAGAATCACACCACTCCTAGGTGTATACTAATCAAGTACATGTGGTGGATGATCACACAGCTGATGGTGGCCCTCCAATGCAGGATCTTCAGAAGTCCGCGTAGGATAGTCCTATGATGGAAAGAAAGGCGGCTGTGACTCATAGGTAGGCTGATACGTAGAAAGATCTGGATAAACATATGTGGATGGTCATGTGGGACATTTGTAGGCTCGGTTTATAAGGGTTGCGATGTACCCACAATCTCAAGTCTCTACATAATACCTTATTTATAGCTCCCACTTTGCTCATCTATGCTCAAAGTATGGTGAAAGATGTCACGAATTCCCAAGATGTTCTAAGCATGAAAAATAGAGTTTGAAATTAGCCTCAAGTAGGTATATAACATGTTGAATTTAACAAAATACTTATGTTAATACTTACATATATAAGCTCTATATGTGCTCTGGGATAGTAAGTAGTTGGAGGATTTGTCGGGACGACAAAATGAGGGAAGCCAAGATCACCAAGATGTGATTGATAGCCATCAATCTGTCCTAATCTTCATCCAAGCCTTTGACTACGTAATCCATCCGCCTTTCTCAAGCAGCAACGTGCACTTGATGGTAATCAACCCAATCTACATCTACTTTACCTTGACCATCGACTCTTTTGAAACTACATTGCTGATGACTGCATTGATACATTTGTGGTCATCCCCAACTTTGAAGATTCTCCAAGCACCCCTTAGACACCTATTGCTACTACAATGCAGACGCTAATTACATACTCTGTTAGAACTATACTGTGATATGACTATCGTGATGTACACATATCACGGATAGTTCTTTGAATGGCTAGAATTGAACATTAACTATACATCATCCAATAAGACGAAGGCTCCTTTTACATGTGAAACACATTCCTTCAACAAGATCAATTGGGATTTCAACATCATTTGTTAGGATATTTTCATCAAATGGACCATCGAAGTAAATATCGTTGTCCCATTCTCTGGTGGTTTGACACATCCAGACATACTTATTATTAGTAAACATTTCACATTCACTCTCAATATTTTGGAATAAATGGTTCTTTAATAGATCCTGACTAGCTACATTTCCAACCATGGCTTTAATCGCAATCATCATCACGATACCGGAATTCACTACTTGAGCCACTGCTCATAGTCTCGTACACATCATCACTTGTTGCACTCTAAGACACATATGGTTTGATTGATAAATGACATTATCACTAGATCTATGATTCCACCACATACATAAGACACATATCACCATGAAAAATTAACAATATA
Source organism: Cymbidium sinense (assembly GCA_021442155.1). Classification (NCBI taxonomy): domain Eukaryota; kingdom Viridiplantae; phylum Streptophyta; class Magnoliopsida; order Asparagales; family Orchidaceae; genus Cymbidium; species Cymbidium sinense. The sequence continues at coordinate 65,662,092 of CM038225.1, forward strand.
AGGCGGGAAAGATAAGCAAGGTATTACCGGGAATCATTTTCAAAGCCGTGTCATCAAAGGAGCAAGTGTGATGAAATCCTGTGTATGGGTCGATGGTATATCAACTGGCCTCAACACTGGATTAGTTGATATGGATGCAACATTAGCATCTTCGACTCCCACATACAACACTAATGTCTGACGAGAAGTTTTGTCCAGTACAACATCACAAATTTCATCATTATAAATAACAGACGTTATAAATCTGTTACTCATCGGATAGCGACATGTCAAACTAACTGTGTGATGCTCTGAATTAATATGCAGTGATCTCATAATTCTTTGTTTCAAATCCTATAAGTTGTTGTGTTTCAGAACCTTAATTCCACCCATATAACTTGGAATGATCGCGACACTTGGTTCTTAGTAGAATAAGATCAACAAAACTAACTTCTACTCATACTTGACAAGATGAGTTGAGGTGAATTAAATATTTAAAATATAATCAACCACATTAGGATTACGTAAATTTAAAAATACCTTGCACGAACAAATATTTTCACTAATATATTCAATTTGCATTTTATCTATAAGACTTAAGCCAATAATCCACCTAAGCAATAGGCCAAATGCTATTGTAGTGGGATTTTTTTGAATGCAATAGGCCTAATTCATTCCTTCACTTCAACCATCCAACATGAATCCTACTAATATCATCCCAAATCATTTCACAATCATTTTGATCAATGGGCCCGACATATCTTAAACGTTTACACTTTTTAATGACGTGATCACACAAAATTATAACACAAACCTTTGAACCACCAGCCCAATCCCTAAACTAAAACCCTAAACCAAATTCTAACAATGCAACCTAAACAATTACAAATTAAAAAATTAGAGATTTACCGTGCGTTTACGAAGATCGGCGTCAATGAGCGTTGTGAACCACAGAAATAGCTATCGGAAATTCCCCTAAAAGCAATGGAGCCGCCGGAAGCGTCTCCGGAAACTTCCTTAAAAGAAAAGGAGCCGCCAGAAGCGTCGTCGGAAACCAATGTTGGGTTCCTCGGGCTGTTGGACGAAGATGAAGGCTGGTGGAAGCGGGGGATGTGCTTACCGGGCACAAAAATAGGCTTCAGAAGGGCTTATAGGCTGTTGTCGACCAAATGAGCTTGGTTGTCCGGCGATGGTCGGCAGTCGAAGCTTTGGCGGAAGGCGGGAAGGCCGGTTGGAGCGTCGACGGAAGGTGGGAATGACTCGTGCGAAATCGGACGGAGGGAAGGCTGCTTGCTTGCTTGGACGGACGAAATCCTGTGCGGAATGGCTTGTGCGAATCGATCGGCCCCTTTTCATAACCTAACCTAATGGGCGACTAGCTCTTGGTTACTATTTCCGATAAATGCTGCTTTCTACATTTGTGCTATTTCATGCCGAATTACGTGAGTAGTCGTCCTAAATCTATATCTAATTTTTTTTAAAGATACTTAAATTAATAATTACGTTTTAAATCATACTTATTTTAAAAAATTTGCCAAGTGTTTGTGAGAAAATTTATATTTTAACAAAACATTAGTAGATAAAAATCTATATTGATAATTATGTGTGATGATATTTTTCATATATTTAAAAATAAAAATTATACATCTTGATAGCTATTGATTAGAAAAACGCCTTCGATAAGTCTCAATCGTATCGCATAATATAGTGTTTGTATGCGGCAAGACTTAATGGTTCAAATGAATTATTGAGAGCGGAGAGACGGAGCCAAAAGCTGATCACATGCTTAAAATCAGAAGCTCATTCCAGTCCAAAATAATGGTCAAAATAAATAATAGAAACGAGCAGCTCCAAAAAGAAAAAATAAAAAAATAAAAAAATATCAGATTCGTTTTGGCTAAATGAATTGTAACATACAAGGTCATACTTCATCCACGTCTGTGAGATTTAGTGGAGTATCTGAGATGTCTAGTATCACAAAAAAAATATTATGTGTGCTGAATATTTTTAGATATCAATTAAGTGCATATTTAATTTATATTTTATCACTTGTTTAAATCTGATTTGATGTCTAGATACAAAATTGTATCCAAACACTATAGATAATATTCTCTCCTAATATGAAATATAGCAGATAATATTCTCTCCTAATAGGGCATTTTTTTAAACTAAGTATCATTAGAAGCTTAATTAGGTAATTAAGTATTATTAAAAAAAATTTAGAATATGTATAGTCCGATTAATTGGGCGTATAATCGTATGAATATGGCACTTGGTTGGCGACACATTACGCATCGCTTAGTGGGCGATTGACTCAGATACGGGGCTAATTGCCCTAATTGCGCGGAATGGGATATGTAATTAACTATTCTACAATTAATTGACAAATGATCGTAGATATCAAACCTAACTAATTGCAGTACATCAATCCCTAACTAATTGCAGTACATCAAAAAGAAAAAAGAACAGATTTGACTGAATAAATCAAAATAGTTATGTTATTTGATTTGATCTAATCGATTCAAAAAATAAAAATTATCCAAATCGACCAAATGCACACACCCCAACATATGAAGGATTCTTTTGATTTGCTAGTGTAAACTCGTTGTCACGTGCACATAATGGTTGACTTCTCAAATCATCATCATTTCTCTCATATATTCTTAATAAAAAATGATGCAAATTGAAGCACAGTAGCGCACAACCTATGTGAGAATTCAGATCCTCCCAAAATTGGGATTCAAGTAGTTCAAAGAAAGTGCACATGAAATATAACAAAGGTAGTACAGATGTAGTGCAGACGCATATCAATGAATGAAATAGATAAAAAAATAAGCGTGATGCAGATGCGCAAATAGACTACCCTAAACATCTAACGCCTCCGCGTCATGTTTAATCGCCACTCAGGTGTGTAGTGGTCGTGCACGGATGGATGATCACGCGGTGATGGTCACCCTCCGTCAAGATCGTCGCGTGATTAGATGAGGTGGTTGTGACTCATATGTAGAGGCGATATGTAGAAGGATCGGATATGATGGACATCCGCATAAGTAGATTGCCCGCTCTCCGGTCATGGTGTCGACACCTCCGAGCCCGTCAGTAATATGTACCGACCATGTACATCTCATGCATCTCGGTACTCTATCAACACATCCCTGTAAGGGGTGATCATCCATAGCGTCGAAGCATGGCTAAAAGATGTCTCGAATCGCCACGATATGCTCCGTCTACACGAAAAATAGTATGTAAAATTAGCACTTATATAAATATTAAATTGGATGAATACTTCGGGACTTACATACGCTTCCACCATGCTCTGGCGTAGTAAGTGGTCAAAGGATCACGAGGCGGCGATACAAAGCGCGATCACGAACCGGCGTATATGCTGACGTCTTCTGTCCACATCCTCATCTATTGAACCATCACTATGCGGCGACATATCATGTAAGCATAGCGGGGCCCGCGACAAGAATCAATCACCTCGGACTCCACAACAACGAAGGCTAGTGGAAATAATCCATTACTTCCATCGATTCCAACAACAGTTAATAATGTACTACAATACTTGCCTAACAAAAAATATCGTCTAAGCTCAGTATAGATCGACAGCTACTCCATCCCATGATTGAAGGGCCAAATGCCCAAAAAATTCTCTAAGCGTTATTGTCTTGCTAGAAATTACTAGCACCGGGTAAGGAACTACTGGCCCATAAAAGAGGTCCTGTAAGACTCTTCTTTATAAATATTATTTTTATTGCCTTATGCCTCGCATCCCAAGCCTTAATGTATGAAACTTTAACATTGAATTTCGATTTCATCTTACCTATAATCTCCTTGGGTTTCAGATCTATCTGATGCCTGATCACAAGTATAATGAAGTAAGCTATGAATTTAGAGCTACACTGTCGATGACCTGTTGCACTTACTGCATGGATACATCTATGATTTTCACCAACTCTTGATATTCTCCAAGCACCCCCTAAGCATCTACGCATACTGCAAATGCCACTTACATGGTCAAGTAGACTATCATGTCAACGTGTAGTTCTTTTGGTTAAGTAGCTTTGGAACTTAACATTATTTACTATGCACCATCCAACAAATTACGATTCGCTTTATTTGCACATACCTTCAACAAAGTCACCGGATTTATCGGACAGTTTCGTCAGAAGGACCATCGAAGTAAATATCGTTGTCCAACTCTCTCGTAGTCTGGCACATCCGAACACACTCGTTTGTGGACAACATCTGACTCTCACTGTTAATATTTCGGAGTGAGTGATTTCTTAGAAGATCATGACTGTCTAGTCTCATAGGCACAGTGGCTTCTACCCCGAGTGAGTAGTTATCATCACTAATATCCTGTTCAGACTCACCACTTGAACCACTGCTCATAGTCTGATACTCATCTTCGCCTGCATCACTGTGAGGCACATATGGCTCCTCTGAACGATAAACAATATCATCGCTACCACAAAACTCATAAGTTGGATGATAACCAATCATACTAATTATTACAACTGTAAGTAAGGAAAGATTGACAAGATGTTACCTGAGAATCAACTCATCTGCGTTTGCAGGTCCCTGAGGTGCATGTGCGATGAAATCGGTGTCGCTGGTATATCTATTGACCTTATTGTCGGATCAGCTGATGTGGATGCAACATTAACATCCTCCACTTCATACAACACTAACATCCGACGGAAGCCCAAGTTACACAAACGACATCGAGATATTATGACGCTATAAATCCATTACCCACCTGGATGACCAGTAAGAGGTTGTGATGCTCAATTAATGTGCAAGGTTCTTATAACTTGCTATTCAAGCCGCCACGAACCTTAAGACGATTTGACCTCCCAAATAACTTGGGATCGAATTGCTCATCGATACTCGCCTCCATAGAAAGAATCGTGAAATAAATTCTATTCATTCTGCAAAATAAGCTATATGAATAATCAGAAATTTATATTAATCGACACCCTAATTAATACTATCTTTGGCTACTTAACACCTTAAACCGCAACGCCAACACAAACCTAAAAATCAAATCCCAAACAAAAGTCTAATCATACAACTCTAACCCTGAAGCACATGTACTCTATTAATTTATAAATTAATAAAGAAAGTGATTTACCGTGTGTTTATGAAGAACGACGGGGAAGTGCACAAAAAAATGTAGAATCCGCCAAAGGAAATTTTCCTCGAACAAAATGGAGCCGCCGGAATCCGCCGGAAACCTTGCCTCCAAGAAAAATCCTGCCAGATAGAGGAACAAGCATTCAACAAAAGAGTCCAAAATAAAATTCAAAACAACGAACACAACTGCTAAGATGCAGACGGAATATTTGACTAAGGGATAAATAAGAGAAAAAAATTTGACTCAAAAGAATTTAAGAGTTATTAAATTGATTATATGATGAATATACTATATTATTAATTGATTAAAATTAGTATTTTTATTAATTTAAGAATAAATTCAAAGCCGTAACATCAGTTGAAAAAACTTGAATACAAATGGCTCGCCATTGATAAGATCGACTTGTCACTATTCTAGTGTATCATAATATTCCATGAAAGTGAGTCTTAATAGAAGAAATTTCAACCAGAAGTAGGGAGGTCGAAGTTACCTTTTAGTTTTGACATTCTCTTTAGCTTGCAAGGAGAGATCTGTAGAGGGTCTCTTGGTGGAGGCGTGGCTAACTATTGACCTTTACATATGTGTCATCAATCAAGACAAACTCACATATTAAATTCGATAGACTTCAGAAGCGAAAGTGCGCAAATCGGGGTTCAAAATACACTGGACGTCACTAAAAATGGTCGAAATGACCTCCGATCAACGAACGGACTTTGACGTCGCATTCAAAACGTCGAAATTGATCATAATATAGATATTGCAAAATTATTGCGTGTTAGTAAACCCGGTAGTAAAAGTTTTGCCTAACGGAATACACAAAGATATTTAAAGAGTGAACAATAAAACTCCGAATTTTTTGAAAACCTCAAAAGAGGGAAAAATCCGCCCAAGAAAACTTTCTACTATGTATCCGTTTGAGTACAAGATCTTCCCGGATTACAATCATGAAAGAAAGGGACAATAGATCTAGTAATAGATGATGATGACGGACGATAACGGACGATGTTGATGATGATGACGACCACGATAGTGGTGATGAAAAGACAATCCGCAGAATCGGCGTGACCCACAACCACGCGAACGCGAGTGGCAATTGTGCTTGGAGGATCTTTAGAGCTCTCCTCTCTGCTGGCCTCCTCATATGAAGAATGAGGCTATTTATAGGTGGAGGATGGCGCCTCAGTAAATACATGCAAAATCAACCACTCCTCTCCATCGACGACTCATGATGATTCCTTGATCATATGATGTATTTTGTGTATTTGAATGCTCAAATGAAGTCAAAATTATGAGATCTGCTCGAGACGCCGATTGACTATAAACACCCATGTTTGAGTTATTTAGAGATTTAATTGACATCCCGTAGTTTCTAAGGATATTTTAAGCTTGATCTCGACCGCTTCAACCGAGGATCAACTTGCTTTGACATCAAGATTCGTGCTTTTAGAATTTTAGTGTCATATCAATTGCCCTCCTATTTTTGGATGACATTATCCTAATTCATCCAAAAATATATGAAAATTTTTTTTCTAATTAAATGTCATAGTGAATAGAGGGTTTTTTTTAATTAAATGTCATAATGAAGAGAGAGTTTTTTTTTAATTAAATGTCATAATGAAGAGAGGTTTTTTTTTAAAATTAAATGTCATAATGAATAGAGGGTTTTTTTTAATTAAATGTCGTAATGAATAGAGGGGTTTTTTTTTAACTAAATGTCATAATGAAGAGAGGGGTTTTTTTTTAATTTATTTTCTTTCCCCATATGGATCTATAAAACCCCTCCAAGGGGAGAAGGCACTTTCTCTTTCGAGGTGGTTTGAGGCCATCAACCCAGATACATCATCGTTCGATTTTCCTCAAAAGAGGAAATGCCTCGACCGACCGTTTGAGGCAATCAAGGATCTTATCATTATCGTTTTCGCTTCCTCGAAGACCAACACTGACTTTGAGGCGATCAGTCGCCGTTGTTCCCTCGAAGAGGCGTAACCGCCTCGCCGAATCGGCCGCTGAGGCGATCAAGGCTCAAGATACGTCGTGTATTTTTCCTCGAAAGAGGCCAACCGCCTGCCGGACTCGTTGAGGCGATCGCGCCCGCGATATATCGTTGTTCATTTTCCTCGAAGAGGCGACCCTCACGGACCAATCGTTGAGGCGATCAAGGCCGATATCATTGTTCCTCGCTTTCCCTCAAAGAGGCGCCAACCGCCTCGCTGGACCGAATCGCCGGATGCGGGCATTAAGACCCGTAGCTCATACCGCATGCGCTCCGCTTTTCCTTGAAAGAGGTGTTAACTGACTGCCGGACCGACCGGACGGAGCGATCAAGATCCGTTCATAATCCGCGCTCTAGTTTCTCTCGAAAGAGGTGTTAATAACCTCGGACCGACCGGATCGAAGCGATCACCGATTTCATGGCGCTCCGCTTTTCTCTTGAAAGAGGTGTTAATCGACTCCTTCGGACCGACCGGATCGGAGCGATCATCGGATGATAACCGGAGATCTCAGCGATGCCCGATGATGTTGGTCGCGATAATCGGTGGCGAGGAGATGATCGTAGCCGCAATGGGTGACGCCAGATGGCTACCGACGGGGTAGCAAGAATGGCACGAGCAGTCGATGGTGGCGATGGCGTCGCAGAGGTCGGTACGGCGGACCGCCGACGGTAATTAGGCCGATGGGGTGAATGGCAATTGCGGCATGTCGATGGCGGGCGACCGAGCCAGGTCGCGGGATGACCATGATATGGTGGTGATGAAGATCACCATGATACGGCGATAGACCGGCGACGCACGGCAAGCCATAAGCAACGGGTGGTGAACTGCAACGAGACGGTGATCGACGGACGACCGGCGTCAGCGACAAGGGATAGACGACGATGGTGGTACGGCTAAGATTACAGGCCGATAATGACCGAAAAGTAAGTAGCGGTGACTATATGGTTAGCGGCCGAGGGGGCGGCTAATGCACAGACGGTAATGATGGTGGCGAAGCGTCAGTGCCGATGATCGGGCGAAAAGGTACCAGGCGATAGTCGGCACGGCGGACATGATACCACGGCGGCCGCACGATGAGGATTTTGACATATCCGGTTGTTTGTGAGAGTGGCGATTATTAACTGGGAAGAGGAAATCAATCCGCCGAGAATTTTGACCTATTCGAGTTGTTTGTAAGAGCTTTGACATGACAACTGTATGGAATAATCAATCCAATTTTTTGACTATCCGGTTGTTTGTCGTAGTTTAATTCGATACTTGTGAAAGAGGTTGAATTGAATCTGAGAAATTTTGACCATCCGTTGTTTATTAGTGTTGCCTTGGACGCTAACTTGTATGGAAGAATTGAATCCGGCGATTTTGACCTATCCGGGTTGTTTGTCGAGTGTTACGACGCAATACGTGGAAGAGGTTGAATCCGAGGTTTTGTCTATCCGAGGTTGTTTGTCCGAGCGACTGTGGAAGAGGTTGAATTAAATCGTTGAGGATTTTGACTAGAGGTTGTTTGTCGAGTCTTTGTCACGATGGCGTTAACATGTTTGGAAGAGGGAATTGAATCCGGATTTTGACCTATCCGGGTTGTTTGTCGGTCTTTATTCACGACGCTAACTGTAAAGAGGTTGAATCAACACCGAGGATTTTGACCCATTCGAGGTTGTTTGTCAGAGTGTTACCCAATGACGCTAACCTGTATGGAAGAGATTGAATTGAATCCGTTGAGGATTTTTGACATATCCGAGGTTGTTTGTCAGGGTGTTACCCGATGACATTAACCTGTATGGAAGAGGTCGAATTGAATCCTCTGAGGATTTTTGACCTATCCGAGGTTGTTTGTCACGGTGTTAGCGACGTTAACTGTATGGAAGAGGTCGGAAGTCCACCCGACCTTTGACCTATCATAAGTTGTTTGTCGAGTCTTTGCTCGATGGCGTTAACTGTGGAAGAGGTCGTAAGTCCACCAGGACCTTTGACCCATCCTAGGTTTTTTGTCGAGTCTTTGTCACGATGGCGTTAACTATGGAAGAGGTCGATTAAAACATCCATTTGTGGTTGTAGCCAAAATTGCTCCTTAACCTTGGCCTTATTTTTCCATGAGTATGATTGGAAAATCATAATTTACAAAGCTATATCTCTTCTCAATGTTGAAATATCCTCCAACTTTAACTTATTTCTTGGGATGGTAATCAATTAAATGCTTAACATGGGCGATCTTCTGAGATTAAGAGTTGCCCCACACTTTTCGACAAAATCTGAAGGAACAAAGTTTGATGAATCTTCATTCTTCGCTTGCGCTCTTTGAAAGCTTGAAATGCTCCACCTCGATAGTGGTTTTGATCTTGTTGGGAAACTTGGTCATCATACAAGTTGAAATAATGGGAATCAGTTTCCCACAGACGCCGTCAAATTATTGCGTGCTAGAAAGCCAGTTGCAGTAGAGTACAAGTTTTCTTTAGCTTGTGAAATCCCAGACACAGGGTATTTAAAGAGTGAACAATAAAACTCCGCAATTTTTGAAAACCTCAAAAGAGGGAAAACCAGCCACGAAAAGCTTCCACTATGTATGCTTTGTAGAAGACAAGATCTTCCGACACGATTGAATCAGATAGGTGAAAAGCATTCTAGTAATGATGTGATGATGTTGTGATGACGACGACCGACGATGATGGACGATGACGATGCAACAGCCAGATAAGTGGCGAATTGGCGATCGACGGCGATGGTTGGACGGGTTCGACGACCGTCGAATGGCGGCACGATTTGAGTATCTTTAGAGCTCTCTCCTCTCTTGCTTCCCTCATATGAAGAAGGGCTATTTATGACAAGAGTGGCCTCTGTAATACATGCAAATTGAACTACTCCTCTCCATCGGACGGCTCATGATGATTCCCTTGATCATATGATATATTTTGTGTATTTGAATGCTCAAATGAAGTCAAAATTATGAGATCCTGGGCTCGTTAGATCCGGCCTCGAGACGCCGATTTATATAAACACCCCATGTTTGAGAGTTATTTAGATTTAATTGACATCCCGTAGGGGGATATTTTAAGTCTTGATTCACCGCTTCAATCAAGATCAACTTGCTGACATCAAGATTCGGCTAAAGAATTTTAGTGTCATATCAAAATCTAATGATCAATCATTAAGCGCCGCTATCAATATGCCGACACATATCGGAAGTCGCGCGATACGTCCAACCAACGACTGCTCACTAAACCGATCACGCTTTCAAAATATTGAAATCTATCAAATGAGACTCTTCGGCTCAATTCGACGAGCCTACGAATGTCGAATGATTGCGACGCGCAAATCGAAAACGCATGACGTTATCGAAATCAACTCAAATGACCTCCGATCGACGAATTTCGCCATCGCTCAAAATATCGAAATCGGTGATATAAATATTGCGACGACGATGAACAATCGATCGCGTCAGTCATCAACCCTACACGCATATCGTCGGGCGACGAGAATCAAATGACCTCCGTCATGAAATTTATCATGTATCGGCTTCAAACTAAATCTATTAAATAAGATCGCTCACATTCAAAAACCGCATGAAAATCGAGCAATCGAAAGCGACGACGAGCATTTTGAAATAAATGACTCGCCAACTCGAACCAAATGACATCCGACATTTAAACTGACCGCTATCAGATTTGTAACAATGAAATTACCCTAAATCGATATATATATTGACTATGTGCGTTTATTGATGCGAAATCCAAATTAAAATCATTTAAATTAACTTAAAATTAATTTAAAAATTGCCTAAATTACCCCCACTACCCAACCGTTCCTCCCATTTTCAGTTTTCTCAAAAAAATTGCAAAAAAACATAAGGAGATTTACATACATACCACACAATTCTTATGTATTTACATATCTAATACTTTAAAGTTAGATATTTACTTATCTAACACTTTTCTATTCTTAAAAAGGTGCATTTCACTTTTAAAAAATGAATAAAGTGATATTTTTAATGTAATATTGAATATTAGGGTGTTATATATGTAAAAATTAAAGTTTAGGTATTAGATATGTAAATACATAAAAATTATGTGGTATGCATGTAAATCTCTCATAATAATAATAATAATAATAATAAAACTAAAAAAGTAATCACTCCCTCATTCTCTCCCATTTCTACAGTTTCTCCTCTCTCAATGACATTCTCTCTCTACAAAAAAAGGTAAAATTCTCCCTATTTTCTTCCATTCCGTGTAAAACCCCGCCGCTGGCGTCGCTGCTCCGGCGGAATTCCGCCTTCCAACTTCCTCCATCTCGCACTGTTCCACAAATCTAATCCCGTCGGCGCCGCATTCCATTGCAATCTGCTCCCGCTGACGTCTCCCTCGGCCCAATGCGCAAAAACCGCTACACCACACCAGGTCTCCGGCCCGTCCCACGCATGGCCCACCTTCGGCCACCTCCCGCTGCGCCGCACCAACCCAGCCCGCCGCGTGTCCCGCCCGACCCATTCCCCATGCCGCGCAGCCCACCTTTGCCCCAAGCCCGCAGGCCCACTCTCGCCATGTCGCGCAGCCCGCCTCTGCCCGAAGCTCCCAGGCCCACTCCCATCTCTGCCCCGCCTCAAGCCCAAGCGCAAGCCCCCAGCATGCCAGCCTGCCAGCCCGCCGCACCAGCCCGGCCTACAAGCCCACCCCACCAGCCTTCCCACGACCCGTCCGACCTGTTGCATCCCACCAACCCACCAGCCTGAAACCAGCACGCCAGCCCGCGCGCCTTTCCAAGGCCTGCCAGCCTGAAACTGACCCGCTGACCTGTTTAGCCTGTTTTCTGCAGCCCTTCAAACCTGCTACTCATGGCCTATCCAGCTTTCAAACTGACCCAAACTCGGCCTGTTCTACGCAATCTTTCCCGCAAGACACCATTCACTATGCTCATCGAGATATAGTCTTTGATAAAGATGTATATTAAAAGCAGTAAAAAGCAAAGAAAAGATGTCACGTTAAAAGAAAAAAAAAATTATATACGATACGCTTATCTTTATACAAGTTTAAAGGTTCATACGCTCATAAGCGCTGAGATGAAAATATGTAGATCGCGAAGACACCGCCGCTACGCTTCATCGCTCATCGAGCGATTGAGAGTCTTATGCTCATCGCGAGGATTGAAGGTAGGCCAAGACGCTTCAAACACTAATCGTCCATCGCATGGACGGGTAGCCAAAATAGTTCATGTAGCTCTACGGGATGACGGAATAAATTTGGAATATTTGATATATATTTGCTTTTACTGATTAAAGATTAGCTTTATGCTCATCGCAGAACGGATTGAAGGCCGACCGCTTCAAAACACCAACCTTCATGCTCATCGGACGGGTAAGCAAAACACTCGATGCTGCCTCATACGACGGGGGAGAAAATCTCAAAAATCTTTTGACTTAAAAAAAAAGTGAGTGAAATGATTTAAGAACAAGAAAGTAAGGAAATCGTAATTTTAAACTAAAAGCTTTAAAAAAAAAGAAATTAAAATGACATACGACAGATATAAAAGCAAAACAAAATAAAAGAAAGGTGAAAATCACTTATAAAATTTATTGAAGTGGGATTGAAAGCTCACTAAAGTTTTTAACCTCTCCTTTCAAATGTCCCACTAACCTTTCAAGTAAATGGAATAGGATAGCATCCCCTGCCTTATTTATAGAAATTGGAAGAAGTAGAAAGAGGGGGAAAATCAAATTTGAATAAAAGAGAGGGAAAATCAAATTTGAATAAATGAGGGGAAAAATCAAATCTAAATAAACGAAGGGGAAAATCAAATTTGAATAAAAGAGTGAGAAAATCAAATTTGAATAAAAGAGAAGGAAAATCAAATTTGAATAAAAGAGAGAGAAAATCAAATTTGAATAAAAGAGAAAAAAAATCAAATTTAAATAAAAGAGAAAAAATCAAATTTGAATGAAAGAGGAAAATCAAATTAATAAAAGAGAAGAAAATTAAATTTGAATAAAAAAAAGGAAAATGGGAACCACTTTTAGAGTAAATCTTTTCCTTAAATGACAAGTTAAATATCCTTTGAATATATAGCTAAAACACCTTCTTATCTCCAACTTTTGTACAAGTAAGGACGATAATAAATCAAATTCTTTAAAATCAATTTCCTTTAATTAAAAATTGAGGGATTTCATTCTAATTATGAATTTTAAAATTATGGAATCACTGATTATGTGAAATTATCTAAGTTATAAATTCTCATGTTTTGGATATGAGATTTAAAGACAAATTTTAATGTCAAAAGTGCATTAAATTAGAATATATTAAATATTAATCAAAAAATCTAATAAGATGTTAGATCAATTTATAACGCCTTTAACGGATCTACAACTCTTTGCAGTAGATAAAAAAATGACAATACTAAATCCAATTCTACAAAAATCATGGAGCTTTCCTTCAATAAAATTAAGAAATTTCATTCACTATGATTTTTAAAATCAATGAAATCACTAATTAGTGAAATTATCTAAGTTATAAATTCTCATGACGTTTCTGACGTAGATTTTAAGTGCAAATTTTAATTTCTAAAAAGGTTGCATAGGCTAAAGTTGAAATTAAATGAAAATCTGAAATCAATCTCATAGTTAAGAAATAAACACTACATAAAGTCTTAAATACACCCGCATGTGCCCCGACACTATGCTGAATGCCTAAATTTAAGTGTCTAAGGATGATGCGCGGGTTGTTTCCCAATTTAATCTTAGGACTGGGTCCGGATTAAAAAATCCTAAAAAAATATAATAAGAGTTTCAAATTAGTGAAATATCTGAGAAATTGATTATCGACAAGATCTAATCCTCATTAGCCTAAACAGTTGACATCTAAAGTTCTTAAACATATTCTAATTAATCAATTTTAAGTAAGAATCGAAATTGTTTTAAATGAAACTCTACCATTAAAATTTAAATTAAATCCATCCATCCACCTTCCACAACAGTTTATCGGGTGACAAATTAAGAAAACTCTAGCCACAAAGGAGCCAATCCAAATGTTCTCTTATGTGCTCACTCTCAATCAATCTACAAAAGGCGTGGCTCGTGACCTCCGCGTGGCGAGTTCCATAGATTAAGACAAGACGGAGTCCTCTCGATCGGGTAGTTTGGCATCTCCATTATATTATGATCAGATCAGAGGTTCTAACGCTCGCTCTTTGAGTGAATCATAAGAAATCTTGATAGGATAAATATCCTCGTCACAGGTAGACTTAAGATTGTCTCACAAACACCACCCCAGTTACGAGGATTTCAAACGATAACCCATGTATTGGATGAGGATCCTTCGTTGACACTACCTCTTTGATAAGTAAACTGTGGATCTGACGCACGGGATGACGGAACCATGAGATCTAGACAATACATCATCATTCCCCAACGATTTAAATGATAAATTTCATAATCTAAATTCAAACTCCATATCAAGCTACTATACACTATATTCAACCATCTAAACGATCAAATTTTAATTGAAAGTTCTCTCTCATTTATTGAGATGTAATTAACTATAGGCTATAGAACTCGAACAGATCTAAAGTCCTCATCAAATGAGGACAAAATCTCTGGTAGTGTCTTATCTACTATTATCTCTTCCTCAAAATTAACGATACTTTAAAACACTCTTTTCATCAAGATGACAATTTGTGCCCGCACTAACATACTCTTGTTCCTAGCCTTTTCCTACATTAAAGAGATCATCAGTATAGAAAGTCGCTTTCTCTTCATAACCCATGCTAACATAGAAAAGGATAAGCTCTTATTCTTAATATTTTCGGAGCTCAGTAAGCCTTTTCAATTAAGATTGCACCTCTGAGAAGAAGGAGAGGGCCGGGTCATATAGAACTTATTTGCCCTTAAAAAATATTCCTGATTCCAAATAATCGAGGAAGAAGAGTTGCAGAGAGAAGGAATGTTATTTAGGTTAGAGATGTTCAGATTGATCTTTAAGATCGAGTAATCTATTTTGCTAAGATGGCCTTGTGGAGGACGAGAGAAAAGTAACCTGAGAGGCACCATCGTGGAAGATAGAAAGACCAAACGGCATGAAAAATCCTAGCTTTAATAGTGCCCCTTAACAAACTTCATGCTTGTCAAAATGGAAATGGGATTGGATACCTAATTACCTTTCGTTATATAGCCAGAATTAAGAAAGTGAGCTCATTATTCAAATGGAAATAAATAGTAACGCTTACATTAATAAATTTAGACTTAGTTTGTTAACTAGAAATTGTACAAAAATTAAAAAAACTTGTATCAATGGCTTAAGATTTACATTTTAAAGTTTTAATTATATTTGTTAAAAAGTTGTTGATACATAATTATGTAGATACAATTTTTATTAGACTAAAGTAAGTTTATCACACATTTTAAAAAAATGTGACTTGCTACTATTATAAATTTGAAGTAATTATTCGGTCAAATATTTTCTGTTTAACAATATAATTAATCATACATTTGACTATGTTCACACATACATTGAATAAGTGCGATTATTGATGTTGTTTTGTTATCCGATAACTACCGTGAAAATTCAGTACAATAGGCGAGAATTTTGGCTAATTTTCTGACATAAGTTTTAGAATTCTCAAAATTTGGCAATTTCTTTTATCAATAATGGGATAAAATACATACTAGTGATAATCTTATGGCTTTTGAACAAAAAACAAAATAATTTCCACGCCTTTTCATTCTATAGTTAGCAGAACTCATTTTTGCAGAAATAAGATTCCGAGATAATCAAATGAATAAATATTCGTTAGGTGTAGCTTTTTATTGCAGGTAATTTTAAGCAACGAAGGGCTCAAATTGCCAAAAAATAAAAAAATGAAAAAAATAAAAAAAATGTAAGCAACGAGAGAGAGAGAGAGAGAGAGAGAGAGAGAGAGAGAGGTAAAAACATATTCATCTCGTTTTTTGAGTCTCTCGTTACTAATTTCTTAAGCCCCTTCTGCCGCTAGCTAGTAACGCCAACGTTCATGCATTTTTTCCATTCACCAATCATCACTAACTGGCAGCAACATCATTGTCTCTGAAGTATTCGGAAGTAAGGCCCAATCGATTCTAACAAATTATAATTTCCATATCATTTCTTAGAGAGGGAAATCAAACTAAAGAAATCAAAGTTTGACTAAATATGTCAATGGTTCAATCCTTTTTTGTCCAAATTTTTTAATTTTAATTGAAGAATAACTTATATTTCTATATCATTATATTTTTCAACATTTCAATATATATTAAGCTCAATACTCTCATATTTCTTAATAGTTAGTTATGAGAGATATTAAAAATATTCTAATTTATATATACATTACTCTTTTACAGGATTTATTTTTCGGAGGAACTGATACCTCTTCTTCTACACTGGAGTGGATCATGTCTGAGCTCATTCGACATCCTAATGTCATGCAAAAAGTTCAATCAGAAGTAAGAAATGCTTTCAAAGGAAAAGCAAATATAGAGGAGAGAGACATAAGCATGCTTCCTTATTTGAATCATGTAATTAAAGAAACTCTTAGATTACATCCTGTGGGGCCTCTCTTAGTGCCTAGAATTTGTCGTGAGACAACTGAATTAGATGGCTACACAATACAAGTTGGAAGTCGAATTCTGATCAATGCATGGGCTATCATGAGGGAGCCAAGATATTGGGATGATCCAGAGAGCTTTCGACCCGAAAGATTTGAAGATGTTACTTTTGATTTTAAAGGGTCCAAATTTGAATACATTCCATTTGGTGGAGGAAGGAGGATTTGTCCAGGCATGGCATTTGCAATAGCTGGCATTGAGTATTGGCTTGCACAGCTACTCTTCCACTTTGATTGGAAGCTTCCTGGAGGAAAGAGTCCTGCAGAATTGGATATGAAGGAAGTTTTTGGTCTGGCAGCATCTAGAAAAACTGATTTACTTCTAGTTGCCACTCCACATAATTAATCCTTCACCACCTAGATTATCATGTTTTTTTAAATGAATAAATGATGCTGGATCTTGATCTTCTAAATATTGTCTTAAGATGTTTCATGTGAATTTTCTTGTATGTCATTTGAATAAAACTTATAGCTCCTATGCTTAAAGATTGATTATTGTATTGCGACAAGTTGGCATGTTACTTTCTATCAAAATATTTTTAAAATAAAAAAAATGTATGAAACTATTATTATTTGTATGAATTTTAGAAAACATACAATATTAAGATAAATAAAATATTTTGGTCGCATACTTTTCAACACCTCAATGAATTGCTTTTTAATTTACATCTTGACTTTAAATAATGAATTAATCGAACTGATATATAAATTCATGCATGCATGCCTACATACATACATATATACTATGCAAGCTACCCTTCCAAACTTAAATGGGATATCCATCTCAAGGGCTGAAAACTAGAAGTTGCCTTAGAAATAAAATAAATTCATCAAAAAAAAAAAAATGATGAATGATAATATTGCTTGGGTCGTTGCATAAAATAAGATTCATTAAATGTTTGAGTAATGGTATGAGTTTTCTGCTTGCGATCAATAAAAAATTAATGAGCGAGGATTAAAACACATTATAAATCTTCCTACTTAAGATCAAGTTGAAAATAATTTAAAACTTAAAATAAATTTATTAGTTTAATTTTAATATTATATATATACACACACATAAGAAAAGAGTTCCATTTGATTGAGATAACTTATTACGTGAATCAGTTGTCATTAAAATGTTCATCTTAAGATTAAGATTATTATAATTTGATGATATAAGTAATTTATTTTGAAATTATGATATATATATATATATATATATATATATATATATATATATATATATATATATATATATATATATATATATGAGGGAATGTTTCATTTCAACTCTATTTTAAACAAAAAATCTCACATGCTAAATATTAGCGGGATTGTATATATTTAATAAGTGTTATATAAGTATAAAATAAATAAAGAAATCCATTTTGTATCATCAGCCACCCAAATTTTATTAAAAAGAGTATTTTTTTTTTCTTATCCTTCTAAGTCCATGCCTGTAGCATGCAACAGTGAAATGATGAAACGCCACTCTATATTTTTTATTTCTTTATTATTGTGACTGAAAATTGTCACTGACCCTCTCATCAGAGAGTTTGATTTAAGATCTAAAATTTTCGTAAGTCGATAAATAAGAAGAAGACACTATCTGATTTCTCATTTTATGGGACTTTATCGATTTTAGATTTATTGCAAAGAACTATAATTAATTACCCATCTTAATATTGAGAAAATTTATATTTTAACAAAACATTGGTAGATAAAAATTTATATTGATAATTTTGTGTGATGATATTTTTCATATATTTAGAAATAAAAATTATATATCTTGATAGCTAGTGATTAGAAAAACGCCTTCGATAAATCTCAATCGTATCGCATAATAAATATAGTGTTTGTATGCGGGAAGACTTAATGGTTCAAATGAATTATTGAGAGCGGAGAGACGGAGCCAAAAGCTGATCACATGCTTAAAATCAGAAGCAAAGCTCATTCCAGTCCAAAATAATGGTCAAATGGTCAAAATAAATAATAGAAACGAGCAGCTCCAAAAAGAAAAAAATAAAAAAATAAAAAAAATCAGATTCGTTTTGGCTAAATGAATTGTAACATACAAGGTCATACTTCATCCACGTCTGTGAGATTTAGTGGAGTATCTGACATGTCTAGTAACAAAAAAATATTATGTGTGCTGAATGTTTTCAGATATCAATTAAGTGTATATTTAATTTTTTTTATCAGTTATTTATCTCTGATTTGATGTCTAGATATAAAATTACATTCAAATATTATAAATAATATTCTCTCCTAATATGAAATATCGCAGATAATATTCTCTCCTAATATCAAGAAAAGAAGCACCACCATAGGACAGAATAGAATTCCTCGTTGGCTCATAGCCTTAGAAAAAACAGGAAACCTTGCCTCCAAGAAAAATCCTACCAGAAAGAGGAACAAGCATTCAACAAAAGAGTCCAAAATAAAATTCAAAACAACAAACACAACTGCCAAGATGCAGATGGAATATTTAACTAGGGGATAAATAAGAGAAAAAAATTTGACTAAAAAGAATTTAAGAATTATTAAATTTATTATATGATGAATATACTATATTATTAATTGATTAAAATTAGTATTTTATTAATTTAAGAATAAATTCAAAGCCATATTTTGTCCTTTTCTACAAACATCATGTGAGCTAAAATTCACCACACCTCTCGATAATTATTTGAAGAAGAGAGAAAGTGTTTGGTATAATTTTCGAAGGAATAGTAGATAAGAAACTACCAGAGATTTTGTCTTCATTTTATGAGACTTTAGATTCTGGGTTTCTATAGCAAAGCCCTATAGTTACCCTCCCAAGAAGTAGAGAACTTTCGACAAGGCTTATTTAGATCGTCAATACATAGCGTAACATCACGTAGAGTTTTATAATTTAAGATATAAAATTCATCATTTTAAATTTAAATGGATGGTTGGGGAATGACGATGTTCATCTAGGTTCCATGGTTCCGGTGCGCCCCTACTACTTAGTTAGAGGAGGTGACAACCCGACAGAAGGATCTCATCAATACATTTACGCCATCCAAGAAATCTTTGTAGCAGGTGTTTATCAGGAGCAGGCTTAAGTCTACCTTAGTTGTGAGGGTTGTTTACTATCAAGTATACCCATGATTCACAATTCAAAGGAGAGCCATTGGAGAGCATATGCTACGTGATCGTAATATAATGGATGATCGGCCAAACCACCGATCGAGGACTGTTATCTACGTGGAGTCTAGGCCAAGCCACCCAAGAGGACACCACCACGCCCCACCGCGTGAGATTGATTGAGAGTGAACATAGCAGAACACTTGATTTGACATTGGCTTCTTTGTGAGCTAGATTTTTCTTAATTTGTCACCCCCGACAAACAGTTGCGGAAGGCAGATAGATTGAGTCTGATTTAAATTTTTAATGATAGAATTTCAATTAAGTCGTTTTTAGATTGACACTCAATTTAAGTTAATTTGATATAAAAAATTGATTAATTTGAATATATTTAGAAGCTTTGATCGCCAACTGTTTAGTCAACAGAGGATTAGATCTATCGCCACCTTAATCAGCTTAGATTTCATTGATTTGAAACTCTTATTATAGGTTTTTTGGTTAACTGACCCTAAGACTAAACCGGAAGCAACCCGCAAAGATCCTCGAACACTTGAATTTCCATTTAACGCGGTCCCATGTGGGTGTATTTAAGAATTTAGGCAGTTTTTATTTCTGAGTTATGAGATTAATTTCAGATTTTCATTTAATTCTAACTTTAGCCTGCGCAACCTTTTTAGACATCAAAATTTGCACTTGAAATCTCTATGTCCAAGCACATGCAGGTGTTTATAGCTTGTCTAATTTTATCTAATTAATGAAACCATTGATTTTGAAAATCATAATTAGAATAAAATTCTTTAATTTTTGATTGAAGGAAGCCCTATAATTTTTATAGATTTTGATTTAATATCGTCGCTTGTACAAAGAGTTACGATGGATAAGACATTTTGATTTAGATTGTAGTTTAACATATTACTAGTTTACTTGTTGAGTTATTGTAATTCTCCCAACTTGATTATGTTCAATTTACATCAATTTTGATAAGTTATGATTTGGTTATTGCTTTAGCCCTACTCATGCTTATTTGCTAGCATAGTAATCACCTTCATATTTGTATAAGAGTTGTTAAACCTAATTTGGATTCATCCTTAGACTTTAAGTTTATTATAAGTTTGTTATGAGTTTAGTATTAGTCTCCCCAAATTCTAATTAAAGCTTGTTTAATTTTATGGAATCTACAAGAAAAGAGAACTCACTCATTACTTCAATTTAAGTCATAGAGAATCGCTATTAGAGTTTGTGAGTTTAATATTAGTCTCTCCCAAATTTCACTTGCATTTTGAATGAGTATTCTATCTTCCAAAATTTTCTTTAAAGACTCCCCCCTATTTCTCTTTGATTTAACATTTATCTTCATATTTATCATATATTCTTCTGTTTGACTTAAGTTTAGGTAATTCCCATTTGAATTTGTTTAAGTCTTGAATTTTAGTCTAAATTTAGCCTCAAAGATCATCCCGCAGTGGGGTCTCGAGGGTATTTTGGCTTACTCGGTACGCCCTCTTGAGTGTAGTGAGCGGTGTCTTGTGACACCACAGTTGGATTTTCATTTTGTCGTGCCCTCTTGAGCACGATGAGGCCTTTAAACCTGAAAGAAGATAAATGCAATATATATTCATTCCCCCCATTTATTATTTGATGCTTTAGTTTAAAATTAGAAGCATGTTTTTTTACTTAGCGCTCTTAAGTCAGTTCATTTCACTCTCCCATTTTTCCTTAGTCAAAAGATTTGGCCTTAATTGGCACCTCCTGGCCATCCCCGTGTGAGGTCGATCTGTTTTGGCTTACTCAACGCCTCTTGAGGTAGTAGTGACGATCTGCTAAACACGAGGGTTTTTATCTCATCACGCTCTCTTGAGTACGACGAGGCCTTCAGACCTGAAAGAAGACATACAATGCAATATATATTCATCCCCCTTTTTTATTATAAGTCTAGAAATTAGACAAAATTTCAACAGCATTTCGTTGAGGGGGAGCGACATCTAACATGTGTTAGCTTACTCGGTACGCCCTCTTGAGCGTAGTGAGCAGTGTCTTGCGACACCACCGCTGATTTTTCAGCTCGTCGTGCCCTCTTGAGCATAACGAGGCCTTCAAACCTGCGAAGAAATACAAGCATGTATACATATATCCATTCACAAATCCCACATGTTCTGACTCATTTTTTGGCGGATTACAATGCTCGGCAAGGGAACAAGGTTGGGTATGTAGGGAACGCGAGGTTTGTAGTGAAGCAAAAATTGGAAGGCTAAAGTGAGGAGTACGACGCAGGAAACTGAAAGAAGAATTCATCACTTGACGATGTTCTTCTCCGGTTTGCAGCGAAGCGAAGGTTGGAAGGCTAAAGCAAGGAGTGCAACGCCAAAAACTGAAAGAAGAATTTACCTCTTGACGATGTTCTTCCTCAGTTTGCCGTGAAGTGAAGGTTGGAAGGCTAAAGCGAAGAGTGCGACGCTTAAAATCGAATAAAGAATTTGCCTCTTGACGATGTTCTTCTCCGATTTACGGCAAAGCGAAAATGGGAAGGCTAAAGCAAGGAGTGCGACGCCAGAAATCAAAAGAAGAATTCTCCTCTTGACTATCGTCTTCCCTGGTTTGCGGTGAAGCAAAAATGGGAAGGCTAAAGTGAGGAGTGTAATGCCAAAAATCGAAAGAAGAATTCGCCTTTTAACGATGTTCTTCCCGTCAGGTGAATAAATTGGAGGGTTACACCGCTTATGACGATGCAGCAAAAAATGGCTTGCGGGATGACATAGAGGCGGATGATGGGTGGCAATATGCTTTTAGTGGGCGCAGTAGTGAGGATTTTGCGCTTGCACCGATGGGACGCAGGATGCACGCAGAAGGGTCGGAATCGAAGACGAGCCGGTGAACTGGGTCGGCTGGACGCTCTGCCATGAGTTTCGCAAGCAGCAGCTATCGAGTGGGTTCAGGAGAGAGCCGAGGCTGGCTGAGGGGTCGAGCGGCGAGCTGGGTTACCGAGCGCTGGTCGCCACGCCGAGTCAGTCGTGGAAGCAATGAACGCAGTGGATGGGTTCGCAGGCAGCAGGCTGAGGTCAGAGGGGCCAGCCGAGGAAGCTGCGTGCATAAACTGAGTGTGAGGAGATTGAGAGGGAGAGGAAAAATTACTTGTGTAGAGCAATAGAGGGATTTTGAATGTGGGAGGGAAGGAGGAGAGTTTCTATCTTTTCTTTTCAGAGAAGTTGGCAGAAAAAAAAACGTGAGCATTTTTTTTCTTGTGCGGTTAAGGGAAGAGAGTAGAGGGAACGATTGAGCATGGGGGAGGGTAATTTAGGGATTTTAAATGAATTTTTAATTGATTAAATGGTATTAATTTAAATTTTGCAAGAATCATATATATATATATATATATATATATATATATATATATATATATATATATATATATAATATAATATATTATTCTGAATGCAATGTCTCAGTCCGTTTCGTGATCGGAGGCCGTTTGGTTCAAGTTGACGTCAAATTGAATCCATTTCAGCTCAAAATACGCGTCGCCGCTTTCGATCTCTCGACATTCATGCAGACTTGTCCGAATTGAGTGCGAATAGCCTTATTTAATAGATTTTGATGTTTCAAAGCGAATGACAGGATCAATTTCATGAACGGAGGTCGTTTGATCCTCATCGATGCCTCCTGACCTCGATATGCATGCAAGCATGTTGATGACTCGAGTGCTTGAATGGTTGATCCTCAAGTTGTGCAATATTTTTATCCAAACCAATTTTGACATTCTAAATGTGATGAAAAAGTCTGTTCATCGATCGGAGGTCATTTGGGTTAATTTTGGTGACATCTAGTACGTTTCAGCCTTGATTTGCACATTGTCATTTCAAATCATTCGATATTTGCACAGACTCATCTTAATTGAGCACGGATGGTCTCATTTGATAGTTTTTAATGTTTCAAAGCTAATGGCATAATCAATTTCGTGAATGGGGGTTGTTTGGTTTGTGTTGGCACCTCTTGACTTTGATATACGTCCAAGCATGTTGACGACTCGAGCGCTTGATCAGTTGATCATTAAGTTATGAAATATTTATATCCTGACCAATTTTGACATTTTGAATGTGACAACAAAGTGTGACAACAAAGTCTGTTCATCAATCGAAGATCATTTCGACCATTTTCAGAGACGTCCAATGCATTTCAGCCTTGATTTATGTGCTGCACTGCTAATTATTCGACATTGGCATAAACTCATCCAAATTAAGCATGAATGGTCTCATTTGATAGTTTTTGATATTTTAAAGCTAACGGCATGATCCATTTGATGAACAAAGATCGTTTGGCCATCATCGCAGCTTCTCGACTCTGATATGTGCGTCGACACTTTGATAGCTCGAGCGCTTAATCAATTGCTCGTTAGATTTTGCAATTTTTATATTCTGATTGATTTCAACATTCTGAATATAATGGCAAAGTCCGTTCACCAATTGGAGGTCATTTTGACCATTTTCAGTGATGTCCAGTGCATTTTGAGCCCCGATTTATGCATTGTCACCTCCGAAGTCCGTCGAATTCGATTTGTAGGCTTGACTTTGACTTATGGCACACATATGGAGGTCAACAAATGCCCCCCAATAAATATGATTCGTGCATAGAGCGAGTCACATTTGTTAAAAATTGGTTTACCTTTTGGACTGGCTACATAACTTAGATCCTTTCAGCTTCGATTGTAATAGCTTACGGAGCTTTGATAGGATTTTTCATTAGTATACTGCCTTATTCATGACATGCTAAATGACGGGCTTGACCAATTTGTCAGAATTGACTTGTCGGATTGATAAGAGCTCTTACATCATCTACTATCTACTTCAATGGCTTTGCTGAAGATCTCTTTTTTATGTCATTATAGATATGAGTTTCCTCTAGCCCTAGTTTCATGCTTGGTTAGGTTTGATGGAAGAATTAGTTTATTTATTTTGATGAATGATTTCGCTGGGAAATTGGTTTATCCGTGCTTGGTCGGATTTGAAATTCCTTCTGTCCTATCTTTGAGCTTGATGGACTTGATGAAGGACTGACCTGATTTATCCATATTGACTTGTCACAAAGTGTATCTATGCCATGAACTCTGTGCTTGCTGCTTTGATGGATTCTTTGGAGGGTACATACAGATGACCAAGCCTTCTGGCTTATATAGGGTTAATGTTGAGTTATTAGTTTAGCAATGTGTGCTTTAATAGATTAAATAACCATAAAATTCCTTCAGTTCAGCCATCGACTTTGTATGAACTATGGGATTGCTTCCTCGGTCCTGTGCTTTCTGCTTTGACGAACTTGATGAGGAGATTGGCTTTGATCTGTGCATTGAGCTTGATCAGATCATTTGAGAATAGATTGAGATATCACCTTATGGGTAATATATAGATTGATTTGAGGTAGCCCTGAATTGAGCATTTTCTCAGCTTGCCTTGATCTATCGATCAAGTAGAGAGATCTCTTGGATCTTGGTTACTTGCAATCACTAAGTTGGATCTAGTTTGAGATTGAACAACTATCATCATTGGACTGACGAGTGGGGACTCTTTTACTATGACCTTTTCTTACGGCTTGTTGAGTGAGAAGAGCGTCAGCAACTCGGCCATATTTGAGCTTGTTGAGTTCGACCTTTAGAACCTACTCGAGTTTTCAACTTAAGCTATAGTGGGTTGGTGGTTTTATCATCAGATTGATGAACGGGGGCTCTTTCTATGTGACCTTTTCTTACAGCTTGTTGAGTGAGGAGAGCGTCAACAACTCGGCTATTTATGGCTTGTTGAGTTCGACCTTTAGAACCTATTCGTGTCATAGACTTTAGGATATAGAGGTCAATATTTCTTCAACTTAATTGATTGAAGATTATGAAATCAGAAGTTCTTTTGAGTTGATCTTTAGAATTTGGCAAATCTGAGAGATAAATTTCTTGACATTTAGGATTGTCCTTTAATGCATAGAAATATATTCATTTTGTTCCTCCAAGACTCTGCAACTTAACAATAACAATTATGGATATATCCAGGGATTTCGGCATAATGCTCAATGTCAACCTGAATAAGAATATATTTGAGGATCTCATCTTATAGCACGACGTCAACTCAAATAAACTTAACATAAACTAAAAAAATGCCCCTGTCTTGCAAGGGGGGAATTCTAAAGTATATTTAAGAGAATTTTCAAGATGAAAAATATACAAATACATCAATATTTGAATTGATATACTATAAAGGGGATTTTAACATACAACATTGATTTCATCTATATATAAAAATCTAAAAATTCTCCTATGTAACATGGGAATTTTCACGGAAAAGTTCTTCATCTAGAGTATGTTTTTTTAGGGATCTCGGTATGAAGCACGATGTCAACCTAAATAGATATACTAAAAAAAATGCCCCTATCTTGCATGGGGATTTCTATTATACCACGAGAATGTGGTCATCATTTATAGTACTTTTTCAAGTATCGACCATTAATTGGCGGCATTGGTCTTTCACCCTTTAAGTCAATGAGTTGGTATGACCCTCCTTGATACACTTTTTCAATGACAAAAGGACCTTCCCAATTATGCTCAAATTTGCCACCGAATTTTTGATTGAGGATAATTGGTCTTCTCAGCACTAGGACCAATTCTTTTTTTGGAATGATCGAGGCTGCACCATATGGTCAAAAGCCTTGGACATCTTTGCTTGATAAACCTCCAGATTTTGATGAGCTTGTAGTCTAATTTCATCAAGCGCGTCAAGTTCCTCCATTCTCAAACAAGCATTTTGATATTCTATTAGATTGTATTAGATGGCTGCTCAAAGTGAAGGCAACTCAACTTCGAGTGGAAGAAATGCTTTAGTTCCAAATACCAATGAATAGGGAGTGGCTTTAGTCGGCATATTGTAGGTAGTTCGATACGTCCATAGTGCCTCTACTAGCTTGGTATGCATTCTCTTTTATTTTTAGTAAGGATCTTCTTAAGCAGCTTGACTAATGTTTTGTTGAGGCCTCCGCCAAATCATTTGCTCTTAGATTATATATTGAAGAGTATCTCCAATCAATTTTGTGTCGATCGATGAATATATAAATCTTTACACTTTTGAAAGCTGTGCCATTATCAAAAATTATTCAGCGCGACACTCCAAATCTATAGACTACATTATGCGTAAAGAAGTTAATCACTCGATTAACAGTAACTTCTTTAAATGGGGTAGCTTCAGCCCACTTAGAGAAATAGTCAATCACTGCTAGGAAGAAGCAATGTCCAGCTGACGACGGTGGATCAATTGGTCCAATTACATCTGTACCCCAACATTCGAAGGGCCAAGATGCTATTGTTGGGTGTAATGGACTCAGAGGTTGATGAATGAGATTCCCATATACTTGACACTCATGACACTTCTTAGCATAATTAATGCAGTCTCTTACCATAGATGGCCAATAATAGCCCATCCTTTTTTATCTTTAGTGTCATCTTGGGACCTGGCTGATGTGCACCACAAAGTTCTTCATGAACTTCAACCATCACTTTGTTGGCTTCATCTGCATTTAGGCATCATAGCCACATTTATTCAAAGGATCTACGATATAAAGTGTTGTTGACAAAAGCATAGCGTAGCATTCTCTTCTCGATTTGAGCTGCTAGTGATTTATTACTTAGTAATTTGTCTTCTTTAAACTAGTCGATGAAGGGTTGCCTCCAATCATGCGACTCTTCTACAATAAAGGCTTCACATTGCTTTTTTGAGGCAATGTAATTCTTAGCTCTTCTTTGTATAACTTCTTGTTAATTTTGGAGAGTATGAGGAGCAACCTGAGTCACATTCTGCTGGGTCAGATTTGATAATCCCTCTATCTGCAGGGATTGATACTTTATTAGCTCTAAGACTCATCGAGTAAATATGTTGATTATGACATAATCGCCATTCATACTTGTCATTTCCTTAGCTAATTTTTCCAAGCAATCGGCTTTACTATTCTTGGATCGAGAGACTCAAGTTAGTGTGATATTTGGTATCTGCTTCATAAGCTTGAGAACTCTCTCGTGATAGAAAGCTAACTCAAGCTTGTTAATTCTATAGATGCCAAGTACTTGATTTATAATAAGCCAAGAATCACCAAAAATATGCAAGTTTTAAATGCCTATGAAATAGCTTCTTCCAGACCTGCCATTAATGCTTCATATTCAGCTTCATTATTAGTTCTTGGCTCGGTCAATCCATATGATCTTTTCATTATCCCACCTTCTGGTGTTATGAAGATGATGTCGATTCCTGCTCTTGCTCTTAGAAAATTTAGATGTTAGACTTGTTTGATCGATGAGGCTCCATCAAAATATATTTTTCAAATTTGTGATTTTTCTTTTTCATGAATGAGCATAATTTGCTCATCACGTAAATCATCATTAAGAGAAGTGTCCGTAGGGATGGGATGTGCAAAGAAGAAAATGCTAAGACTTATCCTTCACCGCTTTAAAATTGTAATCAATATCGCCCATTTTGCCAAGTTTACGTCAACGATAGTCTTGTCATCAAGTACTTCAGCGGATCGATCCTTGAGATGAGGGTAATCTTGTGAGATAACATATAATGATAGAGCTTTTGGACTGCAAAGATCAATGGTAAACAGTGCTTCTCTATCGGAGAGTATCTCATTTATGCTCCTATTAATCTTCTACTGATATAATAAAGAGCATTCTCTTTGCTTTCTTCATTTTGTTGTGCCAACAATGCCCCGAGAGACTCTTCTAACACAGCTGTATATAGAATGAGGGGCTTCTCAGGAATAGGGGCTGCCAGGATTGATGGATTTAATAGGTAGCTTTTAATACTATTAAAGGCTTCTTGGCACTTCTTGTCCCATTTGAATGGAGCATCCTTCTTCATTAACCTTGCAAACGGTTGACAACGTCCTGATAGGTTTGAAATAAATCAACGGATGAATGCAAGCTATCCTTGTAAAGAATAGAGCTGACGCAAACTCTTTGGTGGAGGCATCTCCATGATTGCCTTGATTTTAGTAGGATCAATTTCAATACCTTTGTGATATACAATGTAACCGAGAAATTTTTCAGAGGATACCCCAAATGCACATTTTAAAAGATTCATCTTGAGATCATATTTCCTGATTCTCTCCAATACAATTCTCAAGTCTTCAAAGTGGTTTTCACGATTTAAGCTTTTCACCACCAGATCGTCAACATAACATTCCACCTTTTGATGAATCAACTCATCAAAAATACGCATCATGGCTCTTTGTTATGTAGCAATATTTTCAAGGGCATGATCGTAGCAATATATATACTAATAGGTGTTATGATGTATGTCTTTTCATCTTCGACCATCTTGATTTGATTATATCCCGATGATCCGTCCATAAATGAGAACATGTCATAGTTGGAGGTGTTGTCCACCAGTAGTTCTGATATTGGAAGCGGAAAGTCATCTTTTGGGCACGCCTTATTTAGGTACTGGAAGTCAATGCAGAGAAAAATTTGGCAGTTCTTCTTCCTAACTAGGACTATGTTGGCTATCCAATCTGCATACTTCTCTTCCTGGATGAAGCTTGCTTCAATTAGACTTTTTGTTTCTATAATTACCTGTTCTTCAATATCCAATCTCATTCGCCTAAGAGCTTGCTTAACAGGCATTGCATCTAGTTTAATAGCTAGTTTATGAACTGCTATATCAGGGGATAAGCCTGACATTTCAGAATATGTCCAGACAAAGCAATCCTGAATTCACAAAGTAGCATTTTTAGCTCTTCAACTTTCTCATCGTGAGGCACGATGAAAGTTGGACGGGGATCATCCTCAGCTCCTAGGTTGACTTCTTTAAGTTCATCCATAGTAGCTATTTGTCCACCATATCCAAGTTCTTCAGGTGCAGGCTTGGCTTCTACTTCTTCATCATTTTTAAGAAGAATTTCATGGGAATCATCTTCTTCATTATTATTAGTCTTAATCTCAGCTTCTATTATATTATAACAAGCTCTATTTTGATGAGATTTGTGGATCAACCCAAGACCTTTAGTGATAAACTTATCACTTCTTCATGATGCCCGAGGACTCCTTTGTCTCCACATTTTATTAAAGATTTGAGTCATATGTTTAGTAGTTCCAATATGAATTCCAAGCTTATGCATCATTCTTCATAATTTCTATGGAAAGTATATTGGTATTCTTGTCGGCATAATCTCATCATAATTTTCATGTTGAGTAGGCTGATCAAAGTTATGAGGCTTAGACTTTTCAGATTTGTAAAATAGAGTTCCTGTTTCGCCACTCTCACTCAACGACGACACATAGAATATTATCAATTCTTCAATATTATGAACCTCCGGTGGACTGATTTCTTTGAAGCACTGCTGAGGGATGGGTATAATTTTGAGTGAGTCATCTAACTCTGCCAAGTGAGCTATCCTCCTTGATGCAGCCATCTGAACTCTATTTCTATAAGTAGATTAAAAATCATTGTCTGAATCAGAATCACTTATTTCATACTCTGCTTTTCTTGAAAGCTTATAAGTTCCCTTAGGTTTGATAGACATATCTTCTTCTTCTTTCGTGTCACTTCCCAAATTAGGAACTAATTTTCCTGACTTAGGTGCAGAATCGAGTGCTTTAGGGAGAGTCAGCATTGCCTTCTTTCTTCCCCTTTACTTCTGCTCTTTCACTTTGTGAAATTGCTTTTTAGTTTTCGAAGTGGATGCTACCGCTTCAAGAGGCTCTATTGGCTTAGGCTCTTTGAGGATGAAATATTTTGCATCTTCATAGATCTTTGCTTCATTGACGAAGAATGGTTGTAGGTTCCCAGGAATTCTGAATTCTTCTCCATCTTTCAGATACTTCATACATTGATGCATAGTTGATGGGACCATGCCATACTCATGCAGCCATGACCGGCTCAAGTGAGCTCTAAATGATGTATCGGCGTCGATTACATGAAACTTGGCTCTTGTATATAAATCCTGAACTTGAGCAGGAGAATAAAAGAACTTAGAGTTTTCTGCCCCTTTCATTGAAACCATAAACCATCAACTTATCTCTCACAAGATGTTAGATATCAAATGATAATCCTCTTAATATCTTTAGACTCATAAGATTGATAGAAGAACTTAGATCAATAAATATTCAGCTGATCGAGATGCCATCACTCTCTGCAGTAACATAAAGAGGATGGTTGTGATCCGTTATTCCCAACATAAGATCTTCATCAGAAAATATGATTACTGGAAGATCTTGAGTTTGCAATACTTCAGTCATGCATTTTTTAGCAAAGTAAGTTTTATAACTCTCCAGATCTTTAAGAGTCTGTATCAAAGTTTCTCAGAGGTCTTTTGACTTCAAGAGGGCCTCGTACACACTTAATTATGCAGAGATCTTTCTCAAGTGTGATAGAATATTATAATCTATCTTCGCTTGATTTAGGCTTTACCATCAAATTTTTGGGAATAATATCCTCATGACTTCAATTATTTGCCTTTGTCTTTATTTGCATTTCCTTCTTCGATGAAGGTGGTAGACTTTACCACTTCTCCTAAACTTCAATCACCTTATCTTGCTTAGATTCTTGAGAGGTAGTTTCTTCAAATTTTCTTCTTATTACGAAGATTGGCCAAAAGGGCTAGACTCATTTTCAACTTCATACATTTCATGATGATATCGATGAGTGCGACTCTTCTCACGTTGGGAAAACATGATTTTCATCCCAAACTATTGTCTTGTTGAGTCATTAAAAAATTAGACATTAGCTTCTTAGGTCTTCTTGCTTTCTTGATAAAATTTTGATGGGTTGGTCAAGTTCTCGACTTCGTCATTTAGTGGCGATGTTAAAGAATATCTGACATCACGTAGATGATTCAACATGTCTTTACTGGAAAGATTCACCATTATCTTCTTCATTTGATTCAGTAATGCAAAGTTTAGGCATGAAGTCTGCAAGCCTAAATGGTTGTTTTACCGGCTGGTGATACTCCTCTAGATTGTTAATGATCTTTTGAGTTGTAGTTCTCTTCTTGATCTTCCATCTATTAGCCAGCTTCTTTGATTTATGAGGCATGCGTTTAGTATTTGTTTCTTATAAGTAGCCTATCGAATGCGAAGCCCAAATACTTAGTTTAGGCATCTCTCTTAAGTCTAATATAGGTTCAAGTGGTGATTTCCACTTAACACTAGAGACAGTTTTTAACTGCTTCAGCATCTTCAAGGTATTTTTAGAGATTACTGTTTGCCATTCTTCAGTATGAACTAATTTATCCTTCTTTTTATCTTTGCTGGATGATACGAAAAGGACATAATCATCCTTGTTCTCTTTTGGGTTGACTAAAATCTTTCGAGATAGTGTAAATTCACCTCTGATTACTTTTTAGCCAATCTTTGAAGACATAATAATCTTCAATAGGATGACTGATCATTCGATGATAGGGATAGTAATTTGGATTGTTGACTTGATCAGCTTCTTCAGGCCTTTTAATTTCTAGTAACTATAGACCATCTTTGACTGCTTGCTGAAATAATTTAGCCACACTATCCCTCCTAAAGGAATATTCTTTGTTCATCTTTTTCTTGAGAGATGGCTGCATTCGCTCATCATCTCTTGTCGCTTGTTTTGGATGCTTTCCACCACTTAAAAAAGTTGGAGGTTTTGTCATTTACCTAATACCAATTTTGGTATGGATTAGAATAAGCAGGGCTTCTTTCCTTATCATCATTGTATTCATTTTCTTTATCATTATATCACGCTTTTCACCATTTGAGCTGTAGGAAGCGACATGAATTTCATTTCTTCTTGAGTTTGAAGGTTTGTTTCTCTTTTCTTTATCTACATAGACTTCAGATTTAGGGCGGTTCAACTTTTCGAGTTTAGCCACCCTATCGAGCAAGTCCTGGAATGTTGCAATCGATGCCGTGCATAGAAATGGTGCTATTTTATCATCCATATTGCCAATTAGCAATTATATTATATGTTCTTCTTCCAATTATTGCTCACACTTCATACTTAGGTTGCGCTAATGACTTATGAATTTAATCACTGACTCATCTTTTCTCCTTTTTAGCAAGGCAAGATCAGCGATTGTGATTTCCTCGGTTGGACTGACGAGCCTCTTCACAAATATGGTTTTAATTCAGCAACGATTTTAACTGAATCATTTGATAATTCTACTTATCATTCGAAAGTCACTGAGGTCAAGTTACTGACGAATTAACAAAAAAGCAGTGCATCATTCCCTCCTATGTTAGCACAAGTAGCCTTAAATTGGGCCAGATGTTGCGTTGGATTACTAAGCCCACTAAAAGTATTAAATGTCAGCACTGAGTAACCTTTCAGGTATGACACTTGGTCATATTTAGCTGAGTAAGGGCGACCCTTACTCACCGCCTTTTTTCGACTCTGGCTATGAGCCTTTATCTTTTCATTGATTATTATTTCTGAGCATTATCGTTCGGGTGCTTGATTTTGAATTGTCGGCTAGAGAGATAGTGGGTTAACTTCGTTCCTCGCTTTATGCATAGCATGTACTACAGGAGCTTAAGGTACCACAGTGGCTGGTGGTATAGAAATTGTATTGGTAGCTGTCTAGCAGACAAAATAGGTGCTACACTTGATGTGATATTCTTCTGCAACATCTTCATCATGATGTTCATTTGTACTATCATATCATTCATTTTGGTATTAAGCTATGCAATCTCATTATCTTTGACTTCCATTTGACGCTGCATTTCTCTTCGCTCTTTAGCTAGCGCCATGACGTCAATCAGTATAGGCTCTTCTTCTTCTTCTTCTTCTTCTTCTTCTTATATTTCTTATTATTGTTCTGGTCCTTGCTCATTCTCAGGGGAAAAACTTGACTGTCCTTCTCCTTGTGCATTTGCAGAGATAATTATTGCTGGGGCTATATGACAATGCTGATTATAAAAGCGTGTACCAGGCTGATCATTTCCTGGTTCAACCATACAGACATCTTTGACACCCATGATCTCTTTCTCATTCTGATCTTTTTCTTCTTCATCTTCAGCAAAGATCAAATCTCCATCTTCTATTTGCTTCTGTGAAAACTCTTCTTCATAAATGTTGAATTCAAGTTCAGGTTCCCTGTGTTCGTGTTGCGATCAAAGTCAACCTTCTCTTATGGGGGTGAACTTGATCGATGTTGGGATCCCCTAGAGGATTCTCCAAGGTGTTGACCATCATGTCTTTCATTAATGATATCCTTTCTTTTGGGTATCCACTTCTGATGAGTTGATTTTGAGGCAGATTTTTGAGTATATGTATCAGATGTCACACCTCTTCCATTCTTCAAAGTTTCATTACGGGACTTTGGCCTCCATATTTGCTTATCCTTTCACTGGGACCTTTCGACAACGGATTCTTGGACACGAGGTCCGAGTGTCATGCTCCGATGCTCACCATGAGAAGCATACTGGGCTCGCTGGCTAGTTATTATAAGAGATGACAACTTTCTTGGTGGAGCTTCAGTATTTTTCATCACCATAAGCCTCTGAAATCTTCTTTTCATTAGGCCTCTATCCTTTACTACTTTGAGAACTTTATGTATCATGGCAGACAATGTTTCAGGTTGTCTCCTCTATGGTGGTGGAGCTTGACGTGGTTGGTACTCTCAGAAAGACTGCTTTACTTTGCCTGTAAAGCTATTCCTTTTTACCCATTTTAAGTTGTCAAAGTTATTGTGGGTAGGGATACTCGCTTTTGACTCTATATAAGCCGGGAGGCTGGGTCATCTATACGTACCCTTCAACGAGTCCGTCAAGGCAGTAATCATAGGATTCATGGCGTACATACACTTCCTGACAAGTCAATATGGACAAATCAGGTCAGTCCTTCATCAAGTCCGTCAAGCTTAAAGCTAGGACATAAGAAATTTTTAATCTGACCAAGCATGGATAAACCAATTCCCGAGTCCCAGAAATCGTGGGAAAATTTTCCAACCTCTCGATAATTATTTGAATATTGAGAGTGATTTGAAGTGTCTGTAATTTTTTAGAAGGCATGAAATAGTAGATAAGACCTAAAGATTTCATCCTCATTTTGTGAGGACTTTAGATCTGGTTCCAGGTTTCCTATAGGCGCAATCCCCTATAGTTAATTACCCCTCCGAGTAAGTGAGAGAGAACTTTTGATTAAGGCTAGTCATTAGATCATTGAATGCATAGCGTATAGTAGCAACATGTAGAGTTTTAAAATTTAAGATATGAAATTCATCATTTTAGCTTAAACTGAATGGTTGGGGGAATGATGACGTGCTCGATCTAGATCTCATGGTTTTAGTCATCCCGGTCATGTCCCTACTAAGCGAGAGGAGGTAGTCGATAACCGATAGAAGGATCCTCATCGACACATGGGTTACGTCGTTCAAGAAATTCTTGTAGACATGGGGTGGTGTCTGTCTAAGGAGACATGCTTAAGTATACCTCAGTTGAAAGAAGGCTGTTTTCCCTATCAAATATACCCTATGATTCACAACTCAAAGGGCTGAGCCATTGGGGAGCATACGGGCCACGGTTGTGACGTAATATAATGGAGTTGGACTGGCCAAACCACCCGATCAAAGGACTCCGATCGTAACTGCTTCATCTGTGGAGTCTACTGGCTAAGCCACGCATTCGACATTTTTGGATGATCCAGAGAGCTTTCGACCCGAAAGATTTGAAGATGTTGCTTTTGATTTTAAAGGGTCCAAATTTGAATACATTCCATTTGGTGGAGGAAGGAGGATTTATCTAGACATAGCATTTGCGATAGCTAGCATTGAGCATTGGCTTGCACAACTACTCTTCCACTTTGATTGGAAGCTTCCTGGAGGAAAGAGCCCTGCAGGATTGGATATGAACGAAGTTTTTGGTCTGACAGTATCTAGAAAAACTGATTTACTTCTAGTTGCCACTCCACATAATTAATCTTTCACCACCTAGATTATCATGTTCTTCTAAATGAATAAATGATGCATGATCTTGATCTTCTAAGCATTGTCTTAAGATGTTTCATGTGAATTTTCTTGTATGTCATTTGAATAAAACTTGTAGCTCCTATGCTTAAAGATTGATTATTGTATTGCGACAAGTTGGAATGTTACTTTCTATTAAATATTTTTAAAATAAAAAAGAATATATGAAACTACTATTATTTGTATGAATTTTAGAAAACATACCATATTAAGATAAATAAAATATTTTGGTCGCATACTTTTCAACACCTCAATGAATTGCTATTTAATTTTCATCTTGGCTTTAAATAATGAATTAATCGAACTAATATATAAATTCATGCATGCATGCCTACATACATACATTCATACTATGCAAGCCACCCTTCGAAACTTAAATGGGATATCCATCTCAAGGGCTTATAACTAGAAGTTGCCTTAGAAATAAAATAAATTCACCGAAAAAAAATAAATGAAGAATGATAATATTGCTTGGGTCTTGCATAAAATATGATTCATTAAATGTTTAAGCAATGGCATGAGTTTTCTGCTTGTGATCAACAAAAAATTAATGAGCGACGATTAAAACACATTATTCATCTTCCTATTTAAGATCAAGTTGAAAATAATTTAAAACTTAATATATATATATATATATATATATATATATATATATATATATATATATATATATATATATATATATATATATATATATATATATACATATATATATATATATATATATATATATATATATATATATATATATATATATATATATATATACATATATATATATATATACATATACATATATATATATATATATACATATATATATATATATATATATAAAGCAGTTGTGGTAGAGTGAAAGTTTATAACTTAGCCTTATTGTGAAATCCCACTACAATATATTTAAAGAGTGAACAAACTAAATTTTTGGAAAAATTCAGGAGGTAAAAATCATGATAGCAATAAAATCATCCACTATGTATTTGTTTTGGAGTACAAAGTTTTCCCGATACGGGATTACAGGATTGTATATGAGAAGGGTTGACAATGGGAATCTAAGAATTAGACAATAATAGCCATATAGTCACGTTTAGGTTGTAACAGTTGCTAGTGGTAGTAGATGATAGAGAACAGCGGGGATCAACGATGATAAGGATCGGTGGTGGCTGACGGCGGTGTCCGACAAAGGTGGTTGACCACCAACGGGGGTGGTCGGCGACCGTCGAGTGGTGGCACGATTATGCTTGGAGGATGTTCAAGATTTAGAGTTCTCTTCTCTCTCTTGCTTGAGCCTCCCCTCATATGAAGAATGAGTGGCTATTTATAGATTGGAGGAGTGGTTTCTCTGTAAATACATGCAAAATCCAAACCACTCCACTCCATCGGACGGCTCAAAATGATTCCTTTGATCATTTAATGTATTTTAAGCATTTGAATGCTCAAATGAAGTTGGAATTATGAGATCTTGGACTTGTTAGATCCGGCTTGTGAAGGCCTTCGATTGTTAAACACCATGTTTAAAGTCGATTGATAATAAAGCGATATCGTTTAATCTTGATTGAATCGATTTCTCTCAACATCAAGATTATGCTTGAGAATTTTGATCATATCGGTTGCTATTTTGAATGATATTATCTCAATCATCCAAAAATATATATTCCAAATACTTGAAAATAACAAATTCTTCGATGAAATTTCCGGGTCTATTAACCATACATTTTGAAAACGATCTTCATGAGAGATTATGATCCGGTGGTATAGTGGATGTCTCTGGTATACCGTAAGTTTGGGGTTATGTACTCATCCGATATTTCGGTGCTACAGCTTTGGTTTTGAAGTGACAGCCAATGAAGGAGGTCTGTGATGGCGGGTTGGCGGGCATTATCGGTCACAGGGCAGCGACGAGGTCAGGCAGTTACTGGCAGCGTGTCGCACAGTATGAATGGAGATCCGGTGGGATGAATGGGTTGGAGTCCTGAAGCTGCGTCGGGGTCGTCGGATTTCGATCAGGGCGGCTAGCCTTGATTCTGAGGTTAATGGGTTCAGCATGAGCGGCGGGCGATCCGAGCAGACGGGTAGGCTCTTGAAACGGCAGATCTCAAGCGGGTGCAGCCAATGCCACGCAAACTGCGTGCAGGCGAACCATTTTTGTTTTGGCCCGTTTCACCATTTTGGCCCATTTTGAATGGTTTTTTGTTTTGGGCGGTTTTCTTTGATTTTTTATCTTTTGTCCTTTCTATAAAACCCTTAGGGCGAGGAGAAACACTCCTCATGCTTGAGTGTTCCTCTTCTTCTTAAGAGATCGTTCAGGCGATCAAAGCTATAGTTCATCTGGAGATTTTCCCTCGTCATCCTGGGACCGGCCGGGTTGAAAATCAGGCTAGTTCATAAGGCGAGGCTCCAATTTTCCCTCGAAGAGGCATTAACGCTCTTGTCGGACCGGCCGGGTTTAGCGATCAGGCCGTAGTCTGACGAGGCTCTGGTTTTCCCTTGAAAGAAGTGTCAACTCTTCGACGGTCAGCACCATCGTCGCCGGTCACCTCTGCAGACCATCGTCGGTCATCTCGATCACCACCATCTTCGGTTTCCCAGCTAAACGGCCAAGGCCCGTCTCTGGCGGCCGTTGTCGACCACCACATAATCACCGTCACGCGCCATCTTCCGTCCCTTCTGCGACCATCTCGGCCATCTCTGGTAACCACATCGTCTGGTCATCCCACCGACCTCATCGTCGTTGATTCTGGCTATTCTTGCTGGACCACCCGTCGGTTAGTCATCCGCCGTCGGCCATGCTGATCACCATATTGAGACCTCCATGGGTCGCGTTATCCGCGAATCGCGTCTGGGGTCACCACCATTTGGTTATCCCGCTGTATTTATTCACCACCCGGTTTCTGGCCACCATTACTATCGAAGCTTGCGCGTCGATTACCGTCGGTTGCCACTTGCGACCCCGTCGACCGCGATCACCGCCGACCTTCTCCCTCCATCTCTGCCGGTAACCACCATCGTCGTTGGCCATCCCCGATTAGCGGTCGTCCACACTGCCGTCGCCGATTCTGCGACCACCCGTGGCCGCTACCTCCGCCGCACGTGGCCGAGCGTCGCCATCATCAGCGTCGTAGGTCCGCCCGTATGGGTCATCCCCGTAGTTCATACGGCGAGGCTCCAGTCTCAACTCCTTCATCTCTTGAATCTGATGAAGAGTCTTCAGATACTTGGTTGGGAGATAGATTCTCAATACTAGCTCCGGTCTTGTGATGTACTAAGCGAATTCCTTTTAGGAACCCTCGAATGAAGCCCTCCTTTAAACATTGGTGCTCCAAGTCCTTCACTTCAACATCAAGATTGCTTGTAGATTTATCGGTTGCCCTTATTTTTTGGATGATATTATCTCAATCATCCAAAAATATATATATGCAAAATACTTGAAAATAATAAATTCTTCATGTTAGCAGAAGATTATGATCAGCGGTGGGCTGGATGTGTCGAATATGCGCAAGGTTTCGGGGTTATGGACTCATCCGGATATTTACGGGAGCTTGCAGCAATTTTTGGTCGGTTTGAAGGCTGGACGGGCCAATGAGGGAGGTGCAGCGGAACTGGCCGGGTTGGAGGGTCATAGGCAGGTCACGGGCGGCCGGGTCAGCGAATCCTTGACTGGAGGCCAGCTGGGTCATGACAGACCTTATGGCCGGTGGATGAATCGAGGCCTGCGTAATTGGCAGTTATCTGATTATGTCCATCAGTTAGTCCTGAGCACGGAAGAGTCTTGTGAGCAGAACTTTATGGCGAGTGCTGAGACAGTGCGTCTGAATAGCGACAGAGTGCCATGAAGCGTGTGGACATCAGCACTTTCCTCAGTCCATGGTGCGTAACTCTTCACCCATCGTCGTCCATTTTGCCATTTTGGCGGTTTCACCCGTTTAGCCGTTTTAGGTTTGAGCATTTTGGCGATTTTTCTTTAATTTTTACCTTTTTTTTGTCTATAGTCCTATAAAACCCCAGGAGGGAGAAGGCACACTCCTCATATGCTTGAGTGTTCCTCTTCTTCTTAAGAGGAGGTCATTCGGAGGTGATCAAAGC
This sequence comes from Cymbidium sinense, assembly GCA_021442155.1. NCBI lineage: Eukaryota > Viridiplantae > Streptophyta > Magnoliopsida > Asparagales > Orchidaceae > Cymbidium > Cymbidium sinense. The sequence goes on from CM038225.1 coordinate 65,701,932, forward strand.
CCGTAGTTCATACGGTGAGGCTCTAGTTTTCCCTCTTAAAAAGGCATCAAGCCTTGTCGGACCACCGGGTTGATCGGAGCATGGTTCATCTGTGAGCTCTTTTCCTCGAAAGACAATGCCTATCGGACAGTAGGGTTTGGCGATCATGGCAGTTCATCTGCGAACTCGATTTTCCCTCGAAGAGCGTCACGGCCTCCTGTCTTGGCGGCTGGATTGGCGGTGATTGGCGTCGGTAGTCGGCGGGGATGAATGGAGCCCGGCAGAGAACTACGGACTGATCGAACCCGGTCGTTTGATGCCTCTTTCGAGGAAAATCGAGCCATCGCCTGATGCCTCCAGCTATCGGTCTGACAAGTGGTCGCCTCTTCGATGGAAAATGGAGCCTCGGTATATATCGGTTTTGATTGCCTCGGACCCGGTCGACAAAGGCGGTTGGCGCTCTTTCAAGGGAAAACTGGGTATGAACTACGCTTTGATTGCCTCGACGACCACCTCTTAAGAAGAGGCACTATGATGTGCTTCTCCTAGTTTTATAGACCCTATAGGACAAAAGGTAAAATCAAAGAAAACGCCTAGCTCAAAACCATTCAAATGGGCCAAAGCGGAAACGGCCAAAATAAGCAAAATGGACGTTTGACGCACGGAGCAGGTATGCGTCTTGTATTATCGCCCAGCGTGTGGCGCTTCGTCCATTTATACCCCATTACTTGCATTTATTTTCGTTTGCCGTTGCTGACCCGAACCTACCGGCCTCATCGGTTCGCGACCAGAACCGTACACCGACCCGATCAGCGAATCCAGGCCAGCGTACCCGGCCGTTCAACCCAGGTGCCTCCGATTCATTACCGCAGCGCGGTTCAGCGACCCTCGCGACCGCTCGCCGAATCAGCGTGACCAGCGTGATCCTCGGCTTGTGCGACTCGCTATGAACGCCCCGCGTTCCATGCACCTCCTTCCTTGCCCGCCGACCTTCTCGACCCAGTTCGCGACCTAAATATTGGATGAGTCCATAACCCGCACTTGCGCTGTCGTGCAGTACCATCCGTGGCTCGCACACTTTCATGATCCTAATCTTCTGCTCACATGAAGATCTGTTCTCTCAAAATGTATGGTTAATGGACCCACAAATTTCATTGAAGAATTTATTATTTTTAAGTGTTTGGCATATATATTTTTGGATGATTGAGATAATATTATCCAAAAATAGGGGGCAACTGATATGACCCTGAAAATTCTACTAGTCGAAGCACGAATCTTGATATCGTGAGCAATTTGATTCTGAATCAAGATTAAACGAGATCAAGCACTTATTATCAATTGACTTTTAAACATGGAGTGTTTATAGTTAAATCGAGCGTCTTGATGAGCCAGATCTAACAAGCCCAAGATCTCATTTTGACTTCATTTGAGTATTCAAATGCTTAAAATACATCAAATGATCAAAGTAATCATTTTGAGCCGTCCGATGGAGTGGGGTGGTTTGGATTTTGCATGCATTCTGAGACACTCCATCTATAAATAGCCCAAATCTTCATATAAGGGCAAGTAGAGAGAGAGAGCTCTAAAGCTTGAAGATCCTCCAAGTAATCGTGCCACCACTCGGCCGACCACCGCATGGTGGTCAACCACCTTCATCGGTGTTGCCACCGCGATCCCGTGATCCCCACGTTCTCCATCATCTGCTACTGCGGTAAGCTGTTACAACGCGACTATATATGGCATTTGTTGTCTTATTATTCCCATTGTCTCTCTCTATACAATCCTGTAATCCCGTATCGGGAAAACTTTGTACTCCAAAATAAATACATAGTGGATGATTTTTACTAGGCTAGGCCCCGTAGTTTTTTACCCTATTCCTAGAATTTTTTTCACGTAAAAATTTTTAGAGTTTTCTTGTTCACTCTTTAAATACCTGTGTGTGTGTTGGATTTCACAACAAGATTAAGTCGTAAACTTTCACTTTACCACAACTGATTTTCTAGCACGCAACAATATATATAAATATATATATATATGTGTGTGTGTGTGTGTGTGTGTATGTGTATGTGTGTGTGTGTGTGTGTATGTGTATGTTGACCTCCATATATACTATATAAATTGAATCGAGCATATAAGATGAATTTGATCAACTTCGGATGCTTTAGGACTCAAATCAGAGCTGAATACTCTAGACGGTGCCAAAAAATCAATCAAAATGATGTTCAACCGACGAATGACCATTTCATCGTGTTGAGAAGCGATAAGAATATAAATATTGCATAATTTAGACCACCGTCAAGTGATCGCGAATGTGCCCACATATCGAGTCGGAAGTGCGGCGATGTCCAAACGACCTCCGTTCATAAAATTGATTGTGCCGTTAGCTTCAAAACGTTGAAATCTAACAAATAAAACTACTTGTGATCCATTCGGACGAGTCCACTCGAACGTCGAACGGTCGGAAATGATAATGCACATTTTGAGCTGGAATTGACCCGATTTGACGCTGACACAAACCAAATGGCCTCCAATCATGAAATCGGTTGCACCATTGCGTTCATACTATCAAAATTAATTAGAATTTACATTTCATATCGACCAATTTTTATCCAATGAAAGAAAATAAATAGAATAGGCAATTTCACGCATCTTGAAGTCAAGAGGTTTCGTCGCATCCAAATGAGCTCTTTTTGTGAAACGGACTGCGCCGTTGTACCCGGAATATCGAAAAATATCAAACAAGACCTTTTGTGGTCAATTCGATCAAGTGTGAAGCAAATGGCGAGTCTCGTAGTGCGATGCTAAATTAAGATAAAATTAATTACACATGTATAAAATTTTTGCAAATTTTATACATAAAGATATGTATATTAATTAAACTAAGATGGTATTCTAAAATTCCCTCTTCCATTTTTCCCACTCTCTCGATCCCTCTCAACCGCACAATCCCACTCTCAGTTGGTTTTTCTAAATAAAAAAGGGGTTTTTTACATATATATTCCACGACAAACTACCTATTTTACTCATTTAACATATAAAACTTTATTATTACCTGAATAGGCAAAAACATATCATGCTTACGAAATGAAAAAAATGAGTTACGAACTTGTTTAGGTGATATACAGGTAATAATAAAGTTTTATGTGTTAAATGAGTAAAATATATAATTTTTCATGGTATATATGTAAAAACCCCCCAAAAAAAAATCGCTAGCCTCTGCTCCTTCAAGTGACATGCCAAAAGAAAGCCCTCCTCTCCTCCATTCGAGCACTCAAACCGCAAAGGCACGATCCGAGCCCTCTT